>CM068315.1:35142817-35370317 GCA_034766995.1 Acanthacorydalis orientalis | reverse complement strand
TGTCACTGCTATGCTGAATCTACGACGAATGGAGTTGTTAATCACATTCGTATGGAAACGTGTTATATGGCGACGAATAAACATTTCTAAAAGGGAGATGCGTATCAGAATCTAGATTCGTGTAACATTTGCATATTAATTTAAAACTGTCATTGATTAGGTGAAATTTAATTCGAAAAGCTACGATAAAATAAACATGTAATCTAACATGTGTCATGCTATTTTTTTGTTGTACACTTGTGAATATTTTTTTACAAAGGAATGACGATATGTATATATATATATATATATATATATATATACACATATATATATACATATATATATATATAAAGAGAGAGAGAGAGAGAGAGAAGTAACAGGTAATAAAAAAGCGCACTATAATTGATTACACTTTTCTAAATTTTCTTTGACAAAATTTTCAGCGAAATAAACGTTAATTAACAAAAAATAAAATTAAACTTCAAATAAAACACTATAACCAAAAATAAATTTATCGGTGCTTCAACTTTAAGTATTTGTTGAAAATGTGCAGTTTGTTTAACACCTTCACAATAGATTCAATTAATTATTTTATTCTTTATTTGAACTTGTCATTTATATTTGATATTTTTTTTCTTATAACAGTGCAAATCAAATTAAATTAGGGTCGTCTTTTTTACATAATCTCCACAAACTTCTAAGCGTTAAGTCAACCGTTCAATGAGCTTTTGAATTCCATCCGGAAAGAAAAATTTTAATCTTCTTCGCAGTCACTCTAGTATCGTATTAATGAACTTATTCGAATGAAAATGTTATCCTCCTAACTCTCACTGTATTAATGACCTTAATGTATCAAAATCTGGGTTTTCAGCTCTTTGATAATCTACCATATAGTCCCGAGTTAGCTGATTTTCACATTTAAGTAATTTATCCTCCTAACTTTTAATAGCTCAAAAATGTGAAAATCAGCTAACTCGGGACTATATGGTGGGTCTCAAAGAGGTCAAATCCCAGATCTTGATACATTAAGGTCATTAATACAAATAGAGTGGCTGCGCAAGAGATCAAAAAGTTTCTTCCAGGACGGAATCCAGAAACAAATTAAGAATTAGACTAAATGCATAGAATTTAATAGGGATTATATAGAAAAAGTATCTTAATAAAAATCCTATATACAGAACAGAGATTCTTAACCTTTTTAATCTCGCACCTTCCCTGAAAGTAGACTTAAAATTCACATCTCCCCTCCTTTCCTACAGCAATTAATAATTTATAAATTACATAATTGGCATTGAAATTTTATTTTGACATCCTCAAATACACAGAAATACTAAAGAAAATTTTGTACTTCAGGAACATTTTTTGTTTCTCAGTATTTCTATGAAGTCCCTTAAAGTCCTCAGTGTCATTTAATGAGATACTTGTTGCTTCTTGTGATCAATGAGACCATAAATTCAGGGTACAATCTTAGCTAAAGCTAGCCGCATGTCATCCCTGGAATTCAACCGATTTCTTTCCTTTGTTTTATAGAGGACAATCACACCTCCTCAGGGGAAGCACACTTCACCGGTTAAGAAGTTCTGATGTAGAATAAGAGTTTTTTACTTCATAAATGTAAATTTTTGACTCTACTTCATAATTTGAATTAGTTTACTCATTCGAGGCAGTACTTCTACACATACCAAGAGTGCCTGTAAACCCGCCTCTGAAATTATCATACAATGTCGTTATAATCTACGGTACAAACTCTTGTATTAATAAAACAATCAACATTCATTCTACTACATCCATGACAAAAGCAATATTTCTTATCTATCAACTTGTTAATTTCATAAAAGCTTATTTGTATCATTAATTTTTACTACAAACGGCCAATTATATACAATAATATATCTAATTAGGTAAAAATTACTCTCCACTAAACATAAAACTTCTATAAAAAACGGGAATACGCAACTATCAATCCGAAGCACATTGCAACGAATCACGCATACAAACCACATGCAAGAATCTAGATTATCTAGATAAAATAGACAACAGTAAATTGTAGACAGAAGACATTTTAATGATGACCTCGTGAAATAGTTCAGCATTGTATAATAACGATTTAATGATTGATTAAACATACTGTTTTTACGAGGACAAAAATTTAACTTTATATAGAAATATGTTTGTATATATATATATATATATATATATATATATATATATATATATATATAGTGTTGCGTGTGAGAATTAATAAAACAAAAACATGCATATCTTTGCATGTAAATAGAATTATTTTACGACGCTGAAACGAAGCCACAACAAATAAGAATTTTTCCACGTGTAAAACACTGTGAAAGGTAAACGTTTATAAACAATATACAAGAAAAATTCTGCAAGTATTCAACAACGACTATAAAAATAAAAGAAAATTTGCAATTCAAAAAACGTACTTCCTTTGAAAAAATTGACACACCTATTCATTATGTTTTTTCAGAAATTTCATTTGCATTATTACATAAAAAAACATAAAACAAACATATATTATTAAGAGAAATAAAAATAATATAATTAATGTTTGATCGGAATGCTGTATGGCCTACATAAACAATTCGATATTATTTATTTTTGTTACCTACTCTCAGATTCTATAAACGTGTTCGTATACAAAATATGACGACCCAAGATGACACAGAATTCGACGTGAATACTAATTATTTTTATAAATTGAGGTTAGAGATATATTTTATGTTGATCTATGTTATATATTTAACTACTGAGACATATTTTTTTAAAAATATGTAAAAATGTATTAGTTAACTTTATGATCACTCAATAATATATTATAACTTGTACTTTTAAGAACAGAAATGCACATAAATGATCTCAAAAACGATTATCGGTATTATGATATAAACAGAATTCTCTACCAGTTACAAACATTATAATTCCTTTTATTATGTACGTATCAATCTCCAGTTCTTTATTTGTTCGGTCAGTTTCGAAATTACACTCATCTTCAGTTAAATTTTAAACTCATTACTGAAAATAACTCAAGCCAAGACTATCTGAAGATGATATATTATCAGAAATATTACATAAAAAAAAGAAACGATTCATAGAAATAAATGAAATATTCTGCTTATTTTAATAGCTGCAACAAAATAAATAAAAGTTGAAAATATCCTATTTCAGATACTATTTTCTTCTTTTCAAATATAAAAGTAGTTTTTTATTCTTTAAAAAATAAATTCTGAAACTGTTCCTGATCTACTTCTTCGTTGCATTTTCTTTTCAAAGCATTTGACTTTTAAGTCCCGTTTTAAATTTGGAAAAGAACAAAAATACAAAAATGCATTCTAAATATTTAATATATTTATTATAATGAAACTATTTCATTTGACTATATTTGTTGACTTAACCTGTTCTGACCTGTCATTTATCTAGATACGTATATATTACTACTACAAATGATATCGAATAATTTCAAAAAAGAGTAAAATCAGGTCAACTATAGTGTTATTCAAAGATCAGCTTTGTAAGAAAATAGAACTTTTTTAAAAAAAAAATAAATATATACATCAAACAGTTTCACGAACATCGTTTTTACAATGAAATAAATTTATTATGATTAGATCTGACCTTATATTATGAAACCTGTGTTTACCTTACATGGTCAGACCTGACTTCACATTATTAAATGACTTGACTTACATGACCAGACCAGATGTGCTCTGAACTAATCTTTTTAGATTCTGAACCTGAGAACCTGACACCTAACTTAATCTGGGCGTACATGATAACCCATGTCTTAATCTGCCTTTACCAATAAAATGTATGATTCTTAGTTCCTTAAACGGATCTAACCGAAACTTTTTTGTTTTTTTATCGAAAAACTGAATAGAAATATTTTTGAAGTACGACATAATACTAACAGGAATATACACCATAAGAAATACAGTGAAAATAGGGCTAAAAAGAAATACCATGCCAAATTTGAAATGGATAAAGTCTTGTAAAATGACTTTTCTGATTTAAAACAAAATATAATCAATCCTCGTACTCAAAATACCATACTAATCAATCAATAACCCAATATATTGGGAATTTTATATTTACTTCCATATGAATAACCTTAAAATACTGTTTTTTACGTGAAAAACAATTTGAAATCTTAATCTTAACTTTCCGGACCTAAACCTATTTGAAATCATATTCCAAAAATCGACAATATAAAACTTAAAAACATTCAATATTTTTTTTAAACAAACCACACAGTTTATAACATGAAAACTAATATGAAAGCAAAAAATACAATAAAATTTTAATCTCAATAAAAGTCAATTCACATATCAAATAAATAAAGAAAAAACAAAACAGACGAAAAATCAAGTCGCTACACTATAATAAGCTTAATCTATCGACCAATAACATTCATTGTTGTGAACGCAACTAACCAATAAAATTCCAGTAGTGTGTCAACAAGCAATACTGACATTTTCATTTCAAAATTTTAATTCCCCAGTAGTTTCGTTTCATTTTTGATCAATAAAATCTTTAGTACACATTTCTATTATTCTTCTATATATTATTAATATATAGAATATATCATATATAATATATATATATATATATATATATAAATAAATAATCTATACAATATTCTTTCTAATCTATTCTAATATTACATAACAAATACAATTTACATAATCAACCAAACCCGATTAAAACAAAATTTAGCTTTTAATAAAATTACTGTTCTTTTTTTCATTTTACATAAAAATATATAAATTTATAATATTATAAAGACAAATATATAAAAGACATTTAAATATACTTACATTACTAAATGTAAATTAAAATTATAAATATAGTGATGAAAAATGTTTTTCTTTTATATTACTAATGACTCTTTTCTTGATTCCTTTACTGTATGATAATTAAATTATCTTGTTAAAGTGTGTGTATGTATGCGTGTATACATATGTATATATATATATACATAATTTCATAACAAAATTACTTCACATCTCGTCGAGTGGAATCATACTTTTAGAAGATGTTTCTAACTAATAACAATATAGTACATAAACATAACAAATTATATTTAATAGGCACGCTGACACTATTTCAACTACACAAGTTCCATTACAAATTAGATAACATTCATCATAAAACATTCCAAGTAGAACATAAAAATGTGCTCGGCCGGGAATTAAATAAAGGCAATTAAAGTTACAATAAAAAATATAGTACGAATTGTACTTATTGTTTCATGTTAGAAAATAAATATTACTCATATAACAAAGAAGTTAATGTTCATGACATAACATATGATTATATAATTATCAAATAAATATAATTACCAATCTTATATAACTTTAAAGGTTAGAATCTAAAATTATAATTTTGTCCGAATAAACTGAGAAAGTTATGAAGCATAACTGCAATAATGATCTTTATATTAATTCGTACGTAATTGATAAGTTCTAATATTAGTTTATCAAGTATATTTCATAAAGAAACAATATAAATATTAACATTGAATTGAGACAAAAAGTTCATCAAAAGAAATTTACACTGAATAAAATGGCGGGAATGTAATGCACCGCTCACATTCTGAATATCGATATAAAAACTGTTCTGTTCTAATAGGAAATTAAGTAGAAACTAAGGAAATAAGATTTAAATGATAAAAATAATATAAATAGGTGCATTACATATGTTTAAAAAAAGGTAATATAAATGAGAATTGTAATTAATGAAAAAAATAAAAATTAATAGGCGTAACATATTATTCACTTCTTGATAAATTTAATATGAAAATGATTTATACAATTGTAATTTCAAATGAAACAAATTTCACATTCGACGTAATTGTTGAACGTAGAAGTGCATTTGAAATTCAACAATCGTTGGACGAAACCACATTTTGTGAAATATGTATTTTCATATATATTATCCAATACTTTTACGACTTTCTAAACCCACGTTCTGTAGAAATATGACTGTTCGATCACTGATCCACGAAAATGATTTTAATTGCGTTTACAATCTTAAAAAATCGTACATTAACTGTAAATATCGTGCACGATGGGTGCATATGTGTACTTTCTAACGGGTTCGCTCATCAACTAATATTTTAAAAAAATAATTGTTAAATTATACAAAAAACAGGCTGTAATAATTAAGTCTTTTATAAAGCGTATAATTGATTGACATTGGTGAATAGGGGATTTCCATGAATGTGTTTACACAAATCGCGTGACTATATTTATAAACTTGTTTTTTTTTAATAAAAAAAACACCTTGTTAATAAGTAGTATCCTTACATAAAAACAATCAGAAATATTCATAAAGTTATATAGATGTTTTTAGCAAACAACAATGCACATATAAATAAACCACATAACAAAGTTAATAATAATATGCAAAGCAAATCATAATAAAAATGCCATTCTAGTACGCTTAAGCACTGAATGAAATTCCAGGTAAAAAAGCAAACAGGTATTAGACTGACCTTAACAGCAAAGAATGTGTCCACAATTTACTACTGCAGTCATAAATTGCACACTCAACACTTAAAGTCAACCAATCACAATTGAAATCATAAATAAAATATACATATAAATGTATAACAATTGATATAAAACTATTTAAAATGATATTTTAAACACAACATTGTTGTAAGAAAGTTTCAACGGCGAACAGTCACTATACCACTATCTCCCACATTGGACTGACATCGCAGTGTTGAATAATTTCTGTTTGGGTTTGATCGTGGGTCTCTGCGACGAGAAGTGAGGGGTCGAGTCTGCGCAGTACCATGCATTCACCTGGTACGGACATTCCGTGATGTCTTTCACAGTGGTGTAGAAGCTGGTTTAACATACGTACATTACCTTGTAATCATGTCAAAAAATATAATTGTGCGCAAATTTTAAGCGATCCACGAACGTTCATTGATATACTCCTTTCTAAAGTTAAGGATGTATAAACAAATTAAGAATATTAATAAAAATTAACAAGGTTGTTCTCTTTCACAAATGAATTTTATAATCCCCATAAACCCCTAAAAAAGACCTAATTAAAAATGTGCAATATTAACACGCTGAAGGTGATAGCTTCACTATCGAAATGCTTACCAAATCAACATGATTTTCATATAATTTGGTACTTTATAAGCAGTAAAATATTTGCACAAATGATTTTTTTCATCCCACAAACCACAAAAAAAGTTTTCTGATCAATAAGCATTATTGATAATGTTTGAATTGTTGCTTATTCAATGGAGATGCTTTTGAATAAGTGCATTTCAATGGCAATACCATCATCCTCAGAGTGTCAAAGATCTCATCAAATCATCTAATTGATTATTGTTTATTTTTTATATAACTTATGGTTGTTTCTATGGCTATACCATTACTTGTACTTTCATTCTGAAGAATCGCTATCGAAATATAGATAAATCTTAATTAAAATAAACGATATAATTGAGCATTATCAAAAAAGTGTAATGTGTGGAGAGCGAAAATTAATTTATTGAAATATATTTTAATTAAAAAATAAATTAAGGATTCCACCAAATTTTACCAAGTTAAAAAACGAGATATTCCATTTTTTCATTTACAAATCTTTTCTGTATATCAAATACACTTTTTTATATAAAATGATTTTTCCTACAGAAATATTTTTAGTATTTGTTCGAAATTTCGTATTTCGAGTAAGATTAAAATAATTCAAAAATTATTCACAATTTAGTTTTAGTCAATATAGCCAAATTCCATTTACAAACAACATTTGCTCTTCCTCAAAATTAAAAAAAGAATCTATGTCACAAATATTCAATAATTGATTATTGTTAATTTTTAATTGTTGCTCATGCGCATTTCAATAACGATTCTATTTTTCTCAGAATGCTAAAGTACAGAAAAATCCAATTTTGAATAATTCTTTGCGATAAATTGAATAATTCCGTTATGAATTGTAGAGTAATTTAGTATTTTTATTCATTAAAATAATTTTCAATGTCAATTTATAATAAATATGTGGTTTATAAATTAAAAAAATAAACATAATTTTCATCAAAAATCATGCTTTTTTCAAACTAAAAATCAACAGTCAAAATTATCGAATTCTCTCTTTTTAGTCGCTTGTTTAATATTTACGATTTTATTCAAAAACAGAATTGTTTATTAATAAATAACCAGTTTTAATCAAATATAATTTTTCAAACCTTAATCATCTTTCACCAATACTAAAAGTGTGAATCGAAATAAATTTGCCACAGACCTTGACTAGGTTACTTGTTCTGAATCAGTGATCACGCCGCCTATGGCACAACAACGGCCACGAAGACGTGGATGGCTGGTCATTTTTGCAAAAGTAGGTGTTATAAATGTTAAAATATTACTTCACGTTGAGATGAATCATACGGGTAAGTATGTATGCTGAAGAACAATGAAATACATGTATAATTACCATATACGGGCCATGTAAATGCATGAACCGGCGTTTAAATGAATCTCATATATATATATATATATATATATATATATATATATATACTTGGTCTCTGTATTTGTATGTGTGATTGTAAATTTTCTTATAGAATCTCAACTTTCATATATTTATTTAGTCCAATAAAAAGAATGTCAAAGTTCAAGCAATTTATTGCAAAGTTACTGAGCGGCATTTAAACAAGTTATTCAGAGCTAAAAATTACAAGACCTGTTACACTTTCTGTAAAATCCATTAACTTGTAGTATTCCCATAACATAGTTTATTTTTGATTCCGAGCAAAGACTAATATTTGTTCCAGAAATCAGTTAGTCAATATATTCAATAACAGTAATCATTATTGATATATAAATAAAATAGAAAAAATATGTTTTTAATTTAGATAACAATTATACATATACATAAATATATATATATATATATATATATATATATATATATATATATATATATATAAATGAATAATATAAATTACATAAGTCCGTTATGAATGAACTGCGTAATTGAAGCATTAACACGTATCTAAAGCCAGAGTCAATTCCTAGTGACTCCAAAAAAACTTTACAGATATGAAATTAATAGATGTTATTAGCTCGTACAGATTTAATTAAAATCAAAAGAGACATGTCTCCATAATGAATTTGATTAATTATTTAAAAATCGAAAGTGGATTTGTCAAATTTAATTGATTAGAATTAAATTAATGTATTCGTAATAATTAATATTAGAAGTATTAAGACATTATTTTATGAATAATTCAAATAAAATTAGTTTCACATCGATCTGTTTCTCAATGTCAAGTTATATATATATATATATGTCCACTTAAAAAAATATAGTTATTATCTCATAACTTGAGGTATTTATATGATATCTTGATATTAAAAAATAATTACAATCATCATATGCATAAGGTAAGATGTTTTAGTTATATGGGAGAAAGTAACTTTCAACTTTCTTGTACACTACTACTTTTGGAAAAAAATTAAAACTAGATCTATACATGAACTTCATATAAATTTATTAATAATATATGCATATATATATATATATATATTATATGTATATATATATATATATATATATATTATATATATATATATATATATATTATATATATATATATATATATATATATATATATATATTATATATATATATATATATATATATATATATATATATATATATATATATATGTGTATATATGTAAATATTTATGTATATATAGGCTGATTCAATTTAGTCTTCCACATGAAACTGTTACAAAAAATCGTAAAAATTAAAAAAATCAAGTTATTTTTTGTTTAGTATTTTAGTTCAATTGTATTTTAGTATTGAGTTGAATTAAAATACTAAACAAAAAATAACGTGATATTTTTTAATACTTTCATGTAGAAGCCTAAATTGAATCAGTCTATATATATATATATATATATATATATATATATATATATATATATATATATATATATATATATATATATATATATATATATATATATATATATATATATATATTATTGATCAAAGAATATCTTGCTTTTAGCAGAATTAATATTTAAAATTAGTCATTGTGATTTTACTGTGTTGTTTTCCTGTTCATTATTTCATGCGAATCCTGTATATCACGTGTGAATTTGTTTCTTCTACGTCAGTTTCGACTTGCATCATTTTAAGGTAGATCTTGAAGTTAATTCGTGATTATCTAAAAATAAAAAATGTCGAAATTCGCTTTAGAAGAAACAAACACACACACTCGTATGACATGCAGGATTCACAGAAAACATTGACTTAGTGTGATTATCTTATATTGACTTGTTTTGGCAAAGAATCAATATTCTTTTTCATTTTGCGTTCTTTCGGGCCATTTTCGCTACAAACAGTTTGCGTTCTTGTCTCATTTTTTATCAATATATATTTATTTCATTATTAAATCTAAATATATGTATTTATGTTTTGTTTTTTTTTTCTTACGGATTTGTTATTCATTATATATGCATCGATATGTCATTATGTTCAAGTTCTTCTTTCACATATTTTTATCACTTATTAAATTTTCCTTTTTTCAATAAAATTGTATTATAGTCATTTATTTTAACAGTTCTTTTCCACGGGTGTTTAATAATGTGTTAGTTTCGTTGTTGATACATTTATAAAACAGATTTTTATTGTATAATTTTCAATTTCATTATTTAGCTTACATTTCAATTTTTAGAACGAAAGAAATTTGGTCGGCTTAAAAATAATTCAAAAATCAATCAACCAACGTGTGTCAAGTAGCGTATATATATATATATATATATATATATATATATATATATATATATATATATATATATATATATATATATATATGTATATATATAGAGAGAGAGAGAGAGAGAAATTAAACCATGGATTCAAATCGATGAATTTGTAATTAATATTTACAAATTCTTGTGTTTATGAAACAAACAATTGTATTAGTATACAATATTTTATATTAAAAACAAACCAAACATAAAAATAAAACATTCAATATGAGACACAATATTGATTTTATTCCGGTTTAAGTTTCTTCATTAACCTCAATAAAATATAATCTGTAACAAAGAATATTGTATTTCAATAAATGGTCGTTGCTCTTTAATATTTAAAACAAGTTATTACTAATCTACTGCACGCATGATAATGAAACTTGTACCATCTATACGAAACAATGTTCGTTTTATAGACTGCAGAGTTACGGTTCATATAAAAAAGATGACAGCACATTTACAAATGTTATAATTATATGCAGATAGTTCAGTTTCGAACCTGATGAAAGATATTTAAATTTACTTGGAAATGTTTACTAATTTTTAGTTACCCGCTAAGGATATATATATATATATATATATGATCTAAATATTTTTAATTTGTTCATAAAGTTCAGGTCATTTTTATATATATATTTTAGTTTTATTCAATCGATTTGTTAGTAGATTGCAATTTCTATTCTATTTTCTGAGATTTTTATATGTTTATATTTTTTTATATTTTAACTTTTTGTACGTTGCTGATGTGAAACATTACTGATATTGTTTATGATATATTTTCCTGATGGTCTTCATCATTTTGGATCATCTAAGTGTTTATTCTCGACTTATAGTTTCGGCACGTTCGCTGTTTTCAAATAAATAGTAAATACTCTTATTCCTACCTGATGGCACAAGTACGAAAACTTGTAGTGAATAACAGACACTCAATGTTCCAAAAGAAATCCATAAAGCCTACTGATCAACGAGATCACAGTTATTAAAACGTATAATCATAATATTAATTATTATATAGTTAATATTTACAAATCTGATCTGTGATATTTTTCGAATTATTTTTTAATAAAATCTAAAACAATGTAGTTTTCGAAACAGCGTTATGCTTTAACTATTGTAGTCACTTATTTTCATATATCTAATATCTTATATAAATACATAAATACATACATACATACATATATACATGTATATATATATATATAGAGAGAGAGAGAGAGAGAAAGGAAGAAATGAATACGACTGGAAATAAACGCAGATAACAAAACTAAGATATAGAAGAGAAATATGTGTAAATATGTGAACTAGAGGAAAACTCGTGTTAATACCGGCCGGACTTCTCTAAATATTGGAATAAGATAACAGCTATGAAAATCGATCATGTATGTATTCTGTAAATTTAAAGTATATATATATATATATATATATATATATATATATATATATATATATATATATATATTAAATCGATAGAAAAATAATTGCGATTTTTGTTATGAATTTTAAAGTCATAAACCACAATTATCTTTCTACCAACATTATATGTTAATACTAAATAGTTTTCACAATGAATCATTTCTTCACTTTACAAACTAATTTTGTCTAATCAAAAATATTCAATAATTGATTATTGATTATTTTTGATCGATGTTTATACGCATTTCAATGACGATTCTTCATCCTCATATTGATAAAGTACTGAAAAATTTAATTTTTAGTAATAAGCCGTTGTTAATTCCACACTTAACTTTTATTTGAGTTAAAATATTTTTAATTTTTTTCATACCAGTTATAGTCATCATTTGTATTTTTTAGTTATTAGCTATTTTCTTTAATTAATAATAATACCTTTTTGAAACTTGAGTGTTGTTCTTTTTCAATAGTTTTTGCAGTTTGTATGAATTAAACATCTAAAATATTTTTTTATAAGAATTGTTGACGCATTACGATGATAAAGTATTTCAATAACCCTTTTTTTCAAATGATGATATAAAATAAAATAACCCTTCTAAAACAATTGTAACCTGTACATCCTAATAATTTTGTTGAACATGTTCACTGACAAACCCACGATCTCTACGGGCAAACTTGTCGAAACCAGGATTCACGGATAAAAGAGCTTCGAAGTTACGATTCACATAATTCACACTATCTATAAAACGGCGGACCTATTGGTGCTAGACAATGAAACAGCTTGAATTCATTGGACACGGTTTTATAGAAGTAGTAGTGGCTACCTACCCCTTGAGCTCTTTGTTCTGTCGCATCATCCATGTAACAGAAGGATGGGTAATAATTTTCAAACGAGAGAAAATCAAGTTATGATTCATTGATTTCGTATCCAGTTCTTGAAATAATGTTCTCTTTATCAGATGTATAATTTTAGACACACTTTAAAAATTTAAGAATAAACAAAAGGAAATAAATAATCTTAAATTTAAAATAGCAAAAAGAAAATTATTTTTAAAAATATTATAAAAAATATAGATTTTTCTGCACCTTAGCGCTCTGCGCAGATGATGTAATCGCCATTAAAATATATATAAATAACAATACAAATTATCTATAATTAATTATTATACATTTTGATCAGAAATGTTTATTGTAATTTGCGGAGGTATAAACTTATTGTATATATATATATATATATATATATATATATATATATATATATATATATGTATATATATTTACAATCTATTAATAGTTTATATTCAGATTTTCATGTTTTTCAAATACATTCTATTTTACAAACAAATATTTTATAATATATTTAAAAAAGACAAATATGATTGTATTGAAAGTCTCTGAAAAATAACAATTTATTTTAAAAAATATACAAATATTTCTAAGAAATAAAAAAATTCATGTGACCTTGTACTATGTCAACATTTATTGATATAAATATATAATTAAATCATCCTCATGACGCCTCTGACCACTTATTTACATAAAAATAAAAGATATAACAACCGTGACCTTTAAGTTTGATTATCAATGAAAACAACTACAGAATATAAATTTTAATGGTTCCATTCAAAAAGTGCATTTCAAAGAAGTAATATCGTTCAGTAAGTACCTTTTCATAATATATTTTATTAATTACAACAGTTCAATAAATTGTAAAATAATATTAAGGACATAGAAGTCATAATTTACTCCTGCTTTTATTAAAACGTGAAGATGAAGTTTCTTGTTTACGGTAAGTTTTATTTAAATTCAATTGAAGAATAGTCTGATTGTGTTCATTGTTTTGCAGTACTAGCCATTTTGGCACTTATACATTTATCAATATCAGCCAGTTCAGATTGTGTTATCTCATGTACAAGAAATTATAAACCAGTTTGTGGAAAATGTACATGTGGCGTTAATGAAGAAACTAGAACATTTTCAAACGATTGCGAATTGACACGTATTCAGTGTGTGGAACCACAAAAAGGCAAGTTTGATATAAATTAAATAAAAATAAATAAAAAATTCCTTCTGAACTTATTTCATTTAATTATATCTTTTATAATTACTTTTTAATCATTAATTGATATAAAAGCAGACAGTAAATAGATTAGTTATAATATTTTCTTACATTAAAGCACTATTTCTACACATGAATTTATATATATATATACATACACACACACACACACATATATATATATATATATATATATATATATATATATAGATATAGATATAGATATAGATATAGATATAGATATAGATATAGATATAGATATATATATATATATATATATATATATATGAATGTATGTATATAAGCAGTAATTATATTACGAAATATTAATTACAGGTTGGACTAAATTACATGATGGCGCATGTTAATACATGTCAATGGTGAATACTAAATCAATAGACAATTAAAGGACCTAATGACTAGATTCTACCAAATGGGATATGGGGAATAAACTGAAAATGCTTCCTGGTGGATAGTTCTCTTACTAAATAATAATAAAACAATAATAATACGAAATATCATGCATATAACCAATCATTGGTTACATTTAATAACCTTTTTTAATTAATCATACTAAATGTTTTAATAAACTACATTGCTTCGCAATGAATTATTGTATGTGTATTGATTTGTATGTACGTGTGCAATAAATATATTAAAATATAATTACATTATTTCATAATAAAATATTTAAAACATTGTCCATTTTACTTTATATATATATATATATATATATATATATATATATGTGTGTGTGTGTGTGTGTGTGTGTGTGTGTGAGTATGTGATTATTTGTGTTTATTTTTATTTTATACGCATACTTAAAAATTGATATATATTTGATGGAATATTAAGAGAGAGATTGTTGTAGAGTTGATTGTAGTAAAAAATATTTTTAATTTTTTTTTTTGTATATATATATATATATATAGAGAGAGAGAGAGAGAGAGAGAGTACGTATTAGTTAAATAATTGTTTTTAAATATTAAAGTGATTTTTTTATATAATTACATTTCAAATTTAAAAGTAGAAATATCAAACTTGTAATTGAAAATAAAATATTTTTTTAGATTGTAATCTAATTCATTATACAGGTTTGTATCTATTAGTAATATTTTATTTTTATTGATAATTGCATTTATTATAAAATATGTAAATTAATTTAAGTATAAAAAGTCATGAAAGTAAATTTAACTCGAGAAATTTTATGAAAATCCTACCGAAAACATATTCAGTATCATGTTTATTGTCAAATTATTAATTATTTATGAAAAAAAAGTATTATACACTTTAGTAGGTACATTAAATGTTATTATGTAATTAATTATTTTTGAAATTAACGCCTACTACAACTATTAAGTGTTTAAAATATTATTATTGTTTCTGTTTATATTAGGCTTGTAGAAAAATAAATGCGGTTTATGACCTTCAAATTAATATACATTTTTCTAAGCTCATAGTTTTAAGTGGTTCAGAAATATTGGATGACTAACGCCTAACTTTTTTGCAAGCTCTCGAATTGTTGTGCGTAGTTTTGATTCAACTAACGCCTTCAATTGGTCGTAATGAACTAAAGATGAACGCCCGCCACCTTCATCTTCAAAGCTCTCGTCCCTATCACAAAATTTTTGGAACCACCATTGCACCGTACGTTCGTTAACAGTATCCACACCAAAAGCACCCGTTTTGAACTCGTATAAAAAATGCTGTTATTTGTTTCTTTTCCATCTTTAATTCAATAGTCCAATTTGAAGTAAAATTAATAATAAAACTAAAGTCGATGTTATCAAAATACAGACCGAAAAATGCACTTTAAAATGATATTAACATGAAAACAATGAAATGACACTTTCATTGAAAAAAATGAAGGTCAGAATTCAAAAAACAAAAACCGTAATTATTTTTCTACCAAACTAATACCTGTGATACTAATAATTAAAGTTCTGTTGGTTTTCCTCTTGTGAAACGCGTTTTTTTTATCTCCTAAATCTATTTTCAGTGTATGTAGCACCTTCAAATAGCTGTAGAGATATCTACAGCTACATGAAAATGACACAAATGCCAAAACTAGTTTTAGAAGTTAAAAAAATCGCTTTTATAAATCAAATATTTTTTCCCACCGCAAACAACAATTTATTATGCATTTATTGAACATTTTTGATTAGAATCTTTTTATGATTTATCGGATAAAGAAATAATTTATTTGTGAAAGTGAATTTAGCTAATAGCGTCTTGTATCTGTCTTGTGGAAAACCAGTGAGTTTGAAAAAGATTAAGACCGTCAAAATAATTGCATACAATTGAAGCGAAAATATTTTACTGTTTAATTTATTTACAATGAAACGATTTGTATTTAAATGAATTGTATGTACATGAATTTTAATATACAGTTTTTCACAATTCCTGCAAAAATCGTAATCAATAAACATTTCTCTATTTTCTCTTAGTAGAATATTTAAGATTAGTTCATTTTAATTTTACAAACTAGAGCATTGCTTAGTTGATCGTTTTTTGTATATTCTTAGTTACTGGATATTATAAATAGATCGATTTGATAAAAAAATTGTAAAATGGTCGAGAGATGAAAGTCTTCATATATTTAATTAAAATAAGTATTTCTGAAAATAGATGAAGAAAAAATGAAAAAAAATTTTTATTGGTCTAAAAATTTAGTCAGTTGTCCAAGAAAGAGTTTATTTTAATAAATAATTTTTAAGTATGTATCAGGCCCGTAGTTAAAAACGGGCAGGGAACATTCACACCCTTAACAAAATCTTTTCGAGAGATTTTCGGAGATTTGAAAATCATGAAGACTCATTGGGGAAATCTTCCTAATGGGTTGACGATTAAAAACCTTAACTTCCTTGACGATTAAAAACGTTTCTACGCAAAAAAATGTTTCTATGAGCGCTTTTCCGCCGACAACGTGGAAATTACAATTATATAAAATTATTATGTTAAGTCGAAATGAATTTCTTTGTTATTTTAAAAACTTGTAATTTATTTTAATAAATTATCACGTTTTAATAACTTGACTAATCGCATATGAATTATGTAACGACTTTTTTAATAATAAAATTTTCCTCAATAGATATTTTTCATATAGATTTGGTTCTAGGTATGAGGTTAAACAGTTTTGACATTAATAAAGTTTGCCAATTCAAAAATTGTGTTTTCCCCTTTAATATGACGGTCTGGCTACGAGCCTAGTATATGTTATAATGTTATTGAAAGAAAAACACGTTTAATAATAATAATGTTCAGACAATAAATGAAATACTAAAATCTTTAATGAGACACTTTTACAGATCTTTAAGAAAAAGAGAAAAGAACATTATCAAGAAAACTAATAAATATGGTTGAAATTCTTTTTTCACACTACAAATCAAGGAAGAAAACCTGATCAAAAATATTCAATAAATGGATATTGTTGATCTGTGATTGTTGCTTATGAACACTTCAATGGCGATGCCATTATCCTCTGAGCGCCAAAGTACTGAAAGATTAAAACTTCTTTATTGAATAATTTTAATCAGACTTTTTGTGGCTTACGAGGTGAAAAAAATTTATTTGTGAAAATGGTTGACATTCTTAAAATGACCAAAAAAAAAAAAAAACAAAACTTATAATAAAGATCAGATCAGCTGTAAGTCTTATTTTGCGTGGCCGGTTTTGGCACATGTACCATCTTAAGGTACATTTTAAGGACTCCAGGAGAAAAAGACCTTCAGAACAAGAAGACCTCCAGGACAACATGTCAATGGAATCACAAGTATAAAACATTACATTTATAATTAAAGAATAAGTGTCATAATTTTCAAGAAATCATGACATTTACATTGATTATAACGAGGGTAAGTTGTTGCAATGACAACAAGAACACTAAATAATTACAATTCTAACTTAAATCTGGGCTGCAAATATTTTTATTTTAAGTTTTCACACTGTGGCTACATTCACTTGAAAAAAACAATTATCCACTCAACCCAGAACTAAAAATACTTTACTCACAAAATAAGTAAAAATAAACAATAAACAAAAGTTATTTTTAATTCAAATCTTTATTCTTTATCTTAAAAATATGAATAGTTTTTTTCAAATTATTACTGTAATACAACATTTATGTAAAACAAAACCTTACCAATATTAATTTTTACTTCAACTGACTAACAAGAAAAATATTAATAAATGTTTAGTAAATTTATAAAATAAAATAATTTCCATACAATTAAACATATTCATTTAAAAAATATTTTTATTGGGTTTAAAAATTCGTTTGCGATTAAAAAGTTAATTGCACTCGGAAATGCACTCGCCTTCTTTATATATTTCCCAACCTAAAAGCATAAAAAAGACTCACTATTTCAAAATATTTTATAATATGAGAATGTATGATGTATGTAAATATGATACAAATTTATAATTGTTATTGTCTTTCTAAAATTTTTAAAATTTTTCAAATATTTTTCCATTATCTCTAATACAAACATTTATTAATGAAACAAAAGAGTTGTTATTCTACTTGTCACGTAATCACTAATTCATTTTAGACGAGACGTTTCATTTGAATTAATAACAAAAAACACACACACAAGTATATTTAAAATTATAACAACAGCTAATCATAAATTAATTATTTTCAAAGAATTAAACCGTGACATTTCATGACTATTACATTTACTTATCATTTTTACCTGCGTACACTTGAGTACATTTTGCACGTTCAAATTCACAAGGATTACCAAACGTTTTGAATTCTCCAAACAATGATACGCCACATATTGGGAAATACTCTCTTGTACACGCTTCTTTACATTTTGGTATTTGAATTTCTTCTGATGATGTGTATGAAATAATTATGAATAAAATGGAGATCACTAAAAATAAATATTTTTCAAAAAATATTCATATATATATATATATATATATATATATATATGAAAATAGAGAAAAGAGAGAACAGATATTACTTAATGAGAATTATAAAATAAAAAATTAATGAATAGATCAATTAACAAGGGAAAACAAAGCATTAGAAATGTGTAAGAAAGAGAAACATTGAATCGTGAAATTGGAAAAATGTTTAAGTGTACATATATATATATATATATATATATATATATATATATATATATGTATGTATGTATGTGTCTGTGTATTTGATCTCATCTCAAACACACACACATGTTTGAGATCAAAAAAAATAGTTTTTTTAACACGTTTTTATCAAATTTTAAATACTTGATAAAAATTTTGGATTAAGAAAATGAGATTTTCTAGATTTAAATGTAACATATAAATATGGTTTAAATCATAAACTTATTTCTAATAACATCACTTTCGAGATAACTTTTATTTAAAAGGTAAACATATTTAAATTGTGAAATAAGTAATATTTTAATTAAGTTGATTTCAAAAATAAAATTAATAAATTCGACTTATAACAAGAAGAGATTTATTCTTAAGCCTTTAGAGCCGGGGAGTGTGAAAGAGTGCTCAATTTTTAACAAATATTTTTAGATTAATTGGACATTCTTTTATCGAAAACAAAATAAACATTGCAAATTTGCCGGTTATAAAAAAAAATATGTTGATTCAGATTAGCTATTACGTTTCCCATCTATCTGAGATATCGTGGAAAATCGTTGATAATGTTTAGGGAAACATAAATCTTTTGATTGGAGACATATAAATTGGAAGTGAAAAAATTGATTACAATTGAAAATTTGCAGAAATAACATTACTGTTTAGTGTAAAAAATTTTGAAATAATTAAGTGTGCACAAAAAGGTTTCATGTCGGTCACATCTTGTACCTGAACGTAGAGCCACGAAATTTTTAATACGCCGTCTCCCAATAATGAATTTTGGAAAAAAATATTGTTCAACCCAATTCTCAAGTTCACAATTTCTTTAGGGTTTCAAATGAGAAAATCGTGATTTTTCTGATTTTTGAACGTATGACCGTAATTTTTTTTTAATGAAAGAAAGTTATAAATTTAGTCTCATTAGAAAAAGATTAGTGACCTTTAAATACATCATTCAAAAGATAGCACTGAGACCATAGTTACTTTGGAAAACATCAATAGATTCCTAGATCTAAGCCCGACTTCAAAGGGTTAAAAGAAAATTATTCACATAATTTGATTCCATTTGTTCGTAGCTTAGTAGTTTGAGAATGATGGCATTGAAATAGACAATACGAATTATTCAATGAACATTTATTGAAAACATTTTATTAGATTTTTTTCTGATTTGTGACTTAAAAAAGAATTGAATTATGAAAATAAAACCATTTGTTAAATGAAAACATAATTCATATTTAAAATGACAATTCGATTAAAAAATATATACAAAAATTAAAAAATATATACAAAAACTTTTTTTTAAATAGATTATGAAATAGACATTATTTGAACGAAAATTAAAATTCATATACAAAAAATGAAACAAATTAAGATTCGTATTTAAAATAAAATATTTACAAAAGAATATTAAAAAAAAAATATTCTCTAAAAAAAGAATAAGTATTTTCATTTTTAATTGATACGTTTTAAGAAAAATCATTGTTTAACGATCTTTCCGAATAAAACTATGATGTTGAGAATGTAAATCAGCACATTTAATATGACAATTTAAATTTCAATTTAAAATATGTCAACAGAAGAAATAATTTTTTTTGAATAGATTATGGAACAAACGTTATTATTTCTACAAAAATTGAAATTCATATACAAATTAGTAATAATTCATTCAAAATATTTATTTCATGTAAAATAACTATAAGTGAAAATATTTTCTAAAAAATAAACATGTTTAACTTAAATTATGATACGATTTAAAAAGAATCATTTTTACCGATTTCTACATTAAAACAATTAAGAATATTTATAACAATAATTACTTGAAATAATTAAAAACCGATCTATTTTTTGAAACACCTGAAAGTACAGACAATACAGTTTATTAGAAACGTGTTTATTTGATATTATTATAAAAAAATAATATATTATTACAATTCATTATAGAACGCTCACGTCAGATAAAATGCATAATAAAAAAATAGTAATTATACAAAACTAGACAAAATTAATTAAACAAAACATTCTGATTCAATGAAAAGTAAACAACAAATATTAAAACAATGATTAATTCTTACCAGACAGTTTAAAAGAATCCATGGCTTTTAAAACTAGCTTATACTACTGAAATGATTCTATGAAAATGCGGTATTTATACAATTCATTGAAGACTTGTTCAAATATTAATGTATTGATTACACACGTTTATAAAGATTATATATAAATAAATTAACATTATAACACGTTCAACTGATTATACAACCAGAAATATTTGAATGTCGATGTCGAATTATATCCATCTCCCTTCTTTCTGGATCTTTCCTATGGCTTTTAAACGTCGTGAAATGGTTGATTTATTAACTTCGAGCTGTTGAGCCAATTCTTTGAGTGTTTGAGCAGGGTTTTCTTCCAATAAAGCTTGCAGTTGTTCATCTTCGAACTTTTTTGATTGACCTGGCCGTTGTTTGTCGTGAACGTCACAATCACCACTTTTGAATCGTCGAAACCAATCTCTGCATACTGTTTCCGATGGAGCAGATTCACAATAAGTTTTCACAAGCAATCGATGAGCTTCAGCTGCACTTTTTTTCAAATGAAAGTAGTGTAGAAGTACACATCGGAAAAACAACTTATCGCGTTCCATTTTAATTCAGTTATAGAAAAGTACTTACATAAACAAGGGATGGCGTCTGATGACTGAATTTTAGTGGGAAATGTTCACACTTCAAAATGACATAAGAGACATCTGTCACTGCCCACAGCATACGCATCTAGAGCCATCTACACGTGAACAGCGGTTTTCAATGCAACCTCCCATTAGTAAACAGATTATACAACATTGAATCACTGATTTGCATGAACTGAAAGTTTAGTTCTATATAAATTACAGATAAGTAATTTATATAGAATTCATTATATATTTTACATAATTAATTTATATAAATTATCTAATTTTTCATGCATTAAAATAAACAAAGAACCAAACTTTGAAGTATTCATTAAATACTATTTGTGAAAAAGTGATATTTTTTTTAGCAATAACCTAGATAGATATGTAAGGGAGAATGACTGAACCACATTTTTATTTGAGTAACTTATTTATTATGTATAATTGAATATTATTTTTTAAACAAAGGAAAATTATTTTAAGGGATGATACAAGTAATATCCAATATATATATATATATATATATATATATATATATATATATATATATATATATATATATATATGTATGTATATATATATATATATATATATATATATACATTCATATATATATATATATATATATATATATATATATATATATATATATATTCTATAAGTGTCTTTTTTTAAATACTTTTTTTTTATAAAGCATATACACAGATTTTTTTATAATACATATGCATAAACTCAAAACTATTGATTTCTCAAAACATGGGTTGATTTGTCTTTATATTTGTCTTAACATTTTTCATAAAAGCTTGAATTCGAATAGATATCTTTATTCTATTTTCGATGTAAATATTAATCCAATTAGAAATTATTGACATCCTGTTGGTGAAAGTGTCCAACCTATAATAAAAACATTTGTATAGATATATAATAATTTATAATATATATATATATATATATATATATATATATATATATATAATAAAAATTATATTAACATAATTTCATCCAAAAACAATAATGAGAAAACACGTTTTAGTACGTTACGTAGTAAAAATGAGAATTAAACACTAATGAAAAACAGTTCCGTTGTTCCAGAATTCCATATTTTTATGTCAAATTAATGCTCAGTTAGTACTTAGAAAATAACCTTGACATAAATATGTGGAAACAGTGTTTGACTATATTAACGAAACTAATATCAAATATTTAAAAACAGTCATTAAAAAACATTTTTAATAGCATTACCTTTATAAGGCTCTTTACACTGTGCTATGGTCAATCTACACATATTGCTAAAAAGACGCGATTCTCCAAAAACAGATACCGCACATACAGGATCGAACACAGCAATACACACTTCTGGACATCTTTGGCTTGATACCATTTCGACTACGCTTATCACCATTATGACGCATGCTTGAAATGAACCAGATTTACATATTAAAAGGATATAAAATGAATACAATAAAACATCTTTAGCAGATCTGTTTAATCTTATAATACTAGAGGCTGTTGGTTGGATGAACGAAGGATTGACAGAAGAAATAAAACTCTGATTTATTTACTGACGAAATGGGGAAATTTCTAGTTAAGTTATTGTTAATACTTTTCCTTGATAATATTCGATTTTTTGATCCTTTTAATGTCTGATCTATACTACTAATTTCAGTATGTATGCCATCTTCAGCCAGATATTAGAGATTCTACCTGAATTAACACACATACCGAAACTAGTAGTAGAGAACAGATTTGCAAATAATCAAAAACAACAAAAATCATCAGGACAATGCATCAATGCGATCACAGGTATAAAAATATACTTTTACATTTATATTATTCTTTTTTCATCTCAACATCTCAAACCATTCAAGAGTTATGAGCTTTTGTGGTAAAATTTCAACCATATATATATATATATATATATTGCTAAAAATGTTATCAAATTTGATATTCGTTAAAATTAAACATTTTTGAAATCGATTTTATAATAAAAACAAAATTTTAATAGGATCCAAACTATTGATTACCTATTCGTTTTTTTGTATTATAAACAGAAGTATATTTTTCTTTTTACCTTATATTAACTTAATACTTCCATTTATATAACTATTCTTTTACTTGCGATCCTTTAAACCATTTCTATTATTATCTATCATTACATCAAACATTAATGCAAATCAACATAAAAGATCAATCTAAAAACTAATAATATTTAAAAAAATAGGTACGAAATATTTTCTTCTTTAATATCAATTCTTTAAAACACTTGTCATATAAAATAACGAAATTTACATTATAACACTTTTTAATAGCATATATTTTATTTAAATTTTTTGAACAGATTTGCTACTAAAATTAAATAAACATCAATCTTTTTTGAAAATATTCGTCTCTTAACTGTATTATTTTTATTTGTATTACTCATTAAACTGAAAATATTTATATGCGAATTTATGAAATCAAAATAAAATAACTCATCAAAAAACAATCAAAATGGTTTTACGGTCTTTTATATTTTCAATTATTATCACAGTGGCAAATTGGCAACATTGAACAGTTGTACACGACTTGTCGAAAACACGCATACTTTAAAAAATAAAACAATTAAAAAACATACAAATAAGCAACTAAAAACGATGACATTGGTAATAAAATATACATATTCGAATTACATGTGTATTCAAAGAAAATAAGTGTAATACATTTTATAAAGAAAATGTATTATTTAATTTTATGTCACTCTTTACAAAATATTAAAAAATACACACGCATGTATTGTTACAAATTGGTAATATTTGAATATAAACAAATACATGAAAACAGTTCCTTTTATGCGACAAGTTTGAAAATGAAAATATTAAGACTGAAACATTATTCTTATTTTAAATATGAATATTTTCTGCACATCTTCATTAAAATATTGAACAAATATTTATATATAAAATTTAATAAAATACATACCAATTATTACAAAAGATTTCATTTTGAATATATTTTCAAAAAAATTCGTACGCAATTAAAGTGTATATAACTGACTTAAATGGTTAGTAAACTTAATTATCAGAAATGTTTTCTTGTATTTATATCCAAAATTAACAAAAAAAATATACATTTTATCACGTACCTCATTATCTGTAAGAATATTTTGTTTTTAGATATTTATCATTTATTTACACAGTTGTCCAATAAGTTCGAATCTAAGGCCTTATTCGCACGAGCGTTAAAAAAACGTTGCGTTCAGAGTTAGCGTTAGCGCTTTTAAAACGCTCGCAAATATAGTGTTCATATGAGCGTTTAGAAATCACTTCTTTTCATCGTCTTACGCAATTCGGATGCATGAATTCAGAACAGTTATTGACAATAGCTGTATGGATTTTAAGAAGGCGAAAAAAATGAAAAAGTTCTGTGTTAAAGCATTCTCTGAATGATCAATGATACTTGAAAGGACAGTTTATGACTATTTATGAAGATTGAAGGTTGTATCCAAATGTTTTTCAGCTACTCCAGTATGAAAATTGAAACATTTAATGAATTATTGAGAATTGTTATCTACGATATTTTCCCAATTTGGGATTATTTTTGAAGTGACTTCCATCTACGTGTTCTCCTTCAAAATTTTGTTTGTATAATTTGGTAAACCATTGTAACATAACAAAGATCTTGATTCCACCTCCAAAATAAAACGTCCAGTATCAAATACCGCCATTTTCGTAAACGTTGTCTACCGTTATCTGCTGTATTTGTAGTCAGTACCAACGTGCAAGCAAGATTAACTGACAAATTCGGTGTCATTCGACGCTTTTTAAACGCCTATGCGAATGAAAAGACCCTCTTCCATATGTTCTATTTAGTTCAACGCAAAACGCTCGGCGTTAGAAATGGATCAAGTTCTATATTTTTTTACCGTGCGTTAAATAAACGCTGGCATGTGAAAAGAAACACTGAGTTTCATATATTTTATTGAAAAGATGAAAAAAAAGCGCGCGTTGATGCGTTTTTTAACGCTTATGCGGCCTTAATCTATTTTAATTCAGCTTTAATTGAGCAATACATTTCAAATTATACAATATAATAGACTGTCATTTTTAAATTTTCATTAATTTTTCAATTACGTAACACGATTTAGAGATATTTTTAACTTTTATTCTTTTTTCTTTTATATATGACTTTCCGGACGGATGCGGTCATGTATAAGAAAGTGCATTCTATAACTTTAATAAATTTAAAAAATATATATAAAAACAACATGATAACGTATATTTCTCTATAAAATATATTACTGAATAAAAATATTGATATTTATGTTAATATTAATAAAGTTTTAGTAAAACACAATAACAGAAAGTGATAACATAACCAAGAATCTATTTTAAAATTATTTTTATTTCAGTATACGTGTAAACTAACAGTACACGTTTACTAACATATACGTGTTTACGTTATTAAATTTTACTAAATAAAGATAAAAATAAATTGTTTATTCATCCAAACAATTAAATAAATTCATTTCATATTCAATGTTCTTTGCATAGGTTTTTATTACATGATTTGTAAGATCGAAATATTCGTCTTTGCGTTGAATAAAGGCAATATTTAAAACTTAGACTTTTCATTTTATAGTTTAGCAGATATATTTTCTATTTTCATTTTCTTCGAAATTCAAAATATCATACTATATTCTTTATTTTTTTAATCGTTTTTTTTATCTTCTATCATTTCAGTGATCAGGCAGAAACAGCCAAGTTTAAAAATTTCTTTTTGAGCTTATACATGCCAGCATGATAAAAAAAGATTTTTCATAGCCTAACAAAATGTACAGTCTTATGTAAATTCATTACTGTGTTTTAGAGGTCATCAATTTAATCGAAAGTCTTTGTCTACATATATATTTGAAAAAAATATTAAAGAAAATATTTCGAGATTATACATACCGATATAATAAGAAAATGATGTTACATGCTCCAACAAAACTTGTAAAATCGTATATTGTTTCATTACTCTGTTTTAGAGGTCATCAATTTACTTTAAAACCTTTCTCTACACATACACAGGAAAAATCATGTAATCTAGATTTGTAGATAGTATATAAAAATATACTATAATCATGAATATAAAAAGTATATATATAAAATAATATTACAAGACTATATATAAAAGACAAATATTTATATATAGCAAATAATTTAGTGAATTAAGTAACTAAATTTAAATTGATAAAGGATTATGTAACAAATTTATTTCGATGTTATTCTTTTGAAGAAATTAGTATATATTATAAATCATACAGTTGATACAATATTAAAGCAGAAAAATCTAATAAACAATTAATTCTAAAACTAAAGGTGTGAGTTCAAAACCTGACATTTGAACTTTTAAAAGAGTAATATTCAGTTGGTACTCCTGAGCTTTTTTATAAAAAAACACACATCCAGTGCTTACTTTAAACGTTTAGGCGGGAATTTTATTGATTGTTTCAAACGTTTAATAATTAAAATTTATCTTTACAGTGTTTCCTAATAGTCAGTGAAGCATTTGTGAAACGAAATGATTATTCCTTTAAAATTGTAAGTATTTATTATTGTTTAATATTAATATCCTACCTAAGTTTCTTTACTGTCAAATATTTGCTGGTATTTGCTAACTATTTTCGTACTGTTGTTGACATACAGGTTATGTTCCTGGTGTTAGTATGTGATACGTAGTTTAATTTAAAGTCGTGACAGTGTTTTTAAATAAGTTATAGTGTAAATATAATTATATATTGTGAATAAAAGGTAAGTGTATCTAAATTTATCTTCAAAATTATATTTACATTATATATTTATATATATATATATATATATATATATATATATATATATATATATATATATATATATATATATATATATATTATTACACAACTCAACAGAATTAATATTTAATTTATTTAAGCATTAGTTAGTTACTTGTGATATGGGTCCCCCGAAACGTTACAGAAGAGAGGCTCACAGTAACGGTGGAAAATCTGAAAATAAGTTCAAAAAACGGCGACGTGAAGATGAGGATCCTAGTTATACTAATCTAGGTGGTATTGAGGACGATGATATACCTGATACTGCTGAAGGTGTAGTTGTACCTGGTGCTGCTTCAAGAAATGTGGAAACTAATGACAGTAGTATTCAAGAAGATGAATTTGGTGCAAAAGATTACAGGTATATTATTTAATGTATGTCAAATATTTCATTCTATTTTTTTATTATTTCCATTGTTTTTTTCATGAAGATCTCAAATGGAGCTTAAGACAGATAATGCATCAAGACCATTGTGGGTAGCACCAAATGGTCATATTTTCCTAGAATCATTTTCACCTGTGTACAAACATGCTCATGACTTCTTAATTGCAATATCTGAACCAGTATGCCGGCCAGAATACATTCATGAATATAAATTAACAGCGTATTCTCTTTATGCTGCTGTTAGTGTTGGATTACAAACTAATGATATTATTGAATATTTGAAACGTCTAAGTAAAACAAGTATTCCAGCTGGAATAATTGAATTTATTAAATTGTGTACTGTATCTTACGGAAAAGTTAAATTAGTCTTGAAACATAATAAGTACTTTGTGGAAAGTCCTTACCCAGATGTATTACAGAAACTTTTAAAAGATCCGGTGATTCAAGAATGTCGGCTGAGAAGAAAAGTTGAAGATGAAGAAGCAGATGCAAATGGTTTTATTACACAGGTTTATATATTTTACCTTTATTATTATAAATACTAAATAAATATATTTTATATGAAATTTGAAACTTATCATTAATGATTCAAGGTACAAGAAAAAAAAAACGTATTATCTTTTGGAACAAAACAGCCCCCACAAACAGTTATACCACCAGCAGAAAATCCATCAGCAGAAGTTGCAGTTGTACCTGATGACATAACAAATTTTTATGACAAGATTGATAAAGATGAAGAAGATGAGGAAGAATCAAATTTAAAGACAGTTTCTTTTGAAGTGGATCAGGAAAAAATAGAAGTAATCCAAAAAAGATGCATAGAATTAGAACATCCTTTACTAGCTGAATATGATTTTCGTAATGATACAGTAAATCCAGATATAAATATTGATTTAAAACCTTCGGCTGTACTCAGGCCGTATCAAGAAAAAAGCTTACGTAAAATGTTTGGTAATGGAAGAGCAAGATCTGGTGTGATTGTTTTACCTTGCGGTGCTGGTAAATCCTTAGTCGGTGTTACGGCAGTGTGTACTGTAAGAAAAAGAGCATTAGTACTGTGTAACTCTGGTGTTTCTGTAGAACAATGGAAGCAACAGTTTAAAATGTGGTCTTCTGCAGATGATAGCATGATTTGTCGTTTTACTTCAGAAGCAAAAGATAAACCAATGGGATGTGGAATATTAGTCACTACATATTCTATGATAACTCATACACAGAGACGTTCTTGGGAAGCAGAACAAACGATGAAATGGCTTCAAGAACAAGAATGGGGAATAATGGTTCTTGATGAAGTACACACTATTCCAGCAAAAATGTTTCGTAGAGTATTAACAATCGTACAATCACATTGTAAATTAGGTTTGACTGCAACATTGTTGAGAGAAGATGACAAAATAGCAGATTTAAATTTCCTTATTGGACCAAAGTTATATGAAGCCAATTGGTTAGAGTTACAAAAACGAGGATTTATTGCGAGAGTTCAGTGTGCAGAAGTTTGGTGCCCAATGACACCAGAATTTTATAGAGAATATTTAGTTTGTAAGACCAGCAAACGTTTATTACTTTATGTAATGAATCCAAGTAAATTCCGTTCATGTCAATATTTGATTCGATATCATGAAAGAAGAGGTGATAAAACAATTGTATTTAGTGATAATGTGTTCGCACTAAAGCATTATGCTATTAAAATGAATAAACCTTATATTTATGGACCTACATCACAAAGTGAGCGTATTCAAATACTTCAGAATTTCAAATTTAATCCAAAAGTAAATACCATATTTGTCAGTAAAGTAGCCGATACATCATTTGATTTACCTGAAGCAAATGTTTTGATACAAATATCATCGCATGGTGGTTCAAGACGTCAAGAAGCCCAACGTTTAGGACGTATTTTGCGAGCAAAAAAAGGAGCGATTGCTGAAGAATATAATGCTTTCTTCTACACTTTAGTTTCTCAAGATACAATGGAAATGAATTATTCAAGAAAGCGGCAAAGATTCTTAGTCAATCAAGGATACAGCTATAAGGTTTGTTATATTTGTTTTTCATTTCTTTTTTTCTAATTTCAGAAATATTTCAGGTTATTACAAGATTAGCAGGGATGGATGATGAGCCAGATTTATTATATAAAAGTAAAGAAGAACAAGGACAACTTTTACAGCAGGTTTACCATATTATATTTAAAATTATTTGGTCAACTTATGATTGTCTCATTTTATTACTAGGTTTTGGCAGCCAGTGATATAGACTGTGAAGATGAACGAATTCCAGGAGAAAGTGGACCAAGAACAGGTCTTATTCGACGTCAAGGAGGCACATTAGCAAGCATGTCAGGTGCAGATGATGCTGTGTATTATGAACACCGAAAAGGATCATCAAATGCAATAAAACACCCCTTATTTAAAAAATTTAGATGTTAATTCAGTTATACAGTATTTGTTATGTATTTATATATTTCATTATAATAAAATATTAAAAAACAAAAAAAAAACAAACATCGCGATATGTGTATATATTACCTTTCATTTTTAATGTTGTAAAAGAAAGATCACAGTAAATTTAGTTTTCTATTTTCAGAATAATAAAAATAAATAATAAGGTTAAAATTTATTATTTTAAGTTTTAACATTTAGATTTTTTGACAGGTCTGATGAACACAAATCAAATGGGATTACAGAATGGACAATTATTGAACTACAAGGTGATCTTGAATCTCGTTCACATGAACTGCTCAATGGAAAGTTTATTGGAGATCTACATTACTACAAAAATGGAACCCCTGTCCTTATTATTGGACATCATGTTCTTACTGGTAAAGAACAAAAACTTATAAAACCTTTGGTAGTTATTAAGAAAATGTTAAATGTTGAAAATATAGAATATGTGACTCAGGCAATCATAACTAAGAAATTAATATTTAAAATTAGACCGAAGCCAATTGTAGCTCACATTCCATCATGATAAACTGTTTTATCTAAAAATAATTTTAAGTGTATTAAATGTATTCCTTGAAAGTTAATAAAATGTTTATTTTGTTTTTAAATTTATTTATAAATGTATGTATAAATATGTTAATCATAAATAAATAATACAATATTAAATTACACGTCTTACAATAACATTTAAAATCAGTAACCACATTTATTCAATTTAATACTATCAGATTAGAATGCCAAAAGATATAACAATTTATTTCTTAATTAGACAATCCATTGAGCAAATATTTACTTCACAGGACATGTTCTATAACTGATTATTTTTGATAATCAATTGATCAAACAATACCTTTTTGTTATCCCAGTAATCCTAGAACAAAATTTATAATAATAAAACCATCTTGCAAAATATAATGAGCAAGAAAATTACTGACTACAGAACACGTATTGATATATGTACATATGCTGAAAATGTAACAATATTCCAGGATTTTGTATCTATGTTTGTTGAATTGTTAATAATGATGCACAATCTGGTTCAGCTGGAATTGTTATACCTCCGGTATCTAAACACTGTTCATCACTAATATCTGTTTGTAAATAACAAAGTTCATCATTATCACTGGAAGTAGGTGATTTATGACCATTATTTTGATTCTAAAACAATAATAAAGTAGAAAATATTCTGAAAATAACTCGTTAAAAGAAACCCATACCTGTGAATCCAAATGCGTGGACAGTTCAATATTTTTTGAATTTGTTGTAAAGAACAGTATATTTGTGCCAGCCATGCTACTAGAAATACTATTTTCACCTTAAAATAATAATACATATTTTCATATCAAATTCTTTTCAAAATCGAATGCAATTACATAAAACGTGCTATTCTAATAACATATACAACAATAATCCTTACTTGTATTATTTGCAATATCATTTTTTGACACTGAACTTGTTTGTATGAGTCCTTTTGCATGATCAGCAACATGACTAAGATATCCTTCCTCGCTAACAGTCAAATATGTACAAATAGCACAGGAATAAATGCCAGTTTTTCCTGGGTGTTTGGACATAATATGATTTTTATATGCATTACTTTGTATTGAAGAATAAGAGCAATGTGGACATTTATAAGGACGCACCTAAAATTATATATTTGATAATTTTTAAATTAAGGTGCTATATTATTTTGTATATACCACAAATTTTACACCACTTTTCAAATAATTTAAATTATAATTAAACTTACTCCGGAATGTTTCATTTTGTGTCTTCGTAACGAGTTATGGTCACCGGTTTTATATGGACATTGCGTACATTCATACGGTTTTTCACCTGTATGTTGCCGTAAATGCATCTAGAAAACAAATACTTTAATGCTTAAATCTTTATTTTCGTACCAAAAAATTCATACTTGTAACATAGCTTTTCGAGCACAACTATGACCACAGACATTACATATAAAAGGTTTTAATTTGCTATGGACAGACTGAATATGTTTTTTAAGACATTTTGAATCTGAGAAAATTTTTTGACATTGTGTACATTCTTTCTCACGGTACCATGATGGTGTCTGAAAACAATAATACATGAAAAAATGAAAACAATACACCAATCACTATTAAAAATTTAAAAATTACATTTTCTGAATGTTTATCTAGATGTACAATACGGTGATTTCGTAGTTGTGATGGTTGTTTGAAAGCACTTCCACAATCTGGACAAACATAACTGCGAATATCACTGTGGATTTTCATATGATCTTGAAGTTTAACTGTAAATAAATTGATGATTATCTTCAAGTCTTAATACTATAATGGACTTTTTAATTTTATTTACCAGCAGTAGCTGATTTGTGTGTATGACATATAGGACATGTTAACAAGTCAGTTTGTATGTTATGTTGTCGCCATAAATGCATAGCTGTTGCTCTCCAACTTCGCTGTGGTTGATCACATTCAGAACATTTATACAAACTATTGAAATTTTTTGTGTTATTATTATCATTAGAATCTGAAGTCTGGTGACACCGAACGTGTCTATCACATACTTCTTGAGTTACAAATCGATATGAACAGCCCCGTACACTACATCTATAAAATATATATAATTTAGATATGGCTATACCTACACTATATACAAAAATACTATTTTCAAAAAGGTTATAAAAATAGCTTTAAAATACTCTGAGACATGTTTTTTTTTTATAATTTATTAGGATTTTCTCTATGACGACTCACTTAAATGGTAAAGGTCCATTTCCTTTTTTTAACTTTAATAATGTTTTAGTAAACATTTTTTTGTTTATATCTATAGGAGTTACTCTTGCAGCTTTCTCATTTGTTTCAGTCTTTGGAATATCTGCAGTGATTAATGTGTTCGTAGATGTGGACACATTAACTGCTTTAGGACTATTTAATAAACTAACTAAAATGCTTTTTGTATCCGGTGCTTGTATTTCTGGAATTGTAGAATTATTATCAACCTTTTTAACATTCATTCTTTGTTCCCATGTATCGACAACTTTCAATCTACAAGAATACAAGATAAAACATTTAATATCTATTAACGTTCAATTAAAGAAAAACCCAGAAAATAAAATAGTTTAAACTATAATTTATAATTAAATATTTACATACTTATGATCTTTAATCATATGCTGTCTGCAATCCAAAATAGAGGCGAACCCATCTGAACATTGACTGCAAATATAGATATATTTTTCTTCAATATCAATTGGTTCTTCTTTGATGTTTTCAGTTGTAACAATAAATTCATCAAATTGCTCCTGTTCACTTGAACTTACAGTACAGTCCATTTCTTCAACATTTTTATTGATAATTGTATTCATTTTATCAGAACCACTGTTTATGGTATTGATTACATTTGAACCAATTAAAGTTGAAGCATCTATTTCAATAGATCCATTTTCAGTTTCAATTACAAAACTTGGATGTAAAGTTGATTGTAAATCATCAGAAATATTAAGTGATGAACTGGAATTTAACTGAGCTGATGTAACATCTGCTACATTTTGTAATCCTGGTTCTTCTGATTCAGAGAGTGAAATTGTTTTATATGAAAAAATATTATTTTTTTCACTTTCTTCTAATATTTGGTTTTTGGATAATAACTGAGCAGTATTTGAAATAGAATTTTTTAAATGCTACAAAGAATAGACCATTTAATTCAAAAATAAACAATTAAGTAAATATAAATATATTTAATTACCTGCAAATGGGAATCACGAAAATGCACTAAAAATATCTGCTTGTCTGAACATGTAAATAAACATCTTTTACATTTATATACAGTAATAACATAAGCAAGTTCACTAAGTTCTGATGATAATCCAAATGAATTACTTTGTTCATCAACATTTAATTTATTTATCACAAAATCAGTTTGGGTTTCTGCATCACAATTATGAGAACTATTTGGTGGTTGTAATACACTTGAAATTTTATTAGATACATCTTCATTATTAACTTCTCCTTGCATAGGGAAAAACAGTCCATCTTCAGTTAGAATTACTTTACTAGGTACCTGTAATAATAATCTTTATAAAATATTTAAGTTCATATTATGAAAAAAATCAAACATTTTCATATCTACTACATTACCTCTAATGAATTATTAATGTCTGGATCATTTAAAAGTTCATCAGTTGGTAAATTTTCAGTTGTAGTTAATTTTGATAATGATTCCGTGGAAAACACTTCTGATTGCAATGTATTGAATGTAGTGTCTGCATCTAAATTATCTTCATCTATTGAAGATGCTACGTTAATAGCATTTTCCTCATTAGTTACTTCTGAAAGTGTGTTAAGAAGTATTGGTTGTCCATCTAAAAAGAATAATTTACACTTAAACAGTTTAAACCCTAAATGTAAAATGAAACTAAGACAAGGCAATTACCTGTTGTAAATAACACAGGTAGGCCATCAAGTGTCCAACCTGTATTCCCATCTTCTAAATCTTGCAGATACATTGTATCATCATTTAAATTATTTTGCAAGAATACTTGTGACAGATTATTTGTATTACATAAACCACTAACAGGAAATGTCAAAGTTAGTAACGGCAATGAATCTGTATCATCGGAGCTAGAATCAACTACCCCATTTGCAAATTCTGGTTTGTCTTGTGCCATAATTAATTAAATATATCTTTTCTTTCGTCATACTGAAAACGAATATACGTATTCTTTGAGAAAAAGTTCAATTATGACATATATTCAAATGAATTCTGTTCTAATTATTTAAAAACGCTACTCATTTTGAGGTTAAAGTTTTTAAACAGGCTTCTACAACAACCATGCTCTACGTTCGAGGTTTTAATCTCAAGCTCAAAATAAGCAACGTTGACAGACGTCTACCGGTCGAGAGACTGTTTCGAAAATTTAAATTCATTCTATCTTACCAGTATTTTTGAAAAATCAATTATGAACATTTACATTTTAATATAGTGGATATAGATGTAGAAAAATGTGTTCATTGACCTTCACTTATTTAAGTCACATGATGCGAAATTCTTAATTTATGCAAGCGGGAAATTCAATTTCTACAATATTAATACTTTTCTATTTAATGTATTTGTGGCATATATGTGAATATGTTTTGTGCATATATATATATATATATATATATATATATATATATATATATATATATATATATATATATATATATATATATATATATATATACATACACACACACGTGTATTGTGTATATATTTAGGTACATATACACAATAACCTGTTAGTTTTAACACTGAAATGATATGGGAAGGTCTTTTTAAAAAACTAAACACTATTAGAAAATAAAAATGTTGTTTCAAAAAGTCCGTATTTTAATAGTTAACTTTATAAAAAGGTATATTTTTCAATCTATTCAGCATTTGTACATTTTATTTTTAATATTTTCTATTATTAAAACTGTACATACAATACATTTTTTTTTATTTACATACATTCACATTAATAAAAGGATTAATAAACATTTTCAAAGTTTTGTTTTGCTAATTCTGGATTGAACTGTGAATTATATTTCTGTTTAATATTTCTTGTAGTATTAGCTAGACTTGCATCAACTTCTGGTATTTTATCACCTTTCAATTCAGCCAATAATTTTTCAGCTCGTAATTTTTCTTGCTGTTCCCTTTTTAATCTCTCTTGTCTTAAACGAGTCAACTTATCATGTTTTTCTTTTTCATATATATCAATGCCACAATTAACTTTCTTTTCAGAATGATGTAATTTATCTTTCTTACGTTTTTCTTTTTTGTGTTTTTTCTTTTTGCTCTTTTTGCAGTTCTTTGATGCTTTTATTGAATTAGATGAGCTAAAACTTTCTCCACTATACCTTCGTTTATAACTTTCATGAGTTTCAGATTTATCTTCATTAAATTTTAAAAGTCGCTTTTCAGTATCTGGTAAGTTTGTTTCACATATCTGTTTAATATGTTTTACAAAATTTTTATTTATACTGCAACTAAATGTATCCTTCGACTTGTCTTTACTAGGTTCTAAAAATTTGTTCATTACATTCAATGGATCATTATCAAATTTGATTTTTGTGCCTATCTCTTCTTTTTTACTATTATTGGTACTGTACCTTTCAGGCATAACATCATACCAATTTTTTTTACCCAGAGCTTCATTTGTGTCTTGACCTAAATATGTTAAATAACCTATCTGTTTTTCATATTTTTCTTGTTCTAGTTTCTTTTCTTTTTCATGCTCTTTATTAGGCTTTTGATAACCTAATTTTCCTTCTTCTAAATCAGAAAAAAAATTTACATGCTCAAAATTTGTTTCAGCTTTAATGTCTGTTTTAATCAATTCAGAATTATTTTTTTGTCTCGATTTATCTCTCAAGTAATTAGTCCTTGCTTCTGATTCCTTAAAATAAGTATATATTCAAGATTCAGTATATTCAAGATATGTAAGTGTAAAAAAACATTTACAGCTAATTGTATACGCTTTAATATCTCTTTTTCTTCTTCTGCTGCTTTAGCCTCATCTCTTCTCACTCGGGCAATATTTTCTTTTGTACGAACATGCCATCTATTAATTTAATTATTTTAATATAAATTACAAAACAAATATTTAAGAGATAATAATATAAGATAAGATATAATAATAGTCTTTATCAATGTAATAATAATAATTTTAATTATAAAGAATAAAATACAGTAGAAGATTAGAGTAATAATTGTTTACAATATTTATATTGTTTATTTACGGTAATTAAATTTCTGGGAACATTTTTAAATTATAGATGTACAATACCTTTTTTTTGGTAATATATTCATCGTATACTTTTACAAATATTAATAAACATGTATGAATTATTGACAAATGATACTTGAACTGTCAAAACATAATGCGCAACCATAATTACAAATGCGCAACAACACTAAACGCATCCAATGTAACTTGCAAAAACAAATTACCCTACACTTAATAACAACAAAAAAGATGCCATGTTAAAAGAACTATTAAATATAATTTGCAATAATTTAAAAAATGTCACCTAATCCCCTATCCTCTTCCCAATCAGACTCTTTAGATGCAGGAAGAGGTAATGAACGTAATAGACCATGCAGAACATGTACAGATTTCAAGACTTGGGCTAAAATACAAGCTCAAACGTACAGGGGTGATCCAATGAAGGTATTGTTATATTACATCATTGTATTTTTTTTTAATTGAAATTTATTGTCAAATTTTCCGGAAAAGAAATTAATTATGTAATGAATTTTAGATAATTAGTTCAACTGAACAGAGTAGTTCATATGCTACAGGACTAAAAAAAAGACCAGATTGTCCACTCGATAAGAGTGAATTAGGACATGCAGCGTGGAGTTTTTTGCATACTGTTGCAGCATATTACCCAGATAATCCCTCAAAGGAACAACAAAGTCATATGAGAAATTTCATAACATCTTTTAGTCATATTTATCCATGTGACTACTGTGCAAAAGATTTCCAAGAACAGTAAGTATACTATCTGTATCAATATAATTGCTTTATGTTGATTTTATGTAAACTAGACAGTAAAAAATACTATACTTTTTTTAAATTAAATTTTATATGCAATGTTATATTAACATAAATTAATTTTAGTTATAACAATATATAAAAAATACTTTTCTTTTAGAATTACTGATCATCCACCTAAGCTTGATACACAACAAAATCTTTCACAATGGTTTTGTAAATTACATAATATGGTAAATGAAAAATTAGGAAAACCTGTATTTGATTGTTCAAAAGTTGATCAGAGATGGAGAGATGGTTGGTTAGACGGATCATGTGATTAAAGTTGTTGTTTGTAGTAGTAAATTAATTTATAAAGGATTATTTGTAGTACTACATGAACTGAAAACATATATTTTGTACTCAGTATTTAAATAAGTAAATTTCTACAAAGAAATCATGTTGATATATTTTATCATTCTGTAATATATATAGAAGTATAAAAGAAATATTCCTTATTAAATATTTTATTTTAAATAAATGCAATATTCATATTCAAAAATACAAACTTGTTTTTTAATATTTTACTGATATCTTTCTGATTTTAATCCTTTTGGACCTACTATCGGTGTGAAAACTTCATAATCTATAATAGAAAAATTATAATCACCCATGAGGGCAGCAGGTGATGCACCTTCTCCATCATATGAATGTGGTAAATTTGAGTAACTGTCCATGTTTGTATTACAATTACTTGAAATAAGTAAATCAGCTCCTGCTCCAAAAATAGGCCCTGAACTGAAAAGAATATCAACATAAAAGTATAAATTTGTGTTTAAAGAATGTACTGTTTATTTGATGAAGATTTTCACAACTATTTTCTTATAGTTTATTATTAATAACTTACTCAGGATGATAACAAATTGCAAATGGCTTTTTAATAAGGTGAAATCTTGTCGGTGGTAAATCTTGGTGATTACATAATGTAAATAGAAATGCACGCTCTGCTGCTGTATAATGACTTTTTCCTGATGGTTTTCCCCATGCTGCATCGCTGAATCCACCAAAAATTTCTCCTCTACCACCCTATAAATTTATTTTATTATTTTTTGTTTAAATTACATTGAGTTTTAAATGTTCAACTTACTAAACATATAACAAAGGTCGGTAACATTCCATCACAGTGTCTGTGAAATGCACCAGCTGAATAACCATGACTGGATGCTCTATAAATAAGTTTCCAAGCCTGTCTTGGCTGACCAAACCATGAATTTAAAAGTCGTTGAAAATGTGCCTTGTCACCAGTAAGTATAAGTGAACCGGGAAATAATTGCGGTGCAATGCGTAAGCGTAAACGAACATCTTCTGCAGATGCTGACCCGCCTTCAGGATATTTAGTTGGTAAAGCTGCAAGTCGATACCTTTCAAGAGACAGTTCAATAGGAACTGCACCTGTAGGTTCAACTTCTTCAGCAAAAACTTGGCTATCTATAATTATAAATAGCAGATTACTTTAAAAAATCTATTCAATAGTTGGCGCTTTCTTACCAATCAATAATAATCGTACATGGCCGATTATTCCAGATAAATGCTGACAAACTCTTGCTCTTTCTTCTTCAGTCCAGTGATGTGTTGGTTGTGTTACACCAGCTTGGTATTTTGCCCAAGCTAATGATGCTCGCCAAACATCCTCTTCTTCCATACTTAACTAAGAAATAAGTGCAAAAAGATTATATAAATTCATTATTTTGGGTTAAAAAGATGCATACATGATCAGAAGATATTAATCTAATTACAGCCTCCTTTGGTAGGGCAAGAAAAGAGTTTGTTTTCACACATTCTAATGCGTTTTCTCCAATAAAATTGACACAACGTTCTGCAAAAGCTGCTGCTGCTTTTCCACCTGTGTAAAATAACCAAAAGAAGAAAATTACTTTGTTAATGAATAAGTAATAATTATTGTTAGAAATTCTAAAACTTAAAACATACATTTACAGTAATTGGCAAACATTAATAGTAATTAGAAACAAATGAAAATATTTACAACAAAGTAAAGGATGATATTGTATTTTTATATTGATTTGTAAAAAATATTTCTGGAATAGAAAACACATTAAACTTGCATGTTTTTATTTGAAAAAAATAAATTAATGAATTATCAATATTGTTAATTAAAATAACTAACACGTAAATTTAATAATAAAATATAGTCTGATGAAAAAATGATATTTATTTTATCTACATAAAATAAAATACATCATATGGTCTTGTATTTTATATATTCTTAAATAGTACAATAAATTTTATTAAAATACGATTTCTTCTAATGCTAACGTTGCTAAAATTTTATTACTTTAACATTTTAGAGAACGTACAAAACATTTTACTGACAATTAAAATAAAAAAAAATATATGTTAATATTATATTGAATACATAATTGTTAAAAATCATTTATTTTCATGGCAGATGAGTTTTTGATTCTAAAATTATCATTACACTCATGAAAACTGTTAAGTTCATGAAAACACAAGTCTCTGTCTTTAATTCACAATACAAAGTTGAATTAGCATTCATTGTGATGCTTGAGGATTTACATTTTGAATTAAAGTGATATTGTCGCCTTTCATCATAATCCTGCCAAGAGGTTTTCTGTTTTTCGTTTTCATATTATATTCTTCAGCATCGTCTAGCACAAGATTCATGTATTCATCGAAACCAACTATATGTCCTTCAATGCGTAAATTAACATTTTCAAAAATCCAAACTTGAACGCGTGATCGATTTTGTAAATATCGAAAGATAAGGTTAATGGGCTGTACCATTACCTTTTGTACTTTTGGTGGGCCTTTGTACGACATTTTGATATTTTATATCTTATTGATATTAAAGAGAACAACTAAATATATAAGTTTATAGCTGAACAATTATAAACAAACCGGTCACTTTTTAGAGGTTAAAAATGAGTAAAGCGAAAAATTTACCGCTGGTAACAGTGATACCAACGCTCTGCTAACAAAACTTACTATGAGAAAAAGTAACTAGATTAATTTGGTTTAAATATTTTTTAAAAAATTATTTGAAAAAACTTATTTGTTTATTCAAATTTTTCATCAGTTTTAAATATTCATATATACGAATATAATTTTTAATCTTTAGTAACTATTAAGGAGGTAATATCTAGTTTAATATTTAGTTAACAAATCTCTCTCCATCTCTCTCTCTCTCTCTCTCTCTCTATATATATATATATATATATCTAACTCATATATATATATATATATATATATATATATATATATATATATATATATATATATATATATATATCTAACTCTTGAAAATTTTCTTCTAATCACATAAAAATAAAAGCGTATTTTCTAATTTTGACTGTAATTTAAGAGACTTAATTTGGTATTAGTGATTATTATAAGCAGAAGTCAATATTATTCATTCCTTATAATTATTATTGTAAATTAATTTTAGCAATAAAACGTAGCGAAATGAATGAAAAATAATTTTGGTATGTTAATTAAAAATATAAATTTTAATATTTGCTATTTCGTACAAATATGAAAATAAACTAACACAATGAAAAACAATTTATATCTTCAAAGAAATAATCTGATTTATAATGGTTATTTTTTATATTATTTATTGATTTTATATTTTAATATGATTCTTTTTGAAAGATTACATATTTTTACATACCTGGTGCCCGTTCTTGTATATCCATCGCAGCAGCTAAAAATGTACATGCGGACCCAACTGATAAAGTAGATGTAACATGGTCTTCACAGGCGATTCTAAGTTCTTCTACACCTAGTTCTTGAGCTAATGCCATCATTTCAAATACCATACTATCTTGCAACAGGATCTTTTATATAACAAATTATATAAAATAGATATAATTTATTTTTAGGACAAATCGTCGAATAAATAAATCAAAAATGATTCTCAAAATGTTGTAGTTACTATTTTGTATAAGAACTGAATTAGCAATAAAAATAATTATAAAGAATCAAATTTATTTATATTTCCCCAAAAATTAATATTTTATAGAGGAAAATAATAAATATATAATTGTAGAAAAAATAACTTAAATAATACTTACTTTTCCTGTATATATGTATAAGAGAAACTGTCTAAATGTGTCGGGAGGCGCATGGGGTAAACGTATGGGTGTCGGTGTTCCATGAGCAGCAGGAACAACTGTACAACCGGGGATCCTACACAGTTCACCACGTTTTGTCATTTGGAAAGACTTGCATCTAAAATACAGTTGAATTTATTTTACAGTTATTATATTACTTTTTTATTAAAATAAATTTTCGTTTTTCTTTATTTCTCTCTCTCTTTCTTATATATATATATATATATATATACATATATATATATATATATATATATATATATATATATATATATATATCAGTGTATGTTCCTACATGTATATAGAAAACAAAGAGAATTTCTATATAATAAGAATTATATGTTTGAAGTGGAAATCTGCGAAACATAATGAAAAAGAAGAGAATAAATAAACATTAAAAATTATAAACTGGGATTTTATAAATATAAAAAGGCCCAGAAAAAAGCAAAAGTCAGTGAATAAAGATACCATGTCTTAGAAATATGTTAAAAAATTAGCACCGAGTTATTCAAACCGAAAGAAATAGAAATAAAATTTTATTTAGTATAGTATTCTAATGGCTGAAGACTATATGTATATATATAATTAAATAAATATATAAACTATGTAAAAATCTATTAAAAAAACAAATAAATTATTGTTTTTCTATAAAATATTTATTTTTCTTAGTAGGTTTTTATTCATTTTTATATTATTTCAAAGTATATAAATGTGCCTACATTTTTAAGAAAATTTACATTTAGTTATTTGAAAAAATTCGATCTTTTAAAATTCCACTCATTAATATTTGAAAACACAAAACTATTGAATTAATTGTTTAAAAAATTTTAAAATTATTGTCACGATTTGATTTTACTCGTAGAACATTATAACTCGTTATTTTCTTCTTCTCAGTTAACCTGACAACTTGTTATGTAAAAATTAACATATTAACAGTTTAATGATAAATAAAAGTTTATATAATACATAAAAAAAGAATTCATTTTATTTTTATTATTTTTCTAAAATTTAAATTATTTATTAAATATACTTGTTAAAATTAGATTAAAGTACAATATAAAACTATTTAGTTTTAAATAGAACATGACGCATTTTCAATATGTAATGTTAATGTTGCCAGTGTTCAATTTTACAATAAAATTATAAAGTGTAGAGAAATTTTATATAAATTAACTGTATAGACCAGGAGTGTCCAATCTTTGGCTTCCTTGGGCCACATTGGAAGAAGAAGAATTGTCTTAGGCCACACACAAAATACACTAACGACAATTGATGAGCAAAAAAGATTTTTGCATAATTTTCGTGATATTCACCACTACAGATAAGCAAAAAAAGTCTTCGCATAATAATCCTAATTATGCGCCGCCCTGTTCAGAGGGTCTTTTAAAATTGTCTAGTAGGTCACAAATTTGCGATCACTGATATAGAATATATATATATAAGTAATAAAACTTCATTAATTTTTTTTGGATATTTTTTATTATAAAAGTAAAAGAAAAGAGGGAAACATAAAACTAGTGGAATATTTGGCATTGTTTTTGAGAAACTAATGCACCAATATCTGGTTCGATGGAAGTAGTTGTAATTCTCTGTGAGTTTTTAAGATGTTCATCAAATATTTTGGTTCTAATTTTACTCTTCGTGTGCTTCATCCTTGAAAATAATTGCGCACAAATGTAGGTGCTGCCAACAAGCGATGACATGGATAAGACGTGATTGTGAAACGAGGGATATTTGTATCTGGGAAGATAGGTCTTATAAAAATCCAGTAAAGAGATATGATGAAAATTTTCTTTAAGTTAGATGTCAAATTGCATCTTTATGTATTCCATTTGAAAATTAGCAGGTATCATATTTATGTCGATTGAAAATGGAGTCGCAAATATATAAAAAATTTGATTATTTTTCCGAAAATCTTAAAACTTGTTTTCAAATTCTTGTATTAAATCGAAAAGCAAGGCTGCATATTTTTCACTGTTCACAGAACCGTGTTTTAGCTAACGTGTCGAAATCCATACAATTGTTTGCATTACTTTGAACTTGCCAAAATTTCTGTTTCATTTTGAACACTGTTATGGTTTGAAACATTGTATTGATATGTTGGTTTTCACCTTGAAGATGCATGTTTAACTCATTTAAATGGTCAAATCCACTAAAAATGTTAAATCTGTAAGCCAGTTTTCATCGTCAAGTTCTGGCATAAATTTTGTTTTGATACTATAATCTACTTTATTTCACCTCGCAAAACATAAATACAATCTTTTAACATTTTGCCTCGACTTGGCCAGCTTATTTCCGAAAAGTAAATGATGTCATCATAGTCGCCATACCCATACTTTTAAGGAATTTCTGGAATAGGCGTTGATTATACAAAGCCGTTGTTATTTACAAAGTTTGCTCTCGAGAACCGTGCATTCGAGTTACAAAAAAAATCGCAGAAAATCTCATAATAAGTAAGTTGACGATTTTGTGTTGGGATGCATTCAGAACCGTCCTGATCCGCGTGCGGGCCACGAGTTGGACAAACCTGATATAACCCATTACTGAGTTGAAATATATTTTCAAATAAACAAATTATTCTTCTGAATTTCAGTTTTGATGGATTAAACTGCAATTTTACTGGATTTTTCATTCTCAGGTAAGAAACTAAGAAATGTCAATGTAGTTTTAAGTATTGAATTAGAAAATATTATTGTTACTTTTAAATGTGTATTCTGTACTGCAAAATATAGAAAGTCATTACTTTCATTTATATTAATTTGAGATAAATATAACTTTTAAGTATGTATTATATACATAATAGAAAAATTAGGTTTTATGGCAGACACTTAGTGTTTCTGAATTATAAATCAATCTACTTGAAGATATATTTATAGATTTTTTTATAAAAAAAATATACTAAAAGAGTATATATGCACACACACACACATATATATATATATATACATACATATATATATATATATATATATATATATATATATATATATAACGCAGGACGATAGAAAATGTTTTCAGGAATGTTTATTACAGCCGTACACAACAGTAGCACTTAATACTAGTGTTGTATCTACTGTTCACTTCGGCGTGCTTTTCAATAGATATCCTATTGAATGCATCGCTGCATGCATTTTCCACGAGAGTATGCGGCTTTTCAATAGAATCCGATCTTTTTTTACGCAACACCATTTTTAGTGACAATAGTCGCTGTGTGTTTGTTCACAATAGATGGAAGTTGTGAAATCATTGATTTTAGTTAATACGAATCGCAACAATCTGCAACGTTTTGCAAAATTGCGATAGCAGAGGAAATTTCATTTCTTATAAATTATTTTGAAAATTAAGATTAAATCATATAATTTGGTACAATCTATATTCAATATTTTTTTCATATATCTTTTTGTGTACAAAAAAATAAGATAGAAAGGATGGATATTTAAGCAGGATTCATTGAATGTTTCTTTTTAATTAAAAATTAAATTTTGTATTTAATAGTAGTATCCTATGTGAAACAATTTGTAGAAAATATATTTTATTAAATCTTTCATCAGACAAACTGTTGACTTAAAGACACTGAATTTATATATATATATATATATATATATATATATATATATATATATATATATATATATATATTGCTGTATCTATCATATTAAAGTTTATAAGTCAGATTTTGCTATAAGTCGCTATTTGATTGATATTAAGAGTATGAGTTGGTTAAAAAATTGATAAAATCGCAACATGAATCTAATAATTTCTACTATCAATAACCAGAAAATCTATCTATTAAAAATCTAAAAGCAAGTCCGGGACGGGTCTATACGAAAACTAATGAAACTTAAGCTTAAGAGACTCGCTTTGTAAGGGGCCCCACAATGAACGAAAATTGAAAAAATTCGTTGTACAAATAAATAAAACATATCAAAAGCAAATATTGAAAACCATATTGTTAAATTACCATTGGTGTATAATTTTGTCATATTGAATTCGGTTACATTTATAGCGATTGTAGTAGTAACTTAAATAGTTTTATGTATTTTCTTGAGAAACATAAAAAAAATGTAAGAAAATACTTCAATAATATACGATAACATTGAAGTAGACATAACAAGATCGTTATCTTATCAGGATGAAATATAAGAGTATGTCGATAAAAAATTTGACAAAAAAAGTTCTATAATTTTGTTCATTTAACAATACATACATATTTTTGTTCTATTTGTATAACAGTTGATTTATTCTTTTTTTGATCTTTATTGTATATATACATATATACAATATATGTAATTCTATAATAAATATTAATGATTTTTGTTCTAAAAATGAGAGTTAATATTATTCTAACATTGTGAGATAATATCATATATATCTAAAAAAAAAATAAAATAAACCATTATTTGTAGTGCATGATTTTTATATCACCTCTCTCTTTTGTTAATTCCATAATTTTTGCTAAGTATAGAAAAAATATATACAGACATATATATTTATATATTTTCATAGGAGCCTCAAAAATGATAAATCTTCAAGACCACCCGATGTATACATCGGTACCTAAAGCAACGTATACCAAAAATGCGCTTTATTCGATTTATTCTCTTAATCTACAACATAATTATTTTTTGCTTTTATTCTATATATTGAAAATATTATAGTTGTATTAAAATTTATGATCATGTTTCTTAAATAGCATTCTCTTATTTCTTTGCTTTCTAAGTGTGAGATTTTTAGTTCATAATTTTTTATTTCTTTCCAATAAATCTGTAATATTTAATAACATTTATGAAATATAATTGTGTATCATAAAGTGAAATATTGAAATTTCTATAATTCATATTTCTTATTCAAAAATATATATTCTTTGACATTTTTTCGGAATAAATAAACGAATTTAGTGCAAATAAATTGTTTTTTAGCAATAAAAGTGTTGCGTTCCAAAAAATTGAAAATGAAAATTTATACACTTTTATTGAAAATTTGTTATTGAAAAAGGATGCTTTGAAATTTAAAACAAGAAGATTAAGAGTGATTATATATATATATATATATATATATCTAGTAACTTAACCAATTCAATTTAGTGCAGAAAGAGGCATATATGAACAATGCAGAGAGAGTGAAACAATATTATGATAATGAAGACAATAGAAGTTAATACAATAAAATTGAAGAGTTTAACATAAAATTAAAGTCATTTAATTTAGGTAAATTAAAATTAGGCAAGAGATAAGTAATATAAAAAGAAAATAATTAAACGACGGATGTTTTTGACTCAAGCTAAAAATGTGAAAATGATTTAGAAAGAAGGGCTTAGATGGGATAAGAATATACGAAAAGAATTAAAATTTTATGGTAAAGGAAGACAATAATTATACATATTGTAAGAATTTAGAACATACTTTTGACAATATTACTTTTGATTTATATATATATATATATATATATATATATATATATATATATATATTAATACAAGTATTTATTTTTAAAAAAATCATTTTTTATTCGACTTAATATTAATTTTTTGAAAACGATTTTTTTTATAAAATATTGCTTATTTTAAAACAAGTATGTAGACAAATTTATGATCCAAAATTACGGTAATAAATATAAAAAAACCTGAGGTTCATACGTTCTAGAATTTTTTTTTAATAAAAAAACACGTCATGAAGGAAGCAAATACAATTTTACCATCTTTATAGATCAAATGAAAATCGATAAAACTATTTAAAATTTGATAATATGTCGCTTGTATTTTTAGAATATTTGAAATATGTTTTGTTATCTCGTCCAGTCGGTATATAAAATCACTGGTGATGGGCGCTAGATGCCCTACAGAACTTGACGGGTATTTTAACACGGCGTCATCAACTGGACGTGGGTCTGCTATGCTGCCTCAAACCGCAGCAGCTGCATTTGACAAGGTTTTGTCAGCCATCACAACAACCCCGTGTGTCCCTATAGTTAGAATTGGTGACAGATTTTCAAATAATGCTGGCGAGAATTTACAATCCTCGTATAAATTTGACCGCAATTTTCGTTTGAATAATCACTGATTATATTGTTTATTGATGGTTGTGAATTAGTTCGTTAATAATGTAATAAATAACCGAATTCGATATTTAATAAATGAATGTTTCATCAATTGCTGTTAGTTTTTTATAAACAAATTTATAACTAAACCAATATTTTCTGTTTATATACACGATATAATGAAAATTGTACTGTTTGTTAATATATATATCGAGAAAAAAGTAAATTTTATAAATAATATATCTATCTATCTATCTGTTTATCTATATATGTATATATATATATATATATATATATATATATATATATATATATATATATATAAATATAATTAATTTAATTTCAAATATAAATTTACACATTTTATAAAATTTGAAATGAGACAACCAAAAAATATGTTAAAAAAAGTTTAAATAAAAATCTCAATACACTTTTGAAACACATTACCCAATTTGCAAACCACTGTATTAGATTCGAGGAAAATTACTATCTTGAAAAATATAAAATAAATTTAGTTTAAAATCTTATATTTATATTTTTCTTACAATGACAGAATTGTGTGCTTTATTTTAAATAATTATACTTTCATTCGATGTTATGTTAAAAAACTAATAAATTATCTTTTGTAAAAAAATATTCTATATTTAAAATAAAAAAAAAAAAAATATGTGTTCATCATTTTGCAGTACAAGATTTAAATTTTAATAAAAGTTTATGTAAATGTATAATATTTTATTCTTATTGTATTAATTAATTTTGAAAGTTTTTTAAATAATTTATATGAAGATTAGAAATATTTGCAAAGAAAATGAAAAAGATATGTAATACGAGGGTCGTTTGATGATTATGGTAAAAAAGCAAGTTAAACACGTTTTTTTCTTTGGAAAAAATGATTTTATTTCTCAACATAGTATCCATTGAGGGTTACATACTTGATCCAGTGAGTTTCCAATTTTTTTATTCCGTCGGAAAAGTAACTTTTCTCAAAATCTGCAAAATACGCATTGACGGCAGCGATGACATCCTCATTCGACGAGAATTTCTTCCCACCGAGCCAAATTTTTAAGTTTGTGAAGAAGAAATCTCTCGGGGCCAGGTCTGGAGAATAGGAATGAGAAGAATGAGGAAACAATTCGAAGCCTAATTTGTGTAATTTTGCCATTGCGACGGTTGATTCGTGGGACGGCGCGTTGTACTAGTGCAAGAGCATACTTTTGTGCGCCAATCTTGGCTGTTTTGTTTCAGCTCTTCTTTCAAACGGCCCAATAATAATGCATAATAGGCTCCTGTTATCATTTTTCTTTTCATTAAGTAATCGATCAGGATGATTCCTTGAGAATCCTAAAAATTAATGGCCATCACCTTCCCAGTCGATAAAACGGTCATTACCTTCTTCGGCGCAATTTTATCAGTCGTTGTCCACTGCTTTGACTGCTATTTCGACTCAGGTGAGTAGTGGTGTATTCATGTTTCATTCACGGTGACGAATCGACGCAAAAATGTCTATATGTATCATCGCCAAACACTGGGTTGAAATGTCTTTTTGTGTGCGTTTTTGGTCGACAGTCAACAATCACGGCACCCATCGCACACACAGTTTTTTCATGTGCAATTTTTCGTGCAGAATAATGTGCACTCGTTCAGTTGAGATGCCTACAGTCTCAGTAATCTCGCGCATTTTCACTCAGCGGTCTTTCATAATGATACCATGGATTTTTTGAACGATATCCGTCGTGATGACCTCAACTGGACGTCCAGAGCGGGTTTCATCTTCAATACATGTTCGGCCACGTTTAAACTCATTTATCCTGAAATAAATGCTGATGCAGAATACCCATGAACTTCATCCAACTCTGCTCTGATCTGGACGGCCGTCCACTTTTTCAAATAAAAATGTTTTATCACTGCACGGAACTCGTTTTTTACGGAAACTGCTACAATGCTCTCTTCGAACATATGTAGAACGTAAAGAACGCGTCGTTTCTGGTTCGCTAGCATTTCGTTTAGCATTTCTTTTAGCATCTCGTTTAGCATTTCGCTATGCTAGTTTTAAAAGTGCCACTTGATAGCCGTGATGTTACCAAATGAATGATGGTGCAATCTCATAGAAATTTACCAAACTTATCAAACGACCCTCGTACATACGTACATACATACATATATATATATATATATATATATATAATACAGTATTGTATATTTCTAAAAAAGTAAAAAGAGAATAAAACGATTAGTCGCATTTTCACCAAAACTAGATTTTAATTAATAATTTCCTCGTCTCAAATTAAAATTGAATTCGAATTTTTATTAATAAGTCAAACGCGAATTCTTTGTTGCGACGTAAATTGTATTTTCTGTTCCACACTGCAATTACCATATTTTTTATCTCTGTTCTAGCCATTTACTGATGAATATACATAAAGAAAAAGGGTTGTTTAAAGGTTATGCTAGGATAGACGTACTTCAGTGTGTATAAAAGGCTAATTAACAGCATCGTACAAATGTCTAATTAGTAATTAAAGACGGAGGCAAAGACTGAATTCTGTAGATAATTTGAGTTCGTGAAAGAACATCGAGACCGGTTCAATAGTGTGTTTCATTTACGTGTGTATTATATATGATTGGAGGTTTATGATATACATTTATGGGGTTGATTTTTTTAAAAAAATAATAGAAATAGTATTTGTATCTTAATATTGAGATATTAAATGTGTAAGGCCTATCGATAGACTTACTGATTATTATGAAAATAATTGTTATTTAAAGTATTCACATATTTAAATAATAGCATTTTCTTATTTATAGTCTTTTAACCGTAAATATATAATAAATGACCATAAAGCGTTATGGAATTTTCAGAAAATATTGTGTATCTTACACTATATAACCTCTATCTAAAATAATAAAATTAAATATTTAGTTTCATAAATGAATTATTTTCACACACTAAGAACCACAAAAAAGTCAAAAATGTTCAATAAATGATTGTTGATCATTTTTATTTGTTGTTTATGCGAATTTCGATGACTATGTCGTCATCCTCAGAATGCTAAGTACATAAAAATGTCAGAAAGAAAATGATCATATTTTTATGTATCCTGGTTTTCTAAGGATTATGTAATAATTAAATCTAACTCAGTTTTTGAACAGCATGACCATGAAGATCAATTTTGAGCGTTAATAAAATCAGTAGATTTTTTTTCAAATATACGACATTTTTATTATGGAAAATTTAAGTAAGAAAGTATTTCGCCATCGAAAAGTGGTTAAGAAATAATCAAAAATGATCAATCATGATTTGTTGCATATTTTTGATTAGAAAAATGTTTATGGTTTTTTGGATGAAAAAATAATTCATTTGTGAAAGTAAATTTAGTTAAAGTGAAAGAACTGTACTATGGTCAGTTAATAACTTTGACAAAAGTATTTCTGCATTAAAAAACTGTTTACAAATGTAATTATCTCACGAGTTAATTTTTCAATTAAAAAAATGTCTATGTTAGGATTATAATGGGGAAAAATTTAAATAAAATATGTTTCTCAATACATTCTTTAAATTTCAGATATACTGAGTTAAAAGTTTATATTAAAATGTACATAATGCAAGAAAAATCACTGTTTTTATTTTATTTTACTACTCGTTTCTTACATTAAAGAAAATCAGTTGAGGGAAACATTTTATTATTTCAAATTCGATCGAGTACATATTATTTAATCATCAAATTGAATTAATCTTAACTCATTTGAGACACATTATACACTAGGCATGTAATCCAGTACCTAGCCAAAAAGATGAATGACACACCTGATGTCATGATCATGAATTTATATTATCGGTTAGTAGTAAAGAACTAGCCGAGGAGATAAAGTCGTTTTTAAATAAAGTAAAAGTTAAAGGTGTGTAAAAAATAAAATGTGTATTGGTTTCAAGCTAAGACCCACAAATGAGTAACCCATGACCAGGACCGTCGGGACTGCAAAAAATGAACAATGACGATGAAAGCGATGATTTTTTGTTTCAAAGTAACAGAAAAAAAGTCGAAAAATAATTAAGGAGGATAATGATAGTGGTATGGAATGTGAGGACGATATAAATATAAATTTCGAAATAAGTGATAATAAATTTAATGAAACAAGTGAAAAAACTGATTAAGAAAGTGATGATGAAAGTGAAAATGGATTTGAAATTCAAAATACAGTTAAATCTTTGAAATATAATGAAGATATTGAAGGGTGGACAAATGATAGTTATTTAAAAAAAATGTTTATAGTATTTTGGAAATAAATGTTGTTTTCCACTTCATGTTTTTTTTGTGTACGACACACTTGGTGTGTTATCGGTCCTTCTTAATATAAAAATGCTGAAGAGCCAGTGACACACATGGTGTGTCATCATCTGATTTGTACGAAAAATGTCTACAAACATTTTCTTTTTTCTAAATTTTCAACATAACCAAAAAAAATTTTTGGATCCTGGGGATCATTATAAGAAATATTTCGTCTCGAACAGGTTGAGTTCAACTTTATAGCAACTCATAAAAAAAATAGGAATCTATAAATAGTTTTAAAAAGTTTATGATTTAATTTCTATATAAATAATCACTATACATCTGTTTTCTTTATAATTTCAAGTTTAGACAATTTAAAACGATAATCTTCACACTAGAGTTTTTCCATAATCTTCACAAAATATGAAATATAATAAATTATATTTCATATTTCGTGCAAGTGGTTCTAAATTAGATACTAGATGAAAATTAATATTTCTATCCTATATTCGAAAAAAGTAAAAAATTGCAAACGATAAAGTCAGGTCTTTAAAGTGCATAAATATAATATTTTATGCACATGTGTCAAAGGTAAAATTAGAAGTTGAGTGTTATGTGTAGACGACAAATAACAAAGAGTAGGTGAGCTTTGGTTAAACAAAGTGTACATCTACATCACAACTTCAAGCGCTACCGTAATGTAATGAAAAACTCTTGTGACAGTACAAAAAAAAACTAATAACGGTAGAATCTTTATCGTACATGTAAATTATGTGTGTCATTTATTCTTTTTTTTTCATTAGAAAATATACTGAGTAATTACCGTTTTGCTTATAATATATACGTATATATATACATAAATATATATATATATATATATATATATATATATATATATATATATATATATATGACAGGGTTTTAATTATTACGATGAAACATTATTTTTGTACATTCTAGACTGGGAATATCTAGTAATGGATTTTAATTTTGCTTTTCAAAAATATAAATTAATTTACATTTCATACTTCAGTAACACATGCATTTATAAATGTATTCATATATATATATATATATATATATATATATATATATATATACATGGAGAGAGAGAGGGAGTGAGAAAGATTAGCAATTATAATAATTTTTACCTTGCCATAAGAATCACTCTATGAGCAAGAACTCTTTCTTCATCTCGTCCAAGAATAAAGGCAATATCTGCCAAATCTGTATCTTCAGATAGTCTTTGTAGATCATCTAAGAGACGTGGTACTCCTGCCAAAGCCTTATCGGCAGGAAGGCCTGGTGGTCCTCCGCCAGTACATATACCACCCGGTACACCAATGACACGACTTCCCATTCTGTAAAAAACATTTTTTTTGTTAATATAAAAAATTTAACGAGAGGAAGAATATTTGCTCATAAATTTTAAATTCACAATATATTTTTTTATATAAAATAAATAGAAGTGTAGATACATTTAATTACACAAAATTCTTTAAAAAATATTTTTTAAAATTTGTCTTATTTGATATCAAATAAAAAAAATTTTGAATTAAAAATGAGTTTAGTTAAAAGTTGTTATTATTTAATTTACTTTGGGATATTATTAAGCTTTCGCCTTAATAAAAAATTAACATAAACATTTTCTTTATATATATATATACACACGAGGGTGGCATGAATTTTTCTGGTCTAGTCGACACATGGCACAAATTATAATGAATTGTCTATGTTTTTGTACAATGTCCTTTTATAAACTTATGTTAAGTAGTTTGAATTTGACAGTCTGTCAAAGTGAAGAAGTTTTGTGTATTGTAAACAATTAAGAAAACCGAAGTACGGGCAGTGATAAAATACTTCAATATTAAACGTTTATCTCCAACAGAAATGAAAACTAAGCTGGATTGTATTTTAGGCAAGTCTACGTTATCGTCTTCAACTGTTAAGATATGGTTCGCGGACTTTAAACATGACCATACGAGTACAGAGGATGTACGTTTGGGTAGACAAAGAACGGCTACTTATGAAGAAATGATTTAAAAAGTACACAAAATTGCATCGAAAGACCGTCAATAGAAATTGATCGAGATAGCTGATACTGTGGAAATATCAAAAGAGTGAGCACATCACATATTATGCAAGGTTTTAGGGATGAGAAAGCTATCCACGCGATGGGTGTCACGATTGCTCACACTAGAGCAAAAACTAATCGTATGACTATTTCCAGGTAGTGTTTGACGCTGTTCAAATGCAATTTTACAAAATTTTTGCGTCAATTCGTTATCACAGATAAGACTTTGATTCATCATTACACTCCGAAGACCATAATCAGCAATCAAAACAGTAAACAGCGAGAGGCGAACTAGCTTCGAAGAAGACAAAAGCAGTTCTATCAGTCGGAAAGGTAATGCTGTCAGTATTTTGGAATACGAAAGGTATTTTTCTGGTCGAATGTCTCGAAAAAGAAAAAACAATAAATGAAGAATACTACATCAACTTCCTTGACCAGCTGCATTGAAAGTCTATGAGAAACGGCCCGAATTAGCGAAGAGAATGTTCTAACACATTGCGTGCCAAGAGAATTTAATCAATGTTTCCCTGGGGGCCAAGATAATTGTTTTTAAATAGTTTTGATATAAAAATTGAAACAGTATGGCAAATTTATTGTAAAAACATTTGTTTGTCGGGTACTTAACTTTTTTTTAATGTTATATATATTTGAATGATGCGGCCCCGCAGGAAATGTATTTTTTCTCATCTTTTCTTAAGAGCTCTCTTTTCTCATTTTGATGAAGAAGCCGCATCACCGATCCTACCCCATCAGGATATTCAAGTAAAGAAGTGCTGAATGCTGATGAGAAGATTAGAGCACTAGGGACGATCTCGCCGCCTTTTAGTGTAACAGTACCAGCGAGATAAGAGTTCACCACTACAGGTAAGATTTCACTGCGATAGTCGTTAGATGTGTAGGTTCTGAGAATCAAGATTTTGAAAATCTTCAATTGGCTGCTAAGGATCAAGCTGCGAAATTTGATGGATGAACGGAATATAGTGGAAGGCAAAAAAAACGTCCATTTACAGATAAATGTGGCCTGCTGAAAATTATTTCACAAACATGTTTTCCGCTAGATATATTTGGAATGGTTATCGAGACGAAGTCATAAATCATATTATTGCAGAAACAAACAGGTACCAACCAAGAAAGAAAATCTGCAAGGATCAATAATTGAAATGATACAAGTGCTGAAGAAATGAAACAATTTTTTGGACTTATAATGTGGATAGGTCTAGTCAAACTTGATACCTTGCCAAATTGTTGGTCAGTTCAAGGAATATACAAACAAATATAATGATATATTAATAAATTAAATTTGAAAATACTTTTTTATAAATCAATTAAACTTAAATTAAATAACTTGTTACAAAATTGTTGGGTTTAATTTTTAATAATCTAAAATATCAATTTAACTAAAACCAAATACATGTATATTTTCACAATAACCAACTTAACAAAACTTTCGATTTATATGCACATAGTATTATTAATTCTTCCGTTCTGATGCATTAAACTCAGTTGACAGTGTGTTTTTATTTGCAAATATTTGTCATGATATTTTTAATTATATTTCTTTTTATTTTCTTGCAATACACATATTATATTGATACTAATCGCTAGTGTAAAGATTGACCTTAATGTTCAACTAATTAAAAATCGTTCTATTCCTTCACAAATAGTAGTTTTCATTAAAAATACTGAGTTTACTGCACCGGTACGAAGAGTTTTAAAAGGGAACCGGGCTGGAAGCGTTAACATTATGAGTTATATTGTATATTTTCATAGCTCAATGTACCTGTCATACATATATTAATGAAGCGGCACGCAATGTGCTAATAAAGTTCTAAAAAGTTCCAGGATAATGCACCTTGTCACGAGTCTGTTATTGCGATAATTAAAATTCATCAATTTAACTTCGAATTGCTGCATAAAACTGTAGCTAAATTTACATTCATAACTGAATTTCTCTTATAACGCACGAACAATATTCAAAAATTGATTATTGATCATTTCTGATTGTTACTTGTGCGTAATGCATGAAGATTCTTCAAGCGCTAAAAGGATGAATGATAAATTCATTTAGATTTTAAAAGGTTTGTAATTAAAATAAAAGGTCTTAAAAATATCAAGTAAATTAATTTCTCATGAAAAATAAAATAGAAATTTTACATATTTAACTATACTTAAGTGTTTTTTTTTTGAAAACTCCCACTGATATCTAATTAAAAAGTTTTCAATTTTTAAAATAATTACTTCTAAATTGTAACACAGAAATTCGTTGAATAAATTTTAAGTAGATTAGGATATAAACATTTTCGAAAGTATATAATATATATATATATATATATATATATATATATATATATATATATGTATGTATGTATATATATATATATATATATATATATATATATATATATATATATATGTATGTATGTATATATATACAGAATTTGAAAATCGGGTCAAATTACACACAAACCCTGCAGCCTGTATCATAAATTAAATAAGGCTTCGTCCGGAACCTTCGTCTGTTCTATATTTCGATAGTAAAATCCATATTAGCAAGTTGCATTCCATTCACGAACAAATCTATCGTAATGAATGAAAACATGTTTGGAATAACAATTTGTCTGCATTAAACTTACCTTTTCTGTTATGTAAAAGAGATAAAAACACTTCCCCTTATTGAACAAGACGGCAATACAAGAAATAGTACTCTATCTTATTGTAAAACCGAACACATATAATTCACCGTCTTGTCTTTTTAAATTCACAAACTGTCAACACTAAGCACGTGGACGTACATGACGTTAAATAATATAAAAACAACACTAGAAATTTAAAACTCGATATTTTCATAAATATCCCCCATTATGTTATGCACTGTATTTATGTTTTGAGTTTCGTAAAGGTTAAGACGTACATCGAATCACGTACTGACGAGATTCTTTGTTGAATTTATGTAACACATCTAGTGGTGGTTTATTTATTTTAAAATAGATTAATTAGCGAGGAATTTGTCGAATTATTCTGACGAACATTAAGCAGTTTTATATTAAACAACAGAATAATAACATGAACTGTTCAGTGTATATTCTTAGAGGTTTAGTAGAGTACGTTACAGAATAAAAACATCGTTGCCAAATTTATTTTATGAATAGGTAGACGAGATGAACGCGATACACTTAAACAGACACAGAAATGTGATATTTAAATATATATTCTTTAAAATCTTATAAGTACATGTTATTATCTTCGGTTATAAAACTGAAGTATTTAATAAAATTAATTTTATAAAAGTTACTGTTCGTTATTATTTTTTTTTATAAATTTTAAGGAGACTTCTTTTACATTAAATGCAGAATCAATTACCAGAAAATATATAATTTAACAATTCTGATTTTAAAAACAGTTTTTTTTATCAAAGAATTAATAATTTTATATATTTTTAATGTATATGCATAATTTTGATGAACACGTTTCTTTTGTAAAAAGGATTTTACAGCTATTCTGCGTGAATCCTGAAGACTATGTATGAGTTCATTTCTTCTATGAACAGTTTTGACTTTCCGTATCTTAAAGTAGTTTTTAGAATCCAACTATTCATATTTATTTCATAGACTTTGAACTCTGAGTTTAAAGTCTACCTGAAGATGATGAAGGTTTAAATCGTACATGAAAGAAAGGAATTCTCGAGATCTTCAGGATTCGTACAGAAAAATTATGAATAAGTACCCAGAAAAAAAACAGATCCACTAGTATTAATTAATTATTTTTAAATAAAGTTATTTAGACATTTTTTTACAAAAATTCGTTCAAGGGCAAACAGCCTATTAAATCGGTATAAGTTTTGCAATTGCGACTAAATTAACTTTAAAAACGAGTTTTCACTCCTTATAAACCACACAGAAACGTCTGTTGACCAAATTGATCATTAATCATTTTAATTATTGTCTATTTTAATTTCCACGGCGATATAGGACAATGCAAATATGCATTGTCATAAGCTACAGAAAAAGTCTTGAATTCTTTTTGATTAGAAAATATTTTTTTATATTTTATGCAGAGAAAATTGATTTCTGAAAGGCTTTCTAATAAGATAAACATTTTTCAATTTTTATAACTAGTTTCATTAAAATATTTTGTTAAAAACTGTACATTGTTTTCTTGTGTAATTGTTATTTATTGATCGATGAGAATTCTGGAGGTTAGGTTCGAACTCATTTTTTCTATAGTCTCAATCCACATTTACCATCTTTAGATAGATTTTGAACTCCAAGATCAAAATCAATTTAGATATGATAAAAATTGAATGAGATCAGAGAAAAAACGAAATCATATGTAGGTTCCAGGATTCGTAGAGAACAATTCGATAAAACTTTAAAATAAATATAAATTAAAATAGTTCAACATTTCACTGTCATAGAAGTAATATTTTAAATAATTGATTTTTAAGTTTCTTTGATTCTTATTTTCAAATACAATTCATTGAATAGATCATATTTTATTTTTGTACACAGAAGAAATGCATTCTGTATTATCAGTCAAATAATTTTATTAAATAGAAATCTTTTAGATTTTGAAAAATGAAGTATGAAATAATGAACATCTTAGTGATAATTTATTATTAATATAATTAAATTTTGATTATACATACAGAGTCATACATAATTCATACGTATATGTGTGAGGATGTGTATGAATTTTATAAGAACTTACATAAAACAGATACATTACATCCGACACCTGGCGTTTAAATGTTGGCTGTATTCAAGTTAATTGCACAATTTAACAAAGTTTGTAGTTTAAGGACTCATTTACTGTCCTTCAAGTATGAAGAAATACTTCTATGGAATTATTTTAATGTTTATTGCATTTAATTAAAAATATTTAAATAGTATCAGTCGTCTAGTAAAAAAATTCATATATATTTATTATATTTGAAAGTACTATTAATGTACAAAATGAGTTTCAAAGAAACTTTTAATATTATAATAATTAGACCGAAAATATATTTGAAGATTATAAGCGACAACACTGTTGAAAATGGTAAAGGTAGGTTGTTAACTTATGACCTTGAGGTGGGAACCTGGTCTGGCGAGTCTGTAGGAAGATATTTGCTCAGCAACCGTGCTACAGGTAACAAGTATATTCTTCACTGATCTCTGTTCATCGGCTCTTTTAAGTACTGTTTGTACATCAGAGTTAATGTAAAATTTACGATTGTTTAATGAAATATTTTCGTCGACGTATTAGCGAATTCCTCGAATCAACAACAAAACCATTACTGAACAATAATTGTGTTTTACAAGATTTATTAATATTCATGATATATTTTAATGCATACTCGCTGTGAATTAGTTATGTTTGATGTGGTCTTTTCGTACATATTTTATGCTAAAATTTAATTCTACTCACAACTATGTTCTTTGTTATTTTTATTTTAATTAGATTTTTTTAATGAATCAATTATTTATTTTACATGTCTTGTACAGAAAATCGAATAAAACTTAAACATGATGATAAGAAGAGTGTTAAAAAATAATATAATTGATTATAAATTATTACAGTTCATATACTTTAATGGAAATGGTTACAAAAATATATCTAAATAGTTTTCATACAGAAAGTTTATAGTGAAAACTTTCTTCATTTCTTTGCAGCATGATTTATAATAATTACATTTATTTATTATAAAATTGATATAAAATATTATAAAAATTATTTGAAAAATTCTGTCTGAAATACATAAGCATTTTTCTTAGAAGTATTTATAATGTTTCTTATTAAAAAAATGTTAAATCATCTGATGTAATATATAATCGTCATTTTAACTATTTATTAGTTTTGAATATAATTTTAATTTAAAACGATTCAATTATCTATGCCATATATATATATATATATATATATATATATATATATATATATATATATGTATATATATATATATATATATATTATATTTGAAAAAACATTAAATATTTACATATGCTTGGTGAAGAAAAATTAAACTTAACATCTTTTCCTTATAATACCTGTCAAATACAGATACTTACAAAGCGTCGAATGTGTTATTCGAAAGCTGAAAGTAATGTTCTGTCAAGTCTTCACAATAATCGCTAAGCGAAAGAAATCAGTGAGGGGATTGGGACTATTGACCAGGATATATTAAAAAAAATCACAATGAAATATATATTTGCAAAGATTCATATATTCAAAGTCGACGTGCAGATGTTTAAAATAAGAACTGTTTAGTTTTGATTTTATTGACGATATTTTAGTAAATTATTTTTTTCTTAATCGTAGACCCGTTTAAATTTAAAGGAGCACTGAGCCGGTACTGTGCATAGTATTACCGAATTGATGTGACCGCACGATTTTGGTTGACACATATTTTTAAACAATGGAATTTTTTCGAAATTATTTTTTTTAAAAAACGAGAATCCCCCGTTGCGTTTTCGCTAAAAAATTAGTTTAATTTCTTATAATTTAAAATCACAGAATTTATATAAATATGTTTCTTGGTTTGTGTGGGTCTCTTTACGAACGTCTCTTGTCAGTCTTATTTCTAGTACTATACAAGATTTCTTAATTCTTTTAATATAATTTTTTTTTTTGATTAATTTTAGCAAATGTTAATTAATTGCATTAAAATGTAGTTAAAATTGGCTAAAATTATTGTCAAAGAATTTTCCGACATCTTGGATAAAAGATATAGTCCTGGGAAGTTTTGTTCCATTAGTATTTTATAGTGGGTTCATAATGTAAAATATGTGCCTGACAGGAATTTTTGAAAATCGGTGGGACATATGTATCCCGGTAGCAACAAACGGGTTAAACTGCTTGTATTTAATATTAGCGCAATATTAAATATAAAGGTTTGGAAAAGTTTGAATTAAATTATTTTTTATTTCACTAAAATATTTTTCAAATATTTGAAATTCTCTTTTCGTTCTGACAATATACAGAACTGAAACTAAATAAAATGTTGAAAAAATAAGTAAAAATCGTCAATATAATATAATAATGATTTTTTTTAGAAATTAGGTCGTTAGTTTCTCTAATACGATCTAATATTTGAATCAATTAATGTTCTTTAGAATAATTTTAGGAATTTAAAGAATTAATTAAAAGAATATTACTGGAACTAGATTACTGGGGTTGTATCAAAAGAGAAATCTGAAAAAAGTAAAAATTCAACAAAATATACTGCTTGAGATTTTACATTTTCTTTTTTACCTCACTATTTATAATACAAATTAAAATATTTTTTTCAAGAATAATTAAATTAATGGATTAGTCTAACGATCGAGACTTAAAAATAAAAATTGTTATCGGAAACAATAGATTTGAGTCGATACTTAGTAATAGTTGTAAAAAAAATATTGAATTCTTTCTAATTTAATCATATTGTAACCTTATTCCCGTACTTAATATCAATACTGAAAAATAAACACGACCAGACTTGAAAACTGACTATAAATATGCTCATTCGCATATCTGAAATTTCCGTTCGGTTTCCGCAAGTGTCCTCCTAATGGCGAGACGCACAGCATTGTGAAAAGCTGCGGAAAAGCTGATAACTCGAGTCGTCTGCACGGCTATTGTACAACTGGATGAAATGACAGTGCTCTGATAGTTTTGTCATTGCGGAAGAGGCCTGTCGAACGCAGAAATGTGTTTAGTTACATTGTTACAAAGTTGTCTGTTTGAATGCGGTCGTGTTTGTTGGTCTGCAAAGTTATTCCTCGTCAGTACATTGTTTCTGATTGGATATGTGGCATTGTTGTTATTTATCGTATGTAGTGTTTGTAGTTCAATTAAATTCTATTCAAAATGTAATTCTTTTCTGAAACGTCTGTATGCTTTGTTGTCATCCGGAAATAAGTGTCTCAATAGCTTTGATTCGAAAGAAGTCTGCAAACGAAATGTCTTATAACAAAAATTGTAAGAAAAATTAGATTTTATCAAATCCAACTCAATAATATATTCAATTAAAATTGAATTATTATTTAACTTCAAACAGAACATTTTGTTGAATTAAAATTTTATGGAATAAAATAAATAATGAAAATTTATTTATTGAAACAATAATTTGTCAGTTGTTTCTTATACACCTTTCCATTTCAAATTAAAGAAAATACAACAATCAAAATTCTGAATTTTAGAGTCCGTAAATAAATACAAAAAGTTAAAAAGGAAACGTACGGAAAAATAATATAAGATGTAATAAAAAAATCAGAATTTATAATTGAAAATATAGAGAAATTGTAATTAATATATATATATATATATATATATATATATATATATATATATATATATGCTTCTTTAAAAACTGCTTTATCTACCTAGACAGATACCTTCATATATGATTTAATTAAAAAGCGGACAGTACAATTTAAGTCTTGAGGTATTCAAAAAAATTAAAAGATATGTACTCTAAAATGTGTTTCCAGGAATTGAAAAAACTAGATGGAAAAAATCAAATATAATTCAGTAGTTTTATAAACAGATTAAGTAGCTTTATAAATGGACAAAAAGAATATATATGTAAATCTATTAAATTTTCAATCGAGTTAAAAAAATACTAATGCTTCTTAAAGAAATACAAAGAGTAAACAATTAAAATTGACTTCAAAAAAATAAAAAAAACTTCTTATTCATAAATAAACAAACAAATTGAAACAAATTACAGAGTGGAATGTTATTTAAAATTCACGAACGCATTACTCAAATTTAAAAGAATAATAGCACAATTCAAATTAAGAAATGTTATACAAAAGAGATTGGATACGAAATTAATATTAACATGAAATTCAACATATAGAACAAGAAAAAAATAGAAAACACATAACATATTTTTTGTGTCTAGTCATGAAAACTTAAGAAGACATTTCTGAACAGATTGCCAACATATTGTTCAAGAAATTCTAAAAATAATCAACTATCTAGACCTATGTAGTCTATTTTATTTATCACAAATTATTTGAAAAGCAATAGTGGCCCAACAACACAATAAAATTATAATCATAATACGTTGAAAGAAATTAATATGAAATCCTTATTATGATAAACTAAATACTAATAAAAAAAATAAAAATTATATTCAAATTGCGATCTCGATATAAATTAGATATTAATAAATTAGATAGTAGGGTAAATATTGTTATCAAGCACAACAATTTTATAAAATGTGTCAATATGTGAATAGAATAATTACTAATGAGAGAATAGAACTCACACCTGCAAGTTTTAAACTGATTAATAATAATAATAGCAATTATATATATATATATATATATATATATATAATTATATATATTATATGTAAAAATAAATTCTGTGCTTTTAAATATAATCAATCATAACTCTGTTTTAAATTTAAAAAAAAATTTTCGTCGTCTTAGAATTGTGAAGTGCCTATTTTATCATTTAAAATCACTATACATCTTGATCAAGTAATTGGCATAATCTCACAAAACAGCAGTGAATATGATAGTGTCCAGAAAGCAAAATATTAGACATTACATACTTTGAAAAAAAAACGGATGTTTGTGCTCATGTACACACAACAGAAGTGAACTTCAGCGCAGTATATCTGCTCGTACTTTCATTCATCTCTCTCTCCCGCATTCATGCAGTCATATTCGCTCCATCTCTCTTGTTCACGGCTATGTTCATGGTAACGTTTTTCATGACACGCTGTAATATTTTACCGCTCGCTAACGCGTCCATAGAAGTTTCACTTCAAAAAATGTTGAAAAAAATGCTGCCGAAGCCATGGAAATGATTTGTTCAGCTTTGGGGAAACGTGCATGTCGCATAAGGCATGTACAAATGCTAAAATAATGGAAGAGATCTACGACTTCATAGCCACCATCTTTTTTCAACAGGCGATTCGTCAGTTACCCGACAGGTGGAGTGCAGTTAAAGTAATGGGAGATATTTTCAGAATTGAAATGTATTCCATTTTCTGTAAACATTCGTTTTCTATAGAAAAAGGTACAAAATTAATTTGTACACCTAATAGAAAATGTGTCATTATGTAAATAGAACAATTATCAATGAGGGAATAGGACCCAGCCTTGTAAGTTTTAAATTGATTAATTATAATAATATTATATATATATATATATATATATATATATATATATATATATATATATATATATATACTGCTCGCTGCGCTCACCAACCCCCCGCTACACTCGCCCACTTATCAATTATAAGCCTCCACATGAAACCGAATAAAACAATAAACATATTTTTTAAAACTCATTAATGTCTATATGACCATTATCGCAGATAGATTGCGACGTTGCTGTTTTAAATATAAGATAAACATATTTAGGCACCATTTAACCTCGACGTCATTAATAAATAAGTCGACGTCATCGAAAATTTTTGTGGACGATTTTAATTTTACATATATATATATATATATATATATATATATATATATATATATATAAGTATTTATTATTTAAAATATTAATATATTTTTATTAATATAAAAATGGAGCCATCTACGTCGTCAGTTCAGAAGTATTGCTAAACAATACGAAAAATATGTTAATTCAGTTACGAAGCAGGTCGGAGATAAAATGAAGTATTTAATAAGATTACGGAATTGTATTGTGTACTGGGACAAGAGACATGCCGTTCTTCGAAACAGACAAAAAAATATCGTCTTTGTGGTGAAGATGGAATCTGTAACTATTGTCTGTATTCAACTATATATATATTGTACGTAGGGCGCGTCGAGTACCACGAGAATATTGCGAGCTGTTCTTCGCCACAAAAGAAATGACAGAGCAAAGAAAGAAAGTGGCAATGACATGTTCGCATGATGTGTTTCGTATTACATATTGAAAAAGTAAATTGAAAGATTTTGTGTAATAACAATACTTAGCAATTGTGGCGGTGTATAGTTTACAAATATTATTATTTAATAAAGAGGTCGCTGGGTCTTTTGTTGCGGATTTTTTTGTATATAAAATATTATTAACAGTGAGAAATTGTTACAAGATGTTACTTGCTTGGGAAATAGGGAAGTGTTATAATCTTTTATTATAAGTACAATCACACTATATACTTAGTAAAAATAATATTGGTGTATGTTGCTAAATATCTTTAGTCTAAAATTATTTCTTTTTGTTTTTGTATAATCTGCAGGCGATTATATCTTATTTACTTAAAGATAACTATTAGGTTTTGTACATTATATTATTTATTTTTAAATGTAATTAAAACAAATACATTATATTAATTTTGAAGTTAATCGTGCAAGAAGTTTTAAATTTGGAAATATCCTTTTTCATTATTGTTTATTAATTTCAATAGCGATGCCATCATCTTTAATTGCAGCAATAAAATACAAAATACAATTGTTTAATTTTAATTTATTTTGAGTTTAAAATCTACGAATATATATTCACAAAAAGCAATAATTATTACTTTGATAATAATAATAATTATAAGTACATTTACTTAGAATAACAAATCTGATGGTAGAGGTTTCAAAGAGAATTAAAATTTTATTTATTTTCACTGAATCTCCTCTTTAATCTATACCTGAAGGTTTGTAAAGATAAAGGAAGTAGATTTAATTTACAAGAATATAATTCATTCAAACATAAGTGCTTTCATAAAGAAATTAACATTCATCCCCTCGTTATTTGTAATTGTCTCGTAAATTTTTAAATGTCTGAAGATTTGTTTCATAACAGAGTCAAAGTTATTCTTCGATTTCATTTTGATCATGCTGAAAAAATTAGAAATGATCTAAATATACAAACTAAAGTTGCAAGTTTTTTTCTATCATCTATTTTTTTCCACTCGAGTTTTTCAATCATTTCTCTTGAGCTATTGAATTATCATATGGGAAAATAATGTTGTAATATCAAGTAAATCAAAATTATTCCTAAGCACAATAGAAAAAGTATATGTTCAAGTATTCATTAAAATAAAAATACACGTTACGTGAACAATAAAATTCAGATCTTATACCGATTCTGCAAAAGGTGTAACAATTCGTAATCTCGACTAAACAGCATTATATAAAAGTTGTACTGCGTCAAATGTTGTGATGGAAATTTGAACACCGAATAATTATTAAGAAACATAATACTTGTTACACAAAAGCTCATTATAAACGCATTGAAATCATTCGTAAAAAGGTGTTATACAGACAAAAGACACCCTAAGTTTGCAACTTTTCTATAGCATCCCATGTGATATAAGAACGCCTTTCGGACCAAATCGAAACGTTTCCGTTGAATAGAGACAGGGTCGCTGGAACGTTTGTATAAATATCACTTCATCACTCACTGTGATAATTACATGTGGGGGACAATAATGCATCATACAAATATATATATATATATATATATATATATATATATATATATATATATATATTCAAATTGATGGCATTGTCTCGTTTAATATCGAAATATGAACGGTGGAAATATCGTCAGTTATTTAATGTACAGACATTGAAAATATATATACACTTGTTTATATCTTAGGTCTATAAATTAATTCGGTACTTCTTTTTTATAGAAAATGAATGTTTACAGAAAAATATAAAACAGTAAAATTTTTTTATGCGATAGATACATTACACAGAAAACCGCATATAAACCCACAAAAGACATAACTTACGCTGAAAAATTAAGGATACGTTCCATAATTTTCTAAAACCGCATAAAATCAAAGGAACGAGTTAAAATAAACCCAAAATTGCATAAAAAAGTTTATGAAAATTCAAAAAAATAAGAATGCATAAAAAATCCTTTGAAAATCTGAAAGAAATTGATATAACACTTAAAATAAGTATGTTTTAAGACTTTATTCATTTAATTTTATTAAAAAGTAACAATTATTTTTATATTTTTTCATCAGAATTATCGTCTCTAGCGCTCTCATTTGCGAACTGGCGCGAAATCACTTTTAGCACTAGAAGAAATAGTCAGTGCTTCAGATCTGCTTGGTAAAGACAATGGTTCTTCACAAATAGAATTCGCGTCAACTTCATTCTTGTTCTGTGTTAATTTTTTCTCTCTGACAATTTAATCAGTGATTGAATTTTGCTATGATAATTTTACTTATTTTGTATGAAATTCGCGACATCCAGACATACAATTCTTCAGCTCATATTGGAATTTGTAGGCTCGTTCAGAGTTTGTGTCATGAACAAGAAAATGATTTTCCAATTTATTTCAAAGTTGAAAACCTTCTCGAATTATATTTGCAATGAGGGAACAGATTTTTCTTCCACTTCGCTATCGTTTTCTGGATCTTATACGATATATAAAGTTATAACAATAATATCATCGTCACTTAAGGCATTATTCACAAGCAATTCGTCGACATCATTCTGGCTGAAGGTATTAAAACCTTCTCCACCAATTTCATGTTCCAAAATAATGATTTCAGTTGACAATGTCGATGTTTGAATGGCTGCACTGTTTGAAACACATCCAGTTCAAGCTGCTTTCCAGTGGTTTGTGGTATTATTTCAGCGATAGCAGATACAACATGATTTAAACAGTCCAAAATAGACTTTCTCCAAATATCAGTTACTGTTAATGACACATTTTCTAGTTCATTCGATATAAATTGATAAAAGCGCTTAACTTAATATTTTTTAAAAGTAGTAATTCTATCTTGATCTGGTTAATGGTTGAATAATACCTGTTGTATTGGGTGGAAAAAACACACCTGCACATTTCGATGTTTTAAATATGGATAATCTGGTGCATTGTCAACAATTAATAGAACATTTAAATCGAGCGCTTTTTACTTCATATAATTTGCATGAAATGTGCACCACATAACTTCAAAACCTCATTAAAAAGATACGCGTAAAAAAGATTCGACTGTACATTTCATTCCTCAAAATATCCCGTATTAGTTTATATAATTTTGCTCTACCTGTTGGGTAACCGCAAATCACTTGTCGAAAATATATGGAAGCTTTGATTCGATGAAGTAGTAATGTATTTTCAGACCTCTTGTACTGTTTTAGTATTTTTTGCACGTTTTATGGATCACAATACCTTCCTTAGAAGCTGAACAAATTATTCCCGCGTCTCCGGCATTTCTTTTCAACTGAAATGTGAAAAGTATGCAATGATTAATATGCTGCTTTTCGAACAATATGTTTACTACTGTTCTGTGAAGTTATTCCAACTGCTTGGCCAATATATATAGTGTTCTTAAATGTTTGGCACTTTAAAATCCTAATAAGACGACAAAATATTTTAATTCAAAGCAGAGTTATGATTGACTCAATTTAAAGGCACATAATTATTTTTACACCTAATATATCATTCAATGTTGTTTTCATATGATAGTAGTGATAATTTAATATATTTATATGAAAGTTTGACCAGAAATGAATAGATTGGAATATTTGATATATTTGTATCACATTTAAAAATAGAAAACATACTGTAAATGTTTTAAATTTCAACTGAAACGGCAATAAAAATATTATGCTAATCGTAACGTCTCATTCTATCTCATATATCGGACAGTACGCATCCGTACACATTTCAGATGTCTTGTTAAATGTTACATTATACATATGTGCAAGTATATAGAAGGGTAGTAGTGATATCGAAGACGTCTACACCATGCACATACATACACTCATACACACATATACACGATATTCAGTAACGGTTGAAAAGCTTCCCCGTGAGAAAAGTGCGGCTTGCCAAAGGTCTCATCTTACAAGCCACATAAAAACTGCGTTCGCCTTATTACGGACTGACAGCCGCATTTATATCCACCACATATATACATACGTTATGGTGAAAACAGACATGACTTTTTCTGATGTCATGTCTACTTATACGTAACATGTTATGTACAATATGCGGCGAGGGTGAGTCGATGCTGCCCCTTTAAAGACAGTTTTTTTTTCAGTAAAAACAACATGCATTATCTATCCGCCAGTATTTTTTCCTCCCATGTAAACGCGGGTGTAACGTTTTAAATATATAAGAAACAGTTACATTCATCACAAAATTTTATACTCATATATATATATATATACGTGGGTCGTTTGATAAGTGTGGTAAAAAAGCAAGTTAAACACTGTTTTTTTGGAAAAAATAGATTTTATACTTGAACATAGTCTCCATTCAGCGCAGTACACTTGGTCCTGCGAGTCTGCAAAATAGGCATTGATGGCGGTGATGACATCTTCATTCGACGGGAATTTCTTCCTATCGAGCCAAATTTTCAAGTTTGGGAAGAGGAAGAAGACTGTTTTGTCGGCTTTTCAGCCGACAAAACGGTCTTCGCCTTCTTCGGCATATTTTCAACAGTCTTTGTTCAATGCTTTGACTGTTGTACACACTCAGGTGTGTAGTGGTGGATCCATGTTTTATCCACGGTGACAAATCGACGCAAAAAGGCATTCTCATTTTTCCATTTTTACGGCAACTACTACAATGCTCGCTTCAAACATCTGTAGAATGTTAACAAGGTGTTGCTTCTGGCTGAAATTTCACGTATGCTAGTTTGAAAAGTGCCACTTGATACCCGTGACGTTACCAAATGAATGGTGGCGCCACATCATAGAAATTTACCAATCTTATCAAACGACCCTTGTATATATATAGTTTATGTATATGCTTTGAAAGTTATTTGAAGTTTATTGGTGATAACATTAAAGTAAAATATATCCTATTAGTTTTATCCGAGCTTTACGACATCGCAAAGCTAGTTTATTGCGTGGATTATATATCAGAAACTTGTTCGTTTTCAGTATCGTATTTATTACAATTTTATATTAAACTAATCATTAATAGAAAGATAAATGCCAACATAATGATATAATGTTAATATTATTATTGTAAATAAAATACGAGTTATGGGTAATTTGAAAAATTAAACAGATACCTGTTTATTTTATGTTTTATATTTATAGATGATTCATAAGAAAAACTGGACACGTACGGTCTTAAAATTTAGATGAATTCTTGATAGATGTTTTATATAAAAATAATTTTGTCCAGTCATTTTATGATGTCTGCTTGAACTCAATAGTTGTGTCAATATTTATATCATTTGAGATGTATATGGTTTATTATGTAGTTGTCTGTGTCATAAAATCATTTTACATACGATTTAAAAATATAAAATTGATTTTAACTAGAACTTAAATTAGATGTATAAAATATTATAGTTTGTCTATCAATTGGATTATGATAGTTTTATTGCTTTGTTATCTCGACCAGAATATTTTATATTAAATAATAACGATTTGTTATCGTTCAAAAATATCTAAAATTATTAAATAAAAACTATCTAGTGCAGAGGATTTTAAAATAAGATTTTCAAATCTCTAGAATGGATTCCTCTTAATGTATCCTGAACCATTGTCTCCTATTTCTACAGAACGAGTGACGAATGCAGAGTTTTTTGATTTATACAGCCCGATCGAATTGATTTTAAATTTTGTCAGGGTGTTTGATAAATAAAGGAATAATTTTTATGGTCCCCCGAAAGGGAATTTTCTTACAATTCCGTCACCAGGGCTCTAAAGTGCCTTCGAAGGCACCTTTTTACTGATCTAAATGTTTAGAATTATAATTATTTGTTTTTATACCCATGACCTCATTGATACATTGTCCTAACAGTTTTCGTTCTTTTTGATCATTGGTTTTCCTTCGAGGTAATGTGTTATGTTTAGGTAGATTTAGATAACTCTGAATTGTATAAAACTAAGTGAAAATGGCACACACCTTAGTAATCCTCAAACTTTTATCTTCCGTATAAGATTTCAGACATTCCTTATACAATCCATATAAGGATTCTGATCCTTATATAGATTGTATAAACTTTATGGGTTATAGGCACCTTATACAAACGTTATGTTAATCTTATAAGGTATATAAAGTGACTATATGATCCTTATAAGATAAGAAAAAATATTTTATAGGCTTAATGACCATATACGGATGATAGTGACCCTCATTAGCGCCTTATGCAAATCATATATGTTTGCATAAGGTGAATTTATATGTTTCTTGTACTGTTCATGCAAGGTTGAGGCCTTACTAAGGCATGATCTAATCAATCAAATGATCTAAAAGGATGAAGATTACCAGGACATATACGAAAACAATCAGGTCATATATAGATTTGATTACGTGTTTGTCAATAAAGCGATGCAATATTTGATTTCATTCTACACTATAGATTTCATTCATTTTTTCTATCTAAAATCAATCACAGAAATAGATTAAATGTGAAATCAGGCTAAAGAATAGTTTTAGAATTGTTTCAATTATTTAAGTTCTAATTTTCAAGAAATATCATCTTTTATATAAGAAAAATCGTTATAAGAAAAAAGACATTTATTGAATATATAAATCTTTTAATTATTCGGACTGATTATCCATTTATTTGTTTACTTTTTACTTTCGTAAATCTACAATAGATAAGTTTAATAGTATGGTTAACTTGTGAAAATACCATATTTTGAGATAAACATTTTTTTTATCTAAACCTGAATTTTTTTTGAGTCGAACTATTAAACAAATACATCATAAACAATGGATAACAATTATTTATCATAATAGATTGAATAAAAAGTTAAGAAAGTTATTCTCAAATGTTAATAAATCGGAAAATCTAAAAGAATACAACAAATAGAATTATTGAGTAAACGTATGTACCTACATATATGTAAACATTTCCACTGACATCAATCGAAATATGTCGGGTTTGAAAAGTGAAAGAATGTCTACCGTGTTCTGTGAAGGTCGTAAATGTACGTTCGACACCACTGTTTTCCACATTCCTGCGTTTTTCTGTAACTTCGAACGTTTGTTGGAATTCAATGATCACATCATATGTATGAACACAAATATATCCGAGAATAAACAGACAAATACTTTTATACTTTTTATCTTATTTTATAAAGTACTAAAATATTTTTCTTATAATGAGAATATTTTTACTAAATGATACTCGTAAAAGTATGTAATATATCAATCCTAAGAGGATGTATGCATATTTCAACACTTCGGTGTCCGTATATCATTCATCGAACGTGGATAACACTTGAACTACTGAATATTTTTTAAATTTTTATATAATTAATATATTTTTTTGTTTAGTAAAGTTGCGCCTACAACAAAAATAAACTTTTGTTCGATTTTTGATGAATAACGTGCCGTTTAAGACTTAAGTGTCCACATTTCGATGATAGGGTTAGGATAACTTTTGAACAACTGAATATTTTTGAAATATTTTCTTTAATTTATGTTCAGCAAAGATGCATCTACAAAAAATAATAAAATTTTGTCTTGACTCTCATGTTGATGATTTTTTTCATTTTGAAATGTTTATGCAATAAATTGGTATAGAATAATCAACCAGCAAGAAGTGCATATTTTTTAAAAATGAAGCATGCGCAGAATTTTTCTGCGACATCTCAAACTCAACTAATATGACTCAACTCAGTCACACAGTATATTTAGGATTTACGTCCTGACTAACTGTTGGTTGAATAAATCCCGTTAATAATATTTGATCAGAGATTTTTTTTCTATAAAGTAGTTTTTATAAATAATTATCAGGAAAATCAAAGAATAATTAAAACTGGTCTATAAAAAAAACATATATGCAACAAGAAAACAAATACTTACAGTCTTTTATAAAAAATAAAAATAACGGAAATAAAAAGTTTATTTTTTCTTTTATAAAATCTGAAAACCATTTAAAGTTTAAAACAATCTCTTTCATAATGATGGATGATACATGTCGTAGACTTGGATTCAAACTCATGACATATTGATCAATGGCACATCGTGCTAGAAACTCAACTACGATTATCGTTTATTTATTGGACTGACAAAAAATAGTTCAAATAAAAATTTGAAAAAGTAAAAAGAAACAATTATTTTAACTTATATAGGTGATTTAATTTAAACTTCCACATGAAAGTATTAAAAGGAAGCGCAGAGGTTAAGAAAAGTCATGTTATTTTTTATTTAGTATTTTAATTCAAGTCAATACTAAACTACAACTAAACTAAAATACTAATTGGAAGCTAATATGTTTTTTTTTTGTAATTTTTACGGTTTTTAAATACTTTTGTGTGGAAGCCTAAGTCGAATCATTCTATATAATAATTTATAACAAAATACAGAGAACCTCTGTCTTACAATAATTATTCGTTCTAAAAATTACTTTGTATTCTGAAAAGACCACAATAAGAACCCAATAATTCTTCATGTCTTTACATTAAATCAATCATAATTCTGTTTTAAATTAAAATATTTTCTCATCGTTTTAAGATTTTAAAGAGACACTCTTAACATTTAAAGACACTATATATCTTGGCCTAGCAATTGTCATAACCTACACAAAACAGTAGATAATGCGATGGTGTCCGAGAGACAGCATGTTAGGCATTTCATACTTTTCGCATTCCTGTTGAAAATAAGCTGCTGAATCCTCGAGAATGATTTGTTCAGTTTTGGAGAACGTTTTGTGGTGCATAAAATATGAAAAAACTAATAAAGCATTGGAAGAGGTTTGAAAATGCATTACGATTTCATTTATTCAAAGATGCCATCTTTTTTTGACAAGGGACTCGTCAGTTACCCAGAAGATAGAGCAAAGTTATACAAAATAGTTGGGAATATTTTGAGGATTGAAATGTATTCTATTTTTCAGAAATTCTATTCTATTTTGTCCAGCTAATCCGTATATAATACATGATTTTAATCTTTCGGTATTCTATTAAATTGGTAGAAAAATAATTGCTTTTTTATTTTTTAACTCTATCCATATTTTTTTCAAATGAAAGTATCACTTCATCGAGTTCATGTTAATATCATTTTAAAGTGCATTTTTCGGTCTTTATTTTGCTAACATTGACTAGTTTTATTATTAATTTTACTTCAAATTGGGCTATTGAATTGAAGATGGAAAAGAAGCGAATAAAAGCATTTTTTTGTATGAGTTTAAAACGGGTGGTAAATCAGTAGGAATTATTTGTAAACAAAACGATGCTTTTAGTGTGGGCACTATTAAGAACCAGACGGTGCAATGGGTGTTCCAAATATTTCATGTTTGGGACGAGAACCTTGAAGATGAAGAAGATCACAGGCGTCCTTTTTTCAGTTCATAACGACCAACTGACGACGTTAGTTGAATCAGAACCATGTACAACAATTCAAGAGCTTGCACAAAAGTTTTGTATTAGTCATCCAATAGTTATAGACCACTTAAAACAGCTAAGAAATTCAAAAAAGCTTGGCAAATGGGTCCCACACAAACTGATAAACCGCAATTATTTTTCTACCAATCTAATAATATAGAATCTTTCTCAATTTACTCACATAATTGTAATAACATAATAAAGGATATACTTCAATCGCACAGTAAGTCTTATTTTACTATGAAAAGTCAATCGTACAGTAATTTCATTGTAAACTAAGCCAATCGTAAAATAAGTCTTCATTGTATTAATTTCTATATTTTTTCTTTTAAAAAAACGTTCCAGAAAGGCGTATTATATAAAGAATATTAAAATTAGAATACTATATTTAATAAAAAAAAATAGCATCGTAGTAGTATAATTATATTTAGAATAAAAATGTTTTATATTTAATTTAAAATTTCAAAATTAATAAACAGTGCATACATACACTCAACATGAAATATAAACGAAAATGTTTAGTTTTAAAACAAGTTTAATTATGTAAACACTTGTATAAACAAAGCAGGTATATCTGTTTACAAATATATATATATATATATATATATATATATATATATATATATATATATATATACATACATACATTTGTTTAAACAAAAATTAACGAGATGTAAAAATTCTTGTCTGTAACGAACAGGCCATTGTAATTTACATGAATTTAATTGAACAGTCCGATTCAATTCATAAACATAAAGCGATTGTTATTGAAAACCTGTGTATTTTTGATCACTCAGATTATTTTGTCATTAATTGAAAATGAATTTATCCATGATTGATACCCAGCATTGAAGGGATTCGAACGTGTACGGTCACTAAAGTCAACAGTAACCCATTATTTTGAATACCATTATCAGCGAAACATGTACACATGATTGAAACGCATCAGTTAATCTTTAATAACTAGCATTATGTTTAGTGTTCGATTAACATAACAATATTGAATGAATAAATTACAATATATATATAATGCCGATTACAATAAATGCTTACACACTCCCACATGTACATGTGTAAATACATTTATTTATGTTTATATTCATGTATAACTTACCACCGGTCTTAAATAATTTAGTATTTGTTTAAAGCTTTATTTATTCATAAATTATCACGATGTTCAAACAATCAATGTTAATTCAAATATGAACAAATGTTAAAAGTAACAATACTTTTTTTAATAGATTTATATATTAGGAAGTGTAAGAAGAGATTAAAAGTATAGAGGTGTGGTGTAAACTCTATTCGGAATTTTTATATCAGTTTAGAAATTGTGGTTCGGTCATTTTTGCATAGTCATTTCATATTTTCCCCTCGTATTTGCGTGCATGTATATAAGAAAAAAGATGGTATCTACACAGGTTTAGTAAGACGGTGGAATAGTTAAGTGCAATCTAATTTTTTGTGCGAATGTTCAAAACGGGCCAATATTCAACGAAGAAGTATTATTCGTGAATAATGTACAGTATTTTACGTAGATGTATGAGTGGTGTGTTGGATTCAAGGAATGCTGGAAATTAGTAAGCTTTTTTGTACTGTATTACATTTTTGAAAATTAAGAAAGATGAAATGTTACTTGTTTCTTCAAAAAAAACCTTTTTTAGACATTTATATATAAAAAATATAATCGACATTGATTCAATTATAAAGAATTTTTATATAAATTTTAATTCTCTAATTTTTTATTATTATGTTATAAAACTGTATTTTCTTGAAGATTTTCAAGGATTTATCGATCTAAGCTCTAAATATCTTACAAATTCATCAAAAATTAAAGATTTAATTATGACCATTTTTTTCTTTCTTATTTAGATTATTTAATAGCACTGTCAAGATTTAAAACTATGTAAGGTCAACAAATATTCTTTTTTGTACTTTAAATATTAGATATTGTAATAGTTTATATTTAAAGTTGGACAAATTAGTTGCCGATGTACTTAACTACGACTCCTTATATAATTTCTTGATTGACTTTGTTAAATAATTTAAATATTATCATTTATGATTACTTCAACACAAACTATGAAAATTTTTTTAAGTGCTGTATTTTATATATTTTTGTATTTGAGATTATTTTTAAGGCAGAGATTTAAGGTTAATAACTTTTGTGTTAAAAATTCACAAGCATATGATTTAATTAAATGGTCAGAATAAAATTAAATAAAGGACTTCGTTTGTAATATTTTTCAAGATTTCTAAATAAGTTGTTCACTCTCTCATAAATCATATTTTTTCTGATTAAAAACATTCAATAATTTATTATTAAGTATACATAATCACACGAAAAATCGTGAGATTTGTCTACACTTTACAGATTTGAATATGATGGAATTATCGTTGAATTATGCAAAAGAAAGAATTCAAAATGATTAATAATCAAATGTTGATTACTTTTGATGAGTTTTTAATGGTTTGTGAAAGAGTAATTCTATTTTGAAAGTGAAATCAACAAATATACTAAAACTATTAGGTTGGTAGAAAAATAACTGCGGTTTATAATTTTCAAATTTGTATATATTTTTATCTTTTTTTGATTTTCCCAGCTGTTTTAAATGGTCTAGAACTGTAAGCTGACTAACGCCTAACTTTTGTGCAAGTTCTCGAAATGTTGTGAGTGGCTCGTCATCATAACGTTTTCAGTTCGTAATTATGACCTGAAGAAGGACGTCCATAACCTTTTTCATCTTCATAGATCTCGTCTCCAGAACGAAATTTTTGGAACCACCGTTGTACCGTACGTTCTTTAACAGTACCCACACCAAAAGCATAGTTAAGTTTACGAGCAGTTTATGCTGCTTTACCACTCGTTTTGAATTCAAACAAAAAATTGCTCTTATTTGATTCTTTTCCATTTTTAATTCAATAGCCCAATTTGAAGCAAAATTAATAATAAACCCAAAATCGATGTTACCAAAATACAGACCGAGAAATGCACTTTAAAATTATATTAACATAAACACGATGAAATGACACTTTCATTGAAAGAAATTACAGTTATAATTCAGAAAAAAAACCGTAAATATTTTCATACCAACCAAATATTATTTTGATTTATATTAAAAAAAATGTAGATTGTTTGTCAGCAGAGATTTTGGGTTTTAAGCAAATAGAGATAACAAACTATTATAAATATGATAAAAAATGATGGACTAGAAATATAAACTGATTCACATTTCGAATACAATTTCTTAAATATAAAAAAATATTTGTTGATTTTCAGCAAATTCTGAAATAAAATGAAAAAATAAAATATTTTTTATTAAAATAGTACCCCAAGTATCCGTTGTTTCTAAAGAATAATTAAAAAGTTTTATAATTAATTATAAGTATTATAATTTGGATGTATTATAAGGAACATAAATATACAGAATGAAAAAGTGAAGTTCAAAAACGTTATATTTTATAAAGATTTATACACAAGTAAGAAGAATAAAATTAAGTTAAAAGCAACAATAATGAGGATCGTTTTTGAAAAAATAAAAATGAGGTACATATATTTAGGTCGTTTCAAATAAAAATCAGAAATTTTACAATTTTAGATGTTGTAAAATACTAATATATATAAAAGTACTTTTATATTTTATTGAAAAACAGTTCAATTTTCTACTGAACAAATTAGTATTTTTATGTAATTTTGTTTCGGATAAAATTGAAAACCCATTTATTAATAATTCTGAAAAATGATCTAATGTATCAAACATTTTTTCAAAGATCAGCTAAAATAATAGCGTGTGTAAAATAAATTAACTTTTACTATCAATCTTGTGTTAATAAATTCAACTGAGAGATTTGTACGTTAAACCAACTTCTCTGTTTTCCTTTACTTTTGCCTCTATTTATACATATTTATGAATTATTAAAAAAATATACAAAACGACTCATTGTGATACTAAACAACATAGCTGTACTATAATCGTGTAATACGACATAAATGGTATACATTACACTACAGTATTTCTTTTTTCTGCTCAAGAAAATTAGTAATTTAAATTTCAAAACGCAACTCTGTGTGATATTTCTCATATAGCAAATGATATTCTCTGAAGCGTAGTTTTCCCATAGGCAATGAGCATTTTATTCAAGTCTTTGTAGGCCGTAGGCGACCGGGGACGTGTATTTGGTGTTTATTTCATATGTGACACGTCGCCAACCGAAAATAATTCCAAAGATGTATGCTTTTTCGGGTTGGTACTGAAATATGATTTTGTTTCTCTACATGAATTCTAAATTTTATTTTGTACAAATTACATATAATGTTATTATTGACACTAATGAACTTTATTTATATAATTCTTTACCGTGTTCGTGTTTTAATAATATATTCCTGGATTTAACTATTGTGTGTATATTTTGTTTATTGATTTATTTTAGATTTAAGCTTTTTACGTTTTCAAGTGAACATACGTTTGTTTAAGACGTTCGAGTTTACTTTTCTAGATTTTTTCCCAAAACAGACTTATATTTTTTTATTTAATGCAAGTATCTTGGATTTAATTTTAGTATCATTTTCGAAATATTGAAACCATAAAAAAAATTATTTCTAGCATAATAGAAAATAGGTTTTAATGATTGTTAAGAGAAAATTAGTGAAAGGAAAGAAAGAAATAAAGAAGACCAAATTGCAGATATATGTCAGTGTTCCAACCAACAATCTTATATGGAGCAGAGAGATGGATGACACTAGATAAGCACACAAGATGCATCACGATAGCAGAAATGAAGTTCTTGCGAAGAGTAGCAGGAAAAACAAGGAGAGAGTGCATAAGAAATGAGAGAATTGGGGAAAACTTGGAGGTACGGGCCATGAAAGATATTCTGGAGGAGAGACAGTTGAAGTGGTATGGACATGCATGAACATCAAATGAGAAAAGTAAAGTGAGGAAATGTTTAGAAGCAAGGTCTGAAGGAAGTAGAGGAAGAGGGAGACCGAGAACTATATAGAAGGGATACGTAGAGAAGTTTGAAAGATGGCAAGGAAGCACCATGCAGGAGATGAAGATATTGACTAGTAGCAGAGATGGATAAAAGAGATAGACCAAGATCATTCCCACGCTGAGAGGAAAATACGGAGAACCGAGAAAGAAAAGAAGAGAGAAATGTGAATTTTGAATCAATTCACGGCTATAATCGTTGCTTTTACGAATGTAGTGGAACATTTGTATTCTATTCAAGGAGATTTAAATAATTAAAAACTACCTACACATTTTAAACGTCAAATTAGCAGATTCATTTAGAATTTATACAGGAATTTTTTTTAAAAAAAGTAAAACAAAATACATTTTGAACAAAAATTATTCTCTTATTTCAAAAATCACAATTTTTATGATCAAAAATGTTCAATAAAAAATTATTGTTCATTTTTGATTTTGACTTATGCCCACTTTGATGACCTCAGAGCTCTAGAATATAGAAAAATCTGATTTAAGCACAGTGACAGAACTGTACTAAGAAAATAAATACGTGTTATCACTTATGTGAAGTGCTTAGTGAGGCCGTATTGAATATGTATAAGAAAAAAGTGGTCCGGAAAATTTCATTCTAGTGTCTTCAATTTCGAAGATTTGTACAGATCAGGAAGATCTTTGAAAATTGACGATGATGAAATATGTGCGATTGTCTCAGTAAATTATTTGAACATCTCTGGATCTAGATTTCAAACTCATGATTGGTCAGATCACAGCGTTGTATCGCAAAAAGTCTACGATTTTTAACAAAAATGTATGTATAATTGTATGGAAATCATAGATTTTAAAGGAATAATAATACTGAATGGATCGAATGTTCGGATGTTTTTTTAACTTCGATTGGTAGAAAAGCCGATTTTAGTTCGTTTGATTAGAGAAGATGAAAATTGAGTTTTCTATAATCATGCAGTGCGAAGAAAAGATTATCTTTCACACGGTCTATCAGTACTATTGCTATTAAAATGATATATATATATATATATATATATATATATATATATATTAAAATAAGGTAATATGACGTTGATAATTAAATCGAAACGGATTGATATACTATAAGGTTTTAAAAGAGAGCGAATTTGGCTATACTGGTAATTATTGCACTGCATTAAAAAACAAAAACAAAAGAAATTTCCCTTAGAATAATATTCTAGTAAAGTTTTACAAACTATTTATTAGTATTACGAGGTTGAGAGATATTATTACAATATATTTAATTCGGTTTCTAATTAGGCCATTAAAAGCGATTTTATTTCTTTACTCCCAGTTAACTGTATTCACAGTTCTTGTATTTCTCGTTTCGCTTCTTTTTTTACTATGCTATGTAAGTTATTAAATGTGCGTTTACGACGTCACATCAAATTTGTTTAGTTTCTAGTTCCCTCAGGATGTAGGTATTCGTATGTGTGTGTGTGTATGTATGTGTTCGGGTGAAGAGTGTATTGATCTAGCCGCCTGTGACTGTGTTGCCGCCGACGTCGCGGCGAGACCATAGAGCGAGAGAAAGAGAGTGCGGAGAGAGCTGTAAGAGGGTGCTAGACCACCCTCCCGACGCTCACACCTTTCTGTACAGCACTGGTGAAATTGCATTGACGGTCTTCCCGACCGCCTGAACGACCGACCGACCGGGGTGTTGCCATTGGTTTCGTGTGCCTGGCGTCGCGTCGCCATCCGCAGGTGGTTCGTAAATTTCAAGTGTTTCCGTTTAGCGTATGGTGTCGTCCGTTTATTCGCCGTGTTGACTTTAGTGATCGGACACAGCATGTCTTGTTGGGAGTGGTAGAAACGGACGGATTCCTTTTTGTTTTTCCGATGTACGCTCGGTTTTCTAATTCGTCTTCAAAAACTGATATTTGCACAAAAAAAGAAATCAAATCGTAATGCACACGGTGTTTGACCAGCCGCATACAGTTGTTGAACGATCCTCATCATTTATGAAACTGAAACACTAGGGAGAGGGGGGTGTTTGGATTTGTTTCAGAAGTTATACACCGATCTATTATATTTAAACATATGAGTATGCTAATTAGAATTCAATGTCTGTTGCATTAAACTTGGTCTTATTAGAACAAAATTCCTCATAAATATTAAATGTGATTACACATACACTAACATATATATATATATATATATATATATATATATATATATATATATATATACGTTGCTTCATTAGAGAAATCTGTTTGAAAATTACGTCCTAAGTTTCAATTTTTTCATACTCTAACCAAAGTTTACAAAAAATATGTTAATTCTGATGAAACATTTAAAGTTTCATATTAAATTTTTCATTTTAAAACTCTTAATCAAATAACAAGAATTATAATTGGTTTTAATTTCATGATGAATTTCTTTTAGGCAGGAATAAAAAAGCCTATAATGAAGAATCCTTTAAAATCAGTACTCTAATAATTTTATACATTTGAAATAGAATTATATATTGTACAGCTAATACAATAATAACACACATATAAGCTAGTGAATTGCTTAGGTTTTTATGTAAAGAGAACTTCACTCAATTTTTTCCTTATTTGATAAAATTTCAAATTTTGCATTTGTCATTTCTATATTAAAGGTGCAATTAAAAAAGGATATTATTATATAGAATTATTTTAGAATTGATAGCGTTTTAGTTGATTCGTTTGAAAATGGCTTTAAAAAATCGATTACTTTTCAGCCCCGTAGTCAGGAATGGACCAGAGGGGGGATTTCTTTCACCTGGATGCTCTGTTTGCCTTCCTTAACAAAATCTGTGATTTTTGGAGATTTTAAAATCATGGAGATTCATTGGGAGAATCTTTCTAATGGGTTTACCTTGATGATTAAAAACGTTTCTATGCGCGAAAAAATCATTTCTCTGAGCACGTTCCCACTGTAACCCCCAACAATTTTGACATAAAAAAAGTTTTCCCCCTCTAATATAATGGTCTGGCTACGGGTCTGTTACTATTTGTTTATTATAAATATTAGCAAACGATTAATCAAATGGAAATAAAGTAAATTAGAGCTGAATACAAAACATACAAATTCTACTATATTATCTGAAACATTTGATAATATTTGAGGTTCAAAAATGAAAAGAATCCAAATAAAGACAAAAAATTTAAAGAATGCATCATAGAATAAAATATAAAGTTAAGATTTCAGAATTTAATCAATTTACAAAACTTGATGTAGATTTATTTGCCAAAAAAGCCATAGTAAAAAATATTACATATATATATATATATACATATATATATATATATATATATATATTATATTATATATATACATATATATATATATATATATACAAACGATTTACGCTGAATGTCTCATTTTCGAATGATTTCAAAGGCTTACAACACATTTGTTTAAATGTTTTCAATGCTTTCAAGTCGACAACCCTAACAGAAATGAGTTTGGAAATCAGCCAAAATCTGAAACTGCGCGAGGAAGAAAAATAAGGGATAGTTTGTGTGATTAGATAGTCGGTCAAACATTTCTTTACAAGCGAAATGCTTTCTATATTATTTTTCTTTCTTTACATATATTTATTTGTATCCTTTTAAAAAATTCGGCATTTATATATACATTTATTTGAAAATTTTAGTTGATTCTTAAGTGTAAAAATTAATTCGGTGATTTTAAGTTGAATCAATCATAACTCTGTTTAAATGAAAATGTTTTCTTGAAGTTTCAAGATTTTGAAGTGCTAATATTAATATTTAAAAATACTATATATCTTGGTTAAGTAGTAGGCATAACCTCATAAAACAGTTGCAACCGAAAAGCATCATACTAGGCATTGCATACTTTTCGCATTCCAATTTGATAAAAAATGCTACCGAAGCAGCGGGAATGATTTGGTCAGGTTTGGGTGAAGGTTCTGCGATGCATAAAATATGCAAACAATGCTAAAATAGTAAAAGAGGTCCTAAAATGCATTACGTTTTCATTGACTAAAGTCACTATTTTTTTTAACAAGAGATTTATCAGTTACCAGACTGATGGAGTAAAGTTATACAAAATACTGAAGGATATTTTGAAGAATGAAATGTTTGCAGTAAACATTTATTTTCTATAAAAAAAGGCACGAAATTAAATTGTATATCTGATAAAAACACATTTATTTTTAAAAACAACTATTGTTTTATTTAGTTAAATACAGTTTTGGTTAATTAGTTCTAATGCTTGAAATTTCACACCACCACTATTTCAGATTTTTCTGTACAATTTTCTGTCTTTTTTATATACATTTTTGTACATTTTCTGACACTCTTATCCTCTCTGTATATATATATACATATATATATATATATATATATATATATATATATATATATATATATAAACAACATAATATGATTTCACTAGGTTTGTGGTACAATAACTAAATTCACTTTCAAAAATGAATTTTTCATTCATTCACAAACAGAAAATTTTTTCAAATCAAAAATCTTCAATCATTGCGTTTTGGTTATTTTTCATTGTCGTTTGTATACATTTTATTGTACATTGGTGATTCTATCATATTCAGAGCGTTAATGTATAAAAAAATCTCATTTTTTAATATCTTAGTGCTTCGAAGATGGTCATTGAAATGAGCATAGGCTATAATCAATAAGAATTTACTAAAAATTTTGCTGTTTATGAAGCAAAAGAAAAATTAATTAATGAAATATTCCGAGCATATATTTATTGAACGTTTATAATCTATAACTCGAATAAATTACTTTCATAAACTGTTATTGAATGTGAAATAATTAATATCAGTTGACCGAATTTCTAAGAAAACAATTCAACCTGACAAACACAAATTTGTTAAGTTTAGAATGCCTTCTCATATATTTCAAACATGAACGCAACTTTGCTAAAAGTTCACGCAAGCTCTCCGTATACATATTCCAATTGATTATTATCGAAACAATTAGAATTCATTAACAATGTTCTATTGGTTAAAGTCCAGTGATACAGTATGTAAAACTCGTCAAAACTTTGAATACAAATTAATATAACTGTCTCTATCAGGAATACAGTTCCAATGTATGAATTTAACAATGTTTTGCAACTGTTCAATAAAAGTATAAAGCCATAAAATCATATATACACACTTTACACACACACGCACATATATATATATATATATATATATATATATATGTATAAATGTGTACATACATATATATATATATATATATATATATATATATATATTTGATGATATATATATTTGATATGAAACTGTATTAAAACTAAATTAGAATAAATATAAATGAGAGTTCCTGTCAAACGCTGTACTTTTTTGCAATAAAAATATATAACGTATGAATTTTTCCGAAGGCAAATATATAACTGTGGAAAAACTAATGAGTTTTTTTATCAGTGTTTGTTTTTCGCCACGTTTTATCATACTTTGGAAAAGTTATGTTAGTGCTAAAGGTCAATACATATTTTTTTAATTTAAATTTATCCTGTGAAATTGTATTTAATGAATAGAGTTTATTAAATATTTTTGAAAGGATTAATTTTTTTTTAATTCCTATTTAATTTTCTTAGAATCTATTTAATTTTTATTTTAGATATTTATTTATTTTTTGAGATATAATATATCTAGATGTTTATCAGTTTTATTTCGAATTTTAATTTATTGATTTTTTTTTTAAATAGTGATAAAAATAGTACATTTTATTTATTACAGTATTGAATATCAAAATGAGAATTTTATTTGTGTTAATAAATATTTTATATAACATTTTCATAAATGATTTAAGCTTCGTCTCACAAACTATCTCATCTATTTTTTCTGATTAAAATTGATTATTGATAATTTTTTGATTGTTGCTATTATATTTAGAGCTCTAAAATGTAAAAATATTTTTCGCTGTATACGAGATTTAGTAGATTTTTGTATAATTAATAAGGATAACATTATCATTAAAATAAGCATAAGCAATAACAAAAATGTTCGATATATATAATTGAACAATTTTTATTTGACAAAAATTGTGGTTTATGGAGTAAGTGAAAATTAATTTGTGAATTTAGCAGCAATGCTAAAATTATACTGAAACACTTTTATGTATACACAGATTTTTTTAGTTTTAACAAATTTTTATAATTGAAAAAAAACATTTTTTTAAATACATAATTCGCTAGACCTACTGATTTGAGGAATTGATGAATAAAAAAATTGAATTATTAAAAAAGAAATTACTAATTCGAATTATATTTCGAGGAGTAAAAAGTAATAATATTTAAGAGAACTTCGATTTTTTTATAATATTGTTTTAAATAACTTGAATAATAATAATATAAAAAAAAACATAATGAACCAAATTTAAAATATCTGAACTTGTTTAAACAAGTAACTAGAATGTAAATTATTCGTTTTATTTACTATTTAAAGAAAAATTCACTGCCTTTTCTCAATGAAATTTTAAACCATTAATTATTATTAAGAATTATTTCTTGAATAGATCAATTTAATTTTTATTTTTTATTTGCATTTACGTTTTTCTTGAATATATTTTAATACAAAATTGAAATATCAGAGATCATTTCATTTTTATAAAATCAATTATTTAATTCATTTATATAAAGTAGAATAAAATTGCTACTTGATATTTCTATCATATTGAACTATGTTTACATATAGAAGTATTAAAATGAAATAAGTAATATTTTAAATAATGCTTAACACATTTTTATATTTGAAATATTCTATGAGATTATGCATAAATAATAAACGATTACAGTATTTATTTTAGCTTCTTTTAGAAAGTTATTAACATAATGCTTCTCAATTGAAACAGGTTTCTTTTGTAAAAATAATTTGATTTAAGAACATTTTTTGATGTTGAATGTATTAATTTATTTGTAAACCGTGATGATTAAGATCACTAAACATTCTTCATAAAATAATTTGTATATTTGAAGTATATCGTGGATCTAGTTCCAATTCGATTTTATTTGAATTCGAATTTGTTCGAATTTGTTCAATATATTAATGAATGTCTCTTACAGATTTTACTTAAAATAATTAGATCTTTTTTGACTAGTTTTATTTTTCCAAATAAGCTATTAAAAGAATACATTTTATATCTTAAATAAAAACTATAATAAATTTTAAGATCGAATTCAATCGTACAATACATTGATTAACACGACTTGTAAATTTTTAGTTAATTAAACAAATTTGTTTTAATTTAAAATTTGTCCTATCTTAATTTTATTCAGTAATTTCTCTTATTTAATAGACCTGATGGTTTTTTGAATACTTCGAGAATTTTTTGTAGAGAAAATTTGATTTTCTCTTTTTTAATATATATATATATATATATATATATATATATGTATATATATATATATATATATATATATATATATATATATATATATATATATATATGTATATATATATATATATATATATATATATATAGCTCACAAGTGTATATTCATTTCAGTGATATTTTATTGCAGTTGTTTAAAAAAACTATTGAAAGTAAACGTTTGTAAGATATTTAGTTTTCATTTTCCGCTATTTAAAACCAGATACTTTTTTATTTACTGCTGCACTGACTTTCGAATTTTCTCAATTCTATGTATATTAATTAAGCACATTTTCCTATTCATGGATCGATCTCTTTGATACGAAGTATTCTTTCCAGCTAATTTTTAAAACAACTTTACCGCGTTCGAACAATCATTTATAACTACCTACACTTAACTCATTCATAGTAAAGTATTCGATTTAGAGTCAGAACGTACCATTGCCGGTGGTGTACCCGTGATACATGCGTCCTTATCTCACTCGTTAGTGTCGCGGTTCGACTCTGTCACGCGGACCGTAATCTATCATCCTGTCTGTTTTGCTACCCCCGATGCTTTATTAGGGGTCGCACGACCCTGCACAGCGGCAACCCAATGTACACTAGTGCTATCATGCGGCATGCTTTTACCACTTGTGATCGATACATGGCGAATATGCGTTTGTTTGAATTCAAGGAAATGCTGTGTTGTGTACCGAAGTAAGGGAATTCCAACATGTTTTCAATATGTCCAGTATTGATTTTTAATTATGTTGCGATATGAACACTTGATGAGTACCGAGACATGATAATTATTGGGAATGATTTATTAATCTTTCATAATTTAAAACTGACGAAGGTAGATGATACGGAGGTATGATGGATTTCTCTTAATTTCGTGGCGGATACACTGAAATTCGATAATGTAAAATGTAATTCGAAATGATTTTCTTCGTCACATATCATATATGTTTAATACAATTGAAACTTATAACGTGGATAAAATAATATGAGAGCTGTGCTATAATAAAGTATATAGAATGAAAAATAAATATTCTACTTAATTTACCTCTTTAAAATACATACAATTTCTTACATACCAATCATTTGTATGTAAGACAATATTAAATACTTGTTTTTTTTTAGTATATTTCGATAAAAAATTGAAATATCAGAGAACATTTCGTTTTTGTAAAATCGACTATTCAATTCATTTACATAAAGTAGAATAAGTTTGCTACTCGAAATTTCTATACTACTAAACTATGTTTACATAATTAATGATTTGTATTATTCTATTAAAAATTCAAATAATTTATCAATAAAAAATATATTAATAGTTTTTTCATTGTAGCATCCCTATTGTTTTTAAGTCTTAGCTTTTAATAATTTGGTCTTTAGAAAATAATTTATTATTTCGCAGAAAATGTTTTTTATCAATAACTACTTTAACAAAACTATTTTATTTTATGATACAGCTAAACTGTAATGAAGAAGAGAGACTAATAATTTTTCTTTACCTTGGTGCTCTGAAAATGATGGAACCGTCATCGACGAGTACATAACCAATAATCAAAATTGTTTATAACGATTCATTGAACATTTTTTTTTAATTTTATTTTTTGGTTTGTAGGACAAAAAAAATTATTTGTGAAATTAGATTTATCCAGTGTCAGAACTGTATTGTGTATCTTTTATAAACACGATTCCATTACAAATATTAATACAATTTTCTAAGTATTCAACAGAGTTATTTTTTAAATACAGTGGTTATATAATCAGGTTTCAATAAGTTGACTTTTTAAAAGTAACGTTTTATATATTCTAATGTTTTAGAAATTTTCTTGGTAAATTCTGTGTACAAAAAGGGTATCTGTTTACTAATATGTCTTCTACTGACTGTATTTATTTTGAAACTGAACGTAAAATACATAAAATAAGGCACATTTCATATAGTTGTTCTGAGAAACTAATGACTTTGAAACATTGAGCTTTCTAAAACAAACTCAAAGTAAAAAATCAAAGCTTCAAGTGAAGTTGAGCGAAGATTAGAAATGCTAAATGTATTTTTGTTAAATATAGTGCGAAAAAAGAACAGTTTGAGAAACACAAGTTCAATTAATCAATATATATATATATATATATTCAATTGTAAAAAAAATAAAACATTCTGATAATCAAATCAAGTGAAATGTAAAGAAGAAGCATAAAATGCATTAGTACATTTGATACCGTGTCGACGAAATTAACAATAGTTGAGAAATGGAAATCATCGTGAAAAGTAATCAGCTATATTGATGTCGAATGCAGAAACCTTCAGTCACGGATAATTAAATTCTTGTATGTAGAAAAGCGGCCGAACATTAATTGAAAGTAGTCGACCAATGGCAATCCATTAGACACGCCCGCGATGCAGATTTTTTTCTTCGTTTCCTCTCCGTATTTTTTTCAATAAGGGGTAAAAATTAGAAGCGCTTTATTGTTATCGTCCGGATAATTTTATTAATAGGTCATGCAGAAATCTATTCAAGCACGAGACGTTTGATATATTTCGAAAAAGTTTTAAATATTGTGTAGAAAATTGTTTGTTTGAAATATTATATAAAGCAACAGAATTTAATAATATATACGTTCTGTTTATTGTCGATTTATAGAAAATGAAGTTTAGGTAATGTAGAAATACACATTTGAATCGAATGATAAAAATGTTTATTCGACCGCACTTTTTAATCACTCCTCTTATATATATATATATATATATATATATATAGAGAGAGAGAGAGAGAGAGAGCGAGAGAGAGAGTGTCAAATATTTATTTATGCGATAGATACATTGCACAGGAAACCGCATATAAAAAAACACCACAAAAGGCATAACTTACGTTGAAAAATTAGGGTTGCGTTCCATAATTTTCTAAAACCGCATAAAATCATAAGAATGAGTTAAAATAAACCCAAAATCGCATAAAAAAGTTAATAAAAATTCAGGAAAATAAGAATGCCCAAAAAAATTCTTTGAAAATCTGAAAGAAATTGATATAAAATTTAAAGAAGTTTGTTTTAAAACTTTATCATTTAATTTTAGTAAAAAGTAACAATACTTATACATTTTTTCATCAAAATTATCGTCGCTATCTGCCAATATTCGGCACCATTTGCGAACTGGTGTGAAATCACATTCATCACTAGAAGAAATAGTCAGTGCTTCAGATCTGCATAGTAAAGATAATGGTTCTTCACAAATAGAATTAGCGTCAACTTCACCCTTGTTCTGTGCTGATTTTTTCCTCTGCCAATTTAATCAGTGATTGAATTTTGCGATGATGATTTTACTAGTTTTTTATGCAATTCGCGACATCCGGACATACAATTCTTCAGCTCACATTGGAATTTGAAGGTTTGTTCAGAATTTGTGTCTTGAACAAAAAAAATGATTTTCCAATTTATTACAAAGTTGAAAATCTTCTCGAATTATATTTTCAGTGAGGGTTACAGGTTTTTCTTCCACTTCACTATCGTTTTCTGGATCTTATACAATATATAAAATTATAACAATAATATCATCGTCACATAAGGCATTATCCACAAGCGAATCGTCGATATCATTCTGGCTGAAGGTATTAAAACCTTCTCTACCAATTTCATGTGCCAAAATAATGTTTTCAGTTGACTATTTCGATGTTTGAATGGCTGCACTGTTTGCAACACATCCAAGCCAAGCTGCTTTCTAGTAGGCATTTAAAGTTTGTGATATTATTTTAGCGATAGCAGATACAATACGATTCAAACAGTTCAAAATAGATTTTTTTTCATATATCAGTTTCTTTTAATGATACATTTTCTAATTTATTCAATATAAATTGATAAGAGCGCTTAACTTAATATTTTTTAAAAGTAGCAATTCTGCCTTGATCTAATGGTTGAATAATACCTGTTGTTTTGGATGGAAAAAACACTGTCTGCACATGTTCTAAATGCGGATAATTTGGTGCATTGTCAACTATTAATAGAACATTAAAATCGAGAGTTTTCTACTTCAAATAATTTCCATGAAATATGCATCGCATAACTTCAAAACCGCATTAAAAAGATATGCATAAAAACACCCGACTGTATATATATATATATATATATATATATATATATATATATATATATAAAGAATAAATATATATTGACAAAATATTTTTCTTTAAATAGAATTTGTAAAAATTTCTGTCATTTAAGGATACATCTGAATTTCAGTGTACTTTATAAATTGAATAGATATCAGGAACGAAAACATGTTTCGTTTAAAAAGATAAGGTATAATAATATTTTCGTCGTTGAATACACTTTTCAATGTGACAAAATTATCAAAAGAAAATTTAAATGTGTTCGCCTGAACGTTTTCAATATTAAATTGAAAATTGATACAAGTCTGTCAAAGTGTCTTCATTGTTATTATTTTTGTTATCACACAAGTGCATCATCATTTATGAACATATATATATATATATATCGTTATTCCGTTTTTTTTATTTATTTCGAGAATTTTTATATTAATTTTTTTAATCGAAAAATATATATCTATTATTTAATCCTATTATGAAATCCTATTATGAACTTTTTATGAAATCCTTGAATATTTTTTAATTAAAAGGTTATAGTAAAAACTTTCTGTGTTTTTATAACAAATCAATTGTTTAATTTATTATAAAAGCAACATCTGTTAATAACAGAGTCAATTATTGAAAATGACATGTTTTGGTATGAAAATCAATTTAAAAATATAAGTTTATCGAGTGAAAATGGGAAAATATCAAAAGTGTTATAGTAGCATAATATAATAATGATCCATTACTACGATATAATGGCTAAAATTAATTCGAGATTATAGTGAGAAAATATTTGTATGACACAAAGCAGTCTTAATACTGTGGCTTCCCGATGAGTTTTATAAATAGTACTAAACAGCACAAAATAATTTTAGCTTTGTGGCTAAATTTACTTTCACAAATCAATTGTTGTCTAACTCTGTAAACCATAAATAAATGTCTAATCAGAAAAGTTCAATAAATGAAATTTGATCATTATTCATTATGCGAATGTTAATGACTATTCCATCATCCTCAGAACACTATAATATAAAAAAAATAATTTGAACAAAATTCACTTCAGTAAGAATCAAAAATGGTCGATTATCATTAATCGGTTTTGATCACAAACATTTTTATGAGGGAACAAATTATTTATGAAAATGTTTATATGAATTTTGGCTTTTGTATACCTTCAAACACCTTGATAACGAGCTTCTTTCATGGATATTGTAAACAAATTTAGTTCTCTCTAAGAACTGATTCTTGGTTTAATGGTAGCAAGTCCCATTTTTTTAATAGATAAAAACCAATCGTCCTGACCATACACAAACATAAAAATTATCGAATTTACAGCTGATATTTTTCTCTCTCAATACAAATGTTATAACGAAGAAATATAGTTGATTCCACAGTGCTTTCTATATCCATGCTTGATGCTATTAAAACAAATGTTTTATATATAATAAAATATTATAATTAACATTATTTGAATTCAATATTAAATTATATACACAATATATTTTCAAAAAATAAAGTAATTGATCAAAGTAATTCTTAGTTTATAAAGTTTTAAGTTTTTACAAATACATTTTTATTTCCTTAAACCGCAAAAAATATAATAAAATGTTTCACAATTGATTATTTTTTTAGATTTTTCTATATCTGATGGTTTTAAAGATGAGATAATGTCTTATAAATGTGTATCGACAATAATCAAAAATAATCAGTATTCATTATTGAACATTTTTGTTTAGAAATGTTTTTATAGTTTGTTTGGTGAGTGAAAAGTTCAATTGTGAAGCTGATTTTAAATAGCCTTAAAACATTATTATACTATTAGGTTGGTAGAAAATTAATTGCGGTTTATGACCTTCAAATTCGTAAACATTTTTGCTTTTTTGATTTTCTTAACTCTTTTAAGTGGTCCAGAACTGCTGGATGACTTACGCCTAACTTTTGTACAAGCTGTCACATTGTATGAAGTTCTGATTCTAATAACGCCTTGAATGAACTGAAGAACGCTCGCGACCTTCTTCATCTTCAAGGCTCTCATCCCTAGCACGAATTTTTTTTAGAAAAGTTCCTTAACAGTACCCACACCAAAAGCACTGTTTAGTTTACAAGCAGTTTCTGCTGCTTTACCAACCGTTTTTAACTCATACAAAAAATTACTCTTATTTGCTTCTTTTCCATCTTTAATTCAATACCATAATTTGTAGTAAAATTAATAATTAATTAATAATTAATAAAATAAACCCAAAATTACCAAAATACAGACCGAGAAATGCACTTTAAAATTATATTAACATGAACACGATGAAATGACACTTTCATTGAAAGAAATTACAGTTAGAATTCAGAAAAAACCCGCAAATATTTTCATACCAACCTAATAGTTTGAAAACTAATTTTAAATTATATTTCCTACATATTTGTATAAATTTCACTATTATAAAAAATATTTAATTTGTTTTCAACAGAAATATTTTTGTACAAAATGAATGTTTTTGAATTGATTATTTGAACATGTTTGTGTATCAATAAAAATACACAATAAAAATTTATTTTTACATACTAGAAATACAAAAAAATTTTTGCACAAGACCTCATTACTCTAGCATATTTTGAGATATAAGAATGGTATAAAAAAGAGAGAAATCTTCTAATATAATTTTTTCAGGCCTGTATTTATTTTTAATAATAATCGTTGGCATTGCTGATACATTTCTGCCAATATGAACCAAGTTTCTTCATTTCATGAGAAAAATCGTTGTACTGGTATGTTCAGAATTGCTATTTTAGATTAACGAAAATTTTTAATAAACTTAGATACAAAATTTTCGAGCAAATAAATTGATATCTGAAAATAATTGCGAGCCATACATTTTTATCATTTCTAAAATATAATTTTAATTCATGTCTGTTTCATTTTCTTTAATTTTCATATTATTAAAAAAAAACACATTAAATATTTAAATAAAATAAACATGATTGTTTATTGTATACGAACACGCTTTTCATGTTATTATTTTTCAACTCCAATTCACACGCACATAAAATTAATCTCACTATTAAATTTCAAAATTAAATTTACATTTCCACGAGTTATTTTTCATTGAAAATAAAACTCTCGTCGTACATTGTTAACAAAATGTATAGAAATTCATGTGCAGTAGAATAGAATTTATGTGTGTACGTAGAACTAAATACTGCTTCTCTGGAAATATATTTCTTGTAAACGATTATATTATTATATGTTGGCAGCAAACGACACTTTAACCGGCGTTGATGCCTGTACAGTAGTCGTCGTTATACGATACTGTTGCTTTATTACGAACATATATAAAATGAGATATATTTGATTATCCATGTACGTAATAAGAAAATCTGATACTCAAACTATTATTAAACTAAGGGAGTTATTAAGATATAAAGTACGGAAACTTTGACGTAGACGTATTATTTAGTAGAATGATTTCATTTCAAATTAAAGATATTACGTTATTAAAAAGTTTGTTATCGTTAATACTGTTTATTTTACTTCTTTAATTTTGTTAGAAACTTGGAAAAAATTATCGTCTAAACTTCTGATAATATTTATTTCTTAAACATATATCTTAATGGGTTAAATAATTATGAAACTGATAGTTTTATTATTCGATTTCCATTTAAATAATTTATAAAGACGTAGTACTTAGTATATTTAACTACTTAACTCTTTGCCGGGGATGAATCTAGGAATCCGTTGATGTTTTCAAAAAAAAATATGGTTTCAGAGCGCTACCTTTTGGATGATATATTTAAAGGTCACTAATCTCTTTTTAATGAGACTAAATTTATGAGTCTTTCTTTCATTGAAAAAATATGGTCGTCCAATCAGAAAAATCATGTTTTTTTCATTTGAAACCATACAAAATTTTTCAATTTGAGAATTGAGTTATATAATATTTTTTTCTAAAAAAGCGTATAAACAATTTCTAAACTCAACATTCTTCACGTGTATCTCAAAAAAATTTTAAATTCTGTGAGCAGCGATATTTTTTGATTCATTGGTAAATTAGTTGTTTCCTGTCATAGAAATGACGAAAATCAATCAAATGATATAAGAAACTTTTTTTCCATATTTTTGATCTTATAATCTACAACGCATACGTTATTTACTGCTACTTGGATCGTAAAGGAATGAGTCTTGCTGACTACAAACTCATATTGACTTCACGTATTGCTAAAAAAATTGCTCCAAATGTATCTTCTATGAAAAAATCCAAATCCACACTGATCTACGCTTCATCTTCCAGAGAGAATACTGTCAGATCATGGTGAACGAGCACAGTGTGTAGTTTGTAAAGTAAATGGAAGAGACCGACATCCAGGTACAAGATGTGACCGATGTAAAACAGCTTTGTGCACACTTGCTTGTTACAAAAATTTTCACACTCAATAATAACGTTATTTCTGCACATTTTCAATTGTAATCAATTTTTCCGCTTCTATTTATATGTTTCCAATCAAGAGATTTATGTTTCCTCGAATATTATCAACGATTTTCTACGATATATCAGATAGATGTGAAATTTCTAATTGCTAATCTGAATTAACATATTTTCCTTGTAACCGATAAATTTGCATTTTTTATTTTGTTTACGATAAAAGAATAACCAATTAATCGAAAAATATTTGTTAAAAATTTTTAGCACTCTTTCCCTCTCTCTAGCTCCAAAGAGTTTATAAGTTTGTCAGCATTGCAGCATATCGTTCTTTAGCGAGAGAGTGCCAATTTAAAAAGTATCAATTTTCAAGAAAATGATTTTTAAGGTTATAATTTACCAAAATATTAAATTATCGTACAATTTCATCAATTTAAATGTGTTTTTTTTTATGCACAGTAACTAAAGATTATATATTCTACATTTACAAATATTTTTTTTCATTATCTATGTTATTAATTTATCTTAGGTGTGCAAATTAATTCCGTCCTTTTTTTACAGAAAAAGAATGTTTACGGGAAAACGGAATACATTTTAATCTTGAAAATGTCCTTCATTATTTTATATAATTTTGCTCCATCTGTTCAGTAACTGATGGAACGCTTCTTAAAAAAAATGGCGACTTTGAGTCGATAAAATCGTTATTATATTTTATAGGTCAATGTATTGATGTAGACATTCAGTCTGAGCGAATTTTTCACTTAATATCTACTCAGTCTCCTCGTCTTCAATTCTTTTCAGTTGTCCGGGACGCTCTCGAGATGAAAACCACTACTCAAAAACCTTTGAAACAATTTTATGCATGTTTCATGTATCACAAAACTTCCCTCAAAGTTGAACAAATCCCATTTAAACATTCACTTTTTTTTCTTGCGGGGCAGTTTTCGGAAAACAGTTTATCAAGATTAACCGAGTGCACTGCAGAGCCAAGGTGGTCACCCGTGACCAACAGCGGGATAAACGCACTTTTGATAAGGATATGATTTCATTTAATCATCTTTTTTAATATTCTATCATTATATGCTTACAATAATGAAAATTCTATAGTGACCCTCTAGGGCAAAACATATACAAGTTGCGTGGCAGTCAACATGTTAACGTTTGACGATATAATGTTATTAAATAATCTATATTTGGCTTCATATAAAATTAGTGTATATTTTAATTCTTATAAGTTGTAAATTATATATAAATTGTATAAATTTATATATGTATATATATATATACATATACATATACATATACATATATATATATATACATATACATATATATATATATATATATATATATATCTATATATATATATTTATATATAGCATGTTTGCATAAGGTGGTATGTATGTATACGTTGAAAAAATAAACCAATACGTTACCGAATCCTTCATTTCCATTTTATGCAAATGCGAAATCGCATCTTTCATAAAAATGGAAATGCTAGCATGTTATGTTTCTTTACCGAGTTTATTTTTCGTTTATGTTTGACTATTTCCATCGATGAATAACGTTTTTCCGAAAACTCAAACAATAAGATGTAAATGCTATTCAATATAAAATTTATCGCGCATGCTCTTGTACTTTTCAGCTTTGAACAGTAATTTATATATATATATATATACAGGCGTATAGATTGTGTTGTCAAAGGAAACGCATTTTTTATCATAACTACTTATCTCTCAGAGAAATTTTATTACTGTTTCAAGTTTTCACGTTTTTTTTTCTTCGCAAGCGTTGCGTTACGATAAAATTTGACAAGTGTGATAGATGAGTAGAATGTGAAATTAGTTAATTTATATTTGAAACAAATGTTAAGAATCTTCAATGAAAAATATGATAGAGAGTCTGATGACTCCTATTATTTTTATTAATTATTCATTGCTTGTTATTTATTTTTTTCAAAAATAAATAATAACCATACTATAAAAATTGGCAGTACTCTATTAAATTTTATACTTTTTAGTCAATATTTATTTCAAATATTTCTTTCTATTAAGTTGATTTTTGTGTTTTACTAGCTGTACAAATTTATTCGGTGCCTTTTTTAAATATAAAATGAATGTTTATGGAAAAATTGAACACGTTTCAATAGTCAAAATATACCCCATTATTTTGTATAAGGTTGCTCTACCTATCGGGTAACTGATGAATCCCATGTCGAAAAAAAGACAACGGCTTTGAGTCGATGAAGTCATAAAGCATTTTCAGATCTGTTTCACTGATTCAGCATTTTTTGCATGTTTTATGAGTCTCAACATCTTCCTAAGCTAAACATATGATTCCTGCTGCTTCATCAGACTTTTTTTCAACTGAAATGCGAAAAGTATGCAATGTTTAATATGCTGCTTTTCGGACGCTATTGTGTTCACTACCGATTTATAAGCTTATAGCAACTACTTGGCCAAGATATCTAGTGTTTGAAATGTTAAGGCTGGTACTTTAAAATTAAAAAACGACTAAAAAATATTTTAATTTAAAACAGAGTTATGACTAATTCAATTTAAAGGCATGGAATTGATTTTTACATCTAATATATTGAAATATCAGCTAAAAATGATTTTATTCTTTGAAAAAATCGATATTTTTGGCTGAGACTTTTTAATTTTGAGCTTAAAATTGTTAAATTTTTCACTTTAAGAAATTTTACAGAAATATTATAAAATTTATTCATTAAAAATCATATTTTTTAGTAAGAATACATTATATTTATTAGGTAAAATTAAAATTAAGTCGGTCAATGACGAGATTTGACTTTCTTTTGTATTAAGAAATATGAATGAAAATATCGAATTCTTCGAAAATAGTTCATCAATTATAAAAATTGCATTTTCCGGAAACAAAAAATCATGTCATATTCATTTGAAAAATTAATGTGTAGTGAGTGAAAGAAAATTAGAGTTAAATTTTCAATTTTGAAATTAAAATCAATACAACTTTGCTAAACTATTCAATCTTAATAATACAGCCTCGTTATTCACTAAATATTATATAAGTGGCCAATAAAAAAATGAAGTGTTCATTATATTTTTTTATATTGAAGTTTCTGATTCTTTAGCATATTTTCATATTTTAATTACAGAATTAATAATGAAAATAGTTCTAAAATAGTAACATGGAAAAATTATTTTTTCATTTTTATTAAGATGGAATTGTTTCTATTTAAATGTCGCAACTGAAATAAAATTTCATTAAATACAAAAATAATTTAAAATATGAAGACGCTTGAAAACAGTAAACCAGAGAGCAGAACCACAACAATGATTTATTGTCTATTGGAATTTTTCTCAATCAAAACGGTCTTATTGACACACCCTAACATTCTATCTTATAATATGGCAAGTGGAGAGCCTAACTCTCGAGATGTTGCTCCAGATGCAGCCTATGCGGCAAAGACTAGACGCGAACTAGACGCCAGACGTCGTCGTCGCACGCGACGTCCTCCCTGCGCGCCGTCGACCCCGTTGAACAGAGCACACAACGTGCCAGGAATACGGGATGGTCGAGTTAATATTCGTCTTGGTTGACTATTGTTATCTCTACATGTAGAGGGTTCCACACACTGAATTGTTGATTGCGGCCGTAAACATATTCACTGTATGTCGACTTTTATTGCTCGTGTTATCGCTGTACTACATCATACTTTTTTATGTGTCAATTATTTATTTAGTTTTAAAATATGTTTTAATTTTTAGATAAAATCAGTGATGGCAGCATACAAATACATTCAAACAATTCTAGAAAAATTGTTAGATATCTACATGATTTTAAATTTATTCATAGATTTTTTTAAATCTTATACATTATTTTTTACACGTCTAGATTTCAAGATTTAAGATTTTCTCAGACATAGATTGTTCTTTTTTTTTAAAAAAAAGCGAAAAAACTATTGGTAGTAAATAAATGTCGTAACGAATCGCTTTTTCGAAAAGTGGTTCGTCAATTACCCGGCAGATAGAACAACCTTATATAAAATAATGGGAAATATTTTGAGGATTGAAATGTATTTTTTTTGTAAACATTCATTTTCTTTAAAAAAAGCACTGAAGTAATTTGTACACTTTATAGTATAACGTGGATAATAAAAATATTTTTATAAAAATCATGATTTTTTTATTAAGAAGCTTATATATTGAAGCAATGATTCTCGAACAAAAAATGAGAGTTCAAAATAATTAATTTTATTAATCATTGATAATCGATCATTTAAGTAATTTTAATCGTTATGGGTGAAAAATTAATTTCGTTCTTAAAAAATCCAATTTTTAAACACGATAATTCTTTCTCATATAAATAGAAATTTATGTTCATATCTCTAAATAAATAGGAAAGATATATCTCAACTAATTAATTTATTTTATTTATACTCAATAAAAAAAAAAACAAAATATGTATCCGAGTTTTATATTTCAAATAGTTTTCTTAACGTCCTTATTTTTTATTTCACTGAACTTTCTATTTAATTAAAGTCTGTCTTTTTTATCCTTTTATTGAATCCTTTGTTGTTATTTTTTATGAGTTTTATTTCGCAAAAACTTGCAAGCAGCAAAATATTTTGAGCTTAAAAATAAAATAAAATATATGTCTGATTTTTTTCTCAAATTTATATTCAAAAAATATAAAAAAATCTTTTTTTGTTTCATAAAACAGCATATTTTATTAATAAATAAAAAAGTAATTTACTTTACAAAATATTTAAAAATCCCAACTATTCAATTTTTAAATATCAATTGAAAATATGAAAAAGTTCACGACATGGTACCATAAATCACACATTTATGATTTACTAGAAAAAAAAGTGTATTATAAGTTTGCAGACAACCTAACTGTTCACAAACTCATATAAACGAGACGAGTGTGTGTACTGATAAACGCGTTTGTTCGCTTACCCTAAAATCAATATTAATTGCATTTCAAACAAACATTTGTCTATTCAGCAAAAGATGCTTGTAATTTCCGAAAAGTTTAATGTCGTCGGCGAAAAATGAAAACCGTCTAATCTACAAATGAAAATTGAACAGGAAATGTTTTGAAATGCTCGAGGCAATTTTAAAATAATCTGATATCAAACATTGTTTTCAAACGGGGAATTCTTCGCACAAAAACACCCTAAAATTTAATTAAAACTGTCGCTAGCAAAATCGTATTGTTAGACATAAATTAAATTCGGTCCGTACTGGACTGCAGACCAAGCCGGAAAGTTACATTAGTTTTAAACGCAATGAATCGAACAAGAAATGTCACTCGTTTTATATAACATCTGAATGGAATATAAATATGCATGGAAATAAATACAAACATTATATACATATATATATATATATATATATATATAATGTGTATATATATATATATATATATATATATATGCTTGTATCAAACTTATGTGATAATATAAATTTAATTAATCCGAAGCTTGAACTCATTACAAGTTCGAAAAAGGGGTGATTGCATAAAAAGTTTTATGAAATTCTTCAATTATATATTTAGCGAAAACTCTAGTAAAATGTGAATGTTTTATTATAAAACTTTTTATTTTTTGAATTCCTATGACAAGCTTAAAAAAGACTAAATTATTTTTTTATATAGTAATTAAACGAATTAAAATCCATATATATATTTTTACAAAAATACAAAATGTTTGAATTTTTATCAAAGTTTCTTAAATATCCAATTAGCTTGTAAGAAATTCTTTTCTAGTTTATATCAAGTACGACCATTTTTTCAATATGAAACACTTAAATATTTTTTCTCGGATAAATTGTTAATATATATATATGCCATATGATATACGATTTCAGTGTAAAACTGATAAGAAATTTATTCAAAATATTGTATTCACTGAAGCTTTAGAATCAAAATTTATTACACATTTTAACATTGTATTTGATTATGTTAACTTTTATAAACTTTTCTAATAAAAATTTTACTACTTATTTGCGGGTTATTTGTGTGTATCATTTGTTAATTTTTGTTATTTATTGAGGGGCCGGGAAGTTAGTGTCAGCCAGCGGGAGGCGAAACAGTTTGGGAATTAGAAATAGCAGAGATCAGGAAGCAAAGGCTCCTAGTTTTTATAATTTTTAAGGCAAGGAAATTTTATTTCTGAAACTGAATTTAATCACAGTTCTAAAGCTATACTGTCAGTTTCTTAATTGAAATATTATAGTTAATAAGGTTACGATTAATAATTCAGTACCTATTTGAGAAATATTCAAATATTTAATCAATTCTGAATGATTTTTGTTGTCCTTCTGAATATTTAATTGTAACAAGTGAAAATAAGAAACTTTTTAAGAAGTTTCATTAACCTTTTCCACACGAATAACCCCTTTCAGGGGACATAGTAAATCTAACAAATAACAATATTATTTTTTTTTATAAAACATGAATTAACAAATGTATTTTTGAAGTTTAATTTGAATAAAGAAATTATTTACAATGCAATATCATTTTATTTGAGTATTTCTTACTTTCTATTTTGTTAAAAAATATGTTGAAGTTGCTGGTAGATGAGGTGAAAAAAATCTCCGAGTACAAAGAATTGAAAAGGAAGAATATAAGTTGGAAGTTTTTGAAGGTTAATATAAATTTAAACATACATATATATATATATATATATATATATATATATATATATATATATATATATTACTTACAAAATAAGGAGGCCAAAAAAAGTCTGCATATTTATTGAAAAATAACAATAAAAAGAATAAAATGCTTCATTTATATCACTGTTTTAACAACGAATTCTTATAGAATTTAAATTATTTGACAGTTGTAGTCAAGTTAAAATCAGAATGCTTCTACTGGAAAGTTAATATTGTATTCCAAATATTTGGATAAAACCATGTGTTGTTATTTGTCATTTTTTTGTGAGATATATATATATATATATATATATATATATATATATATATATATATATATATATATATATATATATATATATTATATGAATGTTCGCATGTACTTGAAAGGACTCGAGCGTCGTCACGTTACGCCGAGTCGTCATAAATTTCAAAGGCGCCAGACTGCATGATAGTTTTTTGATCTTTAACTCTGTACTAGGATTCTCATTGAATTTTTTCGCTTGATATATATTATTTACAAATTTTATTACAATTTCAATATAAGTACAACTTGCAAGAAATCTGTTTATTTTTCATATCTGAAATAACTATCTGAAAATTGATTTCAATAAACCGTACTCATCGAAATACATCAGACAGGTAATTTTATCCCATCGTGCACACTGTTTGAATTACACGATATAATCGACGTCATTGAAATAAACGTAAGAATTTTCACACTTATCAGTGAAGTATTGAAAAGACTACAACGTTATATACACATATTCCCCCATCTTGTTGCCTTGGTGACATGGCAGTCACGACGACTCTCATCTTACACGTTATACACAAGTCTTCCTTGTGCATGATATAGCAATATCCAGTCAAATTAAACGACCAGACGTGAAACATGAGACTTCAGTCGAGAGAAAAAGAATTGATTATATTTTATTGTTTTGCGCTTTGAAGCAGATTCTTGATTCCGACTGAATCGCACCAATTGAATGATAAACAAGTGTTTACTGATTTTCATTTAAATACAATTTGAAAAGAAGCGTAACTTTTTCATTCTTTTCGAAAAATATACTGCGATTATAATCTATTGAAAAAGATTCACTGTAATAAATATTCTTAACAAACTCATCTTTTTGAATTTATAAACATACATAGGAGAAATGTTCAGCTTTCACCTAGATTCTATTAGTTTTGTGCAAAATTAATAGCGGTTTTTACGTATCGAGTAAAAGACGAATGTCAGTTAAAAATTATATTTATTAATTAAAATAAAGACCATTGATATGCACACATTTCTCCCAATGGGAAACAAGTTTGTTTATTCCGACAAGATAGAATTCTACAGCACTAGAATTAAAGAATTCATGCTTGAATTCGTGCTTGATCTTTGAAAACCTTCCCTCGTAGGAAATTATTCCAATGTTTAAAAAAATGATAATCTGTTGAAGATAGGTCCGGAGAATAAAGTGAGTGAGGTAAGGTTTCATCCAGTTCAATTAATTTTTTTAAAATCATTTGTGAGACGTGTGATCGGACGTTGTCATGAAGAAGAATTGGTCCTCTTTGATTGACTAATACTGCCCATAAACGATGCAGCTTCTCATGCATTTTTTCAATTTGCTAATAATATTTTTCTACTGTTATTTTTTCTCCAGGATTTAAGAAGTTGTAGTGAATGATGAGACTTACCGACCACCAAACAGTGTTCATAATCTTTTTTTCATGAAGCTTCGGTTTAGGAAATTGTTTTGTGCTTATCCTCGGTCTAGCCGCTTTGATGAACGTTTCCGATTATTATAGTGAATCCATTTTTCGTCACATGTGATAATACGATCAACGAATGGACAATTTTTGTTAGGCAAAAGAAGTGCAGAGCAGATTTCATTTCGCCAAATTGTTTGATTTTCGTTTAGTTCATACGGCACCCATTTATTCAGTTTTTTTGTTTTTACAATTAGGCTCAAATGTCAAACAAATGTTGCTTGATCAACATTGAATTCTTCTGCCACCTTTTGAGTTGTTTTATGTGGGTCCGCTTCAATAATGGTTTTTAAATCATTATTCTTTACAGCTGAAGGACGTCCAAGATCCTCCTCATCATCAAGGCTTTCGTTCCATCACAAAATTTTTGGTATCAGTGTTAAACTGCACGTTCACTAGTTGACTCTTCTCAAAAAAATTGATTTTCGAGCAGTTTCTGTTACTTTACATCCCAGTTTAAACAACAAAATCGTGCGAATTTGCTTTTTTTCTATCACTAATTTAAGAGGTTATATCAAACAATGATAAATAATGAAAACAATAGACAAGATGAAATCAGTAGTGATAATTTCATTGTTTACAATGATGTATCACATGACTATAAGAAAAGATAACGGTACTAGACAAGTCTACGTCAAATGATAAAACCACAATTATTTTTACACCAACCTAATATTTACTTTAAATCATGCCTTTGACACAGTTCGTTCATTTGTCATATTAAATATTTTTGTAATATAAGCTTTACGAAATAATTATTCAGTTGTTATAAAATTCGAGACCAAAAATCAAAATTACGATCAAAAATCAAAACTGTTTCTTATTTTAACAGAACAGCTAGTGTGTTAAACAAGATATGAGTGGGTTTGAAATTTATCACAGCATTAGAAGTCTTTCCTGTCACGATTTTCGGTGGTCGAATGATGTAAATCATTCAAGGAGGGTCTTGAATGGGTGAAGAATGAAGCCACACAGTAAGGCCAGCAACCGCAACCAATGATGTGACAATTTCGCGGGCTGATGAGTTCATACGGAGTAATCGACAAATTACTGTAGGAGAATTATCTTCAAAATACCACATTAGTTAGTGTCATCGAAAAAGTGTTTAAGACGTAAGGATTTAATAAATTTGATGTTCGATGAGCACTTTAATGCTTATTTTTAGAAGTAAAATGATACAAATTCAATTGATTTGAAGCAAAGATCTAAGAAAAACGTGAATCTTTTTCTTAAATTATTTCACAGTATTAATAAAAATATGCCTTATTATTTTTTCTTACAAGAAAATATTTCATTATGGAATAAATATTCAATTTTATTACAACACAGTTCTGACACTGTGGCTAAATTCACATTCACAAATGAATTTTTCTCTCGGGTTACGAAAATATCAATCTGTTTTCTTTTAAGGTGAGAAAAGTCTACAGATAAAGATATTTTTGTACCTAAAGCTTTGAGGATGATAGAATTGCCATTGAAATACGGTTAAGTAATATTCATAGAAATGGACATATTTAGACTAATTACTGCATGCAACTAAATGAATCTTCAATTTTAAATTTAAACATTTGAAAATTAACATTCTTTTAACACATTTAATTACAAATATGATTGTATTCCGGTATCTATGCTAGTGCATATCTAACAGATTAGCCAATAATCCTACAACAATTTCCGACCTAAAAGATGAAATCCAAAGAGTAATTTGTGAGATAGGGATAGTAATTAGTGAGGTGAGAGCCCCAATTGCGTAGAGAAATTATTGAAAATTTTAACAAAAGAATGGTTACTTGTAAGAAAGCCCACGGCGCTCACTTGCACGATATTATTTTTCATTTATAAACAGCATACCTCCAACTATTATTTACAATAAGAAAACTTAAAATTTCAAAGTAAATGCTGTGTTTTATTTTAAATTAAAGAAAATCGCTCTTATTTCAAAACATTGTACTTTTTATTGATGATTTTTGTTTTCATTTTTCCATGGTCTTTTTTCAAGAATCATTCTTTTCAACTCGTCTCATAGTGTGCGTATTCATGTTTGTTTATTTGGATTCGGTGTGATTCACTAAGTCTCGCCTCGTCTAAATGTACAATGCGAATTAATATCGAAATCGATTATTGATTATTCCTTGCAAATTTCTGTACAGTCAACCTTGAGCAAATATAACATTTTTTTAGTTAAAGATAAGGTAGACAATTATTTCCGAACAAGCTTTTATTTATTAGATTGGTAGAAAAATAATTAAAGTTTGTGAGCTTTAGATTCATACACATTTTTCTATTTGTGGCCCACAACTGATGGATGATTAATGCCTAACTTTTGTGCAAGATTTCGAATTGTGCGTGGTTCTGATTCAACTAATGCCTTCAGTTGGTCGTTATGAACTGAAGAAGGACTCCCTCGAACTTTTTCATCTTCAAGGCTCTCGTACTCAGCACAAAATTTTTGGAACCACCATTACACAGTACGTCCCTTAACAGTACCCACACCAAAAGCATCGTTTAGTTTACGAGCAGTTTCTGTTGATTCACTACCCGTTTTGAACTCATACAAAAAAAAATGCTCTTGTTTCTTTTCCATCTTTAATGTAATACCCCAATTTGAAGCAAAATTAATAATAAAACCAAAGTAGATATTACCAAAATACAAACCGAAAATGTACTTTAAAATGATATTAACATGAACACGATTAAATGATACATGTATTGAAAAAAATTAACAATTCAGAAAACAAAAAATGCAATTATTTTCCTACCAACCTAATACAACCACTCGTATACAAGGTATAGAATATAATTTATATTATGATAGACTACTAAAACTTGAAATTATAAGAATAACAAATGTACGCTTCTTATTTGACATTAAACTGCTTCATAGTTTTTTATAAAAACATTTCAATATTTCATATTTTGTATAAGAGGTCGTATAGCTTGAACCAAATTCAATATGTGTACATTTTCATTTAGAAAGTGATTAAACTATCGAATAGTTGTGTTGATTTTTTTTAAAAAAAAAAGTTGAATTAATTGAAAGAAAGTTACATTGCAGCAAAGCTTGAACTGAAAGCATAAACCACGTTTTAACTTCAATATAACAATTTAAAATTGTAATTCGTATTTCTACATGTAAATGTATCGACCGTACGTTTACCAACGCGCGTCTTCATAGAACAGATATGCATAATGAAATATTCGAACCGTACATAAGAAATTTATGCACAAAGACCGATTTAAAAATGATCTTTGCCAATTATGTAAATGATTCGCCAGCAGTCACGGTGTATATTGAATGAATTCACTGCCAAACTGCCACAATAGGTTTCTCAACCTTTTGCGTCATTACGGAGTCCATGTTCAATTAACATATTTTGTATATTTCCTCTCGCCAATTCGTGTTCAATTAACATATTTTGTGTTTTCATTCTTGTATTAATATGTATTATTGAAATAATGAAGATGGACATGGGCGAGATATTTATTACAAATTTATACATTTTTTTTCTAGACAAATATAGTCTATAATTCTGTTTTTTTTTTTATTTAAAATAGATGTTAGTCATGAACGATTTCGAATGTATAACAAAATATTTATTTTTTTATTTAAATAATAATATATATACGCAGACTAAAAAAATACTTAAAGTCTTTTTTAAATTATCCACGATTACTAATCTTATTTTATTTATAACATAAAAATCAGATTTTATAAGCATATAAACTACATACTTTTCGTTTTTAATAAGAATATAATTTTTATATTCTTTTTTTTATATTAAAACGCTAAGTAAATGTTATTTTCTCTTACATCATTCTATTTATTGCTCTGTGCAAATTCTAGATAACACGTACTTCTTGAACGTTTGATTGTGAATTTCTTCATGTTCAGATAGATTTTGAATAGAGTTAAAAAAATAACTTATACGAGGACTCCATGATTCGGACAAGATAAATAGAAAAACAATATAATGGCCATTCACACGTATCAACATATTTTAATAAAATACAATCAATAGATACAAAATATAATTATAAATTAAAATATTAGGTTGGTAAAAAAATAATTACGGTTTATGACCTACAAATTCATATACATTTTTCTATTTGTGCTCCAGAACTGTTAGATGACTAAAGCTTAACTTTTGTGCAAGCTATCGAATTGTTCTGCATAGTTCTGACTCAACTAACCCATTTAGTTGGTCGTTATCAATTGAAGAAAGACACCCGCGACATTATTCATCTTCAAGGCTGTCGACCCCAGCATGAATTTTTTGGAACCACCATTGCACCGTACGTTCCTCAACAATACTCACATCAAAAACATCGCTTAGTTTATGAGCAGTTTCTTTTGCTTTATCAGCCGTTTTGAACAAAAAAATGTTCTTGTTTGCTTCTTTTCCATCTTTAATTCAATAGCCTAATTTGAAGCAAAATTATTAATAAAATCAAAGTCGATGTTGTCGAAATACAGACCGAAAAATGCACTTTAAACTGATATTAATATGAACACGATAAAATTACACTTCAATTCAAAAAAAAAATAAGGATAGAATTCAGAAAATAAAAACCGCAATTATTTTGCTACCAACCTAATAGAAACAAAATGTGTTTCAAAATAATTTTAAAAATATATACCGCTGAAGATAGTACTATCGTAGTGTGGAAATCAATTACATTAAATAGCAAGAATTATTTGAGATCAGAGAACAATAATACGAAATTAAAAATTAATTTTGTTGTTGTGATGTTATAAATTCTTGTGTCCTGGTGGTCTGTAGATTTTAGAATAACTTGAGTTTATTTCTTCCACTACTAGTTTCAGCACGTATGCCATACTTAGATAGATTTTAGATGCAAATCTGAAGTAGATTTTAAAACTGTTATTTAAAATATGTGGGTTGTTTGATAAGTATGGTAAAAAAAGCAAGTAAACCCCCATTTTTTGGAAAACAATCGATTATTCACAACATAGTCTCCATTGAGGGCTATACACTTAGTCCAGTGAGTCTGCAAAATACGCATTGGCTGTTATCGTTTTTCCCTTCGTTAAATAATCGATCGAAACGATCCCTCGGGAATTCCAAAAAACAGTGGCTATCACCTCCCCAGGAGGAAAAATGGTTTTTGCCTTCTTCGGCACACTTTCACCAGTCGTTATTCACTGCTTTAACTACTGCGTTGACTTAAGTATGCAGTGGTGGATCCATATTTCATCCACGGTGACGAATCGATGCAAAAGAACCTGCTCATTTTTTCCATTTTTGCAACAACTACTACAATGCTCACTTCAAACATCTGTAGATCGTGAACAACGTGTCGTTTCTGGTTGAAATTTCGTTTATGCTAGTCTGAAAAGTGACACTTGATAGCCGTGACGTTACCAAATGAATGGTAGTTCCACATCATAAAAATTTACCAAACTTATCAAATGATCCTCGTATACATGAAAATGACACACATGCTGAAACTAGTAATTGAAAACAAAAATAAAGACTATCAGAACAATAAATTCGTGATCATAAATACAAAAACAAACAATTACATTCTTGTTATTATAAGCGATTATTTTTTTCACGATTGCTCTATTCAAATATTGTTCTAGTGGTCTTTGATCTTGTGAACCACACGTATCTTTATCTTTTAAAACTTGTTTCAGCTCTTAGAGTATTTTCAAGCAGCTCTAAATAACATTGCAGTTATCTACAGCTACCTGAAGAGAATGCACTAGGTGAAACTAGTCTTGGTTGATTTATAAAAACAAAGACAAGGACGAGTAGACGAGGAGGATATTATACTCGTATAAAAAGCATGTTTTTAAAAAATGATTATTTTATAACCAATTTTAATAAAAAAAAACTATGCTTTCATATATTGAATCAGATTTTTCATAAATTTAATCAGAGAAAGTACTTGAAAATTTAGAATTCGTATGCGAGTGAAATTGATTGTTGAAATCAAACAATATTTTTTTCATTCGTACAAAAAGTAAATCGAAATTTAAATAGTTGTTTTTTTATTCTTAATACGCACACAACCTATTTGTAATATTTAATACATGTTTGACTTTATCTAGTTAATTTTTGGACAATGTCAATATTAGTAACAGTGGTATATAGAATCAGCGATTCTTCTTTTCCGGAAATGCTTGTTTTCTAACACATGTAAGCGGCGTTTGATATCACAGAAACATGTTTACACACTAGAAAACAGTCCATCAGATTCAACATGTGTAGCTTGTTCACAAATCAATGCGTTATCACATAAGCTGTCAATTGTGCCACCACTAAAGAGCGGTTTAAACCTTATCAGTTACTTATGTATAAATACATGTTTCTAATACTCAATCGTCGTAGTGATAACAATAAGAATTAGATACAATATTTCCGTTTTTTTTTATTAAAACTATAAAAATATATACGAGAATATTTCAAGGCAATTTTATGATAATTCTTTACGAGTTCACTGCTTAATAACATAATTAATTTTAAAATTTCTATAAAATTATAATTGTTCTAAATCTTGTAGATATTTTAAAAAAATATATATTTATTTAAAATACATTCAAAGCTTTAATTATATTTAAATGTTTGACACTGTCAAAAATAACATAGTTTTTAAAAATATATAATATTTATAAAATTATTTTTTTATTAATTTAAAACAAATAGTTTTTTTATAAATCATTTTTCCTTTCACTCCATAAACTTTTTTTATCATCAGAAATGTTCAATGATTGATTTCGAATCCTTTTTGATCATTTTTTTTGTGAGTTTTGATGACGATATCATCATTAGCGTTTTGAGGATCATGGAGTCATCATCAAAATGCATACAAGTAAATATAAAAATAAAAAATGACCAATAACCAAATACTGAACATTTTCGACGAGAAAAATGTATGTGGTTTGTGAAATGAGTGAAACTTAAAATTTGTGAATGTGAATTTTTCCATTGGTTGTTGTCTTTTAATAATCATAAAAAAATATCAAGACAGTATTAACCAGAAAGCTATTTTCAAAAATTCTTTTTTATCTAGAAAAATTATTTTTTTAGAATTTCATAGTCACTTATTTTACAAAGTCAAAATCTTGTTAATATTAAAAAAAATGTAATTAAATTGTTATGTTGATCTATCTTTTAAATAACTTAAAATAATTGTTCATCCTATGTCCGAATTTCTATTTTATAATGGAATATATTTCTTTGGCCTCCAAAAAGCAGAATATTAGGAATTGAACACTTTTCGTATTCCAATTAAAAAAATGCTGTCAAAACCGTGAAAACGATTCGTTCAGCTTTGGAGGAAGGTGTCATGACACATGAAACATGCAAAACATAGTGATTTTGATATTTTGAATCGAGAACGTCTTGAGCAGTTGTTAAGTAAAAACTTACTTTAGACTGAACAAGAATTCATTCAACAACTCGAAGTTACTCAGCAAGCAATATTTTATCGTCTACATCGGCTGAGAAAAATTCAAAAGATAGGCTGATGGATTTCACAAGAGATCAACCCAGAAGACAAAGAAAGAAGATGCGATATGGCTATGTCCTCGCTCACAAGGTACAAAAGGAAGGATTTTTTGTATAAAATTATAATTGGGGATGAAAAATGAGTTCTGTACGACAATCCTAAGCGCTGAAAATCATGGATTACGCCCGGTAAACGATCGAATTCGACTTCGAAACCAAATATTCACGCCAAGAATGTTTTATTGTATATTTGACAGGACATTAATGGTTTGGTGTATTATAAGTTGCTCAAATTTATTCAGACTGTAAATTAAAAGCGTTACCAACAACAGCTCATCTGTTTGAGCAACGAATTAGAGAGAAAAAGACCATTCACAAGCCAAGCCATTTTGCAGCACGACAACACTTGACTGAACGTCATGAAAGGGGCCAAAGACGTTATTTATTTGTTAGTTTGGGAATTTATTCCTCATCTACATATTCACCGGACCCAGTCCCGTCAGGTTATTATTTGTTCCAGTTGATCCAGCATCACCTGGCTGATATTCATTTTAAAACAATGAAACAGGCCCGAAAATTCATTGATGACTTAATCAACTCAAAACCGCCATCTATTTTCAACAAGAGGTTTGTCATCTACCCAACAGATAGAGAAAAGTTATACAATATAATGGGGAATATTTTGAGTACTGAAATATATTCCATTTTTCTGTAAACAAATATTCATTTTCTATAAAAAAAGGTATCGAATTAATTTGTACAACTAATACATTTATTAATAATTTTTAATTTAAAAAAATTCAAAATAAGTTTTCTAGATAATATAAGGTACTGCATTAGACCTACGATACACGATGTAATAAGCTAAACAATTTGATATCTGTTTTATTTATATTACATTAGTATACATTAACGATGTACAAATTCATAAATTAACATTTAAACTAAAACGATTCGAAACAATCAAACACATTCTTTAGAAATAAACATAAAAATACATACGCATCCATCAATATAAATGCATGTATTAAAAAATACACAATTCGAATAGAAAGTCACGTTCCTTCATTGCATACATTTTTGAATATGTATCACTTAGCTTTTATAAGTACTTCGTATGTATTATATGAGAACAACTAAAGTGTAAGTATCCAAGCATACATCTTATACCAATAAGAGCACTCAAAATTTCTAATTAGATATCTTGTATACATCTCTACACATAAAAACCACTTTCAAAAACATCAAAGGCTAGTACTGTCGATTACCTTGTCGGTGAACTAACTATAATTGCATATTTCCGGAGGCTATGGTAAAGGACATAATGATACTGAAACCAAAACTAAGAAAGATTTGCTACAATAAAAGCTTTTAATTGTGTCGCTATTTATTGATGTACGTGTGTATGGAATGTGTTCAATAGTACTAATATATATATATATATATATATATACGTGGGGCGTTTGATAAGTATGGTAAAATGGTAAAAAAGTAAGTTAAACACAGTTTTTTGGAAAAAATAGATTTTATTTTTCAACACAGTTTCCATTGAACGCTAAACCCTTGAACCTGCGATTCTACAAAATACGGATTCATGGCGGCGATGGCATCCTCATTCGTCGAGAATTTCTTCCACCGAACCAAATTTTCAAATTTGGGAACAGAAATAAGTCGCACGGGGGGAGAATAGGGTGGATGAGGAATTAATTCAAAGCCTAATTCGTGCAATTTTGCTATTGAGACGATCGATTTGTGACACGGTGCGTTACCTTGGTGAAAAAGCACTTTTTTGTGCTCCAATCTTGGTCGTTTTTGTTTCAGCTCTTCTTTCAAAGGGTCAAATAATGTTGTATATAGGCTTCTGTTATCGTTGTTCCTTTCATTAAGTAGTCAATTAGGATGATTCCTTGGAAATCCCCAACAAACAGTAGCCATCACCTTCCCAGTCGACAAAACGTTCTTCGCCAAATTCGGTGCATTTTCACCAGTTGTTTACTACTTTAACTGCTTCTTCGACTCAGGTGTGTAGTGGTGGATCCATGTTTTATCCACGGTGACGAATCGACGCAAAAAGGCCTGCTCTTTTTTTCCATTTCTGCGGAAACTGCTATAATGCTCGCTTCAAACATCTGTAAAACGTGAACAACGCGTCGCTTTTGGTTGAAATTTCGCCTATGCTAATTTAAAAAGTAATATTTGATTGCCTTGACGTTGCCATATAAATGGTGGCACTATATCATAAAAAATACCAAACTTATCAAACGACTCGCGTATACTACAAAGAAAATAATATTCAATGATTTTATATATTTTTTTTTATACAAAAGTTAAGGAAAAGTATATGACTTTTATACTGTATTGTAAAATGTTAAAATTTTAAAAATGTAATATTGAAATTCAAAAATTATTTTACATTAAATTTTTAGTACCAATCTCTTCAGTAGAGATTAATTTTTAGAATAAAAATAGTTACAAAAGTATTTTAATTAGCCTTTTATAGAAGGTGGTTGATGTAAAAAAAGTAAAATGCATGCTTTTCAACATCCAAATTAAAATACAAGGAATTCTGTTCAATTTGTGAGCTTACAATTATAGTTTTCGGAATTGAGGCCAAATTCACTTTAACGAAGAAATAAATAAAAAAGAACACACTACATTTTCACAAAAGGAATATTTTTTTCACTTCACAAACTACAAAAATGTTTCTAGTCAAAAACGTTTAATAAATTATTATTACTCATTTTTGACTATTGCTTACGCTCATTTCGGTGGTATTATCATTATCTTTAGAGTGCTAAGGTACAGAAAAATATTATGCACAGAACGAAAATATTTCTTTCCAAGGTACAGAAAGATGAAATGTTTCTACATATATTCTACCTATATCTTGGCGTTCTGAAGATCTTGAAATCGCTGTTCAAATCAAATTTAGATTTTTCTGTATCTTACTGCTATGAAATTGATAGAATTCCGATCGATATGCATAACCAAAATATTATTAATCATTCATTGACTATTTTGGTTTGAATTGTTCTGAATCTTCTGCACTCGCCATCGAAATCTACACAGCTCAATATAGAATGAACAATTTCTTTCTGAACATTGAATTGATTATTTAATTAAAAAGTATTCTGAAAGAAAAAAAATATGCTGGAAAAATAATTACTACTCAATTGAATGTTTTAAATATTTTACTTTTTTAAAAAATAACTTTGAAATGTAAGTCAATTTACTAGTCACAAGTTCAATTAGACACAAGTTATAAACGAAAGTATATAACAATAACTTATTCAACATTTTTGACTAGAATTTTTTTATCGTTTGTGGGCTGAAAAAAGAATTCATTTATGAAAAAATACTAGATTTCTTCATTGACAAAATAAAGAACTTGTCACACTGGTAGAAATATATATTAAAGAGAAAATAAATTCACCATTTGAAAAGCTGTTTTTCTCAAGCTTCCTTCTTTTTTTTCTTTCATCATAATATCCTTAAAGAGTCAATAATTATTAAAAAATCCTGAGCAGAACATTCAGCTACCCATCGTAGTTTAAATACAGTAGAAAAAGATAAAAAGCATATTCATTATTAAGAATGAAAAATATTTTTTATAATAATCTTTAACTTATTACAACAACAAGACATTCAGTCATGCGGAAAACTTTTCAGTTATCCCTTGTATATAAATAAAAATCCAAATTTTCCATTTTATAAGTAAATATAAAAAAAAGTCTCCATTATACAAATTCAAATTTAGTTTATTTTGATTTAAGGATATTATTTCAGATTGAAAAATATTGATTAGTATAGTAAAAAATATTCTACGGTTTACTCAAATTAAAATAACTTATAGTTAAGGAAACATGTTGTTTTATTCAATTTCGAGTGAACGCAAATGAGAAAAAATGAAGCAACGATATTTTTATACGACTTGTATAAATATAAATGCGAAAAAGCATCAGTGTCTCTACATAGCTGTATTATTAAAATTTAGTGCGCTCGTTTCAATAAATATAATCCTTATTACAAGACGTTATCATAACTATTTGAACTGTTCCAAATTAAAGGTACGTTCACTATGAAACTTATTTAAAGAAACACATTAGCGCGCGCCGATATGATACAAACTTTGATTATTGCAACTGTGTCTTTGAGGTAGAGACCTGTATGTGGCGAGCATATACGAAGCCGTTAGAAAGCGTGTACAGAGACAAGTTGATTGGCAATTTATTTGCACTGCAGGCGTTTGATTCCGGCCGACTAGTTTCCCTTTGAACTGCCTCCCGGCTAAAGACGGAGGCGGATGGTAGGTAGACGGACTATTCAACCTATAGCACGTTTTCCCTCGACGATCAGTCAACCCCGAGATGTCGTTACTTTTTTTACCAGCTTCATACTATGAAATTCTATATTCGCTTTGAAGCAAAGAACGAGGAAATGTTTATGAATTGCGTCATATTTCGCAGCTTTTGATGTGCTATGAAAATATCGGAAAACAGTAATTTCTTATACAAGTGTATGAACTGCAGAGTACATTTGAAAAGAATATTAGTTATCCATATTTATGGGAAATTATTCTAATGACTGTCTAGTTTGGTTTATATTTCGTTGATAGTTTATATATGCGTTATATATATATATATATATATATATATATATATATATATATATATATATATATATATATATATATATACACACATATATATATATATATATATATATATATATATATATATATATATATATTTCTATAACTTGTGACTTCACAACAATTAAGTCTATAGGACATAAAAATAAATTACTACACAAGAAATTTTTAGATATCTTACTACAAATTTACAATGTCTTAAATATATATAAACAATAACTACAATGATTTAATTTTACCTTTTATCACAATATTACTTTTACAAATGAATTTTTCACTCATCACACAAACTTTATCATTTTTTTAACTGATCAAAAACGTTCAATAAATGCTTATTGATCATTTTTGATTATTTCTTATGTGCATTTCGATGGTATTGTTGCTCAGAAGACCAAATTAACAATTTATTTCAATTATAAAAAAAGTTCATTTTAATTTCATATTTTCATTCCTTTCATATAAGTCTAAAAGTGTATAAAATCTGCTTGTGTCGTAATATAATTGTAGGTTCAGTGCACTTTAAACTGTTTTTATTTACAATTTGCAATTCATTCATTCACAACGTATTCACTATTTACTAGTATAATAGACTGTTCAATTATACGCGACAGATTGCATGATCTCTAAATGTTTGTGTTGAGAACCAACAATATGCAGTTAAATTTTCATGAATTTTAACACGACAAACGATTTACACAGGTATATATTATTGTAATTGTTCTGTGTAAATACATTTAAATGTTGTTATACTACAATACTCGGTATTATTGTAAACATATGTAATAATAATAATAATATATATTAATATTCAATTAAAAATGAAATATTACGTTGGTGCAGACATAATTGCGGTTTTATCATTTTAAGTTTGGCGCCGATTTTTCTAGTTACCGTTATCTTTTGTTATAGTAAACAATGTAATAAACACTACTGATTTCAGCTTATGTTTATTGTTTTCATTTTTTACTATTTTTAGATATAACCTCTTAAATTAGTCATATAAACAAGCAAATTTACACGATTTTGTTGTATGAATTTAAATTGGAACATAAAGCAACAGAAACTGCTTGAAATATCAAGTTTATTTTGGCGAAAAGTCAATTAGTGAACGTACAGCTCAACACTGGTTCGAAAAATGTCGTAATGGAAACGATAACCTTGATGATAAAGAGGGTCGTGGACGTCATTACGTTATAGACAATAACGATTTAAGAACTACTATTGAAGCGGACCCACCTAAGACAACTCGAGAGGTGGCAGAAGAAGTCAATGTTGATCATTCAACAGTTGTTTGACATTTAAACCTAATTGGAAAGACAAAAAAGCTGGATAAATGGGTGCCATATTAACTAAACGAACATCAAGAAATTTAGTGATACAAAGTCTCTTTGCGCTTCTTTTGCGGAACAAAAATGGTCCCTTTCTTGATCGCATTATCACATGTGATGAAAAGTGGATTCTCTACAACAATCGGAAAGGTTCATCACAATGGTTAGACCGAGGAGGAGCACCAAAACAGTTTTATAAACCGAAGCTTTATGAAAAAAAGATTATGGTCACTGTTTGGTAATCGGTAAGTGGCATCATTCACTAAAACTTCTTAAATCCTGCTGAAACAATAACAGCAGAAAAATATTGTCAGGAAATTGAAAAAAATGCATGAGAAGTTGCATCGTTTATGACCAGCATTAATCAATTGAAGAGGACCAATTTTTCTTCATGATAACGTCCGACCATACGTCTCATAAATGATTTTAAAAAAATTAAATGAACTGGGTTATGAAACGTTACCTAACCCACTTTATTCTCCGGACCTATCTTCGACAGATTATTATTTTTTTAACATTTGAGTAATTTCCTACGAGAAAAGGTTTTCAAAAATCAGGCATCATCTCAAAGCGCTTTTGATGAATTCTTTAATTCCAGCACTCCGAAATTCTATCTTGTAAGAATAAACAAACTTGTTTCCCGTTGGGACAAATGTATGTAGAGATTAAACATATTATGCTTTGGTGAGTAAGACTACTATATCGTTGTATTTTTCATTATTTATAAATACAATTTTCTGTGGCTCTTGTACATTCAAAAATATATAAAAAGTATTATATGTGGCTCTTATTATATAAGAAGTTGCTCACCTCTGGTATGTATATATATATATATATATATATATAAATTACTTATAAACATTATAGTTTATTTATGTACAAAGTATTTATTCTAACAATGCTTTCATTACAACTGTCTCGATATCAAAGTAAGTGCCTTCACATTGTACGTCTAAAACAATATCAAAGACACAGAATTGTTAAATACGAGTCGCGTCGTCTCGTCTGCAATGATCAATGTATTTTCATCGTACTTTATCAATACAATATATATGTACGTATGTAACGATATCAAGAAGATAGACAAATGGATATGCATTTCACTTTGATTGTGTTCGAGAGAAACCTCTTTGAGGTGGAAGGTTTATAATTGAGTTTGTTGTCGACTAGTATAGTAGCATTTCATAATTTTCGAATTGGATTCGCTGCGGTGTAACTTCGTTCAGACAGAAATAAAATTTCCTGTTTTGTGTTCTACGTATTCTGCTTTGATTTTAAATAGAACGCACTGGAAAAAATGTAGAGCTTTTGATCACGGATACGAGCGATTATAAGTGGTTTTCAGGTTTGATCGAAAAGATAAACTGTCATTGAAGTTTATTGCTTTGACTGCATATAAAAGTTTATTTTATCAGCTTTGATTATGTTTTTAATTTATATATAAATGTATAAACTAAATTTCTATATAAATGTCAGATCTTATTATATTACTGTTCTTTATTAACAAGAAGAACCCGCTAAATCGTTTATGAAATTAGTATAAAATCAGATGATTTGTATTACTTGTATTAGTGATTTTACACTTTTTTGATGAAGGTGTTTCATGTAAGAACAAATAGATCTTTAGGAGCACTTAAGATTATTGAAACGTAGAAAGTACGATATTTGCTCGAATATAAACGACATTACAGTTTAATTACAATTACAGTTTTTTTCCAAAGAAATAAAGCAAAATGGATTTTTGTAACCTCGATTATAAGACAAGATGCAGTTTTTCACAGAGAAAACGATAAAAAAATGTTGGTTTGCGTTTTAATAGAAAGTAGTATTTACAAAAATTATACAAATACATATTTATTAGGTAGGTAGAAAAATAATTTCCGTTTATGATCTTTACATTCATATACATTTGATTTTTTTAGCTGTTTTAAGTGGTTCAGAACTATTAGATTACTAGCGCCTAATTTTTATGCAAGCTTTCGAAATGTTATGAGGGGTTCTGATTCAACTGACGCCTTCAGTTGGTCCTTATAAACTGAAGGACACCTGCGACCTACTTCATTTTCAATGCTCTCGTCTACAGCACGAAAATTTTGGAACCACCATTGCACCATACATTCCATGGAAGTAGTATCCACACAGAAAGCATCGTTTAGTTTACAAGCAATTTCTGCTGCTTTACCGCTCGTTTTGAACTCATACAAAAAATTGTTCTTATTTTCTTTTTCTATCTTTAATTCAATAGCTCAATTTGAAGTAAAATTAACCCTTTGCACTTGACATGCCCCCGTACGGTATTTTCGATCGCCATCGTGTTCATTACAGTTTTGTGAAGTTATACCATCTGATTGACCAAGATATACAGTGCTTCATATCGTATAGCAAATTGCGGTAGTGCAACAATGTCTTTTTCCCCTCCTACGCTTTTACTCTACATAACTGCTGTAATTAAGGGTCACCGAATAACGAACGCCCGAGCGCTTTAAATTAGACTTTCTATTCTACAAATCGTTCCCTCTTGTACAGCAACAGGGAACTCTAGTTGTTGCGGTACCACAACGAGCACTGTTGTTTTTAATTGTTACAGTTGTCACTTCTAAAACGACGAGGAAATATTTTAATTTTTACAGAGTTATGATTTATTCAATTTAAAAACACAAAATTATTTTTACACTTAATACATCATATTTTAATAAAAAAATATGTTATTACTACTCTTGTCTCTTTATAGCCTTACATATTCTTGATTATTAGTTTTATTTTATTGACAAATAGTTGTATTGTATTCAAATATTTGTACAATCTCGTCAAAATGGATTCAATCTATCAAATACTGGCTAAGAAATAGTACGATATATATACATATACATATAATCAATTTACGGAATTCAATTAAAAACATCTCAAATTGACTTCAGTCAACTCAGATAAATTATTTACGGACCGTGATGATGCAGAGAGTACGGTTACATAATACATGTTACATTCTTAGCGAGTATTTCGTCGTACAAGCAGTAATCAATCCAACTGCTGCATAGATATAGATGCGCTATATAAGTGTTTCCCTGCATTTCTAATGCAAATATTGGCATAGCTTCTGCAATATTGCTTCTATATGAAGTGAACATAGAAGGGTCCTCAATTCTGACGTCATCTAACATAACATGCCATATAAAAGTATATTTCCGAGTTTTTATGTTTAGATACAGTGTGTAATTATAAGAATGAATTGTCAATATATATATATATATATATATATATATATATATATATATATATATATATGTATATAATAACGATTTATTTTGTTTTCAATTTTTAGAAGTGAATCTAATTTTAAATCGTGGATAAATATAAATATATTTACTTATTCTATATATATATATATATATATATATATATATATATATATATATATATATATATATATATATATATACATTCGTACACATATATGAATAATAAAAAATTGTTAAAGTATTGTTTAATAACGTATATTATTCATTTCGTTAAAATTGTATTCAGTTGTATGATATTAAAAAAATATATTTTTTTTAAGAATACATATTTATTTATGCATATAAACTCACACACAATTACTAAAAAGTAATAATTGAGCACTATTTTGTATTTCTGTGTGTTAATTATTTATTGTTAATTTTTTAATTTCAATCATTAAATAAACACAGTGAAATTCATTTTCAGAAATGAATTATTAAATGAATTTTATTCACTCACCCGTAAAACTACAAAAAGAAATTTGATAAATATTATTTCGACAATACACAAAATTATATGAAACACCAGACAAAACCTATATTTTAATATCTCTCTGTGATTCTGACATCAGTTATGATTCAGTTCTATCCTTGAACGGTACAACTTCATCAAAAAATGAATATTTTCCATTGGTACAATTAATGAAGTTATTATTTTTTCTGATTTTTTAAGTTTTTAAAAATCAGTTTTCGTCACAAAACGATTAATCGGCATTGTATCAACAATCGACTGATCAATTCGATTGAACTGGCTGTATTTTATATTGAAGTTTGTCAAAGAATTTGATTCACTCATGATTGAACTTATTGATTCACTTGACAAAAATGACTAAATGTTTCATGGAAACTATCTCATTGAAGTAAATTTTCTATCAACACATAGACCCAATAAACACGACTTTCTTCAGAATCACTCATTAATTAGAAAGTTTTTCCCTGTAGTGGTTTCTTTTCTTTCTTCTTTCTATTAAAAATTAAAAAAAACATGTTACCCCCATTTAGTATTTTAGTTCAATTGTATTTTAGTACTGAACTAAAATACTAAATAAAAAATAACATGACTTTTCTTAACCCCTGCACTCCCTTTTAATACTTTCATGCGGAATCATAAATTGAATCAACTCTTTCTCTCTCTCTCTCTCTCTCTCTCTCTATATATATATATATATGTACATATATTTTTACTATTCAACTTTTTAATTGCACACTAATTGTTACCCAACCACTTTCTTTCAATTAGATTTAATTTTATATTTTAAATGAAGCAATAATTAATCGATGGTTTCCCAATGACATTTTCAAGCAATTAAAGAATGCATCTATCTATTCTGTATTCAATTTTTAAAAAATATTACTTTATGCATGTTGAGTATTGGGTACATTTGTACTTAGTATACTGATTGGTGTCACCATCTAGAATAGTAATTAAGTGTGTGTTGATTTGTTGTAGTGTACATATGTGGTGGTGCAATAAATATAAAGAGAATGCATTATTTATATGTAAATAAATATTGTTGTGATATAGAAAATATTAAGCATTATTCATCCTCATCAATTTCAAAGCAATTCTAACAATGCAATTAGATACTCCTCAGAATAAATCACAATTGTATACGTTTTATATATATATATATATATATATATATATATATATATATATATATATATATAACATATATATACATTCACTCAAGTTTAAATGCATAACATCATCATAAACAAATCCTGATTATTTTTCTTGCTCTGTTGCTCTAGGCAACAGGTTTATTCAATGAAACTTTGGACATTGTTAATTCACACTATTAAAATGAGAAGAATAATATTAGTTGAAATTAATTAACAGCTTCAATATAAAGAGTCAATGATAACTTAACAAATATATAGAAAAAAATATATACAATATATGAATATTTATATTAGAACAAAACTTGTATGAAAAATATCTCACTCTAAACGATAATGTACAAGTAACTAATGCTTAGCACAAATCAGCTGTTTTCACAATCGTACATCTGTTGTGTACTAGATATGAAATATAAAATCACAATTAAGACTGGTTTACATTAGGATAGTAAACGGTAGAGTATACTAGTCTACTTTTTCCCTAGACCTCTCTACTCTACCAGCATCTACAGTCTGGTCCTTTCACACAAAGTTAGTGGTTTGATAGAGAACAGTTTAATTTTAAGTTTGTTACAATGAATATTGCACGTCGTCGTTACCGTGCTATTGTAAGAAAGTGTTTAATAACGATTACAAGTGCCTTGTTGAATGAAGTTACATAAGTTTCAGAGGACGAAACTACTAGAAAAGAAAGAATATGGGTAAAAAACTAAATTAAAATAACAAACGCGCAAGGAGCGTCTGTTAGCATTCTAAGAGAACTAGCTACAGAAAATCACGAAGAATACCGAATAACAGTTTTGTTTTTATTTACGGAAGTTGTTGGTTGGTTGTTTTAAACTTGAAACTAAACTCTTTACCAAACCATTAGCTTTGTGTAAACGGACCAAACTGTAGATGCTGGTGAAGGTCTAGAGAAGAAGTAGGCAGAGTATACTCTGCCACTTACTATCCCTAATGTAAACCACCCCTTAGTACTCCAGTTTCACTATCCCAAAATGTTTACATTATGCTAGAAACGGGATAGAAGACACTATCGTCGTACTCTACTGCTTACTATCCCAATGTAAACCAGGCTTTAGAATATTACTAAGCAAGTTTTCGTGAAATACTTTTCACATATAATTTGTATTATTTCACCGGTCTTTGTTACATGTAATATGAGTAATAACGCTAATGTTCTTCGACAAAAAAAACTTATACATTGTTCCTTCGGTGTAAATGTTTACACAAAAAACTGATTCAATTATTAACTAACAAATTTACACTTACACTACATTTACATTTACACTTTATTGCTTAATATATTTTATGGTGTAACTACTTCAATATTAATTAAAGGGGATATTTACATCGCTGTTAAATATAAAATTGGTTTCGTATAAACGACCAAAAACAATAATTATGTTTTATTTACAGTATATATAAATATTTAAAAATCACATGCTTCTTAATATTCTTTTAACCTCACAAAATCAGATATCACACAGTAGAAAGAACCCAGTTTAATTAGGAAATGATTCAGTCGATAATCAAGATTGTACAGTGTTCATTGTAAACATAAACTTGAACGCTGAAATATCGTGAATGTTAAATAAACTGGGAAACATATTACACGCTGACACAGCTATGAATACTATTCTGGTCTTTCAATGATCAAGCGAGGATACGCACGAGGTCTCGTACATGTACAGTTTTATAATTCTATCTGTCATACATTTCTCTGCTAACCTAAAATGTAGTTTCGGTCAGTTCAACTGAGCACAACTGCGACGAACGCATTAGTGAATGCGATATTATGTTTGACTCACTTCACAATGAATTAAAATTTTTTTGTAAACAACTTCGCTTGTCGAGTCTTTATCTATGGCTATAAACATAATTAATATATGTGAAAAATAGATAAGCGGTTTATTCTATGCTGTACTGAACTATCTCGTGCTCGTACAGGAGTCGTTATAAATTGTTTTATGCCAACTTTTTCAAAAATAAAAAGTTGTCAAAGAGTGTTACATTTACATCCATTCCAAATAACCTGATTCAAACGTCTCCATTAGCTAAACAAAGGTATTTATTTTAATTTAATTTACTTTAATGTATTATTTTTATTTAATAAACATAATGCAGTTGTATATAAACTTTTAGATTGTACAAGTTAAAATTTTTATATACTTAATTTACTGTTGTGTTGATATGTATTAATCGTTTCATTTAAAATATTGATTTTATTGAATTGTAAAATTGTTAAGTATTCATTATTTACTGATTTAGTTAGGCAAGCCTCAAAATTGCAATTGTAAGAACATTTTGTTCGTATGAAATTGATGTTTTTTGTAATTATTTATCTGTTCACTTTTCTTGTCAAGTTGAATATATATATTGTTAAGTTGAAACTTGTTTTTTAAAAGAACATATTTCTTGTTTATTTATATTTCTTTAATTACAATCTGTCTTTTAAATCGTGATTTGAGGTAAAATACTAGTCTACTTGTAAAATGAGCATAAAAATACATTTAAATTATGAGAAAAAAATTCTATGTTCCTTTGAAGAAATATAGAAGCCACTTCACTATAAAAACTTTTTTGTTCGTTTTGCATTTATTGTATAAGTTTTTTGGAAAATTTTGTGAATGCCTCTATCACCCTCCGTCTATCTCTCCCTCCGTCTATCTCTCCCTCTCTCTCCCCCCCTCTTTCTATATATACATACATACATACATATGTATATATATATATATATATATATTAAGGGGCTTCGCACTGTACTCTCTGCGCTCATTAGCCTCCGGGTTCGCTGCGTTCGCTCACTTATCAATTATAAGCCTGTGCATGTAATCGAATGAAATAATAAACATATTTTTCAAAACTATTTTTGCTATATAATCAATATCGCAGATATTTTGCAACGTTACTGTTTTATATATGAGATAAATATATTGGGTACCATGAGACCTTGACGTCATAAATAAAAAGTGACGTCATCGAACTTGTGTGGATAATTGTGATTATATATATATATATATATATATATAATATAATATATGTATGTATGTATGCAATTATATAACTCGAAGTTATTAATTTTACTATAAGAAAAAATGATTGTACAATTTATAACTGGTGTAAGAGCCAGGCCTAATTAGTAACTGTTATTGGTGATTTAAATAATGACACGTAAATGTTTCATAAAACTATGCACATGTGTTTTATTGAACAATCTCTGTTTCTCTCCCTCTCTCTTTCAATATATGTATATATATATATATATATATATAGTCTTATTTTTTTATAATTAAAGAAAGTAAACCTCCAAGATTCATAGTGTGCATAACTGACAGCGCCTTCTTTATCAGCTGTTATATAATGTGACGTCATCACTAGTAGTATTTACAGATTGATAAACGGTGTTTCACATGTACAAAAATATTGCGGTAGTTGTTATTTTTATTATATCTTTATATATGTATATATATATATATAAATAATCAAAATTATCCCCAAAAAACTTAATAAAACATCACGTTGCAATAAATAATCTATCTGCAAGAATGTTCATATAGACATACTAACATATATACTGTGTATGTACATATATATATATATATATATATATATATATATATACATACATACATATACATATACATATCCCTAACATCGAGTTATTTATTTGAGACGTGGCTTCTATGATACCCAAATATGTTTATTGTTTCATTCGGTCTCATGCATAGCCTTATAATTGACAAGTAAATGGGCGAGCATTTTTTTTTTTTTTTTTTTTAGGTTAGTTTACCCAGCAGTGTTCTGATATTATGTTCAAGTGCAATATAATAACGGCTATTCTGTATCGGTACTTCCTGGGGTTTTAACGCCCTGAATACCTACATCTGACATCTATTTAAATATTGACTTCTATTCCTTTGATAACTTCAATTTATAGACTAGGAAAACTTTCAAAAAACCTAGTTGCTCCAAATAAATGGGCGAGCACAGCGAGCCCGGTTTATAAGCGAAGCGAGTAGCGGGCGGAGCCCGCTAGTCATAATATAACATTATTTTTTAAAACTTTTAGCTTTATTATACAAGATACAGGAAAACTGTTGACACTAAAACACGTTCTGAAACAATATTAATTTAAATTAATATCATTTCTAACATAAAAAACTTTATTCATTGACAGATGATTAGTTAACAAAATTGTTTTATTACTTTTGCACCTCAGTATAAATTGCCGTATTTTTGTTGTTTAATTCTATAAAATATAAAATGTATCATCACCTAAAGACACTAATAAAATGTTATAAAAAATACGTGAAGACGATTTAAATTTTGTTTTTGTACATCTGGTTCGGTCTACTCAATTTCTTAGATAATTTCCTCTGTTCCTGTTATTAATCACTACTGTATTATGCTATACAAATAACAAATCAGATAAAAAAATTGAAAAATCAAATTAACCTAATGTACATATATATATATATATATATATATATATATATATATATATAAACTTTTTTATATAAGTATGTGTATATGTTGGAATATGTATAAAATATAATTTACAATCGAAATGTTCTTTGTACATTCGTCGACAGACGATATGAACTAATATAAGATAAATTTAACCATTCTAATTTTAAAGAAATTATAATTGTACATATGAAAAAAGAGACAATATATTTTATCCTATTCAAATACATTTTAAATTATTAAAGCATATGAGATTCTTTAAACTAAATAATTGTTTCAAAAAGTGAATACGATCATGTTCGTGTAAAATATGTTAAGATTTAACTTATTAATGGTGTTATATATATATATATATATATATATATATATATATGTATATATATATATATATATATATATATATATTTATATACATACATACATATGTATATAATACATACATATTAATATCAAATTGATTAACAGAATATATTATTTGATTTTGTCTATAGATGAGTTTAGAAGCTGACAATAACGACATTTTAAAAGAAATGACCAATGCCGATGTATTGGCTTTAAAAGAACTTTATAAAACTAATTGGCCAAAATGGATCATCACTTACTATCACTTAGATATTGTTTGTAGATGGCAACGAGAACATAAATACAATATAAAATTTTATTGTCCTGATGGACGCTGGGATGATGGCACGATTGTAACAATAACTAATGATGTAATGTATATAATTCCTGAATATTTTATATAAATGTATATTATATGTATGTATATATATATATATATATATATAAACAGAAATATTTTTAATAACCAATATAAATGTATAATAAAGAAACAATCATATTGAAATATTACAAATAAAGCATAAAATAATTTATGTAAGTAAAAGGCATGTCCCGAGAAAATATCAAATAAAATAATTAATTGAACTCAATGAATCATTAAAAGACACTGGAAATGTAAGATTCTTTTGTTTATTTCTGTAAATGTATCTAACTAATAGTTAGCATGTCATTTGAATTCAGTATATATATATATATATATATATATATATATATATATATATATATATATATATATATACATATATATATACCTGGGTGTTTGATAAGTTTGTTAAATGTTTATGATGTGGCGCCACCATTCATTTGTTAACAACACGGCTATCAAACGTCATTTTTCAAACTAACATAGGCGAAATTTCAACTATAAGCGACGCGTTTTTCACGTTCTATAGATGTTTGAAGCGAGCATTGTAGCAGTTGCCGCAAAAATGGAAAGAACTTACAGGTTTTTTTGCGTCGATTTATCACCACGGATTGAACATAGATCCACTACTATATATCTGAGTTGAAGCAGTAGTCAAAGCAGTGGACAAGGACTGGTGAAAGCAGACCGAAGAAGGCGAAGACCGTTTTGTCGGCTTGGAAGATGATGGCCACTTTTTTTTAAAAAATTCCCAACCAATCATCCTGATCAACTACTTAATGAAGGGAAAAACGATAACAGGAGCCTATTGTGCAATATTATTGGACCGTTTGAAAGAAGAGCTGAAACAAAAACGACGACGATTGCGCACAGAAAAGTGCTCTTTCACCAGGATAACACGCCGTCCAAATCGACTGTCGCAATGACAAAAGTGCACGAATTAGGATTCAAATTGATTTCTCTTCTATCCTATTCTCCGGATATACCTCTGTGTGACTTCTTCCTCTTCCCAAACTTGACAATTTGGCTCGGTGGGAAAAAATTTCATCGAATTAGGAAGTCATCTCCGCCGACAATGCATATTTTGGGGACTCGCGGGAACAAGTGTATAACCCTCAATGAAGACTATTTTAAGAAATAATAGCTACTTTTTTCCAAAAAACGATGTTTAATTTGCTTTTTTTTATCTCACGTATTAAATGACCCACGTACATATATATATATATATATATATATATATATATATATATATATATATATATAAATAATTTCCATAAAATTAATCATCGAATATAAATATGAGTGTTTACAAACAATTACAATCACCTTTTTTAGGGAAAGTATTCCAGTGTTACTTTATTTACATTAGAAAAAAGCAATGACCGACTTCAACGAGCTCTTCAAGAAACGAAACGAATCACATGGAACTCGTATACTTCATTTTGTATTTTACATAAAGATCAGTATGCTACGGTACTTGATTCTGTAAATGATCATAATATGATCCTTAGTTGGATTTCACCGGGTGGATATCATTGGCTTCCAGCTACAAAAGCCCTTACATATGAATACAAGTATATATTGCTATGCTCATTTGACTTTTAAATATATTTATTACTGTTCTTGCAATTCATTGCAACATTGTTACTTCTCTAGACACAATTCCAATAAGTTAACTTCACACATACAAAAACACACACACACAAACATATATATATATATATATGTATGTATATATATGTATATATATATATATATATATGTCTATATGTATATATATATATATATATATATACATACAGTATTTTTTGTGAAGATACATTAATGAAATTTTTCTAAAGAAGCAACAAAATGTTGCATATATATATATATATATGTATATATATATATATATATATATATATATATATATATATATATATATATATATATATATATGTATATAACAACGCTCATATGCGTAACCTATATTTACAGTGAGGACCACACCATTTTGTATTCGTGTTCTAATGTTTTAGATTACCACCTGGAACATTCCTAGGTCCATTAAATCAGTCACACATCGAACAAATCAATGCAGTTTGGCCACATAATAATATGAATTCATATCAGTATTTATCGAATTTAGTGAATTATAATTATGGTCTTGGACTTTTCTTGGAAGATACAAAAGAATTATGTTCTTGGGCAATGAAAAATGATTATGGCATGCTTGCAATATTACAGACCGAAAAAAAACATACAAGAAAAGGTTACGGCACAGTTGTCACGAAAGCAATGTGCAAAAAGTTGGCAGAAGAAGGAATGGACATAGTTGTTTGTATTATGATTCATAATAAGCCATCATTATCAATGTTCAAAAAACTGGGATTTGAAATCATCGATTATACATGCTGGATGGGTGCTGAACCAAAATAATTGTTATATTAACCAGTATAAATTCAGAATATATATTTTGAAGACATCATGAATACACATTTTCTAAATGTTTATGATTTAATAAAATAAATATACACATGTAAAATGTATAAATATTAATAAACAAAAATTACATTAATTACTCTTATTTTTTTATTTATTATTATATCAGTAAGGAGATTCGGATTAATAAAATAACACAAGAGAAAGTCCATGGCGACGAGAATATTTATTTATGGTGACGAGAAATGTTTGTTTTGTCAGCTGATAGGTTTCAGATTTAATTCATTATGTTTCGTTCTCAGGTATTCTTTATGTTTAAATATATTATGTTGTAAAAACCAATAAACAGTTCTTTTTCCTTTGTTTCTTTCTATTTTCTCATTAATTTTTACAGGCTTTATACTAATAATATAATAATGAAGAACAAACAATAAATATAAATCAAATCTAATGTCCCAAAATTTATCAACGCTGTGGAAATATTTGTTTTCTATGTTTATTTTATTCTTTTATCATTTTTCACTTCAAAATAGGTCATTCCTTAATTAATCACCTGTTCTTAACAATAATACGTATAATTAACTTTTAAATTACTACTGTTTAATAAAAATATATTTTGCTATTTTCATTTATTCATTTAATTTTTTAAAATAGTAATGTTGAAGAGTGAAAAGGAAAACGTATATTTGAAGTGACATTAAATAAAAAAAATCATTTGCCTTACAAGAGAAAAATAAATCGTTCTGTATATCTCTAATGAAGTATAGAGAGGAGTATAGTTCATTATTACAAACTTTTTTATTCATTTTTCAATCCTGAATTTAAATAAAAATTAACGAAACATCTTTCTAGAACTCTCTCTCTCTCTTTGTGCATATATTTATATATATATATATATATATATATATATATATATATATATGTATGTATATATCAACCTCTGTCAATCCACTGCTCGATGGGTTTCTTCCAAGGTTATATATATATATATATATATATATATATATATATTTGTATATATATATATATGTATATATATATATATATATATATATATATATATATATATATATATAGATAGATATGTACATATGTATATTTATGCCAGTAACGTGTATTTTACAAGGTAATTTTCCTTAATAACAAGTTATATTAATTTTATATCGTTCTACATCCATCAATTTTGCAACGTGACATACAATTATTGGAAAAGCAAATATTTTCAGAAAAAAGAATGAAAACGATGGGAATAAACTTATAACGGAAATTAAAAAAAGAAAACGTTTCACCGAGTTCCTGATTGAACGTTCCCAGTTAGATATTTGTTTCCTTTTTTCAGTCGTCGGAAGGCGTGGGCTGCTTATTGGCATGGAAAACGAAAATTTCATTTTATATCTCGTCGAATGCTTATTATTGATACACACGAGAACTTTTCTTACCTTCAAACACTTTCCAATCGAATAACTAGCGAGGAAGTCGAGAGCGCGAAATGAAATAATACGTTTAAACGTAAACTTAACATAAAAATATTGTTTTAAATGAAGAACTCTGTCAATAGTCAATAAGTGTTTTTCTTTTTTTAAAAAAAACACATCAAATATAAACGTACTTTCAGTGTTCAGAACCTGTTTCCATTGAGGTAATTTTTATGCAAATAATTTTTATTTAAATTATATTATTTTATGAGAAGAACGCAGAAAAAAGATTACACTGGAAACCATAAATCAACTTTATCGCTAATTTCAAGCTTGCGTATTTTTCATGAAAAAATTGTGACAAATATGGAAAAATGTATAAATATTCATTATATATATATATATATATATATATATATATATATATATATATGTATGTATGTATGTATATGTACATACATATTTGTTTATTATACGTCCTATTCCATATATTTTATTAAGAATGTTTTAAAATATTTTATCAATTCTCATATGAATGAATGAATATATATATATATATATATATATATATATATATATATATATATATGTATATATGTATATATATATATATATATATACATCTATTTTTTTCTGAACGATAAATTTTTTGATACTGGTTTATTTTCCCCCGAAGTAAAATTTTGAAAAAATAAATATTATTTCTGAAATACGTACAAAATTGCATCAAGTCAAAATATGTTCAAGTCAATGGAGGATTTAGAGAGGGAAAGAATGTATTAATACCCTAAAATGTTTTTAAACAATAAATAATATTAAGTTTCAATTGTGTCTAATTATTTAATAATTTTCTTTTAAATTATGTATATAAAATTTTTAAAATAAATGTAAAGTACCTATTCCGTATTTACAAGATTGGATAGTAGACAAATGTTTGTATTTCTTAAATCAATTAAACTTTCTCCGAGTTAACGATCGGAATTCACCATTAAAGTTAGTTGATTGGTGGTTTGGAGTTTAAGGACGTGTTGACAACTAAAGCGACCATGCCCGAAGACAAATACGAAATAAAAATATTTGTATGTATATTTATATGACACCCATTTTGTACACTCGAGTTAGGACCATCCTTAATTCGAATGTAAAATGTCTGAGTGTCAAACTCTATGACCTAGCCTTATACTTAACTCAAACACTTGTCTTAAAGTACGTTAGGTCAGATTAGATTAGTCAGGTCAGGTTAGGTTAAGTTAAATCAGGCCAAATCAAATCAGGTTAGGTTAGGTCAGATTGAATCAGACTAGATCACGTTATATTAAACTTATAATACACCACACTCTTAATGTTCCACCAAATATACAATAAAACATTCTTGGAGTCAATTGGTTCCAAAGTCGATGGTTTCGATGGTTTATCGGATGTACTCCATGATTTTCGGTACTTAGAATTGCTGTACAAAACCCATTTTCATCCCCAGTTATAATATTATGCAAAAAAAATACTTCCTTTTGAACCTAGTAAGTGAAGACATAACCATATCGCATCTTCTTTCTTTATTTTTCGGGATGAGCTCATATCAACTCCATTAGTATAACTTTTGAATTTTTTCCAGCCCATATAGACGATAGGAAATTGCTTGCTGGGTTATATCAAGTTATTGAGCGAGTTTCTGTTCAGTTTCAGCAGAGTTTTCATTTAACAGTTGATCAAGCTCCTCATATTCATTTTTTTTCGGTTATCTGAGACATTCTCGATCAGAAAGATCAAAACCACCACTCAAAAACCATTGAAACCATTTTTTTCATATTTTATGGGTCACAACACCTTCCTCCAAAGCTGAACAGATCATTCCCGCAGCTTCAGTAGCATTTTTTACAATTGAAATTTGAAAAGTATGCAATAGCTAAAATGCTGCTTCTATGTTAAGTCAGATGGAATCAGATTAGATCACGTTAAATCAAGTCAAATCGATTCAAATGAAATTGGGTTGAGTTTAATCTTACCAAGCCGGTAGTTGAAAAATTTGTCAAATACAATTATTTAAGCATACTTTTTTGAAAAAAAATGTCATTTTCACATTAGGTCAGATTAGATCAAATTAATTCAGGTTAAATCAGGTCAGATCAACTTACTTTCTTAGAATGATTTGAAAGAATTATACTATTCAAGATTTGACTCCTAACTGAATATCACACTTTAAACGATTCTCAATTACAATTTTACTTGAAAGCCACTTCGAGTATAAAAAAATATTTATTACAGATTTTTTTCCGGGATGGTTTTAATGTTTTAAGACATTATTACCTAAGAAAATCTACATATTCGTTTTTTTGGATAACTTGAGAATCTGTTTTCAAATATTAGCTCAGTGTCTGTAAACTGTTAGAGTTATCTACAATTTATTTAAATATGGGACACGTACCGAAACTAGTAGTTGAAAACTTACTTAGCTAATATTAAAGGACAAAGACCAGGAAGACAACGTACTATCAGATCGGAGTTATAAAAACACAATTATATTTACAATCTATACATTTGGTTATTTATTAATTACTTTATATTTGTATCTATGCTATGTTTAATGTAAATATTCGAGTTTGTTATTTAAAGTTTTTCTTAAAAAAAATAATTAAAAACGTATTCTCAAATAATTTAAACATTTGACTTACTTTCAATAATTTCTTTAAACATATTTAAGACAGTTTCCCTGGAGCATTTCAGAAAACCTACTACATTCTAGTCAAGTTTGAAATTTAAATTTAACAGAACATTTATACAACAAGATAGACTCTATCTTACAACAACGCAGTTTACAACTCGGTGTCATTAATAATGTCTTTTTGTTGTTTTTACGTACAACATAACATGAAATTGTACATTCTGTTTTTTGTAGATAAACTTTATGCGAATTTATAATTGTACACAACTTCTTGTTAACAGATATAAATTGTACAAGTCCATAAAACGATTTTATAGTCAAATTATATTGTAAGTTTGTAGACTACTTAGTTGTCATAAATTTCTTACACCATTTACATATACAGTTAAATAAACGTTGTTGTTATGTTGGAAGGAAACAAGTTTCTTAGTCGAATAATTTACTATTTCATGTTATATTATATATATATATATATATATATATATATATATATATATATGTATATATATATACATAAATACATATATATATATATACACAACAGAGTAATAAAGCAGATAAGGCAGGTAAATGGTACAATCATTTTTAATAAAACTATATTAAAAAATCTAAAAGATTTTTTTATTGCAAAAAATTTAATAAAGGAAAGTAAAAAATATATAGTTTTGGAGTTGAAAGATTCTTATAGAATTATTTTCATTTTTTTTATTCCTATTAAGATCTTAATTTATATATTAGGTATAGAAATTAATTCAGAACCATTTTTTCGATCGAAAAGATAAAAATTACCACTTCGAAACCGTTCAAACCAATTTTTTCATGTTTTATGCATTACAACACCTTCCCCCAAAGAAAAACAAATTATTTCCGCGGCTTCGGCAGCATTTTTTACAAGTAGTATTTGAAATGTATGCAATATCTAATAAGCTGCTTGTCGGACACTACCGTTTTCACTACTATGTAAGATTATGACAACTATATGTCCGAGATATATAGTGCTTTTAAATATTAAGGCACATCAAAATCCTAAACCGATGAAAAAATATTTTAATTTAAAACAGAGTTATAATTGATTAAATTTTAAGGTACAGAATTAATTTGTATACCTAATATACATACATACATACATACATATATATATATATATATATATATATATATATATATATATATATATATAATATTTTTTTGAACTGAAGAATTACATTTAAAATTTCAATTCGGCAATCAAAGCAATAAAAATAATTCGTTAAAAATTATGTATTTCATTGTAAACGTCTTTGATATAGATTTTATTTCATAAAATATAACAGATTAAGAATATTATATCTTTCTCGTTTATTTTACAAATAAAATGTAAAAATTGGCTTTATCCCAATTTAATAAAACCTTTACATATTATAATTCATTTCCGTTCAAATTGTATTACGTTTTAGTTTATATATACATATATACACACACATATATATATATATATATATATATATATATATATATATATATATAAAATTCACATGCCGATTTATATATTAATTCTTTTATAAAATAAATATTGAATAGAAACGTTAGTATGAATAGAAAATGTTTTATATACATTTGAGTGAATATCGCGCTGTCACGAAAAGTGAATCAGGCGGTTTGGGGAATTCATTTCCGGTTTGCGAATGTATGTGCCGAGTTGATTTTATATGAATATACGAACGTGGCGGAAATAGGACTTTTACAAAAAAAATATAATGTTAGCGACAGATCAATATTAGCAGGGGGGCTTATTTCAAAGGAAAACTAATTTGTATCAAAAGGAATTGAACAAAATTCATTTAATCTTCAATGGACGATTGATGTAATATTAACAAAGGAAATCGTTTGTACGTGCACACATACGTTTATATATATATATATATATATATATATATATATATATATATATATATATATATATATATATATATGTATACCTTATTTATTTTTCAAAGAAATCAAAATTGAATAAACATTTCAATCCTTACAGAACTACAACCAGTGTATAAAATTAGGTTATGTTAAAAAGTTTATCGTAAATAAACTAAGAATATTTAATGATTAAATAAAGAAGAAAGAAATTGTGTGTTTTTTTTATTAGATTTAATAGTATTTCATATTTTTTTTATTTATTTTTTCGGTGCATTATTCCTGATACATTGCGTTCAGTATAAAATGTAACACGAGTTTTTTTTCTATCGTAGTTTAGGAATTGTAACTAAATTCATTTTTATAAAGGAAATTTTGCACCACTGCTACTCTAAAAGTTGAATTTTTCTAATGCTCGAAAAAATGTTCAAATGACCATTAATTAATTAATAAAAATTTTTGATCAATGTGATTTTTATGGTCTGTAGGGCGAGTAAAATTTTTTTTTACGAGCAGTTTCTGCTGCTTTACCACCCATTTTGAACTTATACATAAATTGCTTTTATGTGATTCTTTTCTATCTTTAATTCAATAGCCCTTTGAAGCAAATTTGATAATAAAATTAAAGACGATGTTATCAAAATACATATCGAAAAATGCACCTTAAAATAATACGATGAAATGATACTTTCATGGAAAAAATTAAGGTTAGTTTAAAACAAAAATCATAATTATTTTCCTACCTATCTAATATTAAATATACGCAAGTCAATATTAAATACAGATAAACTCCGTTATATAATACAAAACTACTTGAAATATCCTGAAATTGTTTTTGCAAGAAAATAATACAATAGAGTGTATATAAAAGCACAAAAAAGTTATGAATCGAAACGTATCCAATTTTTTAATAGAAATGAATAGAAACTAAAAAGAAATCAAATCATATATCAACAAACTTTAGTTTTTATCATTGTTTTTTCTGCAAAACCTGTTTTCATCTGAATAATATTATATTGAAAAAGAATACATATATAATACATACAACACTGACTTTTTCAATAAGTTTATTTTATTTTTTAAAAAAATATATTTTTTGTATCGTCTGGATTGCGTTTGAATTTCAAATTAACATTATGTTATAACTTGAAGTTTATTACTCATGAAATACAGAAATATAAAGGAATCATTATAAGTTTTTCTTGATGAAAAATATCATTTCTGCTGTGAAATATATTTTTATCTTGACAAAACATATAAATATCTTCTTTTTAAATCTCATGATTGCTGTGTGTATGTACAATAATAATAATTTATATATATATATATATATATATATATATATATACACATACACACACACATACACACACATATATATATATATATATATATATATATACATAGGGCAGTATACCAACTTTCTTTAAGTGAAACGAAGTGAATGTAAGTATAACAAATTTTTATCTTCAAACACGTAGTAATTGTTAATTTCGTTGAATTCTGTATAAATTGCTACTCGCTACACACAAGTAAACGCTGACAAACAGCAATTTTCCTAGTGTAGACATCAAACGTATGCTGTTGAAGAGCCATCGAGAAAAGTCTCTAGGATGGAAGCACGCAAAAATATACTATAACATTATGTACAGATCACAAGATCTCGACATGATAACAGAGAACCGCGTGCACTCTGAGATAAAGTGGTGGCCGCCCCTTGATTGCTCGCATGGCGGAGTGCTAGTAATTTGAGATGAAATGGAGTATGTAATTTCTGTGTTGGGGGATTTGTTTTCATACGAAAATGAGTGGATATGATTGTGAGACGAGTGTTCATATTACACAATATCACTATTATAGAATATATATATATATATATATATATATATATATATAAACTCATTTTCCAGTATGATATTTACTTAGAAATAACTTTTTATTATACTTGAAAACTATATTAAATAGTAATAGGACAACTTACTATCTAATTTCACAAATCTTCAACATCATTAATAATTTAAGTATAGAGCAAATTGTGTTAAACTCAACCAAAAATGTGAAAGAAACTTCGATGAAATTAATTTACAGGAAGAAATTACATTCTGATTTCTCTTTTCATATATATATATATATATATATATATATATATATATATATATATATTCTGTAAAATTTCAAAAAATGTACAAAATATTGTACAAAAAATTGAACAAAAAACGTGTAGAGATTTTATACTAAATTATTATTAACGATGACACGCGAAGTTACACGAAAAATTATAATATTGGCATCATAATAAATAAACGAGTTTTTTTTGCACAAATTTTAGGATGTGCTGGTCTTAATATGGTCTTGTTACCATGGATGTTTGTTGATCGTTCGCAGAGACATCGTACCCTGATAACAGCCAGTGTCTTGTGATGGTCTTATATTTTCTTATAAATTTGATTATCTCCACTTTTTCATGAAAAATCTGAGAAAAGTATAAGAACTACAATGAAATTTGCGACTTTATAACGTTGTAACATAATTTAACTGTTAGAGTGATTATATAGACATAATAACATATATATATATATATATATATATATATATATATATATATATATATATATATATATATATATATATAAATATTACGATATTGAGATAATATATCCGATACGAGCAAAGCGAGTCGGGGAAACAAACGAAGCGTGGTCGAAGCCCTTCAGGGTCGGGGAGTGTAGTGAGTTAAGGGCACAACCCCCTATTTATTTTAAATATTTTTTTTAATATGAAAATGTAATTGATTAAATATTAAGTCAAAGTTGATCAAGTATCCAGAAGTTTTAGAATAAGTTTTCTTTTCAGTTTCACTATTTTCACGGTTTCATTTAAAATCAAAAAATTAATTTCATTACACAATACATTTACTTCATTTTACATGTTTCATTTAAAAATTGTTAACACTTAATGAGACCGAGCGAAGCGAGCGGGGGCGACTCACACACTTAAAAATATTTTTTTCAACTAAAAAACAATACTTTTCTTTTTATGATCAAAAATGTTCAATAATTATTGATTATGTTGATGTTGATTGTTAATTATTGATTGGAATTTGACTAAAAATAATTTATGACCACAATATAGTTTTGGCACTATAACTAAATTTACTTTTACAAATGACTTTTTCATTAAAACTAAGAATCATAATTTGTTTTATGGTTAAAAATGTTCATAATTGACTTTCGATCATTTTTGATCATATTTTGTGCGTCTTTCGATGACGATTTCACCATCGTCAAAGCTTTAAGGTACAGAAAAATATATGTTAAAATGATTAATTAACATTTATTGAACATTGATTTGAAAGAATGTTTGTGGATTGAGTGAAAAATTAATTTATGAAAATGAATTTAGCCACAGAGTAAAAACTATCATTCTTAAGAAATATACGAAGCCTTTAAAAAAATCCTGGATTTGTTAAATAAATCACCAATATTGAAAATATATTTTTATTGAATTGAACTTTATTCAAAGTAATCTTCATCGACTAAAACAAATGATTTCTAATGCATTTTTTTCATTTTTCAAGAAAAATAATTAAAAAAGAATGTCTTCCACCCTCATTTACGAAGATTGTTAATTATTTTTAAATATAATCATGATAATTATAAATGATTAATAATCAAAAAATGTCTAATGAAATGATTTTTAAGAAACTGCATTTTTCACTTCGTTATTTTTGATTTTTTTTAATCAAACGTTTTAGTAATGAATTCAACTGAATAAAATATTAGACGTACAAATTAATTCAGAGCATTTTTTGTAGAAACTGTATCTTGACGGAAAAATGCAATACATTTCAATCCTTAAAATATCCTTCATTACTATATAACTTTGATCTATCTGTCGAGTAACTGACGAATCCTTTGTCAAAAAAAGATACCAGCTTTAAGTAAAAGGACAAAGACCGACAGGACAATGTTTCCAGTCAACCGTTGATATTACATTTTTGAATCTTAAGTAAAAGTATTTGATACTATTTTCATTTTTTTAAAAATTAAATCGATTTTCAGGTATATAAAATTGGAGAGAATAGTTTTCATTTTTAAATAGAATTTTCAAAATAAAAATAATTTATACGACGAAACGCTGAATGTAAAAGAAAGAATGAAAAACACAAAGAGTTCATTCACATTTGCTATAGTTTGTAAACCGTGATTGAAACGTATATTTATCGAACAGATTTTTCAATTTCGAAACCAGTTGACAAGACTAAATTTGATGGAGAAAAATACGTCCTGAAAATGTTCAGGGCACATGATCACGGCGCCATGCAACAAATTTTATCGCTAGACACTTAAACGACAGCCGTGATAAATGGACCCCCAACAATTCAGATATCGTGAATCACAATTCCCGTATTTGTATATCTCTACACAAGCCACATAATCTGAACAGAAAATTGGAAACAACAATATATCTATTATCTGTTGAAATCATCGCGATAAAACTTGTACACTTAAATATAATAAATAATATTTCTTCCGCTTCGTCTACGAAACGGGTAATTTAAAATAAACGTCGATGCCTAAAAACGAACGTCTGCACGCTGTCGGATGAAAAGCACCCTCGTTTCGAGTTTTTCGTTTCTATCCGCACGATCTTGTCGGCCTTTGTTTCTTTCCGTCTGTGCGTTTCGACGTTAAATATAATATAACCGAATTTTTCATGTCTTTATTGCTATGAACGACAAATGAAATATATTTCTCATTTTGTGACAACGGGAAACAACTCGTTGGAAAGTTTTTACAATTTTATATATATATATATATATATATAAAATTTTTCTTTTTACAATCCTATTATTGATTTTTAAAATTTATTAGAACAATAATAGATTAGAAATATATTGCATATTTTATAGACATTTATTCTGTATGCAATAAATAATCAAATAATTTGTAGTTTATTCGATTATAATTCATTTTTTTAATCGTTTAAACGTTAAAATAGTAAATAAAATGTAGATTATCTTTATTTTCTCTCTCTCTATAATGTATACACATATATATATATATATATATATATATATATATATATATATATATATATATAAAGAAAGAGTAATAAGAGGGTTAAAAAGTTCTGCAGGCTTTTATCACCTTTGATGGCTCGACCTATTTTTCATATAGCCATTTATAAAAGACATTTATGTGTCAACGCACTGTCAAAGTGGAAATTACGACAAGTTCGTTATTATTTAGTAAGTTTAAAGTACGGTCAAATTACAATTAGAATGTGGCAATAAAGTGACTATCCTCTAATGAATTACTTCTGTGTGTTTATGTGATATATATAAACGGGTACAAAAGTTCCATAAATACAAAAGAAATTTCAATTTTTTTTAAAAAAATAGTATATTCTGTATCTATAGGTTGGTAGGAAAATAATTGCGGTTTTTGTTTTCTGAATTCTAACTTTATTTTTTTCAATGGAAGTGTCGTTTCATCTTGTTCATGTCGATATCATTTTAAAATGCATCTGTATTTTGGTAACATCGACTTTGGTTTTATTAAAGAATATAATTATTAAAATATATAACTATAAATATATATATAACTAATTATGAAAGAATATAACTTGTGTTTTTAAAATATTTTTATTTTCCAATATGATCCCATGAACTTCATCCAGCGATGCTCCAGTGCTTTTATGCCGTCCCAAAAATCCTTTTCTTGAAGGTCCTCAAAATAGCAATTCACTGTTACTATCAGTCCTTCGTATGATAAAAACTGCCTACCACCAAAGATTCTTTTAAGTTTTGGAAAACGATGGAAAATTGAGGGGGAGGGGTCAAATTTGGAGAATAGATTAAATGGGGCAGCAAGTCGTACTTCAGTTCAACGAATTGTACCATGGATACAACACTTGTATGAGGACGTGTATTGTCCTGATGAAAAATGATTTTTTTTTTAATAAACCTGATCTTTTCTCATGAATTGTTTGATTGAATCGATCCAAAAGTTTAGCATAATACTCTCTCGTTATCATTTGACCTTTTGGAAAGTAGTTAATTGGCAGAATCCTTTTAGCATCTTAAAAAAGCAAAGCCCTAACTTTTCCAGAGGATAAAATTGATTTTGCTTTTTGATGGAGGAGAATCATCGTAATTCCAGTGCTATGATTGTTTTTTTTTTTTTTGATTCTGGAGTGTAATAGTGCATCCAAGTCTCATTTGTAGTCACAAATCTCCGGATAAAGTCAGTCGTATCCCTCTTAAATCGATCTTGGAACCTTTATACTCGAATGCGTTTATGATCAATTGTCACCAAACGCGGCATCCATTTTGCAAATAGCTTTCTCATACTTATTTCTTCACACACATACACGCGTTCATCTGAGACATCCACGACCTTAACAATTTCGGACATCTTCAATCACCGATCCTGTAAGACAATATCATGCACTTTGTGGATAATTTCTTTTGTCGTCAACTACGCAGATTATCTTCTAAGCTTGCACGACCACATTTAAATTCAGCTGCCCTCTTCTTTACGGTTGTATACGAAGGTACACTATCACCTAGTACATTTTTCATCTCATTAAAGATTTTAAAGATTTCTGTTGGCGTTCAACCTTTTTTGTGAAAATTTTTTATCACCACACGATGTTCACCTTTATCCATTTCGATAACGCCATAAAAAGAACTTTATTTAAATTGATGCTTGTAACAAGCTGCTTAACATATTAGTTGTAGACTTATATAATATAATTATGTATAAAATAAATATCGCTCTGTAACGCCCCACAAATATTTAAAATATTACCATTATTTATTAGGCCACAAACTTTTCAAATCACCACATCCTATATTAAAAAAATTAGCTACATTTCATTTCAATTCATTCAAATATCGTCAAATTTTTATTGTTTTTAGTTGTAGAATGTGATATACTGTCCACGAAAGAACAACATATAGACTTTTTGTACTAAAAAATCATGTGTATATATATATATATATATATATATATATGTATGTATTCACTTTATTTTCGAATACAAAATATATTTAAAAACAAAACCGATACTACTTGGAACAGTTTCACTTGGAGCAAAACAAATATTTCACTTGATCTACCGGCTTGATTTGAAGTTTGAAATTGTTTTATAGGGATGTACGTTTTTCTATTGCTGTTATATTGAGACCATTCACATAAAATGTTTTCGTTTGATTTGATACATGTTATAAAATAAATATCTTTTTTACTTGCATGAAGACATGCTTTTTTTAGTCTGTTAATAGATTGAATAGTACTGAAACGATAGTTGAGTTAAATTTAATGAATTTATTATGTTTTTTTATTTTTATAAACACAAGTGTTTTATTATTTTAACAAAATTCAAATAAAATAGATTAAGTTTATGTTTATTATATTTAAAATATTGTTTCCTTCAAAATAAGAAAAATGCTTATTATTGGCGACAATATTTATGTTTTTTCGTATCAGGTGTACAAATAAATTCGGTGGCTTTTTTATAGAAAATCAATGTTTACGGAAAAGTTGAATCCATTTCATCCTCAAAATAATCCTTATTATTTTGTATAACTTTTCTTAATATGTCAAGTAATTAACGAATTTCTTGTCGAAAAAAATGATGGAGATTTTGAGTCGATGAAGTTGTAATACATTTTCGGATTTCTTCCACTGTTTTAACATTTTTTGCACATTTTATGCATCACAATACCTTCCCGAAAAGCTAAACGAATTATTCCCGCGGATATATTTTTCAACTGGAATGCGAAAAGTATACAATACCTAATATGCTGTTTTGTGGACGCCATTGTATTCATTACTGCTTTGTGAGGTTATGTCAACTTGTGTTCCAAAATATATAATAGTGTTTCAAAATCTTAAAACGACGAGAAAATATTTTAATTTCAAACAGAGTTATGATTGATTCAATTTATCGAATGAATTTTTATACCTAATAAATAAAATCTAATTGTCACCTTTTTTGAAAAATACAAGTAAAAAGTTCTACTATTAATAAAAAAGACTGCTTTGCATTTTTCATTTAAATATTTAATCTATCGAATTAAAATTCAAAAAGAGATTAATACTCTGCAGCGAATATTTTAAATATTTAATGAGTTGAATTTTATCGTGCTCCCTAAATAAATAAATCTATAACTCATGTATGCTACAAGGAACCTTTATCTATATTTTCTCATGTTTTTAGAACCTGTTAAATAATTATAACGTTGAAAATTCAACTCATATCTTTATAAATGGAAATACGTAAAATCCATATATATATATATATATATATATATATATATATATATATATATATATTCATGTATGTATGTATGATCGTTGATTTAGAGATGAGGGCTCCGAATTTTAATTATCTGTTCCACCCGCCGTCACTCGTTCGCAATTATCACGACATTAAATATAAATCACGAAAATTACACGATCCTGTCGAAGGAATCGTACAAACGTATATACATACGTATAAGGTTATTCGATTCACACAAACAGTGTTTTATTCACGTATCGTAAATCCATGCTAAACAAGCGTAGAACTATAAAATGATTAGGGGTGACGTCGACAATAGCACACGGCCTTACGCAGGGATGTTAGCATAATTGCACCCCGGGGAAATGATTACGCCATAAATACTTAAACGCTTAACCGTACTATTAATTACAATACGACCAGTACTATATAGTTTAAACATACCAACATCTAGCACAGCAACGTGTGTCTGATTTGTTTAATTATATGTGTTACGTGACGCCGGTGTTTGTTTATTAATGATAATAAAAACGAACGTCAATATTTTATGCGAGTAAATCGATTATAAATAATGTTTCATGTGATGAAGAACTTTTACTAGGTAAAAGTTGATGGACGGACTTTATTTCAAAAATATCCAGCCAGGATAAATAAAACAATCATTTAAATATATTGTTTTATTGGTTATGGTTTAACTTAAAACTACCCTTCGCGTCTAAAGCCTGTTACATTTTTCTGTGACACAGTAATGGGTTTACAAAGAGCCAGTTTGCTTCGGATGACATCCAAAATGGGTCTGACATCAGAAAACTTCAAAATTCATTATAAGATTTTAAATCAAATGGAAGTTTAGTCAAATCAGATAAAATATATACACATACATTGTGTAGAAAGCCGTACATAATAAAATTATAATGTAAATGAATTGACATTTCTATGAAAACAATAAAGAGAGAAAAAAAATGAATCTTTGAAAAGGATTCAAGGAAAGATGGCAAAAAATGTTAATCTTAGATATTCAGAGGAAGTAAAAAAGATTATGTTTGAATATCTTGATCGGTTCAATGAAAAGTTTGTTTTTAACCCAGCGGAGGTAGCAGTTGGTCTGACAGATACAAACAAATTGTTTTATTAAATATTCTTACACATATCCAGTGTATAGCTTGGAGGTCATGGGTAGTTGCGCATTCGTATATTAATACACTGTTTATCCGGTCAGTTTGGTTACAACACACGTGTTATGTAAGGGTGTGTGATATTTGATAGTAAATTGTATCTGAGATATCGAAAACTTCGATGTTAGTATTGGTTCAGTTGATTTTTTTTTATTTATTATTGTAAATGGTTGAAGAAATATATCGATTGGATAATCAATCAGATGCTGACGAAATTTATCAAATTTTATTTGAGTCCGATGAAGAGAATGATAGAGTCGAATGCTAAAATGAAAATGATTTAGAAGATGATGATTATATGGAAGTTCGTTCAGAAGATTCAGATACCGAACAAGATATTTCTAAAGAAGAAAGTGAATATGAAGTAGACACGAATGAAGGGTATTTTCTTCAAAATGATAAAGAATCAAAATGAAGGGAAAATCCAATAAAAAGACAATATAGAAGACAGCCATAGAATATTTTGTGTTAACTTCCATTAGTTTAGCCAAACGTAAAAAATGCCAAGGCAGAACTTGGAATTGCTTTATCACAGATGATATTTTAGACATCTTATACAAATAAATATATCTATTTTATTTTGAACTGGTATTGAAGAGAAAAAGATACTAAACGAATAGACAAAACAGAATTGAAAGAATGTTTACGCTTCTTAATCTAGCTGGTTTATATCGCAACAATCAGTTAAATTTGCTGGATTTGTCTTTACGGAGATTTAGGTTTATTCACAAATGTATCAGATTTGGTACAATTAACTTACAACCCCTGAAAGTTGACAAATTAGCAGCTTTGAGAGACATTTTCTCACAAATAGTAGAAAACTGTAAATTATGCTATTCTATGGGAAAGAATGTAACAACAGACGGGATGTTAACTGGACTTATTCACCTATTGAAGATTCTGATTAATTAATGTTAAATACATTTGTTTAGTTTTATTTTATTTCATTATCCATGTTTGCGTTATTCTGTAACAAAAATTTTTATTCATTATATTTCTTTATCTAATGATTTCTAGATTGTAATTAAAATAAATAGACCATCATACATTATATTTGCAGCGTGTTTTTTAAAAAGTTTTATCGAATTTCAGCACATATTAGTAATGAATGTATTTCTTGGATACATGCGACCTAAGCTGCATTTTTTTCGAGCGCGACCTCCGCAGGGTTAAGAGAGTGAATTAATCTCAGTCAATATACAATGTATACAACGATATAACATATTCGGGCAAATATTTTGATTGTTTTTTCAATAGAAGAAAAACATGGAAATTAAATTCTAAACTTGAGTCAGCTTTTCGATGATTTCTCTTGTGAAAATATCAATGTAGAAACAAAACAGTTGTTTACAAATATCGTTGCTGTCAAAATCAACATTGAATGTCCAAAAAATGGACAGAATTGCAATTTCTACAGTTTACAGTTAAATTAAATTTTTAAGAAACTCTGTCGTACTTCCTGTTTAGTTTGAGATTAATTTTGAAGTTGTGTCAATTTTTTACGAAAAAGAAAAGATAATATAAAAGGACTAAAATCATTAAGGCAACCTTGGTTTACTTTTAAGTACTGTAAGAGTACAATTTTCTGATTTATAAAGAATTGTCGAGAAGCGAGGCATATTGTTCTTCTCTAGTCTTACAGATTTAGCTAATTCTCTCTTATTTTGTCTAATGGTACCAACTAAAGTAGTTATTAGTTTTGTTGCTAGTGGCGAACTTGTGAAGAAATTATCTGTTGTTACTATTCTCCCGGATTCAATATATGGATTCTCAAGTTTAAGGATGACCAATTCACCCAAAGGTACTAATGATCCCACTTCATTTTTTCCCAAGTAATGGAATCCATTTACAACATATTTACTTTTTACATCCGACACCAACCAAAATTTTATGCCAAACTTATCCGGTTAATTTGGCATGTACTGCATAAACCTACATCTGGATTTAGTCGGAAATAATTGTTCATCAACTGTAATGACACCTCCTGATTTATAACACATTTGGCTATTTCCAACGAATTTCTTTCACACTTCTAAAACCAATGCAAATTTATCTGTTTGCAGTCGCTGGCTTCTTTCATTTTTCTTAACAAAGCAAATTAACCGAAGAATTTCGATGAATTCATTCCTGCTTATTGTTTTTGAGAAAAATTCAGGTCCCCATTTTTAGTTTACTTACGTTTCCTCGAAGGGTGAAAATGACTAATCTCGGTATATGTAGGTATACTACATATAAATTTTACATAAAAAAAGAACAGTACAGAATTAATCATTTAGATATATCAATAAAAGTTAGAAAAAAATTAGAATATAAAATTTACTGAAAATGAGTAATGATTATAAGAAATGACAGAACAAGTCATTTTGACCCCCTTGGTAGATCTAGTGTTAAACTGTGTATCTTTACAATAATATTCTATAGGAAATTATAAAAAAACATGAAGTAAAAAAATGTGTGTTCATAAAAAATGTGATCTTAAAATATATTTTTCAAAAGAAATGAAACGTGAGATAGAAATCCAGTCAAGAATCATAATTAAAATGTTTAAAAAAATGATTGTATGTCTATAACGATATTTTATCCATAATCTTATTGAAAAAACCTTGTATATAAATGTATATATGTTATCAATTTATATTTTATGAAACTAAATTGAATAAAAATATATTAAAAAAAACTGTTAGAATTTATCTAAAGCATATCAAAAAAATATAAAATTGAAAAAGGGTACTACTTACATTTCAATATCAATTTTTGTAAAAAAAGAATTTTTTTTAGAGAAATAGATTTATGATATGGAAAAGCAAATTTAGATTAGACAAATTATATTAAAAAGAAAATTCATTTTTAATCAACTCGATTCTTACAAATGAATTTTTCACTCCATATTCCTTATCAGAACTGTCTATCGATTTCAACTAAACCACTAATAATAACTGTTAATCAGATTGCGGCTTTTCAAACGGTAAAACGAATGCTAAAAAACCTTATTTGCAAGTCTGATGTATTCCCAGATGTGCCCGAAGGAAATTCTACGGACTGAATCAAACTAACCAATTTATCTGGTAACGATTTAATTCCTATTTGGTTTATTTCTTTACTCGCTTTCATATCATTCGGTCTACTCATTGTAGTAAAAAGATATACCGTTAACTACGTACAACCGTCGAAATTAAGGATGAAATTATTTTAATGATGGATTTTAATGATGGCTCGAGGTTATTACGAATAACAGATTAAAGTGAAAACACACAATAATGCTATATATTGATTCGTTAATTTTTTTTCATACATTTTCTATATTATGACGTTGACATCGTTAATATAATCGATCGTATGATCAAATAAACAATTGTAAATGATATTATTTAACTGTTGATTAATTTTGGAAAATTAACACGCATATATATATATATATATATATATATATATATGTATAATAATAATAATAAAAATGATAAAAGAAATCTGTTATAAATCAAGTATTGTTGTAAAAAATGTATAAAATTTTAAAAGAGTGAAACAGTTTTAATATCCATCTATATAAATTAGTCAGTGTTTACTTTAACTTATTTATATCTTTAAGGAAATCAGCACATAATTAAACAATATTTTGATAAATTATGAATTATTTTTATTTAAATCAACAAACTGAACGAAATACAACCTGATGTAAATGAATAACCGTAAATATGTCAAGTATATATGATGGATGTTTTTATACATGCTAGCTTTTAGTAAAATATGAGAAAAACTAGCTTTTTTTAGCCAATATCCATCACTTCTGTACATTCGTAAGTTGTTTAAAATGATAGAATGTCTTCGTTTTATAGGAATTGCTCAATTTTTTATTTATTCATTTTTTTACATTTTGTAATATATATATATATATATATATACAGATATATATATATATATATATACAGTCAAGTCTCTTTATATTTATTTATATATATATATATATATATATATATATATATATATATATATATACAGTCGAGGCTGTTTTTATGCGTATCGTTTTAATGAGGTTTTTAAGTGCATATTTCATGCAAATTCGGGGTTTCCACGTTGTATGTAATATATGAGCTGCATGTTTAAAAAATTATATTTTTTCAAAATTATATTTTTTAATTTAAAATTTTCAATTTGGACTTTTTAAATTATGCTGTATCTGCTATCACTGAAATAAATCCACAAACTTTAAACGCCTGCTGAAAAGAAGCTGGGCTTGTGTGTTGCAAACAGTGCAGCCACTCAACATCGACATCATCAGTTGAAATTACTCTGGTACATAAAATTGGTGGAGAAGGTTTTGATACCTTTAGCCAGAATGATGTCGACGAATTGCTTGTGGATAATGCCTTACCATTGTCTTTACCATACAGATATGATGCACTCACTATCTCGTCTAGTGATGAAAGTGAATTCGCAGTTCGCAAATGGTGCCGAACATTGTCAGATAGTGACAATAAAATTGTGATGAAAAAATATAAAAAAAATTGTTACTTTTCAATAAAATTAAATGAATAAAGTTTTAAAATAAAATTATTTTAAATTTTAAATCAATTTCTTTCAGATTTTCAGAAGGAATTTTTAGGCATTCTCATTTTTTGGAATTTTTATAAACTTTTTTTATGCGATTTTGAATGTATTTTAACTCTTTCCTTTGATTTTATACGGTTTTAGAAAATTATGGAACGTATCCTTAATTTTTCACGTAAGTTATGTCTTTTAGTGCGCTTTATTATTATGCGGTTTTCTGTGGAACTACTCTACTATATATATATATATATATATATATATATATATATATACAAGGCTAGTGCCAAATATTCTTGGCCTAACATGTTTTCGAACGCGTACGGATGAAGAATCTGTGAAATGTGGTAGATTCATGATTTAGTAGCGTTCAAGAAAAATTTTAGTATTAAAACATGATCACATCAAATGTGTTCTTAACAATGTTACAAGTAACTAAAATTGAGTATCGTGCGGTAATATAGTTTATAATAAAAGAAGGAGATAGTCCACAGCAAATAAAATAACGATTACATGACGTATGCAAAGAAGCTTTCCCTACTACTCAACAGTAAGAAAATGGGCTGTGATTGCGGATAGGAGAAAAGTCACTGGAAGATCTTTGTCGCCTTGTGGATGTACTTAGTCTTGATTATATTGCACTTATTGAATACCTGATGTTTAGTGACCGGTGCTTAAAAGTGAAAGAACTATTAGCAATATCTAATTTTTCACAAATAACCGTTCGTCGAATTTTCTATGGCCATTTAGGTATGAATAAGGTCAGTGCAAGGTGGGTACCTAAACTTTTTTCAGTTATTCAGCGTCAGCGTCGAGTAGCCTGCACACATTAATTTTCAGAGTTCTGCGAGCTAGATCCCAATGCACTAATTAAGTCAGTTGTGACCGGAGATGATATGATACTCATTTATTATGATTCTCTGACTAAAAAAGAATCCATAGAATGGCAGCCAGCAAATGAACCTCCTCCAAGAACAATCTACAAAAAAAATCACAGGTACAATTTTTTGGGATTACAAGGGCATTTTATTAATAGATTTTAAGGAGTGCAGTACCACTGTTAATGGCCCATATCATACAATATTACTACATAAATTTTTGAACGATATTCGCGAAGAACGGCGTGGAAAACTGACAAAAGCGCTGGTTGTGCTACAATGTACCAGTTCACACCGCTACTGTTTCTCAAGCCACTATTCGGGAGTGCGACTTCCAAGAACTTGATCACCCACCCTTCAGTCCGGATATGGTCTCTATCGAATATTGCCTTTTTGGTAATTTGAAAAAATATTTACGTGGAGTTTTACGATGGAAATGAGCTGAAAACTGCGGTAACTGACCACTTTGACACGAAAATGGAAGTTTATTTTTATAAAGGTATAGAATTGCTAATTAAGTAGTAAAAATGTTTTGAATTTAAAGGGGATTATATAGAAAAATAGTATTCCTTCCTATCTAGGTACAGAATATTCGTCGCTATTTATATATATATATATATATATATATATATATATATATATATATATATATATATAGATGTTTCAATTTAAGCTTCTACATGAAAGTATTAAAGAAGGTGCAGAGGTTAAAAAAGTCATGTTATTTTTTATTTAATATTTTAGTTCAATTCAATATTAAATTTTGGATCAATGCAAAAGTTCGTATACGATTCAATAGGTGATGTTAAGAGAGCCGCCACTTGTGATTGAAATGTATTCATGTTATATATCGTTTGGAAGATGACAGTCCCATCTATCATTTGAGAATCAGACGCATTTGTTCCAATTCGATTTCTGTGTAAGAAATTTTTTTTGAAAATCGACAACGAAAAGATACACTTGCGTTGGAAAATAATTTCAAGAAACGAAGATGAATTCATAATTGATTAACAAAAGCGTTTTCTGCGCAAAATAATCACCTGAGTTTCAATTTCAAATCGTATACGAACTTTTGCACTGTTCCAATACAATTGAACTAAAGTACTAAATGGGGAACAATATGTTTTTTTTTTATTTTTGTGTTTCTTTAATTCTTTCATGTGAAAGCCTAAGTTGAAAGTTGAATCACCCTATATATATATATATGTTTGTGGGTGTATGTGTGTGTGGGTGTGTGTGTGTGTGTGTACATTATAATGAACTATAATTGTCACTTAAGTTCTTTGATTTATGCGCATAACTAGCAACAACCGATCCAGATCTCGCAATAAAGAAACCCCTACCGACACCCGTACAAACAAAAACTCTCACTTTCCTCTCACTCTATATTTCAAAAACTTCATAACTCGGTATCGTCTTTTTGTAGTCGACGGCCGATAGAAAACTTTCTCGCCGAACTCATGGACTCCATCGAAATCGTATCCGCGTTGCAGTCGACTCTCTCGACGCCTAGTTATTAGATACGATGGACTTTTTCACTAATAAGTCATAAATCCGACGCAAGTGTAATAAACACATTTCTATAGAAAGCAGTGAAACTTTTTTTATTGCCAGGTCGACACTATAAACATAATAATTTGTCCTGAGAAATATACAACCAGTCGTCGGAACATAAATCGTTTATCAACACGAAAGACTGTTTGAAAACAACACGACATTAAAATAAACGATCTCTTCCTGAAATACTGATTCGCGGATTGACAAATTTATTTATTTTATACGACACACAGGTATTTTTTTACATGATTTATTCTCGCCGAAACGTATCATGTGGGCTAGAGACTTAATTAACTTTGAATACTCCCACTGCAATAATAATATTTGAAATATTTCGAAACAGCATCGAAATAAACTATATACACACATATCAATTAAAATTAAAAATATAATATTTATATAACGCCATACATGAAATGAAATCTATTAAATCATTTAACAGATGATGAGAACAGAATTGATGAAAATTATAATGCGTATATTCAGATGATTTAAAGAATGTAAATCATTCAAAGGTTATTTTTTTAATAATAATTTAATTTATTACAATATCGTTTAGAGTTTTTAGAAATTAAATATTTTCTTGACATATTTTTAATCTGTAACGTAGTTAGTTAATCTTGTATGTTTTTATAAGATGTTGCTGCGTATTTTTGACCACAGAGCTTTCTAATCAATGTTTACACCAGCGTTTCCCAATTTTTTCCTACGACTGAACACTTCACAAATATTGAAATTTTAACAGAACACCTTGGTTATTTTGTAAGGTATGTAAATATAAATAATAAATAAAATAAATGAGTAAATTTAAGCGTTCACAAAAAAACAAACATTTATTCTTAAATGTTAATTATTTAAAACGAAACACAAAAAATAATAAAATAAGCTAGCGTATATATATTTTAAAATTTAGTTCTTAACGCTTTAGATGTTTTTGAGCCTTTTAATTACAAATTCTTTTGATATCAGGCGCAATATGAGCAAGTTGAATTCTCATATCTGGTGTAGTATCGAGTATGTTCATGAACTTTGATTTGGTTGCAGCATAATATGCGAATCCTGCCTCGCATAAATATGTCGTTGTAAAAGGATGTAAAACAAAAGTAGTTAATTTTGACACGCTGGGGGATTATTCTCTTAAATTTATCAAGAAAACATTTAATGGAAGTTCCTTGTGTTTTTGCTTTAAATCAGAGTCACTAATTAAGCCAATTAGATTTTCATAATCACTTGCGCTGAAGTTAGCTAGCTTAGTTGTCACTGTAAATGGATTTCGAACACAAGAATTATCGTCACTGGATTTTGGAAAATATTGCAAAAGAGCTGATTGTAAGTCGTGTAAGTGTCCTAAAATTATCTTAGAAACTTCTTCATTTAATTTAGAATTTATTTCAGTCAAAAATTCATGCAAGGCGGGAAAACAATCAATATTATTCTATTTAACTGTAGAAATCCAAAATTGCAACTTTCAATTAAAAGATACAATTTTACCTCTTGTATTAAAAATTGAAATATTCTTTCCTTGCAATGATAAGTTAATTTCACTGTACTTTGTAAAAATATCTTCCAGATACACAAGACTGTCGCAGCATTTAAAATCATTCCAGGTTCATATTCACTTTCCACGGAACATAGTTTGAGAAATGATGGTTTAGACCTAAGGATCTATTTAAGAATGTATATTTAAGCTCAGATGTAAAAATCTTATTAGAATATTATATAAATTGGCGGTTTAGACTGAAGTATTTTTTGAAATTCCAATAAAATTTGTTGACTAGTCGAGTCCTAAATCATTAGATAAAAATTGATAAAATTTTAACTTTTCAATTAGTTTAATTGTAGATAATTTATCTGTTTTAAATGTGATATCGTTTCAAAATATTTAAAAAACAAATTAAATGAATAAATTATGAGTATACAAACAGTATGAATTCGTGAATTATACTTTTCAAACAATCGTATTCTAGTTTAAATTTCCATATAACATATTTATTCCAAAAATATGTTTTTATTAATCATATTGATAATTGTTCGAAATCGGACTTTCTTTTTCCTTTAATTATAAGAAATTTATGTTCACAATGTTATTATTGTTAAATAGTAAAGGCATTGCAATTATTTGAGCCAAAGATCCTCAGATATTAATCCATAGATTTTTCAAAATCCTGTAAATTATGGTTATCTTAAGATATTAGTTAATATTTAATGATTAATACCAAGGGGCTCTGCTCCCTACTCACTACGCTCGCCGACACCCGGAGGTGCTTCGCCCCCCTCCAAATACGCTGACACTCTCTCTCACCTAAAGATCAATCTTATGTCATAGCATTATTCCAGAAAATGAAGCACCTAACATTACAGAATATCGGACATTGAGACTATTACTTCATGATCGAGAAAAGAGGTCAAGAGTGGCGCTTGGAAGTAACTAGCTTTAAAAACGGGAAGATTTTAAACCTCTTCTTGGTTCATTGAAAAAAAATAAGACTAGAATTCAGAAAACAAAACTTCCAATTATTTTTTTGCCAACCTAATAATAATACATTTTTATTCACTAAAACAGTTTTCAAATCAGGTACTAGCAAAAAATTTTGAAATCAAAATATTTCCTCTCTTGGTTTATATTCAACGACTGGTTTTCAGACCTAGACTCTCTTTTTATAAAATACTCTCCTTTTTTTTCTTATTATTCTGACGGATCCTGCCGCGTTCATTTTTCTTTAAAAAGAATTATTTCCCACGACATTCCACCAGTATGGTATTTGACACTGTTGATATATGTTTGTTTTATCAACAGATGTTGAAACAAACAATTCAGAACTCATTTTTACATAGTTTTCTTTTGGAATGTTGCCAACATTTAATACTATTAAACATCTGAGATAATTTTATTTAATAAAAACCAATCTAGTTCATAAATCCACACTGAAACTTATATTCGGTTAATTATTAACCGTGCAAACTTTCTCTTTACAGAAATTATGTATACAGATTAAACTATTCGATTTAGTAATAATCAGAACTATAATTTTCAATTAAATTGCAATATGATTCCGTGTTTACAGCCATAGAAATCGAAAACGGTTGAAACGTTTAATAAATCTACTCATTTTAGTATCAATGCAATTGTACATTTTTAATCAAAGTTATATATCATTGAATTCATTGAATTTACTGTATTTATTACCAATTGGAAATAGATTATCAGATAAATTACGAATGTATATATATATATATGTATATATATATATATATATATATATATATGTATATATATATATATAATATGTATATATGTATCTATGTATTGATGTATGTATCGTTGCAATTTCAACGTGAAGGTGACCAAAACTGAAAAGATTCGTTTGAATGACGAAAATGCGCGCGCGCATGTACATGTGCGAATGTGTACGGCCCATGCGAAATGTTCAACAATGTTTTATTTCATCATTCACAACAATACCGTCGAGGCTACAGTCGACCGACTGTGGAACATTATACGGCTGCTTATTGATCGATAAAATGACATGCCAGTGGTGTCACATGAAGCGAGCTTGAAACTACAAGATTTTCTGATTTTTATTTGCATACACAAGTCGCATAAAACATTAAACAATTATTTTTTGTATTAACAGTAATTTACGACTTATTTTTCGTATTAAAAGAAGTAATAAGTGAATATTTTCAAGATTTAGTTCTGCAATTTATTTCTAAAATATGCAAGTTATAAAAAACAATATAAACGCAGCCATCGTGTTTATTTCTATTGGTGTTATAAAATTTTATTCGCTTCGATGGAAAACATTGTATTGACATGTATTTTTTTTTCAAAAAATCAGAATATTTTAAGTCGATATACTTGAATCTATGATTCATGAATAGATGCCTTGAGATGTTACTGAATGGCCGAATAAATAGTATAGCAAATCAGAGGATTAGTTTTCACTTGATTTAAATAAGTTTTCAAAAGAATTTTTAATACATTTCATAAACCATACTTTTTCCTTGAAAAGAATGTGCAACAATAGATTATTGATCATTTTTAATTTGCTTTTGCGTATTGCAATGGAAATACCATCATACAAAGAATGCTAAGGCGCAAAAAATCTTAAAAAAGTTATTTAAAATATCAGATGAAAAATTAATGAATAAAATTAAGATGCAATAATATTTCTATTTTTAATTTATAAATAAATGTTCATTTATAATTAATTCTCATTAAATTCATTTCATAAATGTATTTGGTTGATAATAAAATAAGAGCGGTTTATGATCTTTAAATGCATATACATTTTTCTCTTTTTTGATTTTCCTAGCTGTATTCAATGGTCCAGAATTGTTGGATGACTAACGCCTAGCTATTGTGTAAGCTCTTATATTGTTGTGCGTGGTTCTGATTCAACTAACGCCTACAGTTGGTCGTTATGAACTGAAGAAGGACGCCTGCGGCCTTCTCCATGTTCAGGACTTTCGTCCTCAGTATGAAATTTTTGGAACCACCAAATAATTAATTTAATAGTCCAATTTGAAGCCAAATTAATAATAAAACCAAAAAATCAATGTTACCAAAATACAGACCAAAATATACACTTTAAAATGATATTAACATGAATACGATGAAATGACACTTTCATTGAAAACAACAAGTATTTTATTATTAAAATACTCAATAATTGATAAATAATATTTATAGTATGCGAGTTTTTAATTCATTTGTGAAATTCTAAAGAAGTAATGACGATTGTGAAACCAAAGAATGATAATTTTTTTGTTGTTGTTATATTTATACTACTACGATTAGTTTCGATTTTTAAATCATCTTATAGCAGTTTGATTTAGATAATTGTTCCTTAAAATGCTTTTAGGCGACTTATCTAAAAAGAGATGTAAAAAGCGATTTAAAAATAATACACGTCACGATACGAATAGATGACTTAAGAATTGAATCCAGTTATAGCTGAATATTCAAAGAGTGATCCAGTGAAACTAAGCCTAAGTGAATGATATATCAAATGAATCACAGATATAAAACAAATCATTATTTTTTTTGTATTCGATGAAAATTGTTGTATGAATTATACAGCTGTAAACATTTCTATTGTAAAAAAGTATGTAAAAAAATAACAAGAAATATAATAAATATTTCGAGTTGATATCAATAGAATCATAGTTTACAAATATTTTTAGAAGGCTGACTTAAAAATGTTAAAATAAAACTTAATTATTTAAAATGACCTTAATAAAATAAAAATACAAATCTCATTTCTAAAAGAACTTTATTGAATGTTTAAAAAATAATCTTTGCAAGAAAAATAAAGATCATAAAAGTGAGTTGGACTTCTGACAATTTATAGAACAGTTCGTTTACTATCATGTCAGTTTTCTGTATAGATTTTCTTTTCTGTAAAAAAATAAGATATAAATACTTCTGCAGATGTCAAAACGATAGTCATTAGTAAATGTTTTTTTTAAAAAATGATACACAAAAGCACAACTTAGAAATTGTAGTTTTATTCTTTTAAGTCATTTATATAATGAGATTATTTGTAAATTGAATCTGCGAATCAATATGGATAAGACCGAATGAAATATTAAAAGATCTATGTTTATATACTTTCTTAAAACACTCATTAATGTTTAATATTCTTCTTTTCTGATAGATCTCTGAAACAACTAAAAGAAAAAAAATACAGAATGGAAGTGTATTTCCCTTTATATAAAGTACTTACGATTTTTCAACATTATATTACATTTATTAACCTGACTGCTTGTATATTTCTCATATCGTAGCTTTTTGAGACGTTATTTACTACTATTTATGATTAAATTCCGGAAGCTTATGAAAACTTTTAGTTCTTTAATTTAAAATAAATATTCAAAAACTCGATTTAAAACAATTTAAAAGACGAAATTAGTTACAGTGAAATAAAAAAATAATGGAAATATTTCTTTCAGTATTTTTTATTCAGTCATTTATTTTTCAAAATGACTGATAAATTCTTATCGAAATTTTCATACATGAATTTAAAATTAATAATATTTTATTTCCTATGTTTTTGAAGATAAAAAATGTACTACTAAGACAGTTTAAGGTAAAATGGATTTTTAAATATACTATTTTTCATATTCATCTGAATGTATTTCAATTTTTGTATTTCGAATAGGAGTAATTCGGATTTTAAGTAGATTTCGAATCCTTCAGGTCACATTTTCGTTTTTTCAGACCAGGATTGATTTGGTGCTTTATATTCAACTAGATGGTTTGAACCGAAGAATATGGAAATCTAAAACAGTCAGAGAAAATAAAAAAATACTGAATAACCAAAAATATAGATATATAGAATGACAAACCACAAACGATTAAATGGTTTAGTTGGGGTTAAATTCTGAAGTTTATTCGCTCCTAGAAGTTTATCAGTTTTCTATCATTACAATATAGTTCTGATATTGTGGTTAAATTCATTTTCATAAATTAATTCTTTTTTCGTTCCAAAACCCAAAAATAATGTCAAAAATTCTGATCAAAAATACTCGTTTATTCAATATTTTTGATCAGAAAAAATGTTTGTAGTTTGTGAAATTAAAAAGGAATTCATTTGTGAAAATTAATTTAATACTACAACTTTATTACGAGTATCTGTTGTCCCAGAAATATATTAACTTAAATATTTAACACTTTTGATGAGAAAAATTCAGTGTGATGTGTGGAGAGAAAAGAGAATTTAATTGTGAAAGTTTTATTTTCTGTGTGTAATTAATTTTTGAAATTTACTGTTCAGAAATTTTTAATTTTATATTTATTTCTAATTGTGATTTTTTGTTGATTTGCAGTATGAAGTGTACTTGAACATAGTAAAGTATTCGTACTAGTCGTAGACACCGTGCATTTGAATAATTGATTTGATACCATCGTCGAATGGTATTTTCCTCTTAGACAGAACGGCGATACACCACTGTTCCCGAGTTTACATATAGTACAGTTTCACCATCATACACACGGCGAATGAACAGTGGCGGGTGCCTGCTCTACGACGACTCTGGCTGCCTATCTCGTACCGACGCCTCTTGCGTCGCGGCGTTCGCTTTTGCTTCTGTAACAGCACCGTTTGTGTGTTCTGCACACTACACAACACACAACAGAGAGTCGAACCGTACGTCAGAGTCGGCGCCCGCCATTTGCCGCTCGCTGCGAAACGGCTGTTGTTCCGTCGCTTTTGTTTTGTTTATAACAACATTGTGCCGGCGTTAAAGTGCAAACCTGCTCGTGACAGTTCGCCGTACTTACGCGTCTATAACTAAAAGTGATGTAAAAGCTTACGATGCCGACACCCCGTCGAAACCCATCGGGTTCATCTGAAGTAAACAAATAGTACCCGTCGTAACAACACGACCGGAGTTTTTATCGAGAGACACGTCCGTGAAGAAATGAGCTATTGTGTTTCGACCGAATTGTTTGTTGTTTTTTTTCCTTCGCTGCACGGTACTAATTCAATGAAGAGATAAGGAATGACAACGGTTATGTGTTGATTTTAGTTGACAGTTTGTGTAATGTTTTGTCAATTTAAATTTTGCGTACGCATTCGATGCTACACAAACGCACTGATTGTGTGACATTTTTTTTGTTGATGTGATGGAACTGGAATAGAAAATGATTTATTATTCATACTGACGATACAACCGCCACTGACTACTATTGTTGTATTTGTTGTAGAAACATAGAAAAAATATATTAGACTATTTTGCTTTATGATGTACAAAAACTGTGTAAATAATTCAGTGAAATCATATACAAACACTCTGAAACTTATGTTTTGAATTCAAATCGCTGAAAAATCTATATTTCCAACCTGAATATTCACAGGTAAGTTCTGTAAGATTTTTTCATTACTAGTTTTATTTTATTGAAAATTACACTAACACTTATAAAAAAGACAATAACACTTATAAATACAATAAGAACATTGCGTCCATTTACAGAATTATATTAGAATATTCAAGTGACATTTCAGAAAAATATATATGGAATTTCTCATGTTCTTTCCTTTTATAAAAATTATCATTTATAAAAATAGTGTTATAATTTACAGTTTAACCAAAACATTACTTTATCTACATTTTATAATTTTTTAAAAATTCATACAACATTCTAAAAATAAATAAGTAACATCATTCAATTAATTAATTAAATAATATTACAAAACCGCACATTGAAAAACAAATAAAATTAAACAAATTGAAAACGTTATCTATACATAAATTATTATCTCTCATTTTCACATTAAATTAAAAACAACCTATAGAAAATTTGAAAAATGAATACACACACACACACACACACATATATATATATATATATATATATATATATATATATATATACATTTATGAACAATATATTGAAAACATTCAACAGTAAACATTTTTTGCAATATGGTACTGAACAGAGAGATTACTTGAAAAGTAGTCAAACAATAAGTAAATAAATATAAAATAAATCAATTTTACATTTAAGATTACATAATAAAGCTAAAATAATCTTTATTCAAGATATAGTCTATGTGAAAAAGATTTTCTATTATAAGAAAAGTATGAAAAAAACTTATTTCCATGAAAGCCTATTAATTACAGCAGTCATTTTTCATTCATAAGCATTAAGTTTTCTATATTTTCTAATATGACTATATCCAATATTTTATTTTATAAAAAAATAATCATTTAACATTTCATATTATAATATTTTATATAAATATACATTTAAACATTTGTTGTTTTTAATAACTGTCAAACAGAAATAAAACAGTTTTATTAGATCATGAGTAATAGGTTATGTATTTTGTAAAAATATACCCACATACATATACACACGCATATATATATATATATATATATATATATATATATATAGAGAGAGAGAGAGAGATTGACCTAAATGACAAATTATTTTATTCATAAAATTACTATATTAATGTCTATAGAAATTAAAAAACCATCATTGGTTATGTTTGACATTTGACATTTTAACATACAAATGAGTTTTAAAATAATTATTTGAGGTTAGAACTAATTTCAATTTGTCTTTATTATAAAATTGTATTGTTTGTCGAAACAATGTAAAATATGTTATATTTTTTTTATTAATTAGACAAATTCGTGACTATTTTACTTCAAATGGAATTTGAATTATCTTATTATAAATTTGATTGTTTTATATAAAAATTTGTAAAATATAGAATCATTGGATCGTTTAGATTGAAAGAATTTGAAAGATTTACTTATCTAGCAACATACTGAAGGTAAAGGTTGAAAGGTCTGGTGATGATTAAGAAAATAAATAGAGAAAAAGGGAAAAATGTCTTTTAAGTCATTATAAATTTTATAAAAATCAAAACAAAGTGTTTTTTTTTAATTTCATTTTTGGGGCTCAGTATTCAATCATTTTTAATAAACACTGATCTTCCTCATGCTTATGACATTTTTAATGAAGGAGTAAATGCATTGTATTATGTATTTTAGATATTATTAATGATATCACATTAACAATTATAGTTTTTGACACAGTAGCTAATTCACTTTCACACATGAATTTTGAGTTTTCACATATTACAACATTTTTTCTGATCAAAATGTTTAATAATCGATTATTATTCATATGTGTGACAATGATCAGATATTTAATATTTTGATCAGAATAAATATTTTTGTTGTGGGTGGAGTTAATGTTCATTTATGAAAATTATATTGAATCGTTACAAGTCAAAATTAAATATATATATATATATATATATATATATATATATATGTATATAGAAAGAGAGAGACATAGAATATAATAAGACCATATAAGAGACCAATGAACGGGTGGGATAAGGAAATTAAAATTTTTATTGGAAATCAATGGAAAAGAGAGATATTCAATCGCACAAAATGGAAAATCATGGAAGAGGCTTCTACCCAGCAGTGGATTGACACAGGTTGATGATGATTATATATATATATATATATATATATATATATATATATATATATAGGTCTTTATTTACTGAAATAAATCAGTAATTAAAAATATAAATTTAAAATTAAAATTTACAGATTTTATATCATGAAAAAATACAACAATTTGTTTAAAAAGAATTTATGATTTTCATCAAACCATAAATTATGTTTCCGATTAAAATGTCCGATAGTCCATCATTATTCAAACGTGTGACAATGATTAACTATTGGAACATTTTGATTATAATAAATATTTTTGGTTTGAGAAGAGTGAACATTCATTTATAAAAAAACCTATTGATTTATTCAGTGCCATTATAGATTTATTAACACATGTATGTCTCTTACCTCTCTTTCTCTCTCTCTCTCTCTCTATATATATATATATATATATATATATATGTATATATATATATATATATATATATATCTGTGTGTGTGTGTGATTAAAAATACAAATATTATTTTTATATATTTTAAACTGTGAAAGAACAAGCATAAGGAAGAGAATCTATTTACAAAAAAATATGTTTCCTTGTAAGATATATATAAATTATTTTTTTCTTATTGACCAACATATATATATATATATATATATATATATATGTATATGTATATATATATATATATATATATATATATATATATATATATATATATATATATATATATATATATATATATGTATATATATATATATATATATATATATATATATATATATATGTATATGTATATATAGTTAGATATTTTTCTCAAAAATACACAGTAACCTGTCCCGAATTTTGTTTTATTGGATTTAGCAGCTTAAGAAACTAAATAATTTTGTTAATTATCTTTTTAAGGATCGTCCACAACCGTAGAGCCACCTTAAACAGCAGTTTGTACACATAATGCATATGGATGTTTGAAAAGATAATGTGAATTATCTGTTTATATATAAAATATTCTAATATTAGTACATACTACACTACTACAGATTATTTATTTAAAAGTTTAGGAAAAATGACAATGAAACCCAATATTGTCTCGAGAGCCGCAGTTTGCTACCCTTGATACATACATATATATATATATATATATATATATATATATATATATATATATATATATATATATATACTTTTATGCATTAATTTATTTATTTGTTTAATTATGCAGATGTAACTAATCAGCACACACTTCATTCCCAGAAAACATTACAAATAATGGCATATTTAAAAACAACAAAAACTGTATTTATTATTATTATTAAATTTCTTGTATTATATTTAGAATAGATACATTACTAGCACATGTAACGTATTAAACAATTATCATATACACACGTACTCTACATATCTTGTATTTAATCAATCAGAGTTGATTTTGATTGAGTTTAGAGACGATAAAGTATGATAAGATAATATTGACATAACAATTAGTGATGTTATAGCATCTGGCACTTATTTATTTTGCTATTTTAATAGACAACACGTCGGCGATATTAAATTTCAGCAACATATCTCAGTATTGAGTTACAGTTATTATTTCGCAAAAATAAATACAAGGGTGACGGTTTTTTGTGTTTCGTTTTGTGCGAATTATTATTTTTTTTAGCAGCTTGTTCAAATACGAGTTTAATTGGGTGCGGTACAAATTTGTATGTATGTAATTGATGTATATATGGTTTTTAAACATAATACACACACACACACACATATATGTATATATGAATATATGTATATATGTATATCAGTTCATTTCGTGTCTATTTAAATATATACAACATAAAAAAACCGTTTAGTTACTTAATAATTTTGAAATTAATTGAAGTTTATCTCGAAAAACTGAACAAATAAATTTTGAAAATAGGTCGAAGCGTACAGGTATATTTTACTGTATATGAATTATTGCGATCTGTAAAACAGACAGCATTAATTTACAATATCACGTACATTAATCACAATTTGAACGTGAAAGCTTTTGAAGGTAAACGTTATTTATAATACGGGATGTATTTTGATACTAATTACCTATCGCATCACTCTGTACATGTTTTGTCGAATGAAAATATAACCGTTTTGTGTCTTTGAATAAGTGAGAAGAATTTTTTTATAAAAAACAATTTATTTATTTCATAACGAAGCTGCATTATATCCTAACTCTTAATTAAAATGTGTTTATATTTTTATGTTTTTATTTAAATTCTTTAACCCATTCAGCGCTGCTATTCCATATATGCAACATTAACTTTGGAAATTTTTTTCTTTCCTAAAAGTATTTTATTTTTCAATACATTTTTATGCAACATTAAACTATGATTTAATAGCAATAGAACTACATTATTATTTTTTTCGATTTTTGAGAAAATATGAAAAAACGGTATAGATGTAAACTTTGCAAGAGTCAGACCATATTTATATATATATATATATATATATATATATATATATATATATATATATGTATAACGTGCAACGTTTTGCTCCACCCGAAGTGTTTTAGCAACTATCACGACATTTGATTCGGATTTTAATGAAATAAATGAATTTAAATCTTAAAATAGTCTAGTTTTTATTCACTTTTGAAAAAAAAACTGTTTTGTTAATGCTAATACTAGTCGCCGCTGTTGCGTATACAAAATATATCAATGTGGAAAATTAAACTTGTTATTTTTTTTCTTTCTAATGCCAAATTAATTAGAAGGAACCTAGAACCAAACCATGCTAAGCGTTTTCGAACATTCTTACTATATTGTATAGCTGCTTTTAATGTGTTAAAGGAATAGCTTTAATCTAGTTTGAATTTACAAGATTTGACTACGATAATAAAAAATCGAATTGGTTTTTAAATCAAATACTTATTTCATAAATATTTTCAGGATAAAATTATTTTCACCTATTCGACTGGATTTGAATCTTAAATAGAATTCTATAGAAATATTACGATACGAATTAATGTCTTTTAAGTATTAAAATCTTATAAAAGTAGATTTTATCAATGATTACTGTCTTATCAAATACTTAACAGTACTTAGATTCACATCTTAAAATGTGTTAAACAGGTACACACTTGTATCCAATTTTGTATTATTTGTGATGCAAATTTTTGAAAAAAATTATTTTTTAATAGAATATGCCAAGAAATATTTTGTTTATGGAATACATTTTTTAGAAAGTGATGTTCTTCAAATGAGTAGACCAAAAAATGTTTTGTATATCATTGAAATTAATAAATATATATTAATTTTGATGTATTTTAAAACAAATATATTTTTCAATTGAGAAAAAAGTATATACTTGAACTGAATTAAAAAGTATACTGAGAACAGCATAACAGAATGGTGTATTAAGAAATTAGTAACAAAATTGATTTATTAGACATATAAGATTCACAAATAATTGTTTCTGTTACTTCACAGACCACAAACCTTTTTCTAATCAGAAATATTCAATAAGTGATTATTGATCATTGTTGAATCTTGTTTATACGCATTTCGATGCCGATTCAATCATTCTCAAAATGTTAACATACAGAAAAATCTGTACGTTAATACTCTTAGATTTTTGTATTAGGTTAATAGGAAAATAATTGCTGTTTTTGTTTTCTGAATTCTAATCTTGATTTTTTTTAATGAAAGTTTCATTTCATCGTGTTCATGTTAATATTATTTTAAAGTGCATTTTTCGATTTGATTTTTAGTAACATCGACTTTGGTATTATTATTAATTTTACTTCAAGTTGGGCTATTGAGTTAAAGATGGAAAAGAAGCAAATATTAGTAATTTTCTCTATGAGTTTAAAAAGGGGGGTAAAGCAGGAGAAATTGCTCATAAACTATACAATACTTTTGGTGTAAGTACTGTTAAGGAGCTTAGGTGCAATGGTGGTTCCAAAAAATTTGTGATGGAGATAAGAGCTTTGAAGATGAAGAAGGTCGCGAGTGTCCTTCAGTTCATAACGATCAAATGAAGGCGTTGGTTGAACCAAAACCACGCACAACAATTTGAGAGCTGGTACAAAAGTTAAGCGGTTGTCATCCTACAGTTCTGGATCACTTAAATTAAAAAAAATTATATAAATTTGAAGATCATAAACCGTAATTATTTTTGTAACAACTCAATATATTTGAGCGTTTTGAAGATGTCGATATTGTCATCTAAATGTTTATGAGAAACAATGAACTATGATCAACAATCATTTATTAAACACTTAAAATTAGATAATTTATCGTGTTTTGTGAAATGATATGAAAATTCATTTATAAAAAAACTTAATAATTCACAATGCCAGAACTGTACTGTGACTGGATTTGAATTTATAAAAAAATAACTGCTTAATTACAGATTTATACTCTCTAATTATTAGAAATGGAAGAAATAAATCTCTTAATTTTATTTATACTTAAATAATAAAATTTGAAATAAAAATATGTATACAAACACACATTTATATATTGATAATACACCCGCATAAATATGAGATAAATATCATATATGTTCGTGAAGATATATTTTGATTTATATAACTTTCTTGTATATATTTGTATTACCGTAATAAAACTTTGTATAATACGTTTACGAAGAAACTTTTTTCCATAAATTGATTCTAAATATTATTTTGAGATGCTGCTTCTGTATATAAAATGGATTTTCTTCAGAGAACTTAAATATAGATATGAGCTCTTTTAATATCCATAAAAAAACTTATTGTAGAACAGTTTTTGTCGTAAAAATTATTTTTTGTTCTTATATATGTATGTATGTATATATATACATACATATATATATATATATATATATATATATAAGTTGGTATATTTTTATTTGATTTTTAAAATTATTTATATTTCATTATTAATAGAAAATATAATATTTGAAGTATTTTGTGTATATTAATTTCTTAATGTTTTATGTAAATTTCAAAAAAGAAACATTAATTGTATCTAAGCAATTAGCAGATTAAACATAGATTCAAATCACTATCAGCTTCTTAAAATAATTAATATATATTTTTTTATATAATTTTCAATATTATTTTACTGCCTTTCATAATTTTTTTTAATCGGTTAACATCGGTTTTTAAAACAAAATTATAATCACTAACTTTTTGATACATTAAAATTTAATACGAATTATTAACTATACATTAACATGTTTATAATACGGATTCGATACTCGAGAAATAATTACAAAACAGTATCACTAGAGAGTATTAAACTCGATACACGTGCACAAAACTTCGCCGCTCGTGTTCTCCTCCAGCCCGTACCATTCGTTATTCGTACAAACTATGTTGTTATAATTAGTCTTTTTTTAGATTATCATTTTACATCGAACACGCCAGAAACGTACCTTTATTAAACATGCCCAACCCTCTGATCAATCACGTCTTCCATGACATCACACTATTCATAGGAGTTCTATTTTCTTCCAAATCAATACAACGAACGAGAGCATTGTCCTATATTTGTTATATCATGTTTCTTCACTGCCATCGACGAAATGTTCAATATTCATTTATTTACTTATTCGAGCGGCGCAATAAAAATACATTTTCCTGAATATTAAAATAGGACTGCAATTATTTTCTCATTAGTTCCGAAACACAATTTGAACTGTGTTTTATAAATACAGGTACGGCACGAAGATGTAGATGGATTTTTTTTCTCTAAATATATAAGTAAAAACGTCTCTTTCTCTCGGTTCGCTGGTGGTTACGGTTTCATCTGGTGGTGTGGTGTGGTGTGTAACGTGTACTAACTATTGCAACAAACATGGTGATTCGAATGCATACACGCACATTATTTTAGTAGAGTGATTGTCAAACTTTATATATATATATATATATATATATATATATAAATATATAGGGTGATTCAATTTAGGCTTCCACATGGAAGTATTAAAACGTGACGTGAGGGTTAAGAAAAGTAATGTTATTTTTATTTAGTATTTTAGTTCAATTCAATACCAAAATAAAATTGAACTAAAAGCTAAATTGTGGATAACAATTTTCTTTCCTAATTTCTGTTTTTTTTAATACTTTCGTGTGGAAGCCTAAGTTGAATCAACATATATTAGGTGTATAAATTAATTCGGTGCCTTATTTTACAGAAAATGTTTGTTAACAGAAAAAATAAAATACGTTTGATTCCTCATTATTTTGTATAACTTTACTCCATCTGTTAGGTAACAAACGAATCCCGAAAAAAGATGGTGGCTTTGAGTCGATAAAGTCGTAATCCATTTTTGGACCTCTTTCACTGTTTTAGCATTATTGCATATTTTATGCATCACATCTTCTTCCAAAACATATCTGAGATTCGAGCAGCATTATTTTTAACTGGAATGTGAATAGTACGCAATTCGTAATATTCTGTTTTTCGAACTTCATTGTTCACTACTGTTTTGTGAGGTTATGACAATTGCTTGGTCATGATACATAATAAAATGTTTCTAAATATTAAGATTGGCAGTTCAAATTTTAAAACAACGAGACAACATCTTAATTTAAAACAGAGTTCTGACTGATGCAGTTTACAGGCACAGAATTAAACTTGACACCTAATATATATATATATATATATATATATATATATATATATATATATATATATATATATATATATATCAGCAGCAGTAGCAGTAACAGCCTCTGTTAATTCACTATTGGATAAAGGTCTCCGCCATGATTTTCCATTTTGTACAATTGAATGACTCTTTTTTCCACTAATTTCCAAGAATTTTTTTAATTTCCTTGTCCCACCTGTTCATTGATCTCTTTCTTGATCTTTTTATATTCCTAGGTTTACAGTTAATAATTTCTGTTGTCCATCAGTAGTATTCTTTTCTTGTAACATGCCCCGCCCATTTCCATTTCAAACTCTTTATTCTTCTTATTACATCTGTGATTCCTGTTTTTTTTTCGTATCCATTTTATTCTTTTTCTATCTCTTCTTGTTATTCATAGCATGCATCTTTCCATACTTCTCCGCGTTGTTGGGAGTCTCTGAATGATTTTGGCGTTAAGCACCAATGTTTCTCTGCCGTAGGTAAGGACTGGTAGTATAGATTGATCAAATACTTTTTTCTTCAAACAAAATGAGATTCAATATTTAAATATCAAGCCACTTCGTCCTAATGAGCTCCATCCCATTTTTATTCTCTTATTTACTTCTTCAATGGATAAGCTATCATGGTTTATAAGCTGGCCTAGATGGATAACTTCGTAACTTCTTCTATTTCTGATTTTTATTTCGTCGCCGTCAATGCGTATTTTCATACTCATTGAGCCAAGTGTATAGCCCTCAATGGAGACTTTGTTGAAAAATAAAGTCGATTTTTTCCAAAAAAAAAACTGTATTTAACTTGCTTTTTTATTATACTTATCAAATGATCTTCGTATTTATTAAGTTTTAAGATAGAAGCATTTTCTGTTTCGAAGATAAAATTCATCATTATAAAATCCAGAAAAATATTATTTATTATGATGTCTACGTCCTTTTGGATCATCTTAGTGTCAGTTTTTCACTACTAGTTTCGGCATGTGTGCATCTACAGGTAGATATTAGAGACTAACTTAATATGGCATACATGTCAAAACTAGTAATGTAGATTAAACATTTAAATGATCCTAAAGACAAAAACTATCAGCGGGGTCTTTGTATAAAAAGACAATTCATTTTGAGATCGAACTAATTTTAAAAACATTAAAATTAATAGTTTTTTTATTTAAACATCGGTCAGTCGGTGAAAACTGTTTATACATTTTTGTACAAATTTACCGAACGAAAATAAAACTATTTTTATATCCTACGTTCGTACAAAGAACATGTGCCGATTTCGAATATGATCTGATATAAAAGCATACAAATTTGTATCACAAATTAAATTTCATTACAAATGACTATCTACTCATCAAATAAAAAAAATGTAAATATTTATCTGTTTTCGTTTACCTGACAGTACGAGTTTCAAAAAAATTTGTAAATTAAATCATAAAAATGTTGACTATCGCTGTACCGTCATCCACGTTTCTCTTCCTCTTGTATCCCGGGTTCAGTTCTAGCTGATGGTATATTACGTGTACTTCGTATTGCATCAAGCAGGTTGATTCGAAGCCACACGCACACATATCATTTTGACAGGTAGGCCACAGCACCAACCCCACTTTTCAGTACGTCAGGAAAACTCGATCCATACCTGCACAATGTGCGTACGACGCACTAGGGAAAACACTTGTAGTGATGGGATTCCCGACACGTGTAATATTTTTTTATGTGTCTCGACAACCACAAAATTGAATATTAGACAGATACGGCATAATAAGTAGTTATGTTATAAATATAAAAAATGTGAAATCTCATATACATACATAACAGATATATATATATATATATATAAATCGTTGCATAACAATAATTCTTTCTGTATTATCTTTCTGAATGTGGGTTAAGAATATGACAGATAAAATAATGTGTGTTCTTTTTACGTTTTCTCACTTAGAAAATTATATTATGTTGATTTGTGACAGCTATCTTTTTTATACTAGTAAGTTACATATATAAAAATACCGTTCATAAATGCAGAAACATTTTCATAATACTTTTCATAATTACCAAGCGGCTCCGCCCCCATCACTAACACTCGATTTCCTCTAACAAATAACAGAAATAAACAAATTATACACACAAATAATCTGCGTGAAATAAGCCGTAAACTTTTATAGGAAAAGTGTATAAAAATTAAAATAACAAAATACAATGTTAAAATGTATAATTAATTTAAATTATTTTTTTGACTCTAAAGCTTCAGTGAATATAATAAGTTGAATAAATTTCTTATCAGTTTTGCACTGAAATCTTATACTTTCCTTCTTTGTACACCGTGAAAAAGCTACATGCATGTGGCTGATGTCAACCAATCAGAATAGAGACCACGCGATCTCCATCAACTAATCAGAACACGAATAATTGATTATATATAACGACGATCACGTTTTGATTTTTATCAATAGTTTCATTTATCTTATTTTCATGATCTCCAGAATGAAATTTTGTCACTGTAACTAAATTCACTTTCACAAATGAATATTTCTCTCACTCAACAAATTATAAAAAAGTTTTGATAAAAAGTGTTCAATTAGTGATTATTGATCATTTTTGATTGTGCTTATTCATATTTAGATTCAGATTTCATCATCATCAGCAGCAGAGCGTTAAAATATAGAGAAATCTAATGAATTCACTTAGACAAAATCTACAAACTAATTTTTGAAGAAAGATTTTGCTCTACAATATTCTGCAATAGTATAAACTCAAAAACACATAATAAAGTTTTTTATTCAATTACTGAATTAATTTTACAAACTAATTATCACTCAACTCGTAGACTATAAAATTATTTTCTGATTAAAACTGTTCAATAATTCATTATTGATCTTTATATTGTTAGGTATTCATATTTTTATTTTACTTCCATCATCCTCAGAGCATTAGTTACATCAGTTACAGAAAAATCTAATAAACAGAACAAACCTTGTGCGTCATCCCTTTGAAGATGATTGAATCGCCATCACAATACAGTCATCCTTTTAATTAACGCATAAGAAATCATCAATCATTAATTATTGAACATCTTTGTTTGTAGTTTGTGAGACGAATGAAAATTTCATTTTTGGAGATACACGAACCGTTTGATAAGTTTAGTAAATTTCTGTGATGTGGCACCACCATTCATTTGGTAACATCACGGCTGTCAGGTGTCACTTTTCAAACTAGCATAGGCGAAATTTCAACAAGAAGCGACACATTTTTCACGTTCTACAGCTGTTTGAAGCAAGCATTGTAGCACTTGCCGTAAAAATGGAAAAAACGAGCAGACCTTTTTGAGTCGATTCATTAGCACCACTACACACCAAAGTGTAGTAGCAGTCGAAGCAATGGATAACGGCTGGTGAAAATGCGCCAAAGAAGGCAAAGATCGTTTTATTGGTTGAGAGTAGATGAGGGCCACTGTTTTTGGGATTCTCAAGAAATTATCCTGATTGATTACTAAATAAAGGGAAAAACAATAACAGAAGTCTATTATACAATATTATTGGACCGTTTGAAAAAAGGGTTGAAACAGAAACAGCCAAGATTGGCACACAAAAAAGTGCTCTTTCACAAGAACAACGCACCGTCTTACAAAACAACCGTCGCAATGGCAAAATTGCACGAATTAGGGTTCGAATTGATTCTTCATCCACCCTATTCTCCGGAATTAATCCCGTGGGACTTCTTTTATTTTCAAAACTTAAAAATTTGGCTAGGTAGGAAGAAACTCTCGTCGAATGAGGATGTCATGGACGCCAATGCGATTTTGCAAACTTGCTGGACCAAGTATACAGCACTCAATGAAGACTATGTTGAGAAATGAAATCGATTTTTAAAACGGTGTTTAACTTGCTTTTTTTACTATATTTATCAAACGATCCTCAAATATTCTTCTTTTTTCATTATCATTTTTTGTGATGTGTCTGATAATTTTAATTTTGGCTACGACACACATAAAAGACAGCAACAGTTCAAGAAACTGAGTTATAAGGCAATCAATAATCGAAACAGTTTATACGGTTTGAAAGGTTAAATATATCAAAATAAACAATAATTACTTATTAAACATGTTTATGAAATTACATACTGTGTCGTTTGATGTGTAATTCATTTGTGAAACATAATTTTCTCATATTGATTATTTTAAAGTTAGAACTTCTAAGGGGATTATTTTTTTATCTATTTTTCATTTTCTTTTCACAAGACTCATTATTTTATAGCCATGTTTTTGTTCTCATGTAATGTATATATATATATATATGTATATACACCTACATACATATACATGATTGATCCATTTTTCACGATAGTGTATAATTTATTTTTCAAGAAAAAGCACGCTACATAACCGTACATGAAATAACGCAACTGTTCTGTTTGTTACAACAATGGTTGTACAAACAGAACAGTTCATCGTTTTATTATATTAGAATACTCTTTGTGTTGTCAAAATATTAATACGGTATAATCAATCAGTTGTGGAAAAAAGCTTCAATATCGTTCTCCATTCAGAAGACATACGGCCGCACTGTGAATTCTATATGAAAATCGTGAAAACAACACGGAGGAACAGTACGTTTCACTTCAGTTTTTTCTACTCGCCTGATGTTATTTTTGTGCGTGTTACTTTAAACCGTAATGTAATATTAATAGGTAATGTAGTGGTTGAATACTTCATGGGAATACATTGTTGAATTATGAATGAACCACCTGTCCTATACTATCTTCGACGTTAGTTAATTTTCCACTTTTCTTTTAAAAGTATGGTTTATTTGAATATATATATATATATATATATATATATATATATATATATATATATATTTATACACATGTGTGTAGTATATACAAGGAGCTTTGGTAAATAAAAAGTACATTACAAATATTTTAATACCTTAATGGGATCTCTTTTAAATTAATTCTCTTTATATGCGATATACAGAAGAGACGTTCCTTCTACCTGTAGTGGCAATTGTGGAATTTTATTTCTGTTAGATCTTTTAGTGTGTCGATTTCAGTTCTCTGAATGTCGTCGATTGCTAATCCATTATATACAAAGAACTAAGAATACACATAAACCTCGATTTACACGGTACTTGAATTGCGATTGAAGGATGCGGAAAAACTTCCATTTACACGGCACTATTTCAGTTTAACACGGTCACTCACTTAAAAAAGATCTCAATTTACACTACTGTGCAACAAAATAAGCACATACACGACTTTAAATACTTTTTGCTTCCTTGCATCCTAACAATAAGAGAAACTCTCAATTTCGCATGTTTTTTTCTGAACTGAAGTAATGGTATCAATTCGAGATAACAACAGAGAAAATATTGTTGACAACAGCAAAAATAATAATTTAAAGAAATGTGCTCTATAAATATCAGTACTGATTTCTACTTGAAAGAATCAACTTTGAATAACGTAATAACATGCGTTCGATGATATGGCTTCTACTGAACATGAAGAATTAATGGTGGATAGCGAATTTAATGAAGATGAACTGGTAAAAATGTTCATTTATTCTATATCTACTGAATCTGAAAGTGAATGCGATGAACCAGTTTCAATACTTACTGCAAATATTATAGGTAAAGGAATTGAACTGGCTAAAGAATTGGAAGATTTCTTCATTGAGAATGATCCAAACATGGAAAGAAGTTCAAAATTTTGGAAGGGACTTGCGTAACTGTTTAACTCAATATCAGGAACTTTATAAGGAGTTGAGTAAAGATTTGAAACAATCTTTTATAATGGATTTGATTAGAACAGTTCCCGCCATCCCTTTGAAAAATGAATTATAGAAATGAAGATGTGAATAGAAGAGAAAATTAACAAGTGAATATACTACAAAATGAACACTTATTTTATTTTTTTTTTATGTTTTTCGAATTAATGTGTAAAATATATTCTCTAGTTTCATTAAAAAAAGTAGTATTGTTCCATTGTGGATTTGTAAAACATATCCCTTATTTTTAATACGAGATTTGGACTCGAATTTCACGATTTCGATTTACACGGTACTTTTGGGGAACCAATCTACCATGAAAATCGAGGGTTAGGTGTATAGTAATTTTAATCATTTGACTGTATATGATATGATTGTAAGCGGTTCTTAATTTTTGTAAAAAAAAGAAAATCATATGACGGCTGCTGGAAAACTATTATAACATGTTTTGATATTAAAAATTCTACACAGATAACGTATTGTTGCAGAATCTAATGTTGGATACAGAAAATAATCGTCAAATTTAATGACAGTTCTATTTTAATCTTAATTTACCTCATCTACTATCAGCTTCATTGTATATCAGTGATTCGATTCGATTAGATTCCGTAACAGGTTTTTCTACACTTAGATTATCTTTGTTACCAACTATTTACAAAAAAGTTTTGTCTTACCAAAGACTTGTTCTCCAGTCAAAAAATGGTTCTCCTTTCAACTTTTTGTATCAGTTTTCTGAAGTTCGATGCAATTTTTGTCAGTATAACATTACATTCTATCTCTCTTTTTGTAAATCAGTCGACAAATGTGTTATTAAATATGTTTTATACCGTAGCTAAATGCATTTATAAAAATTAATTAGATTTTTCTATACCTAAGTTTAAACCTCAAATTATTCTATGCCTGTGATAAAATATTCATTTCAATGGAAATTCTAACAGTAAAAAATGTTCAATAATCAAATATTGAACATTTTTGATCTGAGTTATTTACAAAAATATTCGTGAAAACAGATCATTGTTTACTTCATGATTACACGACTTGTATTAAACAGAATACAACTATTTTGTAATTTATTTCGTTCTTGTATACCTGGATTTCAAATTACTTATCTTGTCCTTGAGATCATTATTATTTGTTTATATATCTTCATTACCGGTTTCGTATTTTGGTATCTTTAGATAGACATTATCGAAAGATAAATGGGGATGGTAATTGAGAAAAATGAACCAAAAATAATGACCTTACGGAAAAGAAAAATAACATCAGATTAGAGCTAGTGTAGTTACAAAGAAGTGGAATCAAATCATACATTGGCATAGATTTCATGTACAGAGTATTACCATATCTAATTCTGAAAAAAAAACAGTTTTATCCTTGTATGTCAGAGACAGGTTGTTGATTAAATCATGAGTTCAATTTCGTAGAATCATACAAGTTGTGTCCTCTTTCAATAACAAACGGACGAGTTAAAAACAGTTTAAACGAATTGATTAATCAAACTTTTTTACTACAGTTAATTTTATTTTGTATAAACTGATTTATGTGTTTTATTTATTTTTATTTTAAAAATTAAGCAATAAATGAATACAAATTTATTTAATTTTTTATTATATTTGTTTATAAAGAATAGTAGTTGTAATACTAAAATCTATAAAAATGTAAAAAAACCTTGACGTTCAATTATTTTCGCATACAAACAAACACACACATTTATATATATATATATATATATATATATATATATATATATTTATGTATGTATATATATACATTAACAAAAATATCATATGAAATGAACATTGAACTCGGTTTTATGTTCATTTATATTTGATACTCTGACAGAGTTTTGTGAGTAATTACATTTACTTTATGTCATACTATAATGTGAAAATCGAATACACTTCATTTCACAAAATAATTAGCTGTACAATCCCATTTTTATGATGTACGTAATATCAAAAATAAATTGCATTCGTCAGTCCCTTCGACATAAAATCAAAGTGTGCATGTACTGCACTCAACCAGTTTAAACGAACATATTTTCCAGCTATTTAATTAAATGGAAATTAATTTTTATTTGACAGCTAATGCGTACATGCAAATCCATATTTTTCAATAAAACTCTTATGTAGTCAATATATTTAATTAAACATAATATACGTGCAGCGCAATTTTAGTAAACAACGTGCGTGTGTATATTAAGTTCAATGGCATAAGCTCGTGGCTTTACGAGCTTACGATAACAATATATTCGACTTGGTGTAACGTATCTGATATGTACACACATACACACACACACATAGAGAGAAAAAGAGAAAGAAACACCCACCATAAATATATTAAATTTATATTAAAGTAAGCATGCAGTGTGTTATGTCTGAATGGTAAAAAGAAAACTTTTAATAAAAATATATGTCGAGTTGTGAGAGGATTGATGTTTTATAAATAGATAATGTTTTTAAAAAGTGTGTGCTACAGAAAAAGTTTTATATTAGAATATTGATTTTCATAAATGAAATATTCACTCACCACACAAATCACAAGAAACGTTTTGATCAAAAACATTTAATTATTGATTTTCGATAATTTTTGAGTGGCGAGGAACAGAAAAATCAATTTTTTTAGGTAAAAAGAACACTTAATGAATAATTAATAAATAGTGATTTATTTATAAGTAAGAATATTATTTTTATACTCATTAGCGAAACCTATTTGAGACTCAAGTGTATAAAAATTAAGAAATACAAAAATATATACATTTGATTCTTCTTTAGTAAAAATATATTTAATTAGAGTACAGTTCTGAATCTGTGGATAAATTCACTTTTACAAATTCTTTTCTAACTCCACAAAATGCTAAAATAATTTCTAACCAAAAATGGATTATTGATAATTTATTGACCATTTCTGATTAGAAAACATTTTGTGATTTGTGGGATGAGAAAATAATTCATTTGCGAAAATACGTTTAATTTTAACAAATTTATTCTCTTAGTGTATAAAAAAATATATAAAATAAATTCTTTTACATCGATGTATTAGGTTGATAGGAAAATAGTTACGATTTTTGTTTCCTGAATTTTAACCTTAATTTTCTTTAATGAAAGTGACATTTCATCGTTTCATATTAATATCATTTTAAAGTGCATTTTTTCGGTCTTCATTTTGGTAGCAACGACTTTTCTTTTATTATTAATTTTGCTTCAAATTAGGTTGTTGTGTTAAAGATGGAAAAGAAGTAAATAGAGCATTTTTTTGTATGAGTTCAAAGTGGGTAGTAAAGCAGCAGAAATTGCTTGTAAACTAAACGAAAACTTTGGTGTGAGTACTTAAGAAACATACGGTACAATAGTGGTTCCAAAAATTTCGTGCTGAGGATGAGAGCCTTGAAACTGAAGAAGGTCGCATGGGTCCTTCTTCAGTTCATAACGACCAACTGGAGGCGTTAGTTGAATCAGACCCACGCACCACAATTCAAAAGTTTTCATAAAAGTTAGGCGTTAGTCATCCAACAATACTGGACCACTTAAAACAGCTAGGTAAATCAAAAAACCTTAAAATGAATTTGAAGGTCATAAACCGCAATTATTTTTCTACTAACCCAATAAAACTTGAATTAAATGCTCTTTTTGACGACCTCTGTTGTAATCAGTTCTCTATTGTAATCAACTGACAACCAATAATCAGTTAATTAATATGTTATTACTATTTTATTATTACCATGATTGCATTTAATGATAGACAATAACATCACTTTTTAATTAGTTATTAAAATCGGTAATCTAAATATCATTTCATAATATTATTCATCGTTGTTTACGTAGAAAGATAGAAATACCATGATATGCAATTACACTATTTAAATATTCAATATTTATAAGATTAGACTTTTTCAACATCGAGTTACGTTCTCATCTCCCAAACTATAAAAAAGGTTCTGGTAAGAAAATTTTAATAAATAATAATTGATTATTTTTTATTATTGTTTATGTGCATTTTATTGAATATTCTATCATCTTTAGACATGTTTTGTACTTTAGTGTTCTGAGGATGACGACATGGTCATGAAAATGGGTATATGCAACATTTACTTACCATTTTTAATCAAAAATTAAATTGTGGAAAGAGAAAAGAATTCATTTGTGAAAATGAATTTAACCACAGTGGCAATTAGATTTTTCCATTACATTTTATCGATGATTAATGTCTTATCAAATATTTAGATTAACACTACAAATATAATACTAAACCCCGTCTTTGAATATCTATCTAAAAATAGTAGAAGACGGACGGATATTTATGAGTAATTATGAAGTATTTTTCAAGTAAATTTGTTGAAAAAATATTTTTTTCAAAAGAATTGATATTCGTTTTTTAAAGAAAGTTAATTTTAGAATAAAATGTTTATAAATTATTGATATTGATATGTACAATGAATATGTACATTATTTTTGATAAAAAAATGAAATAAAACAATTTTCCAAATAAATGCGTCCAAAAATAGTATATATTATACTTGAAATGAGTTAAAAATGATATCTAGGGCATCATAATATGAGAATATATGAAGAATTTGTTGAGAAAAATGTTTTTTAGACGCACAAGTTTCATAAATAAAGTTAACATATATTTTTCTGATTAAAACGTATAATAAATGACTATTCATCAATTTTAATCATTGATTACATACCATACCTATTTGGGCATTGAAATTATTCATACTCAGAGCACTAAAGTACAAGTGTAATATCATTTGATTTTTCTATGAAACTGAATACAGCTACAGTACTAAAAATTGTACTCGTAGATAACTTGTACTCGTATAAATAAATTAACTTATTGTAAATAAAAATTAACAGTACATAGACTATAACAAATATTATTTTTTATGATTTTATTTACTATTCTTAAAACATATTTTAGTTACTGTCCATAATTTAGAAAATATTGGGGAAAACGTAAAAATAACAAAAAGAATCCAAAAAGAATCAAAAATGAATATAGAAAATTTAGACAGATGCAGTAGCAATATTATATGTAAAAATTAATTCGGTGCCTTTAAATTAAATGGATCATAAATCTGTTTTAAATTAAAATATTCTCTCGTCATTTTAGAATTTTGAAGTGTCAAACTTAACATTTAAAAACACTATATATCTTAGATAAACAGGTCACATAATCTCACAAAACAGTAAGCAGCATTATAGGCTTTGCATACTTTTCGCAATTCAATTGAAAAAAATGCTGGCAACGTCACAGTTAATAATTTGTTCAGATTGGGGGGGGGGGAGGAATATTGATGCATAAAACATGCAAAAAATACTAAAACAGTGGAAGAGATCCGAAAATGCGTTCAGACCATACCTGACATTTCGTTTTCGACAAGGAATTCGTGAGTGACGCGACAAATGGAGCAAAGTTATACAAAATAATGGGCGATATTTTGAGCATTGATATGTATTCCATTTGCAGTTAAAATTCATTTTATATAAAAAAATACAGAGAATTAATTTGTACACCTAATATAATAATAAATGAACGAATAACACATTTTTCAGAGTAATTTGTTTATGTCATAAAATAAAATTAATAAACCAATTAGTGACTAATCGAAATTTTAACATCTTAAACATTCATATATATATATATATATATATATATATATATATATATATATATATATACATAAACTTGAAGATAACACTAGTATTGAAACTAAATATAAGAAATAACAAAAAGTATATCACGTATGGATATAAATCAATAAAATTGTAACTAGTCCATTTGAAAGACTGAATATAACAAAAGAAAAAATTATAATATTATATTTGTGTACTTAAGTGGTATGAATATCTTTTATTAGTTATATTTATTTTAAATTAGATGATTTCGCACAATTGAAGCAGTAAAAAAACTCGAACTATATTTATCAGATAAAAACACAAATCTGATAATTGTATACAATGTTGACGCTTTTCACTGCTTTTCTGTATCACAAATAGAACAATATTCAGACTGTTAGAGGTGCGCGTTACGAACAAAGTCAAAATAAATATTCATGATTCCTTCCCGCAGTCCTATGCACATTCTCCTATCCGGAAAACCCTTAAATGTACCCACTGGGTGCGATCAGGGCCATTGTGGAATTTCCATCTGTCTCACCGCAAGATCCATTAGCTCACTCCACCGTCGCAAAGACTGCTCTCGACGTAATATCCTTATGGAAAAAAATTCGTACACTTTATCTTTGTCGTTTGGTAACGGAGCCGATTGCGTTTTCTTTTTTATCCGTCCGCGGAGTCTGTCAGGTTAATAACCCGTACGCGATGATTCGAGAAAAGTTGAACTCGGGGTCACGGATTCTATTCAGTGTAGAACAGGAAATGAGTTATGTTTCCGTCTCGTTCGTGTCGGATGTTTTTTATATTTCGCTCTCGTTTTATCGTGGCCGTTGCGACGCCGCAATGATGAGTCAGGGAAAATTCTTCTTTAAGGGATGTCATTCTCAACATTAAAAATTATTTTTTATGAAAAATGAGAAGTTAATAATTTTTCATACCACTTACTTTCTCATGTTTAAATTTTATTAGGGTAATTTTAAAGTTCTTTACGTTTGATAGTCAAAATGTACGACTAAATGAACGCGCGGCAACTTATTTCGTATTAACTCGGAAATGTAGATTGAATATAATTTTACTTCAATTTATTTTTTTTTTACTTTTTATTCAATATAAAATAATAATGTTTTACAAGACTATTCTTGTTTAAAGTGGGTACGATTAGCATAAAACTCATTATCACATGTTTTATATTCTATATGTTTTCATTTTTTAATTTTTTTTGAACTTAATAAAATTTATTCAAACAGTTATTGGTTTGCGTTATTAAAATTATTGCTTCTTTTTAAATTTATATATAAAAAATATTAACTAATTTTTATAAAGTTTGTCGAATTGATGTATATATGTATGTATATATATATATATATATATATATATATATATATATATGAAATGGAAATGGACGGAGCTTGTTGCAAGAAGAGAGGGAAACCGATGGACAACAGAAATTATTAACTGAGAACTAAGGAATGCAAAAATACCAAGGAAATGGGATAAGGACATTAAAAAGTTTATTAGAAATCAGTGGAAAAGAGAATCATTCAATCGTACAAAACGAAAAATCATGGAAGAAGCTTTTATCCACCAGTAGATTGACAGGCTGCTACTGCTATTGCTGATGATATATATATATATATATATATATATATATATATATATATATATATATATGTATATGTATATATATATATATATATATATATATATATATATATATATATGTATATGTATATATATATGTGTGTGTGTGTGTGTGCTTAAAAATGTGATTATTATTAGAAAAGTATTTCAAAATTTAAATTTTCAGCATCCACATTTTAAAACATATGGGTATTTTTACCAAAATTAACATTTTTTTTAAAACAGTATGAAATTATGAAAAAAAACGTTCATTTAACATTTTAATAAATACATATTTATAGTCTTCGAATTCAATTAAATAAAAATAGTTCAGAAAATAAAAAATCTAGAGTAAATATGAATATGAATTAGAATAACTATGAAACACAAAATTTACTGTAAATAAAATTCAGTTTTCACACTTCACACCAAACGCTACTTTACAAAAACATCAGCTGTTAACGAATGGTTTGGAAGGTCGCAATAATTTTTGATATAAGTTACTCATACAGTGGAAGAACTACCAGTATTATTATTTTAAAAATGTTAAATGTGAGATTGCGCGGTTCTTTTAAAACAGAAATTCCCAAAACTTTTTTTGATCAGAGTAATATACAAAACACATAGACGTTCAATGTGATAAAAATCTATTGAATATTTTTATTTCTATCAAAAATTTCTATCGAGGCTGAAGTTCTCATTTAGGTATAAGCAAATATTTTTCCATACTTATAGTGTTTAGGATTGTGACTGAACTCATACGAGTATATTAAATTTTATAATATAAATAAATGTTTCATTGCTCATAAATCATTAATTGTTTTTTTGATCAAAATAGTCAATAATAGATTATTTATTATACAAATTTCGATAGGTTACTTCATCTCACCACACCATACACTTCATCCTCAATACTGAAGTATAGTGTTATTTTGAAAGATTATTCTGTATTTTAGTGCGCTGGAAATAAAATAATTATCATTAAAATGCGCATAAATAATAATCAAAATGATTAATAATAAACTGTTAAACATTTTGACTAGAAAAAATGTTGTGTAGTTTACGTAGACTAAAATATTTATTTGTAAAACTAGATATTTTTTTTAGTAGTAAGTCAGTGTTTATATGAGGGTTGTTTGATAAGTTTGGTAAATTTCTATGATGTAGCGCCACCATTCATTTGGTATCGTCGCGGCTATCAAGTGTCATTATTCAAACTAGTATAGGTGAAAATTCAGCTCGAAGCGACGCGTTGTTCACGTTCTACAAATGTTTGAAGCGAGTTGTAACACTGTTTTTTGGTATTCCCAAGGAATCATCCTGATCGACTACTTAACGAAAGGAACAATGATAAAAGGAGCCTATTATACGACATTATTCGACCGTTTGAAAGAAGAGTTGAAACAAAACCCGCCAAGATTGACGAACAAAAAAGTACTCTTTCATAACACGTCGACCTACAAATCGACCGTCGCAATGGCAAAATTGCACGAATTAGGCATCGAATTGATTCTTAATTTACCATATTCTCCGGACTTAGCCCTGTGCTACATCTTCCTCTTCCCAAACTTAAAAAGTTGGCTCGATGAGAAGAAATTCTCGTCGAATGAGGGTGTTATCACAGCCGTCAATGCGTATTTAGCAGAATCGCAGAACCATGTGTATATGAAGACTATGTTGAGAAATAATCAATAATGAATAATAAATCATTTTTTTCAGAAAAACTGTGTTTAACTCACTTTTTCAAACGACTCTCGTAAAAGTAAACTTTTCATATTGTTCTTTTGTGAAATATCTATCGAGATAAAAACGAATTTCAAATAAAAATACATTTTTTTATTTGAAACAGTTTTAAAATAAAAAAAATAATGATTTACTTTTTATTCCTATAATAATTTCAATGTTTTTCAATACCTCCCACCGTTTCCACTGTATAATTAAAATGTGATTAAAATTTATTTGAAATATCTATCATTCTGATTAATTAATTCTAGCATAAAATTAATTACAAACACAGTGTTAAAAATTAACTATTGATCGTATTGTTTATCCTTCAACTATAATTTATTCAGCCGAAACGTATGGAAAGTTCAATAAATCACACGAGTGGAAAATAAAAGAATCACATTGTTTTGTTTAATTAATGCTGTTTTTTTCCATGAAAAATAACAGTTGTACCAACAGAAACTGGAAACGTGACGAACTGAATAGAATTCGATTATTCAGCAAAGATCAGTGACTCGACATAAAATAATGTTTTATACATTTCAGAATCATATATTTGTGTGATATGATAGTATTTACATATATTTTCAGTAGAATGAAATTTTTAAATATTAAATGAACCATAGAATGAATAAAATTTATAAGAGAAGAACGAATGCGTTGGATTTTTATTTACAGTCCATTTGAAAGTAATTTAAAAAGTGAGATGTATCGATCTTATTTCCAATTATTAGAAATATTTGTCTATATTAAAATTTTACATGTTATATTTTTTAAAATAACTTTTTACAATAATTATTTTTTCATATTAAACTAAACATTTTAGTATTTAATTGAGGATAATAATATAATTAACTGCTTTCTTAGAATATGTTCTGACACTGTGATTAAATTCACTTTCATAAATGAAGTCTTCGCTAACTACAAAATTTTTTTCTGTTCAAAAATGTTCATTGATCATTTTTGAATGGTTTGATGCGTATTTTAATGATAATTCCATTTTCATATCGTAAAAATAGAGAAACATTTCTTTAAAAGTTATTTTATCAAATTGTTTCATTTTCTATATTAGGTTTACAAATTATCTGGTGCTTTTTTTATAGAAAATCAATGTTTACGGAAAAATTAAATATATTTTAGTCCTCAAAATATCGCTCATTATTTTGTATATGGTTACTCCATGTTTCAGATAACTGACGAAATCCTTGTTGAAAAAAAGATGACTATTTTGAGTTGATGAAATAGTAATACATTTTCGGACCTCTTCCATTCTTTTACAATTTTTTGCATGTTTTATTCATCACAACACCTTTCACCAAAACTGAACAAATCATTTCCACAGTTTCAGCAGCATATTTTCCAACTGGAATCCAAAAAGTATGCAATGCCTAATAAGCTGCTTTTCGGACTCCATCGTCTTCACTACTATTTTGTGAAGTTATATCAAATGTTTTGTCAAATTATATACCGCTTTTAAATATTAAGATTGGCACTTTAAAATTGTAAAACAACGAGAAAATATTTTAATTTAAAACAGAGTTATGATTTATTTAATTTAAAGGCACTGAATTCATTTTTACATCCAATATTTAATTGAAAAAATATATGAAAATAAAAATAAATAATAATCCCATTCAGATTAATAGAGATATCTATTATATTTTAATAATATTTAATTATTCTTAACTTATATAAACACACTTTTACGAAAAACATTTACAAGAATCATATGTTTTACCCTAAAGCTGACACTATGGATCAATAGTGTTTCATTGATGACACATAAAATTTATATATTAGGTTTTTTCATCCATTAGAGTTATTTCAAGAAATTAATCAATATAAAATAAACAAATAGTATCAAATATTAAATTAATTTATATTTTGTTTAGATTGATCAATAAACTAATGAGACTGAGAATGTTTAGTCCAAGTTTATTTTGAATAATAATCTTAACTATCATTTTTCTGTATATCTACTTTAATTTTATCATTTTTTATATTTTAATTTACATAAATATTTGATTTCATTTCTAAGTAGACAATTTTGTGATGAGTTCTTATTACTTTTACAGTAAAAACCAAAAATCAACATCACAGTATTATGACATAAAACATATTAAAAGTTATAACATTTTAAATATTCTGCCAAACAGTGTTTAGAAATAAATGAATTAAAGGAAAAATATTTATAATTAATTTATTAACTCATTATAGTCGAAAGTCTTCACACGAGGTGGTTAAACGAAGATTTATTCTTAATAATACAAGTTATGAATCGATTTTGATAAAACTTGTTTTTATGATGAAATAATTTCGTAAACAATGAATACAGCGTGTATATATATATATATATATATATATATATATATATATATATATATATATATACAATTACGATCATGTTTCCTCGATTTAATTTTTTTCTAAAATGATTAAATTTTGAGTAATTTTGGCTAATTTTATAAAAAAAATTTCAATTAAAAATAATACACCTTCATAGTTTTTGTAAAAGCATTTTATATAGATATCGAATTTATCATAATAAATAGATATATTAATATTATTTATGCCAATGGTGTGAAACACACGGCCTGCCATATTCTAGAATGCGGCTCGCGACCCAAAACTAAATTGATTTTATTAATATAAAAAAATGAAATTTAAATAAATATAAAATACATTTATAAAACATTGCAAATTATAGAAGTATATTGTAAGGAACACCGTTTCATAGTCAATTCGATTTAGTTCATTTTCCTATTGCAAAAATTATTAAGAAATATATTACTGTTGTGATTTTAGCAAAAATGCTTCAAATATTTAAGAATTATTATTTGAATTTAAAAACTGATTTGAAAGATTCAACACATGTGAAAATGATCATTTACTATTTAGTGCCCCGTTTTTTTTAACTCTGAAGAAGCAAAAAATAACATCCAAATGCAATTGATTGAAATTCAGTACAACATGTATGTATGCAGCAAGAATCGTGTCAATGTTTGGTAGTACGTACCTATGTGAACAATTATTTTCCCTTTTAAAGACTAATAAGACTTCACACAGGTCAAGATAGACAAATGAACATTTAACATCAATAGAACATTTAACATATATACATTTTTTGTTGAGTGATATTTTGCTTCGGCCTGCAGACTCTCTGAAATTGAATTTGGTGGCCCGTGTTTATATATGAATTTGACACCACTGGTTTATACAAATGAATAATTTTTAATTAAATTTAAAAAGAATCTTCTTACTTGAGGCCAGACTAGTTCCAAGAATATACTTTTAAATACTTAACTTACTTTTGCATTATCTTCAAAGTGCAGTGAAAAATTAATGTTTGAAAGTAAATTTAACCATAGTGATATAAATTGTATATAGATATGTTTTTATATTTTAAAAATAAAATACTTTATTTGTGAATTCGTTCAAAAAATATCTTAGATATTTTTGTTAGTTAAAAATACAAAAAATGTATTGAGATAAATTTGAGCATACAAAGCTACTTATAAAATGAACTTTTTGAATAAATATTATATAAATTTTTTTTTTCATATAAACCCATTAAAGTAAAATAAAATCTTCCATTTCAGACTCATGTTCTTTAGTCGCTCTGAAAGTAATAAAAAAATTTCTAATCAAAAATTTATCACAGATCATTTTTAATTCTAGCTTATTCGGATTTTGATAACATTGATTTTACTCTCAGAATATTTATTAGGTATACAAAATAATTCGCTGTCTTTTTATAGAAAATGAATTTTTATTCACTGAAAAATGGAATAGATTTTAATTCTCAAAATGTCTCCCATTCTTTTATATAACTTTGCTCCATCTTCCGGGGAAACTGATGAATCCTTTGTCGAAAAAGGATGGAGGCTTTGAGTCGATAAAGTCGTCAATGTATTTGCGGAACTTTTTCATTGTTTTCAAATGGGTATCATTCAGGTGATGTCTAAGTGATCGGAACAGGAGATAATCTGACGAGACTAGTTCCGGTGAATACACAGCAAGAGAGAGAACTTTCCAGCCCAACGAACAAATAACGTCTTTGGTCCCTTTCGCGACGTGCCTTCGAATGTTATCGTGCTGCAAAATGATTTTTCTCGTTTCTTCGGCAGTGAATAGCCTTTTTATCTCTAATTCGTGTCTTAAACGGATGAGCTATTGTTATTAACGGTCTGAATTTACAGTCTAACCATATTCAAGCAACTCGTAATACACTATATCCTTAATATCTCACCAAATACACAATAACACATTTTTAACATGAATATTTGGTTTCGGGGTCGATGTCGATGGTTCACCGGGCGTAATCCATGACTTTTGGCGATTGGGATTGTCATACAAACATATTTTTCATCCCCGACTATGATTTTATCCAAAAAAGACTTGTTTTTAAATCTTTCCGTTAGAACATAGCCATATCGCATCTTCTTTCTTTATTTCCGGGAATATGGAATTCATCGGCCTATCTTCTGAATTTTTCCTAGCTGATGTAGATGATAAGAAATGACTTGCTGGATAACTCCGAGTTGTTGAGACAGTTCCTATTCAGCTTGGGGGGATTTATCACTTGACAATTGTTCAAGTTCCTCGTCTTCAAATTTTTTCTGTTGTCCGAGACGTTCTCGATCGTAAAGAGCAAAATCACCACTCCAAAACCGTTAAAACTATTTTTTATATATTTTATGCATCACAATACCTCCTTTCAAAGCTGAACGAATCATTCCCACGGGTTTGGCAGCATTTTTTTCATCTGGAAAGCGAAAAGTATGCAATGCCCAATATTCTACTTTTCGGACGCGACCGTGTTACTAGTGTTTTATGGAGTTATATCAACTGCTTGGCCAGGATATAAAGTATTTTTGAACGCTAAGATTGGAAATTCAAAATTCTAAAACGACGAGAAAATATTTTAAATTAAAACAGAGTTATGACTGATCCAATGTAAAGACACCAAACTAATTTTTATTTCGAATAGATACCTTAATATTTTGAGAAAAATAGCATCTCTATTGAAAACGATACAAGTAATAATCAGTCAATCAAGTATTAAACATTTTTGATCAGAAGTTTTTTTATTATTTGTGAAGGGAATGAAAAATTCATTCGTGTAAGTGAATATAACAGCAAGTTCTGTGTTTGAAACACCACAGTCATATTTTTATTTTAGGTATCAACCATTCTAACGATTCAAATAATTTATTAAAAACTACATCCAATGATATATCTAATCTTCGACAGACGTTTTCTACTTAAAAATGTATGACTTCTTTGAGATTGTATTCGATTTTCTGTCTGGTTCTAAATAAAACATTACATTTCCATATTTATCAAACGATTTATATGATACGTCCATCATTTTATTTCCTCTCTTTGTAATATTCAATTATATAAACTGTACATACACATGTACAATAAAGCAGGTAATAAAAAAATAAATAAATTAACAATAATTGTACATGTGGCACGATTAAATTCAAACAATATTACATCCGTTGAAACCGAATGAAACCACATACATTATACATAACATTCAATTATGTATTACATTTCTTCTCTGACTTTATAGTAGATCGATAATTTTATGGCATGTATAAGTGGTTCATTTTATATTTGTAGTAAGTTCTATACATCGCAATTTTTATTTCGGTTGTAAACTATAGCAACGAGCGTACAGAAAATATACAGTGTATATAAATATATTTTTTTTTACTACGAGATCTTTTAATAAGTGAGTACAAAAATTATTATTTCAAAAATATTTTATTAGAAAATCAATATTTTATCAAAAAAGAAAATCAAGTATTTTATTTTCAAAACCAAGTCTCTCTACAGAGTTCAAATTTGTCTCATTTTTTAATTGAGCATCAGACATATACACTCATCCTTCTTATAACACGGTACTCTGAAAACACGGTAAAACGGAATGCATTTCTCTGATTTTATTACTTCTAGGTTTCGTTTAACACGGTTTCGATACAGCACAGAACGAAGTAACAACGTTATAGGAGGGTTGACTATATATATATATATATATTTCCCCATCATTATTCACTATGAAATATTTTTCCTTTAAAGTTTGTTTCTCAAATTTAAAAAAATATAAATCATACATTCGCATAGACATTTCTGCTATTTAATTGAATTCTTTTTATCATCAATATAAGTAATCGTTTGTTAAGGCAGTTATGATATTTTGCTTCCAAGTTATTTAATAATAAAAGAATATCTTTTTTATTTATATCCTTAATTGTGGAATCTTGAAAGATTAATATTATTTAACAAAAGATTAAAATAATAGTAAATATTGATGATTCTTCGACCTTTCAAATAATCATCTCAAAAAGCCGTTTAATATCTTTAGAATTTATTTGTTTATGATCTTGTATGGATCATTTTTCTTGAGGTGTTGTGAATGTTTTTATATTATGATTTATTTTTATCTGATTTTTGTTAAAGACTGCATTGAAAATTTACTGTCAGTTACTATTTGAGTATTAGGTCATATTTTATAAAATATGAAATGTTTAAAAAAAAAGAAAATTATATATATATATATATATATATATATATATATATATATATATATATATATATATATATATATATATACATGTAAAAATACTTCTACTATCAAAATAAAGAATTATTTACTATCACAATTGAATTTTTCCTCACAACAAAAATTACAAATATTTTTTTGGTCAAAAATCTTCAATAATTATTTGTTTTTGATTATTGCTTTTATCCTTTTTGATTGTAATCGATTATTGTGTCATCTTCAAAATCCTGATTGATTACTATTGCAAAAAAAGAAAAGCGTGTCTTTCTGTATAGAAAAAATAATTCTATCGTAAAATTTTCATAACATTTATTTTTTTAATTTTCGTGTAGATCACCTTTTCTCAACGCCGCTCCCCCGCTACATACTCTACAAGTAGCACGATAACCATTTCCATTTCCAATAATCAATGGTTGGTTGATGGATATCGCGTGGTTTTTGTTCTGATTGGTAGACATCAGTCACATGTGTAGTTCTCTCACGATGTACAACGAAAGAGGTGTATACGATTTCAGTGTAAAACTGATAAGGAATTTATTTAAAATGTTATATTTACTGAAGCTTTAGAATAAAAAAAAATATTCCAAATATTAACATTGTATTTTGTTGTTAATTTTTATAAACTTTTCCAATAAAAATTTTACAACTTACATTTTACACAAATTATTTATAAGTATAATTTCTATTATTTATTAGGTGAGAGTGAATGTTATTGAGTAAGGGGCGAAGCTCCCCGGGATGTCGGTAAGCGTAGTGAGCAGAGGACATGGTCACTTGATATACAAAACAAAAAACTGAAAAAAATCTAATAGAAATTTTTAAAATTTTCAGATAATTGAATTGAAAAAATGAGAAGTTTTGTAGTAGTTTAACGATCCTTTTTTTTAGGAAATATTTATTTTATGTACCTTGGGACAAATTTTATTGCACCCTGATTATTTGATGATGATGATTATTTGCATCGATATCGAAAATCGCATAAGCAATAAAAAAGTAAACAATAATCTTTTATTGAACATTTTTAATCAGATGTTTTTGTGAACTGTGGGGCAAATGATTTCATTTATGAAAATTATTTTAATAACAGTTATACATAAATTTAGTAACGGTATAATAACTGTATCGTAACATCATTTATGTTTATCTTTGTTAAATTTCTCTTATAAATAATTTCACACTGAATTAAAATGTCCAAGATTTTAATTGTATGTAAATTATTCAATGTATTCGAAAGTTAGTCTCATTTTACTGAAAATTTACATTATATATTTCTTGTGCTAATAAATAATTTTAGAAGATTTATTCTATATATTTCATAACTCTATTCAGTAACATAAAAAAAGTCTAATTTGATTAAATACTAACATTAAAAATGTTAAAAGATATTTTTCGACAATTATAATTCATTTTTGAATTTCAGTTCAGTCAACTGGACATAATAGGTTCATACATAAAAGTTTAATTTCATTTTCATTCAGTACAACTGTATTATTTATCTTCCTTTATTTATTTTATAAGTAATCTAAAACAATTCACTAAATAAATTTTTAACACTGGCCAATTGTGTAAAAGTATATAACTTTTATGCAATAATGTGGTACATAATTTTCATAATGAATTTAATATTCTATTTTGTACATGGACTTCCTATTTAAGAAAACCGCACAAAAAATACTGACAGTAAAATAATACAAGCTTTCTCTGTAATGAGATAATTTTTTATATAATCACTCTTTATTTAATGGAATTGTATTGTATTTTCTGCTAATGATAATACACACGCACACCTATATTTCATTTTCATATATTGCATTTTTTGTTTATCTGTATACGAAATGTCATTGTTTACATAATAAATATGTATGGATGAAATGCAGCATGTTGTTAATTTATTTATTATTCAAACAAATACATACACACACACATATATATATATATATGTATATATATATATTAGGTGTAAAAATTAATTTAGTGCCTTCAAATTGAACAATCATATCTCTATTTTAAATCAATATATTTTATTGTCGTTTCAGAGTTTTTAAGTGTCAATCTTAATATTTAAAAACATTATATATTTTGGCCACGCTTGTGCTACTCGCTTCGCAATCGTGGCAATGCTCTGCAGACTTGATGTGGCAGCACTAGTAGCAGGTAGTTATTTATGAGCGCGAATTTTAAAAATTCTTTTTACCCATTTTACCAAATAATGTGTTTCATTTGCGCGGACACTAAAAAAACTTAACTTTTTATCAGTTTTCTCAAAATTCCACTGGAGGACAACAAATATTTTTTGAGACATTTTTATACTAAACAAAAACGACAAATATTACAGATTGAAGTTAGTTTGTTTACATTTTCAATGAGCACGTAAAGAATTAGCGTGGCAAGAGCGAACAGAGAAGTGAAAGACGGGTCTGGTAACAATCTATTGGTAGTGTCGCCAAGGTGGCATTTACATTTCCTAACCACAGAAATGTATTGGCAGTAAAAGCGAATAGTATAGGGCTGATCTCGGCCAAGCAGTTAGCTTAACCTCACAAAACAGTAATGATTACGATGAAGTTCGAAAAGCAGAATATTATGTATTGCATACTTTTCGCATTCCAATTGAAAAAAAAATGCTGCCGAAATCGCAGCGAATGATTTGTTCAGCTTTTGGGAAAGGTTTCGTAACACATAAAATGTGCAAAAATGCCAAAATAGTGGAGGAGGTTCGAAAATATATTATTATTACAATGACTCAAAACTTCCATCTTTTTTTCGACAAGGAATTCGTCGGTTACCCGACAGATGGAGAAAAGTTATACAAAATAATGGACGATATTTTGAAGATTCAAATATATTTCATTTTTCCATAAACATTCATTTTCTACAAACAGGGCACTGAATTAATTTATAATAATAATAATTAATTTATAATAAACTAATATATATATATATATATATATATATATATATATATATATATATACATATATAGGTGATTGAATATAGGTTTCCAGATGAAAGTATTAAAAAAGTCATATTTTTTTATTTCATATTTTAGTTCAATTCAATATTAAAACACAATTGAACTAAAGTACTAAATAAAAAATGTTTTTTTTTTAATTTTTGTGATTTTTTTAATACTTTCATGTGGACGCCTTAATTGAATCACTTACATATATATATATATATATATATATATATATATATATATATATATATATATATATATATATATATAAGTGAAATAATTTCGATGAATCATTTCGTATTATTAATTTTGAACTGAAAAGAACGGTCTCAAAGATCACATTAAATTTTATAGATAGGTACATTGAATTTCTGTGGATTTCGAAAAGAAATGATTGTGACAAATGGAAGACAAATATCTAGCGTGCAAGAAAAACGAGCACCGAAAAATAATGTAAGAGAATTCTCTCTGTTCCGAACTTGTTATATGACTGCGACGATAGTAAAGAATCAGTGCCGCAATGATTCAGGAAAAGTTCAACCACGGGTCAAAAGTTTTCTGTATTCGACGGTGACTGGCATTTTCTTATCAGAGAGTGAACATTTCGTTGGGTGGTTTAGTCGACGCCCGGACCGACCGAGGCAAAATAACAATCAATCACTAATCACCACGTCATGTATTTAATGTGACATGAAGCAAACTGATAAAAATAAATGAAACATAATGGAAGATATAATTACGGAGATATTATGCTATGATAAATATTTTTAGACTCGTATGCTGGAGAATTGTGTTTTTTTCGTTTAATTACGATAATGTAGTAGATATCGAGTTACTCGATGAATCAATTCGAATATTAAATAAAAATTCATGACCTGTAGATAAAAATAAATAGCTAACTGAAAGAAAGAAATATTCCTTGACGAAGTCATTTAATAACTTTTATATTTTTGATAAAATTACTCAGAATTAAATAATATAAAATTGTATATAAAAAGTCACATAGTTTATTGCCTTAAAAATGAAAAGTAATACTTAAAAAGTATACATATTATATTAGTAAGATTTAAAAGAAGCAAACAATTATAGAAAAGCAGTTAAATGAGATCTAAAATTGTGTAAAACATAAAAATTATACGCCGGTTATAAGTAAAGAGAAAGTGATAAGAAATTTAAAAGAAGTTTTTTTATTTAAGTTATATCTTACAATTTAAACTTAATGTCTCCAATAAACTTTTTTGTAAAATCGTAATTGGAAAAGTAAGATGTAACATTTTTATGTATTTTAAGCGTTATTCGAGTTGTCATTATTGATGCTGAATACAATTTATTTCAGATTTAAAAAGGTTTTATTTAAATTTTCTTATTCAAAATACTAAGTAAATGTTTATGTATTTCTGGGAGAGTTTTTGGTTCTTTTGTTAATTAGAAAACAAAGGAAAAATTAAAGATATTATCCCAAATAAATCTTTGATGGCCTTATAGATCTGACTAAAATTTTCAAAAATTAAGTATTAATTAATTTAAATTCTTACTTACACAAATTTCGATGAAATTTAATTTAATTCTAAGAATGGTTAGGTTCAAAATAGTTCAAATATTCTGGAAATGATGACATTTCCATTGAAATTCGGATAAATAAGAAACTAAATTGATTAATAATTAATTATTTGAGCAGAAATTTTTATTATTATTTATGAGGGAATAGGATTTTATACCTATAACTATATTTTAATAAACAATTTAGTTAAAAAAAAATGGATATGAACGAAACTTTGAATGCAAAACTGTGAAAATAATGAATTTCTGAACGATTTTCTGTATGAAAAAGCTAAGGTGTTTCACAAAAATTTTTTGAGAATAATTTGAAATAATTTTAGTTTTTCTTCGATAAACAAAGACATTAATCAGGAAAGAAGACATAGTAAAGAGGTAAACAATTATACAAAATGAACGACTTGTTATAACTTTGAGTATTTAATAACAGGATCTCTTCCAGTGTTTTAGTATTTTTTGCATATTTTATGTTTCATAACACTTTCCTCCAAAGTTGAAAAAATATTTTCGTGGCTTTGGCAGCATTTTTTTTCAAATGGAATGCGAAAAGTATTCAATGCCTAATTTGCTGCTTTTCGGACGCCATCATTCTCATCACTATTTTGTGTGATTATGGCTACTGATTTACCAAGATATACAATATTTTAAGGTTGGTACTTCAAAATCCTATAACGCCGAGGAAATATTTTAATTTGAAACAGAGTTATGATTAATTTAATTCAAAGGCATAGAATTAACTTTACACCTTATACATATATTACTATTATATATATATATATATATATATATATATATATAATATATATATATATATATATATATATATATATATTATATATATATAATAATTTGGTAGCAGAAATGTATGATGTTTGGAGTTATTAACTTATGAAAATTCTTTATAAAAATATTATATTTTGGAAAAGAATTTGTCATCATTTTACACATGTTTGTATTTTAAAACCAGTATTTTTTCTATATTAATTTTTATTAAATAAAAATTAATTACTATTTTCAACTTACTATTTTCAGAAAAGAAACAGATAATATATGTTTTACAGTATATTAATGGATAAAAGTTCGAACTGTATTTTTTAATCTAAACAACTAATTAAGAATCGAATAAGGAATAAATATACGTTAGCAAACTATGTCAGTCTAGTAATTATCATATCGTGATCAATGACCAGTAATTTGAAATCTTGGACGAGTTATGATTCTTAATTAAAAAAAATAGCTACCGTGTTCTGCAAACTGATCATGAAACATCGTTGCATTAAAAAAGATTATATGACATTAACCAAAGCCTCACCATCCATGCTTTCCGAGTCAAAGATATGGAAGTAGCCATCATTAAAAAAATATTAATTAGTGTAATCAATGGATTCCGTTCGAGAAACACAAACTAAATTTGAATTATGTTGATATATCATTTTAATATTTTGATACGTGTAATAAATCTCGTTGTATTAACAATCAGAGATTTTGATATGTTATTTAAATGAAACAATCAATCAAATTGATACAATTTTATACTGGTTGACACTATCTCTTCGTTGTGTGATTCAGCTGCAATAAATTCGTACCACTCGAATGAAATCAATTCTTGAATTGATTTCGATTACTTGTCAGATTTTATCAATTTGAAATGTAGGCAAGTTGTTATATAAAAAAATATGTTTTCAGTTTTACATATTTTCTAAAAATCGTACAGATTTTGAAAAATGATTGGGTAATTTTAAGGGATACACAAATGAACTTTACACTTTACCAAAAAATTATAAAATATTTTTCTGATCAATATGTTCACTAAATGATTATTGATCGTTTCTAATTATTTTTTTACTAATTTAGATGTGAGAATAACGAAGTATCATTGACTTCTGATCAGAAATTGATAACTGATTATTTTTAAATACTTTTTTATGTGCATTTTGATGGCGGTTTCCTCTTCCTCAGAGATCTAAGTAAAGACAAATGATATAAAATCTTTCTCAGATACTAAAAACATTTTTATGTATTTTAATTCTATCATTTTGAGGAAATCATCGTCAAAATTCATACAATCAACAACAAATAATGATCAGTAATCAATTATGGAATATTTTTTTATCAAAAAAGAGTTTTAGTTTATAGGGGAGTGAAAAATTGATATGTGAAAATGAAATATCAGAAACTATATTCTATGATTAAGACAGGTTAAATCTTTTTACTATTTAATTATATAATTTTTTATTCAAGATATTGGAAAATTCTTGGACAATAATTTTGACTAGTTTTAACTACCCCTTAATGCAATTAATTACCATTTATCGAAATTAATCAAAAAACTCGTACTGAAAGGGTTAAAGAGCATAATCACTAATTAATGATTAATAAAAAATGATTACCATTAATTATTCAACATTTTTGACTTGATTTTTTTGTTTGTGAGCTTACTAAAATTTCATTAATGAAAGATTATTTCAAAGCCCGTTTGAGCTTTCGATTCGACTTGTTAATTTTGATACCACAGAAACAAAAAGAATTCTGATTAATAATGTAACTTTTGATCGTTGCTTATGAGTATTTCTATGGAGAGTCCATCTTCTTCAGAGTGATAAAGTACAGATATGTTTCTATCTGAAAGTGAATATTTTTCATATATAACTTTCTTAGTCATCTCAAAAACCACAAAAAAGTTCTGATCCATTTTTTTAAATATAATTTTCAATTATTTCTTATGTAAATTTCAATATCGATGACATTACTCTCATTCGTTTTATTTACAAAATACTGCTTCAAGCAATTGTCTTCTCTTTTGGAAATTTCAGAATTGTTTTCTGTGAAAAAAATAAACAGGGCAGTGCCTTACTACTTTATATCAGAAACAGGGTCCTTTTACAGAAACAAAATAACATAATCAGTAGTGAAATAGCAATGAATTGTTGATGATGAAGAAATATTTATCATTGATTGAAAAAAATAAAAAAATCCTGTTTTATTTATTTGATTTCAGAAAGTATCAAAAATTCTGAATTGCGAATGAACCTGATAAACATAAATCAATCATTTCACGAAATAAAATTATACAAGATTTGACAAATCGAAAAAACATATATAATTTATTAATTGTGATTATTCGAATGTTCGTGTAAGTACTTCGAAAATAACAAAAACAACATATAATTTAATCAGTACCAAGTACTGTTTAAATGATTGATAGAGACACTAAAAAGTATCAACGATAAAAACCATCGTAAACATTCGGTTGCCTCGTCGGCAATATAACTTCGTACAGTACCTGTAGAGATATATGACAAATCCACGGCGTAAACATAAAAACATTAACGACCCTATAAAACTGCATTACAACGGATTGTTAGCACTTTTATGAGAGGAATACAAAAAAAAACCGTACACACGCATGTCGTGTATCCGTCCATGGGTGCGTGTGTGTGTATGTAGTGTCTATATATATTTTTATCACTTTGTTCTTGTTCTATCGAGTTTAGTGATTTCGTTGTTTCAAGATAATTAAATATTTGATTGAGTACGGATTAAGTGAATTAAATGTACGGTATAGAAGGTATGAGGTTTGAATTGCTCCAATTAGGTACTACAGTTTTATGTATCAAAATAAAAATACTCTCCCTCTCTCTCACTCTCTCTCTCTGTTTATATATATATATATATATATATATATATATATATATATATATATATATATATACATAAATGTATGTATGTATATGCGACGATTATCATTTTCATGGCATTTCTGTCTGTCTTACGAGAAAACTAAAATGAAATCTAGTGAACGCCAATGCAAGCGATTTTATCTGCAACCTCTCCAGAGAATGGAAAAGTTTGCAGAAAAAAGCGTTGTCTTATTCTGGTGTAAGAAAGTTGTCTTAAAGCAGATGAACATTTGATTATTTAACGAAAACGGTGAAAAAGGTAACAGACAGTAATTGAATTAAAGGTCTTCGAACTCCATAATATAGTTTTTCGCACTGTGGTTAAATTCATTTTCACAAATAAATTTGTCACAAACAAAGTTTTATTTAACGAGATTTAGACAAAAAATGAAATTTATTGTCTTCTATCATTTCTCTGCTCTAAAATTTGAAGTGAAATATTTTATTTATTTTTTGTGTTGTTTATAGGTAGAAATTTATTATTTAAATACTGAAAGAATTCATTGTCTCCATTCATAGCTTTAATAAACTTTTTCGTCAGATCGAGCATGATATGAAGAAAGAACGGGTATATTTTTATCGGATCACTCGAATTTTTTTCACTACGTGGGTCGTTTGATAAGTATGGTAAGAAAGCAAGTTTAACACCGTTTTTTGTAAAAAATCGATTTTATTTCTCAACATAGTCTTCAATGCGAGCTATACACTTAGTCCACCGAGTTTTCAATTTTTCATCTCGCCGAAAAAGTAGCTTTTCTTAAAATCTACAAAATATGCATTGACGACGCGGACGACATCCTCATTTGATGAGAATTTCTTCCCACCGAGCTAAATATTCAAGTTTGGGAGGTAAAAAAAGTCACACTGGGCTAAATCACACGGGGGAGAATAGGGTGGATAAGGAATCAATTCAAAGCCTAATTCGTGCAATTTTTCTGCTGCAAAAACAGCATTTTTTGTGTCTCAATCTTGACCGTTTTTGTTTCAGATCTTCTTTCAAATGTTCCAATAAAGTTGCATATTCGGCTCCTGTTATTACTTTTCTCTTCGTTAAGTAATCGATCAGGATGATTCGTTGGGAGTCCCAAAAAAATAGTGGCTATCACTTTCCCAGTCGACAAAATGGTCTTCGCCTTCTTCGGCTCACTTTCATCTGTTATTGTCCACTGCTTTGATAGCTGCTTAGACTCAAGTGTGTAGTGATGGATCCATTTTTCATCCACGGTCACAAATCGGCGCAAAAAGGTCTGCTCGTTTTTTCCATTTTTGCGGCAACTGCTACAATGCTCGCTTCAAAGATCTGTATAACGTGAACAACGCGTTGTTTCTAGTTGAAATTTCACCCATGCTGATTTAAAAAGTGACACTTGATAGCCGTGACTTTATCAAATGAATGGTGGCACCAAATTATAAAAATTTACCAAACCTATATCAGACGACCCTCATATATTCATTCCAAAACATACTTTTTACTATTATGACTAAATTCACATTCGCAAATTAATTTTTTTAGTCATCAAAAAACTACAAAAAATGTTTAATCAAAAATGTTGAATAATTGATTAATGATCACTTGTGATCATTTCTTATGCACATTTAGATGGAAATTCTATTATTTTCATAGCGCTGAGATGCAGAAAGTGTTTTTTAGATGAATAAAATACGCGTTTATAAAAATTTCTGAATTTCTTTACAATAAAAATGAAATATTCAGCAAAATGATTGTAGAAGTTTATGAAATATCCTGAAGAGTTAATTTGATAATACACTAATTAAAGGATTATGGGTCGATAAAGACAATAGTAGAAGGAGCAGTGAAATGGAAGAATTATAGAAGAATATTAAGATTTGAATGCATAAAGAAAATAATGGAAGATTTAAAATCCAACAGATTTAAAATGCAAAGATGACAAATAAGAACAAGGAAATAATGAAAATTTTCAGTTAAAAAGATAGCAGTCTGTAACAAGTTGATAAGAAAATTTGATTTATAAGAAATTATGATTTATTTATGAATATGAATTTAGCCACAGTACTATTATATTGAATTACGTCTTATAAGTTATTAAACTAAAAAAGGACGAATTTATTAGGTTGATAGGAAAATGATTGTGGTTTTTGTTTTTCAATTCTAATAATAATTTGTTTCAATGAAAGTGTCAATTCATCGTGTTCATCTTAATATCATTTTAAAGTGTTATATTTTGGAGACATTGATGTTGATTTTATTATTAATTCTGTTTCCAATTGGGCCATTGAATTAAAGATGGAAAAGAAGTAAATCAGAGCAAATTTTTGAATGAATTCAGAACGGGTGGTAAAGCAGCAGAAACTACTCGTAAACTGAATGATGCTTTTGGTGTAGCTACTGTTAAGAAACGTACGGTGCATGGTGGTTCCAAAAATTCAAACGTAATAGTGGTTCCAAATATTTCGTGCTGGAGACGAAAACTTTAAAGATGTAGACGGTCGTGAGCGTCCTTCTTCAGTTCATAACGATCAACTGAAGGTGTTAATTGAATCAGAACTACGAACAACAATTCGAGAGCTTGCACAAATGTTAGGCGTTAGTCATCCAACTGTTCTGTGCCACTTAAAACAACTAGAAGAATCAAAATGGCTGTAAATTTATATGAATTTGAAGGTCATATACTACAAATATTTTTCTACCAACTTAGTAAATAGCGTCTGTTATTATTTTTTCAATTTAAATTGATAGTAGATATAAAAAAATAAAAAACAAATATAAGAAATTAATAAAATTCTTATTTGATTTAATACAAGATCATTAACAACTCAAAGAAAACGTATTTTTTTAAAAACTTGTCTACAAGTAATGCAGTTATTTTAATGCAGATTTTATGACAGTCTTTTCCTTGAACTTTCAATTTTATTCGTCTCGAATAAAATCAAAGATATATATCAGTTAATACATCGTTTATATATTTTTCAAATATTTTCTTTATTTCGATCACTCAACAAAACCTTTTAAACATTTATATACGCATTTCTAAATAGATTTATTATTATTAAACAGAGTCGATGATCAAAATACACTTAAATAAATCTTATTTAAAATCTTATATCAAATATTTTTTTATTGATGTATAGATTTTTCTTTTACAAATAACTTTACGTTATTTTAATATTCTTACACCATTCGTTACCGTCGTATTTATTTTTTTTAATTATTAAAAAGCGAAACGAATTTCTTATTCCACATCAAGTTAATACAATACAAAGTTTTCCTCTTCTCTGAAATTTATTTCGCACAGCAATTAATAACAATTAAACATAATCTATCAAAGTATGACAGTGTTATTATCGAAACTGTACTGTGTTTGATGAAGGAAATACAAAGGGTCAAACCTTTTCAATGTAATAAGAATTTGTAATTATTATAGAATCGATAAAATATAATTCTGTTTGTAATACCCACTTAAAGTGTACGATTATTTAGATTGGTTTTGTTAATAAATTAAATGAAGATCTGATAAATGTTTAATCGATAGATTAAACATTTATCTATAAATTTTTTCAATCCGTTTTTATCTTGAACACTGAATAATCTCAATATAATAGAATTTTCCATTCAGTATGATCATTACAAAAAAAATAATTATTTTATCCGAAATTAAATATATCAGAGAACTGAATCATTTTATTTTTAAGTTAAATGATACCTTAATAAATATATTAAAAATGTAGGTTTTTATTTTTTTCTTATTACTTTTTCAATCATCCTAAAACTTCTAATTTTTTCTCTAATCGAAACATTTCAATAATTTATCATTGATCATTTCTGATTATTGCTTGTGTATATTTTGATGATAATTCCATCAACCTAAATGTGTTAAAGGATAGAGAAATCTTAGAATCTATTGGTGAAAGTGAATGTAAATACAGTGCTTAAATTGTATTATGGTAAATTTTATTATTTTACTGACACCATATATTAGACATTTAAAAAAATATACTTTTAAATAAATTTACATCAATGTTCAAAATTCACTCTTTCTTCCAAACTAAAAGTTTTGGTCGAACATTCTAAAAATAGATGAACTCTAAAATATTCTTGCTTCTCTTTGAATAATTCTGTACCCATTATTTAAGTAAGTGAAAAATAATTACGGTTTATGAGCTTACAATTCATATACAAAACCCCAATATAAATAAAATTTATATTATTTTCCCCCCAATTATTTTCCTACTGACCCAATATAAATAAAAAAAATACATCTATATAGTTTTCCTACTCACCAAAGCAGAATTGGGAAAATTGGGGAAGAATTGGGGAAATTTAATGCAAATGGCATCTGAGATAAACCAAATTAATTCAGAGAACGATAGTACAGGTGGAAACTCTGAAATTCAAAATTTTACCTTAAACAGTATAGAGGAAGGCACAAACTTAGCCGAGAAAATGGAGTTCTATTTTCTAAATGCAGATCCTTTCACTGAAATAAGCGCAAAATTTGAGACAGAACTTCACAAATGTTTAGCTCCATACAACGAAATTTATAAAAATCTCTTGGATAAAAACAAACAACAGAAAATAACAGATTTTTTTGAAAAAAGTATAGCATAGAAATCAAGATGATGCAGAAGAATGATCAGAAAATGAGAATATTTTGCCAGAAAGAAAACGCCCGCGTTTAATGGTGTTTAGCAGTGATGAAGAAGGAAACATTACGTAATATTAATATGTAATACTTTTGATCAATTGTTGATTGCTTTAATAAACATATTTTTCTAAGTCGTGAAAAGAAAATAGTATAGTTTTGTTAATTTTTAGAGCGAACCCTGTTTTTTTATACTAGTCCTTTATTTCGTATAACAAGAATTCACAAAACACGACATTTTTAAAGAATCTAATGACCATGTTATACTGGGGTTACCTGTACTTCAAAAACTTAAAACGACGAGAAAATAATTTAATTCAAAACAGAGTTTTGACTGATTCAATTTAAAGGCACCGAATTAATTTGTACATTTATTATTATATAATTTTAATCTAAAAAGTGAAGCAAACAAAGAACATGTGCAAGGAAACTGGAATATGTCGAGATTTACTTCATGTACATGCGTCGTGCCTATTTATTTAATCACGTATAGTTTAAAGTCGTTGACTCTTGCATGATAACTCGAGTTGTAAATTAGTTACAACTTGTGTTATGATGTATAGCCGACCTAAGGCACTTATAAACAAATTTATAATTCTCCCAAATACCTTCATATATTCATTTCAATACCTACGTGTATTATTTTCGTACTCATTTCGACACAAAGTAAATCCGTGTACCCATTCATTGAGATGTATTAATCGTTACATATTTACTCAATATGTACGTGGCGTGCCGAATGAAATTTAAATAAAAATTATAATATATATTAACATTACACGCAATATATGTGTAGCTATACAATTTGTGTACAGAAATAGCTTTCTGGGAGAAAATGAATGAAGTGAGTTTTATACTGAATATAATTTTCGTGATTTTCATTTTTAATCGAGCGAATGTGCGAGAAGATTGTGGATAGATTTGAAATTTTAATTATATTTTTATGTCTGTGAAACCGATTACGGATTTATATATGTTTTAAACAATTGTTTAATTTAACGCACAATATGAATGTTAACTCTTAACAAAGAGCGTGAAAACTAGTTGACGTTTGTCAAAGCTGTCATAAAAGATTAATCTTACTAGAGGATCTATATTACATTGGGACGTTTGATCATTAAGATTTTATATACGAGGGCGATTTGACAAATTTACGGCATAACTATGAAAGAATATTACTTTTATTTTTCAATATTGTCCGCTTGAACTTCAATGCACTTCATCCAGGGATCTTCAGTTCTTTAATGCCGTCCTGGAAATCCTTTTCTTGAAGATCCTCAAAATAAAGATTCATTGTTGCTAAAAATTTTTTATCTGATGAAAATCGCCTACTACCAAGGGTTTTTTTAAGTTTTGGGAACAGATAGAAATCTGAGGAGGTCAAATCTCGAGAACAAGCTGGATGGAGTAGCAAGTCGTACTTCAATTCAGCGAATTTTGCCAGGGATACAACACTTGTATGGGGACGTGCTTTGTCCTGATAGAAAATGATTTTTTTCATTCATGGAAAGTGTTGTTGTTGGAATAAGTTGCACTGGACCAAGCCTGGAAATAGACTGGATAAAGAATCAATTCGAAGTCTACTTAGTGCTATTTTGCCATTGCGACGGTCGATTTGTGAGATGGCGCATTGTCCAGGTGAAACAGTATTTTTTTGTGCGCCAATCTTGACCGTTTTTGTTTCAGATATTTTTTCAAACGCTCCAATAATGTTGCATAATAGACACCTGTTATCGTTCTTCCCTTCGTTAAGTAGTCGATCCGGGTAATTTCTTGGGAATCACAAAAAACAGTGGCCATCACCTTTCCAGCCGACAAAACGGTCTTCACCTTCTTCGGCGCACTTTTACCTATCGTTGTCCACTGCTTTGATTGCTGCTTCGACTCAAGTGTGTTGTGGTGGATCAATTTTTGATCCACGGTGACGAATCGACGCAAAAGGTATGTGGATTGCGATTAAACATCGCCAAACACAGCTTTGAAATATCCTTTCGTATGCGTTTTTGGTCGACAGTCAATAATCGCGGCATCCATCGCTCATACAACTTTTTCATGTACATTTTTTCGTGCAAAATATTGTGCATTCGTTTAGTTGAAATGCCTACAGTCTCACCAATCTCACGCATTTTCATTCGGCGGTCTTCCATACCGATACCATTGATTTTTTCAACGATACCCGTCGTGATGACCTCAACTAGGCGTCCAGAGCGCGCTTCAACTTCAATGCATGTTTGACAACTTTACAGTCATTTATCCAGAAATAAATAATCTTCAACGCTGGTGCAGGGTCCCCATGAACTTATTACAACTCTGCTTTGATCTGGGCGGCCGTCCACTTTTTCAAATAAAAATATTTTATCACTGCATGGAACTCATTTTTCCATTTTTACAGCATCTGTTACAGTGCTTGCTATAAATATCTGTAGAAAGTGAACAACGCATCACTTCTAGCTAAAATTTCGCCTATGCTAGTTTAAAAAGTGACATTTGATAGCCGTGACGTTACCAAATAAATGTAGGTGTCATCTCATAGAAATTTACCAAATTTATCAAATGACCCTTGTATTTATATCTCGTATTTTTCCCCAAAGAAGTAAAAAGTGTCTTGACGTCACAGAATAGATACTCTCGAAATATATTTAACATCTTCGTTGCATAAAAATCTGAACTTTTAAAAAAATGAATTAAAAAACTTGTCAGCTGATGGAAAGAAATTGTATTAAACAATTAAAATTGCATTAAGGATTAAATAATAATTTTTTCAACAACTACACAGAATTTCCTATCAAAAACAAAATTACTTGCAGCTCAATAATTAATAAAAAGGTTATCAGTATGCAAAATTAATACATATATAATACATTGTAATTTATAAAGAAAACATTTTATTATTTTTATTTAAAAAGTAATTAATCATTTTTTGTGTTTGAAACAATTCGATTAAATAACAGCATGAAAACAATTATTATTGTTATTTAAGAGAAAATTAAACTTTGTCGTGTTTTTAATTAAACAGAAAATATTTCGTGATTAGTTTACTTCAAGTTTAATTACAATCGAAATCTGCAGGTATTACACACAATGCACCTTTTGAGATTACTGTTTCGCTTGATTTAATTCTCTCCGTATCTTTGGAAATTCATTAAATGTTTCATATTTAAAATTTCGAAACTTTTACAGTTTAATACAAACGATATCGAATTGACACAAACGTGAATTACTTAATGATTTTTATTAATGGGTTAAATTGATAATAAAATTTCTTATATGTATAACAACATTTAATTAAAATTATTGTATATGTAAGTGTGTCTGTGAAGGAATGTTTGTGATTGTCCGCAGTATAATTGCTCTTTTTTAAAACAAAAAAAATCTCTAACCCGAATATAAATTTTTGTCAAACTTTTTCATTGTGTACCGTAATGAGATAAATAAAGATGGGTTAAAAAAACTGTACAAACATTCCGCATGATTCTTACAGCAACCTGCCAGCTTTTAATTACTGTAAACGTTACACTGAATGAGTATTTTATTCTGTACGCTCAAACGGCTTTTTTCATGGTTTTCGCATATAAAAAAAAATAACGAGAAATATCCTCTTTGTACGATATTCAAACGTATTTTATTATGGCTGTACGGGTACGCAGACACGTCGAGTTTAAACAATTAGTTCCGCGTTCACAGCTCTCGCTATGAAATATAAATGCGTAAGTTAATTTGCGGAAACCATCTAATGTATTTTCTCGTTTCATTACTCACGCATCGCCATCAGGAAGGAGTAATTTTGAGGTGTGTACTTGAACAATATAGTAACATATTTTTCATTAAAACGAGTAACAATCTCAGAATGTTGGTGTACATGAACCTAAATGAAAAGTTACAGTGTACTTTGTGCGTTGCAGTAGCGCTCCATCGGGTGGCTACGGTAGCGCCACGCTAGATGCGACGAGAGACTCGTAAATCATGTTGCGCGCACACACACACACACACGCCCCCGTACAAACATTGATGGGGCGGTATTCTTAATAAAAAAAATGGATCGTCATTATTAATATATACGACATACATCTTTTTCTGGTAACAACAATCTGCCGCATAAGAAATTCTTTTCACACTTTACATCACTTTTTATGATTCTCTTTCTTTATTTTTTTGACCAGCGTCTTTTTCTTTCTCTTTCTAAATACAATGCGTAAAAAAACGTAATATGGCTCTGTATAATTTTGAAATCAGTTGGGTATGTTTCCGTCAAGTAGCAGTATCAAGACTTTTTAACATAATGAGTTACTAAGAATTTATTTTTTGAGTACTACTTTTATATAGAATTTCAAATACGAAATATATACAGCGGTCCCGTAAAGGTGTTTTGTAAATTATGTTTTTAATTTTGTAAAGTATGGTAAAAAGCAAATAAAACACTGTTTATTTTTTTGGAAAAAATCGATTTTATTTCTAAACATAGTCTCTATTGGGGCTATTCACTTGATCCAGTGAGTCTGAAAAATATGCATTGTCGACGGTGATGACATCCTCATTCGACGGGATTTTTTTCCCATTGAGATAAATTTTCAAGTTTAGGAAGAGGAAGAAGTCGCATGGGGCCAAGTCCGGAGAATAGAGTGGATGAGGAATCAATACGAAGCCTAATTTATGCAATTTTGCTATTGCGATGGTCAGTTTGTGAGACGCCGCGTTATCCTGATGAAAGAGCACTTTTCGTGCACCAACCTTGACTGCTTTTGTTTCAGAACTTCTTTCAAACTGTCCAATAATGTTGCATAATAGGCTCCTATTATCGTTTTTCCCTTCGTCGAGTAGTCGATCAGGATGATTCCTTGAGAATCCTAAAAAAACAGTGCCCATCACCCTTCCTGCCGACAAAACGGTCATCGCCTTCTTACGCACACTTTCACCAGTCATTGTCCATTATTTTGACTGCTGCTTCGACTCAGGTATGCAGTGGTGACAAAGATTTATAATAATATAAATCTTTCAGACATAGATTTATAAAATAACAATTTAAAGAGCATAACAAACACAAATGATACCGAACAGATCATGACTCAAAATCGGTATAAAAGCATTTTATATGCAGAATCTTAATCGCGCTCAATAAAGTAAGAATTTAATCGCACGAATGACTGGAACGTTCGAAAAACTCAGAACGTTGACATAAAAGTGAAATGCGTACACAAAGTTGCATTTAAATGCATACACATATTTTCTTGTTTTATATCTCTCCCTTTTTACAACAATCTTATCTTTGGAATTTTGGTTTCATTTACACATCCAGACTAAAATTCTGAACGCAATCAAGTCCTCATACGAGAGTGTACGTGTAAAGACAGTATTATTTATCTATGAATAAAATTAGTCCAGGCCATTATAGACACATGTGTTTAAAAATAGTACAAAGGAAGAGAACACATTTGTGTACGTTTATTTTTAATTTCTGAATATATTCATAGAATTTTATTAAAAAATAAAATTAATAAAACTGATTCACACCCACACATCTTATTTAAATAAAACCTGTATGTATCTAATATCAAAAATGAATAGAATTAGTGTTTGTATATTAACACCAGTTAAGTCCTTTTCATGATCCAAACTTAAATGTTATACAATCGTGCGTGTAGAATTGAATCCTCAACGAGAAGGTTGTAGATTCATTAAGTGGTATCATCGTTTTGGGTAACGTCGATAATATATTTTCAGCTTTATGTGGATTAGTGTTAACTATGTCCGGTTTCCATAAAGATAAGCATATGCGTCATTTAACTATTCCTCTTGAATAATGTTATTAGGTAACCTATATAATATTCCGCCTAAGTTGCTAATTTATCTATAAAATTAATTGCATCATAACTCATACGTCATTCAACTAGGATAATACATTTTTCGTATTTGGCGTCGCTACAAATTTATAATAAATATATTTTTTGTATTATAATTAGAAATTTATAGTAAATAAATTTTTCTTGAATTTATTACCTACATTTTTAAACATCTCCTGAAAGTTAAATACATGAAATACAGCGGTGATATACAAAGAAAAACAGGTATAAAATAGAGACAAAAAATGTTTAACCAAAAATAATCAATAATTGATTATTGATAATTTCTGACTGTTGAAAGTTGATGACATTTTGGTGGAAATCCTATCAATTTTAAATAGATAAGGTGCATAAAAATCTGATTTTTTTAAATGTATGCACATTTTGATGATTATATCATCTTCAGAGCACTGATTTATAATAGAATTTCAATTTTTTTAAAAATAAATCTGTTTATTTTTATAAAATTTAAATTTCCAATTGTTTTGTTTTTACATTTCATTAAAATAAGCTTCGCATTGAAACCTTCATTGGAATGAAATAACTTGAGACAAAAAGAAATCAAAATAAGTTTCACTTGTATTCAAAATATTTGGTAAATATAATCATGGATGTTTTCTCTCTATAACTAAAAAATGGTCTCACGGCTATGCGTGTTTTATTCATTCTCTGATTGGTTGGTATCGGTCACAAGGTCTCTGCTCTGATTGGATATTAGTCACATGATCAGTGTTTTGTTTCACGGTGTACAACGAGAAAAGGTATACGATTTCATTGTAAAAATGATAAGAAATTTTATTCAAAATATTGTATTCACTGAAGCTTTAGAGAACGAGTGTCCAATCTTTTGGCTTCTCTGGGCCACATTAGAAGAAGAATTGCCTTGGCCCATAAATAAAATACACTAACACTAACGACAGCTGATGAGCAAAAAGAAGGTCCGTGCATAATTTTCGTGATATCTGTCATCACAGACAATAGAAAAAGTTCTCAAAGCGCCCTAAAACCCCAATAACCAACCAACCGAAAAAAGTCCTCGCTAATAATCATAATTTTAGGTATCACTTTCGGAGAGTCTTTTAAAATCGTGAAGCAGGTTACAAGTTTGCGAACACTGATATATATATATATATATATATATCTAAGTAATAAAACTTCATTAATTTTGTTTAAATATTTTTTTATTATAAAAGTAAAAGAAAAGATGGCAACATAAAACTAGTGAGATATTTGACATTGCTTTTGAGAAACTAATGCATCAATATCTGGTTCGATGGAAGTAGTTGCAATTTTTAGTGAGGCCTCAATGTGCTTATTTGATATTTTGGTTCCTATTTTACTCTTCGTATGCTACATCCTTGAAAATAATTGCCAAAAAATTATGACATGAATCGGTGATTGTGAAGCGATGGATATTTGTCCCTGGGAAGATAGGTCTTATAAAAGTTCAGTAAAGAGATAGGATAAAAAAATTTCTTTAAGTTGAATGTTAAATTGAAGCTTCATACACTTTATTTGAAAATTGACAGGTAGCATATTTATGTCGACTAAAAATGGAGTCACAACTATATCAAAATATTAATTATTTTTCCGAAAATCTTGACACCTGCTTTTAAATTCCTGTATCAAATTGAAAAGTAAGGCTGCATATTTTTCGCTGTTCACTGGACCTTGTTCATCCAACGTGTCGAAATGCATATAATTGTTTGCATTACTTTGAACTTGCTATAATTTCAGTTTGATTTGAAACGTTGTTATGGTTTGAAGGATTGTATTGATAAGTTGGTTTTCACCTTGAAGACGTATGTTTAACTCATTTAAATGAGCGGTCAAATCCACTAAAAATACTAAATCTGTAAGCCAGTTTTCATAGTCAAGTTGTGGCACAAATTATGTTTTTGATACCATACACGACTTTATTTCATATCGCAAATCATAAAATCTATTCAACATTTTATCTCCGCTTAACCATTTTACTTCCGAAAAGTAAATGATATCGCCACGTATAACAATTTTTTTACTGTAAAGTTTATAGTAAGAAATTGTTACAGATTTTAACATTGTATTTTGTTATATTATTTTTTATAAACTTTTCTAATCACATTTTACTACTTACATTTTACATTAATTATCTATTTGCATACTTTGTTAGTTTCTATCATTTTTTAAGGAGGAAGTTAGCAGGGAAGTAGGCTACTCTCATTACAAAAAAGAAAAATAAACATAAATAAATTTTACTGGATTCTATTTATTATTTTTAAAACGAAAAAATCACAACTCATTAAAAATTATTATATGTGTTACTGATAATATTTGGCTTTTATTTACTTATCAATTTATCTGTACATGTACATATATTTGTTTACATATACATACATTTATATATATATATATATATATATATATATATATATATATATATTCGTATATGTTTTGTTTGTCTCACATTCTGGTGTGAATTCCATTACGTTTAACATGCACTAAATGATTTATATAATGCGCTTGCACACAAAGCATAAATCTGATATTTTATTAGAATGCTTTATGGGTCATAAAATGACAATAACACGTTATTATATTAATTATTAATTAATAGCCAATTGTTTTTGTTCTTTCTTCATATTTGTTCAACAGAAAACACATTATCTTTCGAATTATGCTATTTATTTTATATGTAAAAACATTAATTTTCACACTCATGCAAAGATTACTTACTTTTTTATTGAACGTTTTAATATTTTTTTCAATTATCATTTTTAAGTGGTAGTTATTGGATTTGTTAGTATTCATTATAGGCACATTACGAAGAAATTAATAATTAGTGTGTCGTAAAAATGTAAATATCTCTGTATATATATATATATATATATATATAAGCATTCACATAATGCCATATAACATGCATTGAATGACTTTTAGAAAATTCCGTAGTGTATAATGTTTTATTGCGTGTTGTACAAATGCAATTACTCGATTTTCAATCAAATATTTTTATACTTTTTTTTTGATTAAAGTTTGTATTTCTGAACACAATAATGACCAATATTTTTTACGTATCATTAATTTTATGACTAGGTTGGTTTTTACGTGATATTCAAAATTGAAATCTCCGATAAAAATCAATACATATTTCAATCTAATAAATCCTTTGGAACCGGTGAAGGGGAAAGGGTACTAAATTTTTTTAACAAATAGTTTTCAATTAATTGGAAATTCTTATATCGTAAACAAACTAACAATTGTCAGTTTGTTGGTTACAAGAAAAAATATTTAATTCAGATTAACCATTAGAAATTTCACATCTGTCTGATATATCGCGAAAAATCGTTGATAATATTCGGGGATGCATAAATCTCTTGATTGGAAACATATAATCGGAAGCGGAAAAATTGATGACAATTGAAAATTTGCAGAAATAATATTACTGTTGTGTGTGAAAAATTTTGAAAACATTAAGTGTGCCAAAACGGTTTCACATCGGTCACATCTTGTATCACCTGGACATAGTCTCTAAATTTTTTATACGCTTTCGTCCAATTATAAACTTTTGTAAAAAAAATATTATTCAACACAATTCTGAACTTTACTATCTTTATAGTGTTTCAAAAGAAAAAAACACGATTTTTCTGGTTTGTGAACGACTGTAATTTTTTTTAATGAAAGATAGAATTATAAATTTAGTCTCATTAGAAAGAGATTAGTTGACCTTTAAATATATCATCCAAAAGATAACGCTCTGAGATCATAGTTTATTTGGAAAATATCAATGGATTCTTATATCCATGCCCGGCTTCGAATATTAAAAAAATGAGTTTGTCATTATATAAGTAATATAAGGATGTGTACATAACGAAATGTTGAGCAAAGAATAAGAAGTAGTGAAAACAAACCAATGCATGCACGTTGGAATTTTATTCTTGTGTCTCAATGTTCCAACTTGTTTTTTTGATTTATTTTCATCACTTTTCTCTTTTCTTTGCTCTATGATTTTCTCTCTGTTCTCTTATGTAAACGATGCGGATTAATGGTTTATAAGCCAATTCAAAGATTAGTTAGGAGGGACGTAAATATTTCTGTCTGGCATTTTCGTTACCAATAAATTCCACTGAAATTAAAAATGTTTAGTAGGTACAATTAAGGACGTTTTCTCATTAAAGAAAGAAAAATAAACATAAATCTATTTTACAGACTTTTATTTATTAACACTATTTTTAAAAGTCTCCCGTTCCGGTTCAGTAAACTCAGGTGACCGCGTGTTTTTATTTCTTTCTGTTACTCACAGAACACTGATATTCCTTGTTATCCTCTATTATTCGATACTGTCACTAATGAGTTTTAAAAAATAATGATAGGATCCGCAAATATTACCTTAATTCTCTCTTTTACTTCAAAAACAGCCACAACTCTGGTTCACATTCGCTGTTCAATAAATGTCAGTTTACTGATCGTTAAACGTTTACTGTGAGGAATTAGTGATATTTTTAATTATATTTTTTATTTACTTGTAGTACACATATTCTAATGATACTAATAGCTGGTGTAAGGAATGATTTTGATGTTCAATTAATTAAACATCCTATTCTTTCATAAATAGTAATTTTCATTAAACTGTATTTACTGCACCGGCACGGAGAGTTTTAAACATACACAGGGCTGGAAGAGTTAAAATGAAAAAATCACTAATTTAGAAATCATTTTGTAACTGTAACTATATAACTGCCTAACGATAACTGTTTTTGAGTCTATGTTTAATAGTATATTTATTTAATAATTATCTTAAAACATTAAGTGAGTGTAATTTTATTAAAGCTGTTTAAAAATCAAAATTTTCTAATTTATTATATAATTAAGAAAAGGTAAAGAGTTGGGTTTTCACAAATTGATTTGTCAATGTCATAAAAAAAAACATTTTTCTGGTCAAAATTGATTAATAATTAATTATTGATCGTTTTAAATTATTACTTATATGCATTTCGGTGGCGATGTCATCCTCATAGCACTACGATTTTTATTCGCCTTTCGAAAATGAAATATCCACAATAAACAATAAATTATTGAACAAATTTCTTATGGTTTTGGAGAAAACATTCATTTGTGAAAGTGAATTTATTCATAGAACCAAAAATTATATTGTGTAATAATTGGATTTTTAATTGTTAATATTTTGATGTATTAAAGAAATGACTAAAGAAGGTATGATAATCTGAAAATATGTTTTCTTCTCACCGTAGTGTCTCAATTTATCATCCGTTGAATTACTGGAAGAGGAGTGCGAACGTAATGTAAAAATTGCATGTTTCAACGTAAAATTGGTATGAAAAAGTGTGTAAGAGGGGCGAGTTGTAATGATTTTTGTATGTATGAAAGTTAAGAAAAATGGAATGAGAGTTTCACAAACAAAATCTTTTTTCGCCCCACAAAACACATTTTTTTAAAATAAAAATATTCTTATGCGATAATTGAGAATAATATGAATCCAAATAAAAATATTAAGAATAAAGTGAAAAAAATCACCGAATTTCAGTCGACTCTCATAGACAAATAATAGTATCTACTTAACAGCATATAAGGTCAATGCAGTAGTTATTTTGGATTAGATTTTGGGTTTTTGATTTGATAACTATGAAAGTGCAAGGTAAATGTTGGAAAATTTCCATCCATTCATCAAATAAATATTTTAGGTTTGTGAGATCAAAATAGATTTTATTTGTGAAGGCTAAAATTTTGTTTTAATCAATTTTAAATATGTATAATTGTCCAATATTTACTTGTGATTACCGTTTTTAAATTCAGTTTAATTTTTTAAACAAAAAATATCTTAATAACCTATATATCAGATAATTAGTCATCCTTTCTGAATTAAAATATAAATATCTATTATGTACTTGTGCGTATTTTTGATCGAATGTGATTTATAAATTTAATTTAGACGTTAATTTTTATTTTATTAATTTAAGATGACATTAAGAATTAGTTTTCAATAAAAGTTTGAATTTGAATCGGTCAAAAAAATGCCTAATTTTTATATAAATCTTAGAAAATTCTCTTCAATAAAAACACCCAGTTTCTTACAATTTAGTATAGGCATTGTAGCTAAACTCAATTTTATAACTGAATCTTTCTCTCATCTCGCAAACTATGGAAAATTTTCTGACTAAAAATGTTATAAAATTGATTATCAATCATTTTTGATTATTATTTATGCATATTTCGATGGAGACCATACTCAGAGCATAATTTTTGGAGCACTGAGGCAGAGAAAAATCTCATAGATAAAAAGTACTCTGTCTTTTTAAAATCATTATAAAAAAAATACGAGTTAATACATTTAATTATTGATTAAAAACATTACTTTCTAAACAGTATTCAAGAAAGAAACTGTTTTTATCAAAAAAAACTTGCTGATTAAATTACTTGAACCTTTCAAACTATCTTTAAAAAAATGTTAGTAATGCAAATTAATTTAATTGCATGACGGCGCTTTAAGTGTTAAGAATAGAAAGAGACATAGATTGATGTACTTATAGTATGTATAAGAAAAAAAAGAGATTGAAATTTTTAGGTATATTTATGTTTCAACAAATAATAACTAAATTAATTTTCTTCTATTTGATGTCGTTTTTAAGCGAGACAAATTCAGAAATTCTGTAGTATATATAATGGAATTTTTAAATTTAAATATAAACAGAATCTGAATTCGTTTCCACTTGAATCTGAATCGATCAAAATCTCAGTCACACAGAACGCTGTATTCATTTCGAACAAAATGCAAGTGCACTGGAAGACGTCAGCCTGCACTTCATCTCTGTTTACACGCACAGCAGCGAACAGCTGCAATATTTATGAATCCTGCATCTACTTTTGATATATCACGTAAATTTTAACTTCCGAATATATATCATTTATCAAAGCTTTCGCGTTTGCCGCTACATGCCGACATTCGAGGCGATAAATAAAATTCTCGCTAAAGTTGAAAATTATATGGTGGTCCTGTATATCCATCATTTTATCATAAAATGATCTCGTCTGAAATATTCGTTTTAAATTATCTGTTCATTTCATCAGCGACATATTTGATGGAGGCGGTTTCATTCTCGTCTCGCGACTACTGCAATGCGCCATGCAATTATAAATTACAAAATTATTTTTTTTCTGTGCAAGAACTGTCATTCGGCGGGTATTTTTATTTATGTTGTATGAATAGAAAGTATTTATTATTGAATATAGAAACTGTTATCGATAATTATTTTCTTTTCATAAAATAAGATCTTATAAGAATCTTGATATAAAAGTATTAGGTTGGTAGAAAAATAATTGCGGTGTATCATCTTCAAATTCATATACATTTGATTTTTCTAATTGTTTTAAGTGGTCCAGAATTGTTGGATGAATAACGCCTAACATTAAATTGTTGTGTATGGTTTTGATTCAACTAACGCCCTCAGTTGGTCGTTATAAACTGAAGGACGCTTTTATAAATTAAATATTAAAAATTAAATGTAATTATAAATTAAATATAATTTGTAGTTCAGAGAAACTGAACAATCAATTCATTTTTACTAAAAGACTAATTATTAATTAATGGAAGAATAAATACATATTTTTGATTAGCTAAAATATAACATCGTTGAGCTAACCATGACTTATTTAATAATTTATATGCTAATCATTTTTTGAAACAAACTTGAAATGAGAAAATATTACTAGATAAAATACCTAGCTTAGTAAAATTTTTTCTATAAGTAAATATTTCTTAACAATTTAAATTTTAAAGTTTAGTTATTATATGTTAAGTTGTAAGAGTTTTGTTTCGAATATAAAATTCATTGTTATGTAATCCAGAAAAAAATTTATTTATTCTGATGTCTACGTTCTTTGGATCACTTAGTATCAGTTTTCCACCACAACAAGTTTACTTACTTACTAGTTTCGGCATGTATATCTACAGTAGCTATTACAGACTAACTGAATATAGCAAACGTGTCAAAACTATTAGGTCGGTAGAAAAATAATTGCTGTTTTCGACCTTCAAATTCATATACATTTTTTAATCTAAGTGGTTTTAAGTGGTCCAGAACTGTTGGATGACTAACGTCTAACTTTTGAGCAAGCTTTCGAATTGTTGTACGTAATTTTGATTCAAGTAACGCCTTCAGTTGGTCGTTATAAACTGAAGGACACCTGCGGCCTTCTTCATTTTCAATGCTCTCGTCTCCAGCACGAAAATTTTGGAACAACCATTGCATCGTACATTCCTTGACAGTACCCACACAGAAAGTATCGTTTAGTTTACGAGTAGTTTCTCCTGCTTTACCACCCGTTTTGAACACAAAAAAAGAAATTACTCTTATTTGCTTCTTTTCCATCTTTAATTCAATAGCACAAATTGAAGCAAAATTAATGATAAAACCAAAGCCGATGTGTTAAAATACCGACAGAAAAATGCACTTTAAAATGATATTAATATGAACACGATGAGATGACACTTTCATTGAAAAACATAATGTTGGTATTCAGAAAAAAATCCCGCAATAATTTTCCTACTAACCTAATAATATGCGTTCCACAAAAAAATATCTAGGAAAAAGTAAACATTTTTTTGTATAAAATATAAATTAATTATTAAGAGTTTCAGCATAAGCCAAATAACTGAGTATTTAAAAAGAAATAAGAATTACTCACTAGATTTTAATTAATTTTTCTAATTTTCCTAATATAATAATAATAACATAATACTGAAACAAATGAACAATTCTCTCTATCTTCGTTTACATTCTCATAAATACGAATTCTTTTTTCAATTCTCGTCACGCGTAAAAGTTTATTATTATTTTCTTTTTTATTTTTTTGTACAAAATAAATATAGGCCACAGTGGCCTGCAGCAATGTTGCTATAATAAAAAAATGTACATAAAACTCGCGGCGGACACCCCGAACTTTGTCACCCTCCGACAACGCTGACTAAACTATTTCACTTTTTCCCCTCTTCTGTTTTTATAGGGCATTCATATTTAATACCGCGTACAAATGCACGTGCCGCACGTGATATATAGACGGTAGATAAAAATTATACACGAGTATTCATCAAAGAATGTTTTTAAATATTACAAAAATAATTGTTAATCGAATTATATTTAGGAATTCTTATAAATTACATTATATAAAAAGTCTTTAATAACGATTAGGTTATAAAGATATTTAAGAATAAGAAAAAGAACAAATTGTTATTTTTAAAAGTCATTAGTAAAATATTTAATAAAGAACGTACGAAAAAAATAAAATTAAAAATTTGTTATCATTAACTGACACAAACATTAATAATAATTCTATGCCTATGAAATATATATGTATATATGCTGTATACTTGCAAAAATTATTGCGGCTTTTACGTATCGAATATAAAGAGGCACATATTAGTTAAAAAATATATTTATTAACAAAATAAAGACCACTGGCCTGCACTCATTTCTCCCAACAAGAAACAAGTTTGTTTATTCCCACAAGATAGAATACTGAAGTCCTGGAATTAATGAATTCATCGAAAGCGCTTTGAACTGATGCTTTATCTTTGAAAACTTTCTTTCGTAGGAAAATACAATAATTTTAAAAAAAATGATAATTTGTCGGAGACAGGTTCGGAGAATAAGGTGGGTGAGGTAAGGTTTCGTAATCAAGTTCATTTAATTTTTTTAAAGTCATTTGTGAGACCTGTATTCGGGGGTTGTCATGAGGAAGAATTACTCCTCTTTGACTAATTCTGGCTGTAAAGGATGCAACTTTTCATACATTTTTTCAATTTTCTGACAATATTTTTCTGCTATTATTGTTTCACCGGGATTTAAGAAGTTGAAGTGAATGATGCGTTTTGCCGTCCACCAAACAGTGACCATAAACTTTTTTCATGAAACTTCGGTTTAGGAAACTGTTTAGTTGCTTTTTCTCGCTCTAGCCATTGTGAAGGACGTTTCTGATTATTATAGAGAATCCACTTTTCATCACATGTGACAATGCAATCAAGTAAGATATTATTTCAAAAGAAATTGGTTTCATCAGGATTTAACAAGTTTTAATGAATGTTGCCACTTATCGACCACCAAACAGTGACCATAATCGCTTTTTCATGAAGCTTCGATTTAGGAAACTGTTTTGGTTCTTTTCCTCTGTCTAGTCACTGTAATGAAGGTTTCCGATTATTATAGTGACTCCACTTTTCATCACATGTGATAATGCGATTAAAATTCCAATAGCTATGGAGTTATATGTTAAATCGATTGGCATGTTTCATTTTTCTGTGTTTTTTTTATATAAAATCTTACTTTAATAAACATAAAAAATACATTAATTACATAAAAGTATATCACATGTGACAATGCGATCAACAGAGAGACCATTTTTGTTACGCAAAAGAAGCGCAGATCAGACTTCGTATCGCTGAATTACTTGATGTTCATTTTGTTCATACAGCACTCATTTATCCAGATTTTTGTTTTTCTAATTAGGTTTAAATGTCAAACAACTATTGAATGATCAATATCGAGTTCCTCTACCACCTCTCGGGTTGTTTTACGTGAGTTCGCTTCAATAATGGTTCTTAAATCATTATTATCTATAGCTGAAGGACGTCCATGATCTTCCTCATCATCAAGGCTTTTGTTTCCATTACGAAATTTTTGGAACCAGTGTTGAGCTGGTCGTTCGCTAATTGACTCTTCGCCAAAAACAAATTTAATATTTCGAGCGGGTTCAGTTGCTTCCCATCCCAATTTAAACTCATACAACCAAATCGTGCGAATTTTCGTTTTTACATGACTAATTTAAGAGGTAATGTCCAAAAATAGTAAGGAATTAAACTAACAGACATAAGCTGAAATCAATAGTGGTAATTTCATTGTTTACAATGATGTATCACACGACTATAACCAAAGGTAACGGTAACTAGAAAAATCAATGCCAAACTTAAAATCAATGCCAAACAAAAACCGCAATTATTTTTGCACCTACTTAATATATACGTACATAAATACGTATATATATATATATATATATATATATATATATACATATAGATAGATAGATAAATAGATAGATATACAATTTATGACAATATAACGAACGTCGTTATATTAATTGGCCTACAAGTACAGCATTCTTTAATTGTAATAAAAGTTAAAACATGAGCTGTAATAAAATTTACAAGAATATAAATTGTAGCTATAAAGTTATTCAAGAGTTGTTGATTATAAAATAAATTAATTTCATTTCACTTTATTTTACGATTTGTTTTAATAAGATATTTTAAATAAATAACAATGCTTGTTGAATAAGAATAAAACATTTTTTTTGTATTTTTATCTACGGTATTTAAAAGAGATAGTTTTAAAAAGTAAAATATTTATATCAGTCATTTCAAACTTCAAATAAGTCACAGTACATAAATTTCACATGATTCAATAAAAATCGCTTAACATAAAAATAATAAGATGTTTTAAAGATTTTCTATGTTAATTTGTTTTTTTAGGTCTTTAATTTGTTAGTTACTTAATAGTTACTGTAACCTTAATGTATAAAAAAAATCAACGTATATTGTTTCAACTTGTTTTGTTTTTGCAGTGAATAGTATTAAATGCATAATAAATTATTTTAAAAAAAGATTTTTTAGTATGATTCTTTATTAAAAATCGCTTATAATCTATTATTAAGGTGCATATTCATATTCGTGACGGATTCTAGTAGAATTTCTTCTATTTACTCGATTGGATAGCTGAATATTTCGTTGTAAAATGACATGTGCTCCTCAGGATACTTGTTTTAAATTATTTGTTTTTTATACGTTATCGAAATGTTCGATCCATATGCTTTTTTGCAGTGAATTTGCAATGGCGTGGTCATTTTCGACAGATAGGTACAATGTGACTAATGAAATTTTTATTCTGAATATGATACTACCTTCAAGGATCTAATTTAGGCAAAAAAAATTTTGAAAAAAACATGACTTATGTTGTTTTTAAAATGACCGATTCATTCATAACAATAAAAATTAACTTTAAATAAAGTACATAAATCAGTATACTTAAATAAGGAGAATGAAATTTCATTTATGAAAGTAAGTGTGTAATAAATAATTAGAATAAAATTAAATAGAATTAACTTTTTGGCAGAGTATTTTATTTTAATGTTTATTTTCTGAAATTAAAAACAGAGACTGTTTTTATATCAAGTATTTTACAAATATAAATTATTTAATACTCACTTTTAGTCCTTCGATCAAATTTCATATTTTGAAATATTTAAAATTTAATCACTAATAAAAATCTTAAAAGAGATCACTTGCAGTCTGCTCCGACAATAAATGTCGAAATATTTCTAAATTTTATATTTTACAAATACGAAATTCAATCAATGCTATCGGTCTCAATAATTTTCATACACATATTTACCTTTCATACCTTATCTTTATGTTTAATTCACAGCTACTGGATTATTGATATAATCCAGGTGTTACCATATTTGTTTTCATGTATTTATTTGCAATTGTAATATTTACCTTGTCGGTTATTTTATATGAAAAATATCAATGTTATGATTTATGTCCCTGACATGATTGAATACAACATTTTTCATTCATGTGTAACGTATTTACATCACGTTTTTATTTGAAAATATATTGAATTGTTCACAAAATGACTACGTTTTCATATATATATATATATATATATATATATATATATATATACATATATATATATATATATAGAGAGAGAGAGAGTTTTAAAATTTGCTTCTACAAATAAGTTTGTTACTTTTTTATAAACTGCAAATTTTATTTATAATTATCAAATTGGTGGTAGGAAAAGTGAAAATATTCCCCGAGTGCAAAGGGTTAAGGTTACCACGTCAAAATCCTAAAACGGCGAAAAAATACTTTAATTGAAAACAGAGTTATGAGTGATTCAGTTTAAAGGCACAGAATTAGTCTTTACACCTAATACAATTTTCCATTGCAGTGTTGTTGTAGATTTGTTATATATTTTTCTATATGTAACAGAAAAAAAATTATATCTACTCATCATAATGATTATACACGATTTTTTCTTTGTATCTATTTTTTATAATCATTTACGATGATATTTGTATTATTCGATTCAGTTACCTTTAATTATTGGATTTTTCTTAGATATTTTGAATTTATTTTCATTTATGAGTTCTTTTTTCACTCCACAAATCATATCACCCTGAAAGCGCCAAGGTACAGAAAACCATTATTCTTCTGTTGATTTTTGTGTACCTTGAGGCTTTAAGGATATTAGCGTTGATATCAAAATGCACATAAGCAACAATTAAAAACAATAAAGATAATAAATTTTAGAATATTTTTCGATCGATACTTTTTGGTGTGATTTTTGTGATGAAAAACAATTCATTTGTGAAAATAAATTTAGTCTCAGTATCAGAACTGTTTTCTCAATCTCAAATCTAAAAGAAAATTATCAAAATAAAATAAAGATGACACAAAAATTAAAACCGTGACATTTTAAAAAAAAATATAGTTATGAATTGAACATAACTATCTGACTGTGGCTAAATTCACTTTCAGGAAGAATTTTTTCACTCACTCCACAGATAAAAAGAGGTGTAATCAAAAATGTTCAATAATCGATGATTGATCTTTTTTAATTGTTGTTTATAGGGGTTATGATGTCAATTCCATCATCTTCAGAACACTGAAATATTGGAATGTTTTTATGTTTAAGATTTTTTAAATAAATTCACTTCAAAATGGAAAAATATTAAAAGTAAAAAGAATATGTTTTTATATAATTTTTATTTGTTTCAGGTAAGACAAAATCATCTAATAATGAAAATAGTCTTTTTTGGTAAGATTTATGTTTAAAATTATATATTTTTTTAAATTTCTGATCAATAGGTATTCTTCCTCTTAGATAAAATAATACAAAAACGTTAAATAATTTTTTTATTACTAACATAAACACTTTCGACATAAAAGATTGCTTAAAGCCCAGATAAACTATAAATGTTCAAATTATTGATATTTCTTATAAACTCATTTTGAAATTTATAATTTATCTTAAAATTTATTTAGCTACATTTGTTATAAACTCGCAAAACTATATTTTTCTAACTAGATTTAAATCTGATTATTTAATTTGTATAATTCTACATTCATTTTTCAAAATTAGATTCGTTGTGTTATAAAAAATGATAAATATATTAGTTTATTTTAAATTAAACAATAAAAAGCTTGTTAATTGAATTCAAATTTCCATGTGTAAGAAACATGCAAACATATTTAATATTACAGCTATTCTGGCACTAAATTTCATTTTAAGGTCTGTGAACGCAAATACAATTGTAAATAAATACATATGTACAACCATAAGCAAAATATTTCATTGAGTACGAGGGTAGAGTGATAATTACCGGTGTTTGACAAGAGATGGGACTATTGATATTAAATTGCAATATCTTTAACAGCATTATCTTTCAAATTACTGCTATCAAAGATTGAACGTAAAACGTTAATTAACTTAGTTTTGACAATCGTGCAAAGTAAACAACTGTTTATCTTTTTGAACTATGGAAAAAAATTAGTATCGGTCAACGATTAGACTTCTGTTTTTGGATGGGAAAATGTATAGAGAAAATAAAAAAAGGTACATTCTATCCACGGGGACTCTGTACCTTCGATAACAACCGACAAATATTGGTTCAATGAATTTAAATGTGGTCATACAGGCGTTTGTGATACAGAACGCCCAGGTCGTCCAATCGAGGTGATTTCTGAAGAAATGATTAGAAAAATCCATGATATTGTTTTAAATGATCATAAAATCAAATTTTATGGGATAGTTGAGATAGAAGGCATCTCAGATGAATGTGTATGAAACATCTTACACGAATATTTGTATATGAAAAAGCTATCCGCCAGACGGGTGCCACGTTTGCTCACAATGGACCAAAAACGCATTCGAATGAACAATTAAAAGGAGTATTTAACGATATGTAAACATAATCGACATGATTTTTTGCATCAGTACATAACCTTTGATGAAACATGAATCCATTACCATACACCTGATACGAAAGAGTAGTCAAAACAATGGATTTCTCCTGGAAAACGTGTACCAAAGAAGGCAAAAGTAATTGCTTCAGCTGGAAAGGTTATGGCGATTGTTTTTTGGCATGCTCATGGAATATTGTGAATCTACTCTCTTGAAAAAGGAAAACTATAACAGTAGTCTACTATGTATCATTATTAGACCAGCTGAAAAATAAAATCAAGAAGAAACGTCTTCATTTGGTAAAGAAAAAGTACTCTTCAATCATGACAATGCACCAGCTAACAACTCAACAATTATGATGGCAAAATTTCATGAATTGCACTACGAATTACTTCCACATCCACCATATTCTTCAGATTTAGCACCGTGTGGGGTTTTTTTGTTTCGAAATTTGAAGGAATTACTCTGAGGTAAAAGATTTGCATCAAATTCGGAAGTCATCGCTGCTATAAATGCCTGTTTTGAAGAGTTTGACAAACCGTACATTTCGGAAAGGATTAAAAAATTGTAAATGCGTTGAATTAAGTGTATAGAGCTAAAAGAAGATTAACTTGAAAAATAAAAAGGAATTTACTCAAAAAAAATTGTGTTTTATTGTCAAACAGGGATACTTATCACTCTACGTTCGTATTTAGTGTTTGTATATTACATACATAAATAGGAACTTACATTTAAATATATGTGTGTATGTATACATTACATTTATGATTAAAATGCTATAAAGAAGTAATATATTCATACGTGCACATTTTACAAAAATCCTCCGATGCGTGTACTCGAAAAGCACAATATAGTTTTCTCTAACATAGTTGTGTAACGTGCATTTTTATGAATGTATTACACATAGTTTCAAGTACAATGAGCAGTCAGCCGGAAGCACCCTCGGTATGAACTGCACGTGAGACGAAATTGTGATTTTTCGCGCGAAAATTTAGTTAATTTATAGCTCCCCTTCGCCGTACGTTCAACGTCACTATTGCAGTTTAATATATTCTGACACCAGAGATCTTGTTGCACTTACTAACACACCGAAGGCATTCACAGAGTCATAGTCCGTAAATAAATGATCATCGGTTTAAAATTCCAATAGCTATGGAGTTATATGTTAAATCGATTGTCATGTTTCATATTTCGGTGTTTTTTTATATAAAATCTTACTTTTATAAACATAAAAAGTACATTAATTACATAAAAGTATATCCAGTTTATTCATCGTTGAGATAAATTTCGATTCTCTGTACAACTGTTGAAAATCTCTGGCTAGCTCTCTGCGATCACAAACAACAAATCGTCTTTACATCCAACAGACGGATCTTTATTCTAATGCAACTCTAAGACCAATCGATCTGTGACAGATGTGACACTAATCTGTCAGTGTCACCTGTTTTATTGGATTCTTGTTCAGTCCGCGGAAATCGGTTTACTTTGTCAAATGTAAACCTTTTACTTCCTCATAGATGACTCGAAGACAAATACAAAGTTTTATTCACAAACATCGAAAATGATACCGGGAATTTCGTATTTCAGTAGTTTACACACACACACACATATATATATATATATATATATATGTGTGTATACATATATATATATATATATATATATATATATATATATATATATATATATATATATATATATATACAATAAACTGATCGCTAGAAACATTCAAAAATTATAGACATTCAATGATTATTTTCTCTTTTAACTCAAAAATCAGTCCCGTAAATGAATATAAATTTTCGAAAGAAATTAAGTAAGGTATTCCAGTACTTCGATTAAAAAAATATTGTATATTTTTATTAAAAGCCCAAATTAGTTTCCAAATGAATCATTTTTCATTACAACAATCTTTTCTTTATTAAGTAGGGTACACATCATCAGATAAAACTGACAGTTAGATGGTAAATGACAGTCAAAATGATAATGTATGTGTCGAAATGATTGACTGTTAGTCTGCCTAAAGTAAATGAAAAATTTTGAATATGGACTGTCATTTACATTGAAACTGTCAGTTAGTAACTAATAATATGATCATAGTTTCTGTTAATCGTCATTTAGTCGGGTGATTTTAACAAGTAAAGGATTTTTTTGGTTTTTCATGTTAAAATTTTAAGAAAGAATTTGCACCGTACGTTTCATAACAGTGCCCACAGCAAAAGCATCGTTTAGTTTACGAGCAGTTTCTACTGCTTTACCACCCGTTTTGAACTCATAAAAAATACACTCTTATTTGCTTCTTTCCCATCATTAACTCAATACCCTAATTTGAAGTAAAATTATTAATAAAACTAAAGTCGATTTTACCAAAATATAGACCGAAAAATGTACTTTAAAATGATATTAACATGAACACGATAAAATGACATTTTCATTGAAAAAATTAAGGTTAGAATGCAGAAAACAAAAATCGTAATTATTTTCCTATCAATATAATATTAAATATTAGTACATTTCAACTTGAATCTCGTTATTTGAAAAGGTTGTGTTTCGAAGCTTTAATCATAAATAAAATTTACTAATTGTGCATTTTGTTATAAAAATAATACATGTTTTATTTCTCACACAAATATTTTTACTTTTAATGCAATTTGTAATTATTAGACAAAATAAATGATTTTATTATAAAAAAAAAAACGGGATAACAGTCTTAATCAGTTTCCACGTTGCCATTTTTGCGTACTTTTTTCACGTAGCCTCTTTCTAGTGTGCACACAATTACAACTTATTGTTGACGCGATACCCCTCGTCGCAATAAGGGCGCTAAAATACATCGTCGCTGTGCAAATTCCAAGCAAATGACGTTCCGGCCACTGCCATTGAAATGAGATTGACAACGGCGCGACGACCCTTCTTCATTTTACATCGCCCGAGTGCTTACTCGTGTCACATTGTGTCCACTGGAATGTTTGTCGAATCGTATCAACTTATCGAGTAACTTTTTGTACATTGTCAATAGATGATGGAATCGGGCCGCGACACGTCGATTTCGAAATATAAACGTTCGGAATGTTATTTGAAAAAAGGAAAAAACATCATCCTCGGCGGTATTTCCGACGACGACGGTTTCCGATCCTTGAAATTTTCTTGAATAAACATTTTACGATTCGTATATATCGGAGTTATTCAAAGATAACAATGGATGTAGCAGGAACGTATATACATTTTTGTTGAATAACTTCGCTCGAGTATCCGCTTTCGAATAAACCACACACGCATAGAAGTTTATGTATGAACATGTGCTAAAAAATATATCGACGAAGATTTATTATAAAAGAAATCTAATATTTATTCACGTGTTTTAACTATATCTGAGTTTCGCCAAGAGTAATTTTTATTTTAACCACGTTCTATAAATATTTATAACATTTTGATTTCTATTTATTTTCGAATACTTTACATACAGTAGTACATGTGATATTTTTAAGGATACAAATATCAAATCATACTTAGAAATCTATAGAAAGGTTAG
>CM068315.1:34738692-35142717 GCA_034766995.1 Acanthacorydalis orientalis | reverse complement strand
TTATTTTAAAAATAATTTTATTAAATTATATGAAATTATACTTTAATGCTAAATTAAACTAGATTAAACTAGATGTTTTAAAAATAAATTGTATATTTTGCTCTGCAACTCTAATAAAAAGGTGCTATTAAGGTGAATATGATAGTTAAATTGGGTAATAGATTTTAGGGTAAAATATCTGATTAATATACTTTTTATTGCACTGTGTTGCATTTAACCCTCATACGATCCTCAGAAAAAATAACGTATGAAGTCTTCGTGAATGATATATCACGATATGATTTTTCAAAGGTAAGTTATTAAAATGCTTTAGATTTTCATTACATATTTAATTATATTATTAGGTTGGTACAAAAAAATTGCGGTTTTTATCATTTTAAGTTTGGCGACGATTTTTCTAGTTACCATTTTCTTCTGTTATGTGTCATGTGATATATCATTGTAAACAATAAAATTAGCACTACTGATTTCAGTGTGTCTATTGTTTTCATTCTTTAGTATTGTTGGATATAATCTCTTAAATTAGTCATAGAAAAAAAGAAAATTCGCGCGATTTTGATGCATGAGTTTAAATTAGGACGTAAAGCAACAGAAACTGCTCGAAATATTACATTTGTTTGTGGAGAAGAGTCAATTAGTGAACGTACAACTCAACACTGGTGCTAAAAATTTCGTAATAGAAACGAAAGCCTTGATGATAAGGAGGGTGGTGGATGTCCTTCAGCTATAGATAATAATGATTTAAGAATCATTGTTGAAGCGGACCCACGTAAAACAACTCTAGAGGTGGCAGAAGAATTCAATGTTGATCATTTAACAGTTGTTCGACATTTGAGCCTAATTAGGAAAAACAAAAAAGCTATATAAATGAGTGCCGTATGAACTAAACGAATATCAAACAATTCGGCAATGTGTCTGCTTTGTGCTTCTTTTGCATAACAAAAATGATCCCTTTATTGATCGCATTTTGATATGTGAATAAAAGTGGATTCTCTACAACAATCTAAAAAGTTCATCACAGCGGTGAGACCGAGGAGAAGTACCAAAACTATTTCCTAAACCGAAGCTTCATGAAAAAAAGATTATGGTCACTGTTTAATGATCGGTAAGTGGCTTCATTCGCTACAACTTCTTAAATCCTGCTGAAACAATAACAGTAGAAAAATATTATCAGGAAATTGAAAAAATGTATGAGAAGATGTATCGTTTACGGCCAGCATTAATCAATTGAAGAGGACCAATTCTTCTTCATGACAACGCCCGATCATACATTTCACAAATGACTTAATAACAGAAAAAATTAAATGGACCTGATTACGAAACCTTACCTCACCCATCTTATTCTCCAGACCTATCTCCAAAAGATTATTATTTTTTTAAACATTTGAGTAATTTCTTGCGAGAAAACGTTTTTAAAAATCAAGCATCAGCTCAAAGCACTTTCGATGAATTCGTTAATTACAGGACTCCAGAATTCTATCTTGTAGGAATAAACAAAGTTTTCTTTTTTCTCGTTGGAAAAAATGTATGCAGATCAATGGTCTTTATTTTGATAAAAAAATATACGGCATTTTTATGCTCTCCACACATATATTTTTTACAATTTTCTTATATCGAATCTGCTTTTCGGTCTTTTCTGACACATATTTGATACCGAACTCCTGAAGATATTTTTCTCTTTTTTACGCTAGATTTTCCTGTTGAAGTAGGTGATTGTGAAGTCTACAGGTACATATTTCTTCATGCACTAACGCAGATCCAAGTTCTTCCAGAAACAAAACTGTTTGAAATAGTTTATTTTTATTCCATGATGGTTTTGTTTCTAGCCAGAGAACATAAAACACTGACCACGTATGTATATATATATATATATATATATATATATATATATATATATATATATATCAGTTGTATTGAAAAATAAACATAATAGCCAGCGGTTGGTTTTCCTCTTTACTGTGTAAGTAGCGATCAGCTGGTCTAGTGTATTAACACCTACTTTTACCTTCTTTCATTAAAAAAAATTGCGGTCGTCCAAAAATCAGAAAAATTGCGATTTTTTGTCATTTGAAATCCTAGAAAAATTGAAAACTTGAGAATTGTGTTGAATAATATTTTCTTTGCAAAATTTTATCATTGGACAAAAGAGTATAAAAAATTTCTAGACTCTTTGTTCATGTACAAGATACGACCGATGTGAAACTGTTTTGAGTATACTTGATTGTTCCAAAAATTTTCACACTCAACAATAATGTTATTCCTGCAAATTTTCAATTTAATCAATTTTTTCGCTTCCAATTATATGTTTCCAATCAAGAGATTTATGTTTCTCAGAATATTATCAACGATTTTGTACGATATATCAGATAGATGTGAAATTTTTAATGCCTAATCTGAATTAACATATTTTTTCTTATAACCAACAAAGTTGCCATTTTTATTTTGTTTACGAAAGAAGAACGTCCAGTTAATCGAAAAATATTTCTTAAAAAAGTTTAGCACTCTTTTTCCTTCTTCCGCGTCAAATAATTAATATAAAATGATTTTTCTCAAATATTTCTAAATTATGCAATCTTATTAAAAAAAAGAGATTTAACAATTAAAACTAAACATAATCAGTAGTTTCATTGAAAGTGAAAAAAAACATACCAAAACCTGATTATTAAAAGTGTGAGAATAATTTACTGAACGCGAAAGAATAATTTGAAACAAATTATTCGTGAAATTACTGTTTATAACTTACCGAAAAACTCAGTTTATGTAGAGAAAAACTGTTAATGATTATTATTTTGAGATTGTTATCAAATAGAGTACCGAGTGAAATAGGCTGTAAATTTTATTTTTGTAGTTCGGTAACACTTCTGTGTATGTTTTATTACTGAAACAGAATGCGTGCGACAGGGAGAGATGGAAATGCATGATATCCGTATAAAAATCGATACGGGACGAAAAAACCATCAAATGAACACGTTCGGCTATAATACTAATTTATCGGTTTTAATTCGAAAAGTAAATGTGATTATATGTTATAGGATTAATTCACATTTTTAACTGAAATAATCCGATGCGTTAATGCGAATGTCTTTACATGGATTCAATAAATTCCAACGGGAAGGAGATACATGATTATTTTCAAATATTAAATTATTTGAATTGTGTATAAAAATACTTAATGAAATTTTGAAAAATATAATTAGTGATATGATTCAAAAATATGAAACAGACTGGCATTAAACTGAAATGTACGGAAACAAGACGGCACATGTTATTAAAATAACCCGCACGTACTTTAATATTCGGAGCGGTTGTAATATAAAATTTATTATAGTTGAAAATAATCTGTTTGCAAATCATATAATCACTGTTCGTAAACTGAAATATGTTGTACATTACAAATTACACGTATCACGTAAACGTTGTCGGTCAATTTTATCTACAAATTATATCCAATTCACCAATTCATATTCAGATAAATGTTTTATTTACATAAGGTCTCAATTATTTCAGAAATTAATAGTTTTTATGCATGTGTACATTTCATTTCTTTTCTGCATACATACACACGCACACACATACAAACAATATATATATATATATATATATATATATATATATATAGTTATTAAATCTGTTTTATTTAATTGACGTGTTACTAATTTTTATTTCTTTTTCAAGCCACGTACGAGGAAACATACAATTACACTGTAAAAAAAATAATATACAGTTTGATAAACACAGAGAGATTTCATATACACTGGCTATATTTTTTAGAAAATAATGTAATCTCTGAAAAAGTTTAATAAAAAATATTACTATTTATTATGTGAGAATATAAATTTAATAAGAAACCTCTTTAAGAAAGAAAAGGGAAAAAACTTGAATATTTTTATTCGATATTTACTGCTAAATCTTATTTCCAATTTATTATTTAAGAGAATATACACGCAGTTCAAGACTTAACCCATTAAACGCAGCTATCAAAATAGTAGGAATTTTCTAAAAAACATGGTTCGATTCTATGTTTCTTCTAATTAATTTGGCGTTAGAAAGAAAAAAATACAAGTGTATAAGTTTTCTAAAAAATCTAATACTGCCACATATTCAAAACAACTTATCCGTGTGATAATCCTGACAGATTTGTTTGAAAAAAAAATATTATATACTCTGGACATTATTTGATGTAGGTTTCTTTTGAAAATTTCAGAATTTTTTACAACCCAGTCACTAACTTGGTAAAAAAACCTTTTATGTTTCTTTTTTTCAAAAACTACATACGAGAAAAACGAAAACCTTGATTTATGGCAAGTTAATGTAAATTTTATGATTTTAATACTGTTTTGCGATTATTGATGGAGTATGGGTACATACTAGATAAAATTAGCTTGGCAGGGAAAAGGTTAATTAAAAAGAAACATTTTGTACAGTCCTTCTTTTCTACTTTTTGAGAATTGATTTTTGTGTTTTTTAATTTTTATATACTTTTTAGAGATTTTTTATAACCAAATTTTTGCTTTCTAGTTTATTGATAAATATGATAAATTGTCCTTGCATAGGTACACCACTAGCGTTTTACGTACATATATAGACAGATAATTTGGGAAACATTTCATTTGTAAACGTAAGTTTAGTTAAAATTCTCAAAACATAATTGTGATAGTTCACTATTTTAAAATTAACAAAAAAAACCATAAAAATATGTATCAAAATCACAAAAATGAATACAGTCTATTGAAATTATCAACATAATCTGACCAAATTAAAAAAATTTCTCTTAAGAAAAATAAATGAAGAATTCTTTCTTTTCTAGAAGTTCATGGAAAAAATACAAAAATTCTGTAATATAAACACATGTACATTTATATAGGGAATAAAAAGTTATTCACTTCATCTGTATCTTTTCTCATAATACACATGAACTTGTCTTGAATTTTCCCATACATTTATTTTTCATCCTTTCATAACTTATACACGTTTAGAGTTTTAGTAGAATATACGAAAATGAAAATAAAATGTTATCCTTTTAGAGAAGGGTAGTAAAACTCTATTATGTTACAACATACACTTAATTGATTTTTCTTACTGCTACTGGTACGTGTTGGTACGAAGTATTGGCACTTTTTTCAAATTCAAAACTTTTTAAAAAACAATTCGTCTTTATGTGTTTCTTTATTTAAATTATTTAACATGTTATCACTGTTCCATTTAATTAAACACGTTTCCTTACACTTTAACTATATAAATAATTTTTCATACAGTTTTTTTCATTTTTTTAAATAATAATTAAAATATTTTGAATTAAAAAAATGAAATTATTAAAATATACACATTTCGGTATAAAATTATCATTTATTAGAAACAGAAATAAAACAATAGATTAATAAAAATATAAATATGTTTTTTTAACTATAATTTTTTTGGAAAATTTGATTTTGATGCAATTTTTAATTCTCTCGTTCCGGTGCGGTAATCTCAGCTGACCGGATGTTTTTATTTGCCAATATCTTTCTTTCTGATATTCACTGTAAACTGATATTCCTCGTGAGCCTCTATTATCCGATACTATTATAATGAATTTTAAAAAATAATGATAGAAACCGCAAATATTGCTTTAATTCTCTCTTTTATTTCAAACCTAACCTCAATTCTGGTACACAATAAATATCGTTTTACTGATCATCAAACGTTTACCTCGAAGAAGTAGAGTGCTATTTTTAATTATATTTCTTTATTTCTTTGCAATAAACATGTTCTATTGATACTGATCGGTCGTGTAAGGATTGACTTTGATGTTCAATTAATTAGAAATCCCGCTATTCATTCACAAATAGTAATTTTCATGAAAAATACTACCGGTAAACTTTGTTTACTGCACCGGCACGGAGAATATTAAAATGGTATCTGACTTTAGGAGTTAATGATAATAAAAAAAATTTAACAACCAGTTCATACTCATATAAAGGAAATCACAAATGAGGACAAAGTTTTAATTCTTTAATTTAATAAAAAACTATATTTTTTAATGCAAAAAGTATTTCAACAAGTGTAATCAACTGAGTATAAATTAAGAAAAGCGTTATTTGGTCGAATAGTATTTACAAAGAATGTTCTATTAACTGTTTACATATTATATATAAAACTCTGAAGTATTTTTGAGGGAAACAATACAAAAATCGATAGTATTTATTATAAAAATCTTATGAAAATTATTTATTTTTTTACAAAAAAAAACTGTTTATCAACTATATTTTATGGGAGAAGAGTTCCGAAATACTAAAAAAAAAACATTTTCTCCTTCAACATACATGAGCTTTCAGTACGATGCTAACAAAGCTGGGATGGTGGAGACTGAGGAATTCATAAATGGTTCATCAAAAAACACATTCCACCTACTAAAACATACTACATTTGTGATATCACTTACATTTGCGAAAGCATATGGATCGAAAATCACGATAAAGTATAAAAAATAGACAATTTAAAACAAGTGTAAGATAGGATCTTGAACGAGCACATGTCATTATATAACGAAATATACAGCAGACCAACCGAATAAATGGAAGAAACTCTGCTAGGATCCGATGGCGAATATGAATATGCACCTTAATATTAGATTATAAGTGAGATACACATTTGTGTGCTACAATAAAATGTTTTTTTAGTAAAGAATTAAATAAAAAAATCTTACATTGATTTTTTGTACATCAAGGTTTCATAGAATAGAAATTATTAAGCAATTAACAAATTAACGGCCTAAAAAACAAATTAAGAAATAAAATCTTTAAAAAATCTGATTACTTTTGTGCTATGCAGTTTTTATTGGATCCTGTAAAATATAAATTCTGTGGCTTATGTAGTTTCTGAAATGATAGATTCAATTCCGTTCATTCGAAAAATGTTAACGAGACATGAAGTAATTATTTGAGTAAATCAAAAAAAAAATAACAAACATTCTACTGCTGCTTACAAAAAAATGATAATTCCGGACAAAAATTAAAAACTCACGTGAAAGTCAATATATTTTCAATATTATGTCTTTTTTATAGAACTTAGAACTTTTAATACCATTAAGAGTTTTCATTTGGTGTGATTTACTATTTTTCATAATATTTTAAATTTCATCTAGAATAATTTTCATCTTTTACCTCAGTGAACAATTCATCCAAACGAAAAATATCTCAGTTGCTGAATTAAAAATGTGATATCTATTTTTTATACAAATAATTCTTTAACTAAATCCATACATTAATTTTACATTAACAAACATATATTCTAAGAATAAAACATGTTGAAAGAAAATGATTATTTTATTAAATTTAAGAATGAAACTTTATTTACAATTTCACTGTTTATTTCATCTATCTATCTTTCTCTTTCTCTCTCTCTCTCTCTCTATATATATATATATATATATATATATATATATATAATCATAAATATTTATACGTGAATTATAATTTTTATTCGTTTGCAGATTGTTTCGGCTATATAGTCAATCAAATTAGTTTGAAACTTATATTCAATAACTTTAATTAAAATTGAATTCCATCAACAATTATAGACCGTACAGTTCGAACTAACTAAATATAATTGCACAGACGAAAATTCAAACAGTTACAAATAACATTTCAAAACAAACCAATTAATCCAATCAAATAAATACTATTTCCCAGTCGTAATTGCGATCAGACACATCTGTCTAATTGACACCGCGTATTATATAGCAACAGTCATCAATACAATAAACACCTAATTAAAACTAGACTAGTTATATGTTGATAAACTAGAATATATATATATATATATATATATATGTATATATATATATATATATATATATATATATATATATATATATATATATATATATATTGTTTGAGAGATGCTTTTGTAGTAGCACGCCGGTGTATATTCGCAGGCAGATGTCGATCCTGCACCCTTACAGTTTAACAATTGTCACTAACTCGCCGTTGTCGAGTATATAACCCTCAATCAAGACTTCACCACTTGTGTGTATGTGCACCCTTTTGATCTTTGAAACTAAATCAGTTGTTGGTTTCTCTTGAAATTTTGTCGGGTTCTGATGATGGAGAAAATAAATAAATTGATGTTAAACGAACCAGAATTCGTAACATTCAGAAAATATACGGATTGAAAAACGATTAGAAAAAAATGCAGCACTTGTAGATATAACTGATGACATCATTATTATAACATAAATCATTTAATGTTGAAAACTCGAAACGTTACTACTATTTCGAAATCAAAGTTTTGATGTCTTTCTTAATTAATCAAAGAATTGTTTTCAACACTTACTTAACCTTAGACTTAAGAACATTTTGAAATAATATATATATATATATATAAATATAAGGATCGTTTGATAAGTTTGGTAAATTTCTGTGATGTGACAACATCATACATTTGATAACGTCGCGGCTATTAAGTGTAACTTTACAAACTAGCATAGGAGAAATTTCAGCTAGAAGTGATACTTTGTTCACGTGCTACAGATGTTTAAAGCGAGCATTGTAGCATTTGCCGCAAAAATGGAAACGAGAAGACCTTTTTGGGTCGATTCATCACCGTGAATGAAACATGTATCCATAAATACACACCTGAATCGAAGCAGCAATCAAAGCAGCGAACAACGACTAGTGAAAGTGCATCGAAGAAGGCGAAGACTGTTTTGTCGGTTGGGAAGGTGATGGTCACTGTTTTTTGGGATTTCCAAGAAATCATCTTAATCGACTACTTAATAAAAAGAAAAACGATAACAAGAGCCTATTATGCAACATTATTGAACCATTTAAAAGAAGAGCTGAAATAAAAACGGCTAAGATTGGCTCACAAAAAAGTGCTCTTTCACCAGGACAACGCTTCGTCTCACAAATCGACTGTCGAAATGAAAAAATTGCTTCGAATTTATTCCTCATCCATCCTATTCTTCTGACTTGGCACCTTGTGACTTCTTCTTGTTCCCAAACTTGAAAATTGGGCTCACTGCGAAAAAGTTCTCGTTGAATGAAGATGTCATCGTCGCCGTCACTGAGTATTTTGCAGACCCACTGGACCAAGTGTATAGCACTCAATAGAGACTATGTTGAAAAATAAAATCGATTTTTCCAAAAAAGAACTGTGTTTAACTTGCTTTTTTACTATACTTATCAAATGACTCACGTATGTATATATATATATATATATATATATATATATATATATATATATATATATATGTCAATTTTCTTTTCCGATTGGAAGAAATTTAGAGATTTTTTTAACAGTGAGTTATTAAAGGACGAGTATGATAATGATAATAAAAACTAGAAAAATGTGAATTAATATATAAAACTAATTTTGATATTCGAAAATTAAATAAGATTATCCCATATTTCTTATCTGTGAATACAGATATAGCTTAATACGATTTTAAGAAATAATACGACTGCACAATTTTTAAATATTTATTCTTGACAGCGGTGCACTCATTTATTCAGCTATAACATTCTCTAGACTCTTAGAGATGGATGTAATTCAACAGTCAATATAACTGTACTAAGCCAGGACGAACGAATTTAGTTGTGTTTGCTTCATTTGACACGGATTGACATTTATAATACTTTTTTTTTATTTTTACTGATGTTTTTTTTCTATTTCTTTTGCATTGTAGGTTGCTATTTAAAAAAGTGTAAGGCGATAATTCAATAACTAGATTTAAAATAGTTGATTTTAAAGACATTATTGTGTTTTCAAAATATACATGAGTTAACCCTTTGCCTTATGATTTATTTTGGCGCTGGTGTGCCTGTCCAAACAATTTAAATTTACTGTAGTGTTATGCGCGCAGTTTCTACAAGAAAAAACTAAAATATTTCAATTTCGTACTTCATGTTGAGTACTGTTATACATATTAAGAAAATGAGTTGCAAAATATGGGGCAGGCGTAGTCCGTCATACACGAGTTTAACGCAGAGACCTGATGCGGGCGATACGCGTCATTTCCACTCAAGGAGTGAATTTTATAAATGAAGGAAGTTGAAAGTATAGAAACTTAGTTGCAGCCAAAAAAATTTGACTGTAAATGTCAAAGAAGTGATTGTAACTATCAATCGATTTAATTTTTGAGAATATCTTTTTACCAATACAGTTTTGCCACTATGGTTAAATCATTCGTTTCCACAAATGAATTTTTCACACATCTTAAATATCACAGAAATATTTTTATTAAAAATCTTCGGTAATTAATTATTGGTCATTTTTTATTTTTTCTTATATGTTACACATTTCCAATGGTGATACCATCATCCTCCGAGCACTAAAGTACAAAAAAATTTCTGCATCTTAATTTATGTTCCTTAGCGTCCTGACAATGAAAGTATCACCATCGAAATATATATATATATATATATATATATATATATAAGCAAAAATCAAAAATGATTAACACTTAATTATTGAAAATTTTTGATAAATAAAAAAGTTGTACTTTGAACGGTGAGTTGATATTGCATTTGTGATTTTTTAGCACCAAAAAATACATTTCAAGAACACCATGCATTTTCGAATTAGATACCATAATAACTAAAGGTAACGAGTCCGAAAAAGATTTGATTTTTCATAACTCTTGAATAGCTTTTCCAATTTTTGATCAATTTGATGGTGTTTTTACAACAGTTTTATAAATATTAAGCATTTAATTGTCATATTAAGACTAGATACTTATTATAAAATAAAGAAGAAAGCTTAACAGAAGTTTTCTTTGTTTCCCAATAGATAAAAAACCATAATAATCACAGATAAAAAAATATATCCTCTTTGTCAATACCATCATTTCTGCAACGCTTCTCATCTACTTACTATGAACTTGCCAAGGCATTTGCATTGATTTGTTTTCATTACCTTACTTGTTTCTTTGCTCTATATTTTGTTCGTTACTGCTATCATAGTGTAAACTGATTGTAATAACAAGAAATAAATGTTACTCAAAGAATAAATAATTGAATATTTAACGTTAAGGACGCGACGATGTCTAAATTCAAAGAGTAAAAAATGTATGATTGTTTCATTACAATAACTGATTTATGTACGTATAACCAGATGACTTCAGTTACTAAACATTTTAACAGAAAAATATCAAAACATCCTTCTTTAACAAAATATATTTGATAAATAATTATGTCAACTTCTCAATAAATGATCGATGAAAAAAATAACAAATGTCACGAAGAAAACTAGTTTCTGCAAAATATTTAAATTTATTACAAATAAGTTTTAGTTAAACATTATAACTATTATAAATTTTATAACAACGAACACAAAATCGACAGACGAATTTTATAGTTAATCTATAATACCACTATAATTTATTACACTGTTTAAAGGATAACTTTATTATACACACACAGTAACAAAGCACCTGCGAAAATTAATAATTTGTCCAGAATGTCAAACTTGCCATTGTGGGTATATGCTCGTAAAACAAATATTTCAATAAACTTCAAGAGAGGATTGATTCATACCTGTTAGAGAATTATTTATAACTCATACGTTCATTTATTATATCCACAACAATATATATATATATATATATATATATATATATATATATATTGTTATATATATATATATATATATATATATATATATATATTTGTAGTATTATTTTATGAATTTATATTTCAATAAAGTAAAATGTACCGTGCGGTACAATTGACATTCATTGTTATTGTCAACGTTAAATGAAATTATAAAAATATAATCGTTCACGAATGCGTAAAAATGTAATATGCTGCTATATAAAAATTCTGTATGCGTGCACTGAACGCAAATACACACACAATGAAACTAAATCGTATTGAAAAATATTTTCACCGCCATTCAGTACACGTTTGAAGTTTTCTTGTAGTTGCGAATTGATCGAACTATTATCAATCTACATATGAATATGGATGTCGGTATTCGTTCAATAAGAGTAAACTAAATGTAAGGGTAAGTGACAATGATTCAATCGAACAGCCCTCTGCTTCGTCTAAAGCCTCCAGTAGTTTTGGGCTGCTTGTTGGTATTGGGGTGTGCACAGCACCCTATAGTAAGTACAAGGAGGCGACTACGGGGGGGTTTTGCAATGATGCACATAGCCCCCGTTTCCTAATTTCGACCACGTACTTCTATTGAGATGTGATGTTTACTCAATTATATTCCCATATATTCTCCCTGTGACAAACAAGCGTGTACTGTATTATTTTTATGTATGTGTAGGGTATGCACATTTACAATATTTTATGTTTCTTTCATTGGTTATGCGTGATTAAGCACGTAGATTTATTTAACATGAGATTTTCGTTATTTCGCACTTGTTTTCAAACACAACAGTTGATTTTCTTATCGATTGTTCAGAGTGGAATATAGAAATAAACAAATTACAAATTATAGAAATAAATTTGTATACAGGATACCCCGATTTAAGATGCTTCGTTTAAAGTTGTTTCACATTTAAGTCATACAAAAATTCTCACCTCGATTCGATATTAACGACTTTGTTTCATATTTACGACACTTAATGGAATTAAAAAAAATCTAAATGTGCTACATTTGAACATGCATTTATATCAGTGCCATAAATTATATACATATCCGTATGGACATACATTATTTCAAATTATGTGACTTAAATTTTGCTTGGTTTACTCGTATGTACAATTTGGTTCGATTTAAATTGTTTCAAGTAGAGTCGCAATTTTGCGGAACGTAACCCTGTCGTAAATCGGGATATTCCTGTATATTAATAATAATCACTACTCTCTCTTTGTACAAATAAAAATTAGTAATTCATAAATGACATTTTCATTTTACATAGATTTTCAACTCTTAAAAATATTATAACTATAATAATATTGCAACCAAATGATCATACGGTAAAAACACAAATCAATTTTCAGAAATGTATCTTTTTCACCTCACAGACTAACATTTTTTAATCTAAAATATTTAATAAATGATTGTTAATTAATTTTGATTACATCTCGGTCTTCTTAGAATGATGAAATGTCATTTAACTGCACATAACCAACAATCAAAAATGATTAAGTCATTTACTAAATATCTTTACAATTTATTAAGTTGGTAGAAAAATAATTGAGGTTTATGACCTTCAATTTCATATACATTTTTTAATTCAAGTGGTTTTAAGACATCTAGATCTGCTGGATGACTAACGTCTAACTTTTGTGCAAACTCTCGAATTGTTGTGCGTGGTTCTGATTCAATTAACGCCTTCAGTTGGTCGTTATGAACTGAAGGAGGATACCCGCGACCTTTTTCATCTTCAAGGCTCTCGTCTCTAGCACGACATTTTTGGAACCATCATTGTACCGTACGTTCCTTAACAGTACTCACACCAAAATAATCATTCAGTTTACGAGCAATTTGTGCTGATTTACCACCCGTTTTGAACTCATACAAAAATGCTCTTATTTACTTCTTTTCCATCTCTAATTCAGTAGACAAATTTGAAGCAAAATTAATAATAAAACCAAAGTCTATGTTACAACAATGCAGACCGAAAACTGCACTTTAAAGTAATATTAACACGAACACAATCAAACAACACTTTCATTGAAAAAAATTAAGGTTAGAATTCAAAAAACGAAAACCGTAATTATTTTCCCACCAACCTAATATTTAATATTTATTACTATTATGTATATAGAACTTTTAAATCGTATTGTTTACAGATATATTTTTCATCATAAAACCTAGTTCTCTTGCAGTGTTTAACATCACGTATGCACGAACTTACTCCCGGGTGATTCGACACCGAGGGAGGGTCGCTTCACACCCCCTAAATCGAGTAATTCCTATCTGTCCTGTAGGAAGCTTTTATAATGATAATTTCGCAGTACAGTTGTGGTTGAGGTTTTTATGTCCGCTATTTATTTTTGTATTTGTGAATTAATAGCGTGTTATACGCTCCAAACAATACCCATCTACATTTGTATACATAAATTGATTTGATTTTGATTTTTCATGTTGTTTTCATTCTAAAACATGATAATTTCTATTCGATGCTTTTAAGATGAGTGTTCTAGTTTGGTCGATATGAAGATTATTCAAATGTGGTACATTAATAGGATACTTTTCTACGATTTGTTGTATAAATATACATGAGAGTCGAACGATGAAAGATTGTATTATGCAGAAAAAAAGTGTAAAATTCATTTAAATTTATTCAGTTTCAAATACAGTACACACGTTCATTTTATACACATTACTACATTCTTGTACAGAATCATTTTAATTTACATTTGTTTTTGTTGAATGCGATTATCAAATACATACATTATGTTAATTGACTTCAACTATTCCACTACAAATTATTGTACGAGTGCTGAATAATATTCCACTTTGTCAGAACATTGTTTGTTTATGTTACATTATAATTTTGAAATATATGAAAATGAACAAATGGTACGTTTAAAACAGTAAACACATTCGTAAATGAAAAATATATCCAAAAAATATTTACAGAATAATTTTAAATGGAGTTAAAATAATCGCTCGCATGTATCAAAGATTATAATCATAAAAAAATATTTTCTTTTTAAAAATCGACGTTTTCAATGTTTGACTCATTGGTTATCTAATTAAATCATATTTTTTAAACGCATATTTTACAATAAACAGAATATATATATATATATATATATATATATATATATATATATGTGTGTGTATATATATATATATATATATATGTGTGTGTATATATATATATATATATATATATATATATATATTAATTGTAATATTTATTAAAAACATTTTTCTAGTGTTTTAGGTTTAATATCAAATTAAGAAGTTCTTAGACATTTAAAGATGATTATTTCGTACTTAGTTTAAATATTTGAGTATTATTATTACTGTTAGCAGATCTCTTTGGTATATGCGTAAATTGTTAATTATAATAAAATAAAATCATACAAACTGTATATCTACAAGTAAACTGTCTGCTTTTATAATTTAATTCTCTCTTTGTTTTGATCAGTCTTATTTTAATGAATTTACACACTTTTACTACAAGTCTGTAGGACACTGAAAATTGGATGGAGCTCATTTGGACGAAACACCTCGATATTTAAATCAATATTCCCATTCTGTTTGAAGAAAAAAGTATTTGATCAATGTATACTACCAGTCCTTACCTAAAGTCATCCAACAGTTATGGACCACTTAAAATCACTTTTAAAAAAATGTGTATGAGTTTGAAGATCATAAACAACAATTATTTTTCTACCAACCTAATACATAACAATTCTCCATTCAATCTCATTTCTTGTTAGATAATTACAACAATAAATTATTTTTATTCAGTATTTATTCATTTATTAATTTTTTCATAATTAATAACAAGTTGGATTTTATCTAAATGTATTAGTGATGAAATTTATTGACGTTAACTCTTAAGTTATGAATAATTTAAAAGAATTATCGTTTTATAAACGAAATAAATCTTTGCATGTGTGTTGAAAATCTTTTTTACAATTTATTTTCATACTTTTGATATCGCGGTTCACTTTCACAAATGAATTTTTCACTCAGTCCATGAACTATGAACAATTTTTCTAATCAAATATATCCAATAACTGATTATCATTTTTGATTTTTATTTATGCATATTTCGATGACGATGCCTTCATTCTCAGAGTAATAAAATGTGTATGAAAAGATCAAGGAGAATACAGTGAGTATACATGAAATCTATGCATAATTTCTCGACGGGTCCTTTGTTTATCTCTTGAGAATATCTCTACAAGCAAGGATCTAAATCTTAACTATAACAAAGCTACAAATAGTTAAAATTTCAGTTTCAAGTTTTGTGTTCTTTTATATATCTTTAATAATTTGCATTGAAAGTTTATTTTAATGACATCATCTATCATAGATTAGAGGTACGAGTATGTAGTCTTCTGTATATAATATTTAATATCAGAGAATCATGACTGAGAAATGTAGGTACAAAATCTATTTATAAAAATTATATTGTCCCTTTTTCTCTTTCTATAAAAACCTGATCACATCTTCACCAGAAATATTTCTATTTCATATACAATTTTTACATGTTTTCTATGTTCTTATTCTTAAGGCATAAGCAAAAAACTTAAAGAAAAATCTAAAATTCTTGTGTATTGGAGATGGCTTGTGAAGATGTTATTAGCTTGTAAAGAAATTGAAAAGAAAGTAAATTATTATATTTGTAATTAAACTTGAACGATATTGTCGTTTTTAATTCATTTTTATATACAAAAAGAATTACATATTTTAAATCAAAGTCTGGTAATATCATTAATTTTTTAATACAATTTATGAAAGTTATAAAAACATTGAAGCTAAAATTTCAAACTATTGTAGTTCTGTTTAGTTGAGATGTATATATATATATATATATATATATATATATATATTAATTGTAATATTTATTAAAAACATTTTTCTAGTGTTTTAGGTTTAATATCAAATTAAGAAGTTCTTAGACATTTAAAGATGATTATTTCGTACTTAGTTTAAATATTTGAGTATTATTATTACTGTTAGCAGATCTCTTTGGTATATGCGTAAATTGTTAATTATAATAAAATAAAATCATACAAACTTATGCAATTTTAAGTAAAAACACATATATATTATCTATGTGTTTTTACTTAAAATAAGAAAAATAATTTCAATCAGAAAGAAAGTACTATTTATAAGAAATACTTTCAAATAAATTAATTTTTATCCCTTCAATCCAAAACTAATGCCTTTATACATAAAATCAATATATTAGGTCTGCAAAAATCGGTATTTATGTATTAAGTATAAAGACGCACATACTAGTTAAAAATTATATTTATTAAACAAAATAAAAACCATTGGCCTGCACATATTCTCCCAACGGGAACCAAGTTTCTTTATTCCTGCAAGATAGAATTCTAGAGTCTTGGAATTAAGGAATTCATCGAAAGAGCTTTGAGCTGATTCTTAATCTTTGAAAAACTTCTTTCGTAGGAAACTACTCAAATGTTTAAAGAAATGATAATCTGTCGGAGACAGGTCCGGAAGATAAGGTGGGTAAGGTAAGGTTACATAACACAGTTCATTTATTTTTTTCTGTCATTAAGTCATTTGTGAGATGTGTAATCGGAGGTTGTCATGAAGAAGAACTGGTCCTCTTCGACTGACTAATGCTGGCCATGAACAATGCAACTTCTCGTGCATTTTTTCAATTTCCTGACAATATTTTTCTGCTGTTATTGTTTCACCAGGATTTAAGAAGTTGTAGTGAATGATACCACTTACCGACCACCAAACAGTGACCATAATCTTTTTTTCAGGTAGCTTTGGTTTAGGAAACAGTTTTGGTGCTTCTCCTCGGTCTAACTATTGTGATGAACTTTTCCGATTGTTGTATAGAATCCACTTTTATTCACATGTGACAATGCGATCAAGAAAAGGAACATTTTTGTTACGCAAATGAAGCGCAGAGCAGACTTCGTATCGCTGAATTGTTTGATGTTCATATGGCACCCATTTATCCAGCTTTTTTGGTTTTCCAATTAGGCTCAAATCTCAAACAACTGTTGAATGATCAATATTGAGTTCTTCTGCCACCTCTCGAGTTGTTTTACGTGGGTTCACTTCAACAATGATTCTTAAATCATTATTGTCTATATCTACATGACATCCGTCAACCTTCTTATCATCAAGGCTTTCGTTTCCATTACGAAATTTTTGGAACAAGTGTTGAGCTGTACGTTCACTAATTGACTCTTCACGAAAAACAAATTTGATTTTTCGAGCAATTTGTATTGCTTTACGTCCCAATTTAAACTCATACAAGAAAATCGTGCGAACTTGCTTTTTTCTTGACTAATTTAAAAGGTTATATCCTACAATTCTAAAGAATGAAAACAATAGACATAAGATGAAATCAGTTGTGCAAATTTCATTCTTTACAATGATGTATCAGATGATTATAATAAAAGATAACGGTAACTAGAAAAATTGTCGCCAAACTTAAAATGATAATAACCGCAATTCTTTTTGTACCAACCTCATACAATATAATGCACATTTCTTATATATTTAAAAAATATAACATGTGATCAAATACTCAACTTGAACTTTTAAATATCGACTAATAGGATCTAATTGATACAATTGCATCACTAATCAATTTATTTATCTCTAGTAACTCTTGAATCTATTATAAAAAACATTTTTTTTGTTTTGTTGAAATAAAAAGATACATTTATCAATGTACCGTTTTATATTCGAAAAAGAAATCATTAGCAAGTTTGTAATACAAATTGTTTTCTTTTTAATTCGATACATAGAAATGTATTATAATGTATGAGAGGTCAATTCTATTTCTTGAACTCTCTTCTGAATTACCCGTGTTTTATTTCTTTATTAAACTGTACAGAACTCGTATTGACATTTCATAAACATATATGTAAGTAGCGGATCAATTTTCCAAATATCAATTATATTTGTAGATTGATTACAATTTCGTAAATTATAAACGTGGAGCGTACCATTGGTATGAAAATAATTTGTGTTAAACTATTCGTTTCATACATTACCTGACCGAAGGTTTAAATCCATATTTAAACAAAATACATTTGTATTTGTCGTACGAATGTGTCAGATTAGTGTGTGCGTGACTATGCACAGGAATTTTTGATTAATGGAAGATATGTAAACAAGTGATTTTGTGTGTTTTGGAATGAATTCAGTATATCTGAATTCATTTTATAACGTTATATGTTTGAGATTAAGAACGAGTCGATAAAGTTATTCCATAAAGATGCCCGGCGTGTTTGTCGTCATACATCAGCAAAACGTATACGCGTTTTATCTTTTTTTAATTATTATGTACACAAAACTATATAAACTGTTTGTTTAATATTTAAAGATAAATTAATTTAAAATTTCGAACTTGTTAAGGATGAATTTAATTGCCTATAAAAACATATTTCAATCATTTATTAACTTTTTATTTTCCTCTCATCGTCTTTATATTAAAGATAATCTCTTAAAATATGAGTGGTCAACTTAAATAAATATATAAGCTCTGTAACTATCAAATTTAAGTTATCAGTGTGTCTGAACTCTACATAAAAAATTATGTCAGACAGATGACTATATATCAAGATATAAGTCTGTAAATTATCACATTTCGTCCAAATTCTGTAGAAAAAATCGTCTATCGAAATATAAAACTATATATCAAGATAGAGTTTTGAAATTATCTCATGTCATTCAAACTCTATAGAACAAAAATTGTTTGTTCAAACAGAACACTAAATAGTAAGACTAAATACAGATCTGTAAATTCCCACATCTCCTCTAAACTTTGTAGAAAAAATCGTATGTCCAAGCAAAAAGCTATATGGCAAGATACAGATCTGTAAGCTGCCAAATGTTGTTCTCTTTTGCATAAAAATCATGTGTTTATGCAGAGAACTATATGATGAAATATAAACCTCTAAACTCTGACATTTCGTCCAAAATTTGTAAAAAATTATATATACACACAGAAGATAATATGGTAAAGTACAGGTTTATAAACTATAAAATGCATTCTTCTTTTTGCAGAAAAAATGGGAGTCTCTATAATGGACTATTCGTCAAAATAAAGTTCTATAAACTGTTAAATGGTGTCTTTACTTTGCAAAAAAATCGTGTTCATATAAAGATTTATATGTTGAGATATATCTAGTCCATTCTCTCCAGAAAAAAATCTGTGTCCTGACAGAAGGCTATATGGCAATATTTAAACTTATAAACTGTCAAATTACTGTCTAAATTCTCTAAGAAAACATTGTGTCTAGGATGAGATCTATATATCGACATATGGGCTTATAAACTATTGCATATCGTTTGTATTCTACAGAAAAAAATATATGTCTAAACAGAATACTAAATACAAAGATATAGTCATGCAAACTGTCAAACGTCTAAACTTGACAGAAAAAAATTGCATATCCAGTCAATGTCAGATTATATGTCGAAATATAAAGTTATAATCTGTTAAATGTTGTCTCTACTTTGTAGAAAAAAATAGTGTGTCCAATTAAAAGAATATATGTTGAGATGTAGTCCTGTAAACTATCGATTGAACTCTGTAAAAAAAATTATTTAGACAAATTAGAAATATGACTCTTTGATGCATCAAACAATATTTGAACTTTCTAAAAAAAAGATTATGTTGATTATTAATTTGTTTAAATTAATAAAAAGTATTAACATTTACTGTAAAGTAAATAGTACAACTAATAATTCAATTTAATTTGAAAAAAAAATGATAAAAATGGATTGAATTCGTTTCTATTTTTCACTAAGTAATTACTCTAATGTATAATTTATTATAATCAAGGTTTTCTAATCTCCATAGATAAAAAAAATATAAATATTCTCAACGTATTTAAAATATTTACATAAAAATTCATCTTGTTTTTCGGATATAATTATTAGACATTTTTTAATAACAATATTTATAATAAAAATAACTAACATACAGTTTTATATTTATACCCATGCAACAGAAGACAAAATAAATCGCTTCAAAAATGAACAAATCGTTTTATATAATAAGACTATTTTTGACAAACGTTTAAGCAGAAAATTGAGAATAACTCGAAATAGAACCGAGTAGAAGAAAATTATTAAAAATTCTAAACAGTAATCTTATGAAATTATAAGTTACAAATGATGCTGTAATTCTGAAGGAAGATTAAAAAATTTGTCAAAAAGTAAGGTCAGTTAGTAATTTTCGAAATAGACACTTTTCTATCCGTTCATTTGAAATGAATAAATTCCTTATTTCAATTTTAAAAATATACTTTTTATATATAAACTAGTATGTAACCTGTCAAAATTGACGGGAAAATAGAAAGAAACATAGGAAGAAAAATTTGTTCAATGGTTTTTACAACATAATATATTTAAACATACAAAATCCGTATGAAAGAAACTTATGAATTAAATTTGAACCTATGAGCTGACAAAGCAAACATTTCTCGTCACCATAGATAAAAATTTCTCGTCAGCATAGACTTTGTCCTGAGGATAAAGTGACGAGAAATGTGGGTCTTTATTATATAATTTTAAAAATCTGCCATTTATTTTCAGTGTTATAAGTCAATACTTGAGTTATCAAAGAGAATGTGTGTTTAACAATATTTATATATATATATATATATATATATATATATATATATAGATATATATAGATATATATATATAGAGAGAGAGAGAGAGAGAGAGAGCGAATTAAATTACGACTTAAAAGTTTAATTTTCAAATATTCGATTTCATCATTAAACTAAATACATGTTTCCTTTTTTATAAAGTTTACTGGAAAAGAAAAACGATTCTTAAGAAAATATTTGTACATACATAAATGTAACTAATATGAACCACATGTTTTTTTGTGAGGAACACCAAATATACTCACCCCTAGTTAGACTTAAATATATATATATATATATATATATATAGTTATATCACTGTATGTGTACACATTAAACTTGTAGGTAGTTTTTATCAGCTTACAGAATAAGATCTCGAGTTTCAGCAGCATGTTTGAGATTCCGGCTAACATTTATCTGTCGCCGAGCCTCCGCATTCGTATCTGACAAATTGCTCTTGAAATGAAAACCCATCGTTGCACTGCACATCGTATTTCAAAATATGGCAAATAATAATACGATGGTCTTTTTAAGTACTACGTTAATGTTGGATATAACGACAAGGAAACAGGCAGGGAAAATGTAATTAAGGAATGTAAACATACTAGTATTTTTTTTGCCTAGTTTTTTAATTGATTTTTGTTGTAGATTTATTTGGAACTTAATGAATACTAATTTGTCTACAATTATATATATATATATATATATATATATATATATATATATATATATATAAATTGGTACACTGCAATTCTTGTTCTGTAGCCAAATTCACTTTCACAAAGTACCCCTCTAGCCATAAAAATAGTTTCTCATCGAAAGTATTTAATAGCTGATTATTAATATTTTTTAATAATTATTTATGTGTAATTCAATGCTAATGACATCATTATTAGAGCGCTAAGTTATAGAAAAAGTTAGTAAACTATGATAATCTGATATTTCTCTACCTTAGCACTCTGAAGATGATTGTTTTTCTATCTAAATTTGCATAATCAATACTCAAAAATGATCATTTATCACTTATTGAATATTTTTGATCAAAACAAGTTTTGTGACCTGTACGACCAGAAAAAAATTATTTGTGAATGCATATTGAATATTTTTGATCAAAACAAATTTTGTGTCTTGTGCGACGAGAAAAAAAATTATTTGCGAATACAATTGTTAATCATTAAACTTGATTCTTAATTGAAATACATCTTGTCTACATCTTTTCTACAGTAATATATAATTTTCAGTTTTAAATATTATATACTAAAAAGTATTCTTCTTAGTGATAACCAAGTAACTAGCGTTGATTTGAAATGCAATTAATGTATATAAATGGCTTTTATTAGAAATAAGTTTTAAGAAATATCAAAATATTTAATTATTATTACAACGTTAATTTATACATTTAAAATGTATATGAAAAATTTTCATCTTTCTCAATTTGACTGTTTGGATGGATATATATATATATATATATATATATATATATATATATATATATATATACATATAAATAATTGAAATGTAAATATTATCCACTGAAAAAATAACAATATGAAATAATACATACATTCACGTTGTAGTGAACAACAATGTAACGATTATTTCACGTACGGAATTCGTGAATAACGTTGACATTTATTAATTTCCACCCCTTGTGCGTTCAAATGTGCAAACACTGTTCATTTTAATGATAGGAATTATATTCATGTCATCATTTCATATTTTATGCGCATTTAAATTTACAATTATGAAAAATCGATAATGTCAATTTTTGGTGATGGGAATCTTGTAGAATTATTAACACGAAACTACATCGACAATTCTTTAAAAAATCAGTATACTAAATTTCATTAATATTTAATTGAATAAGGATGTATTTAAAGTACAATATCAGAGAGAAATATCGAAAATTCCAAATTCAAAAATATACGAGTATGTGCTTTTTAAATAGTAAAAGTGTATATCAGTGATATATGAAAGTCGGTAGCCTTAAATTTAGATTTAAAAATGATATTTTTATTGTCAGACGATCACTATGGCTAAATTTATTTTAATAAAATATTTATTATTAAATGGAAAAATTGTTATAGACAATTATTTTCTTTTCTTTTCATAAAATAAGATCTTACAAGAATCTTGATTTAATAAAAATATTAGGTTGGTAGAAAAATAATTGCAGTTTTAGACCTTCCAATTCATATACATTTTTCCATTTGTGCTCCAGAACTGTTGGATGACTAACGTCTGACTTTTGTACAAGCTCTCGAATTGTTGTACATGGTTCTGATTCAACTAATACCTTCAGTTGATCGTTATGAATTGAATAAGGACGCCCGCGATTTTTTCATCTTCAAGGCTCTCATCCCCAGCACGAAATTTTTAGAACCACCATTGCATCGTACGTTCTTTAACAGTACCCACACCAAAACTATTTAGTTTACGTAGTTTCTGCTGCTTTACCACCCGTTTTGAAATCATACAAAATTTTACTTTTATTTGCTTTTTTTTCTGTCTTTAATTCAATACCCTAATTTGAAGGAAAATTAATAATGAAATCAATGTTGATGTTACCTAAATAAAGAGCAAAAAGTGCACTTTAAAATTAATTTTTAAAGTGCATTTATCATTAATTTTTTTCATTGAAAAAAATTAATGTTAGAATTCGGAAAATAAAAAACCGCAATTGTTTTCCTATCAATCTTTTAAAACAAACTGTTGTTTTTCATATTTTTCTTTGTCTTAATATTCTTACAATGATGGTATCACCATCTACCTGCATATAATCGATAGTAAAAATATTCAATAATCATCACAGTTTCATAATAATTATAGTTTTTGGCACTATGCTTAAATTAAATTAAATATTAATAAATGAATGTTCACTACCTACAAACTACATATTTTTTTCTGATCAAAACATTTAACTAATTTTGATAGTACCTTAATATTATCTTGTTTTATCTTCATACTACTTTATTATTTGATTATAAATCAAATATTAAATTCTAAAATTGAATAAAACTTGTTTTAAACATATTGTTAATTTCTATAAAAAAATATGCATTTGTATCGTAGTATTCAATTTAGGCTTCCTTATAGAAGTATTAAAAGGGGGCGCAGGGGTTAATAATAGTTACATTATTTTTTATTTACTATTTTAGTTTAATTCAATACTAAAATAAAATTGAACTAAAATACTAAATAGCGGATATGTTATTTTTTAATTTTTGAGGTTTTTTTTAATACTTTGTCTGAAAGCATAAATTGAATTATTGTAAATATTGAATTTGTGATCGTTGAGCTTTTCGAATATATTATCTTTAATTATAAAACAATCGGTGGCAACGTTATTAATTCTAAACATCTACAATTTTCTAAGAAATTCAAATAAAAAAATATGAAAAATATTATATTTTAATACTATTTGAACAAAAGAAAAAAATAATTAAATGTTCGTTAATGATTTTTTCTCTCTAAGGTACAGAAAACAGCTCTGAAGATAATGACGTCATCGAAATGCGCATATGCAACAATTAAAAGTGATCAATAATCAATTATTGAACATTTTTAATCAGAATTGTTTGTGGTTTACAAGGTGAGAGAACGTTTTTTTTTGTGTTAAATCAGAATAACAAAACTATATTATGAAAAGATTAAATACTGGATCAATGCGAGAGAGAGAGAAGTATTTAATCTAAAAAAGAAATTGAAATAATTTTCAGTAACTAATAACTTACGGTTTAAGAATATTGTTGATGTTCAGTTATTTACACTATTATTATATACATCAGTGTATAACGGTTTGATTTAATAGAAATAAACTTTTGTTAATTAGAAAGTGGATCTAAATGGATCTGTTACATTTACGTTAAACATAATTTCAGTCTACACTAAGTACAACGTGTGGAATATAATAATTCTCAAGTACATACTTGGGTAAGAGTTAAGATTGTATATTCCCCGATGGCCAGTATAATTGTGTTTAAGACAGACTACGGAAGCTTAAATACTATGTTGCAACTTTATTCATCCAGAAGTTTGAATCGCTGGTGGGATTAATACAGCGTGCATATTAATTCTTCACAGCACCATTTCATTCATTGCGGACACTATTGTTGTTTAGTTTTTGTATGACTTGATATGCGTATCGATATATTTATTAGTGGATTTAATTAGCAAACAGTAATAAAGAAAATCATATGATCGTTTCTATACAATGACGTCAATGCGAAAATATTTTTCTATATAATAGTGAAATGTTGTTATTAGGACGACGAGTGACGTATAGTTATGGATACAGGATATAAAAACATGATTAATATCAAAACTGATTGACAAGAAACATTTATATAAAGATTTATTTGAACACATGTGTTCTACAGTAAATAAAGATCTTTTAGATTCGATCCGAAAATTAAAATATGTCTGTGTATGTTTTGAATAATTGAAAAATAGAATTAAAAATATAAATAAAACATTCTTTGATTTATAAATAATCAATCAATCGATTGAATCAATCGTAGTATTTCTACACACACTCACACACATATATATATATATATATATATATATATATATATATATATATATATATATATATATACATATACATGTATATTCTCTTGTATTAAATTGGTATAAAACATACTTTAATATTCAAAAACACTCGACAGACAAATTCCTCAAGGGACAGGACGTATCAACTGAATCCACTTGACTACGAACATTGCTGAAACCCTCCAAAAGCAATCAGTCTATCACTTTCCCGTGTAAACAATAACACCAATAACTAACTCTCGTTCTGAATGCATTATTATATTTACATTATAAACATTTAACAGACTGCGTTTCCAAGTTACATTGGATTTATAAACACACGGCCACAATATTTCATTCATCGCGCACAGAACTGGATTCATCATCTGTTGTGTTGTATCGTGGACGCAGCCCTGTGGAATGTACAAGTATGTGTTATAATGCGGGGTGGTGGATCGTGGCAGATGACGCGTTGATGTTCAACATGTTTGAGAAAATGTCATAGATTTTCGGCCTGGGCGCGTTTTTATTCCAACAGTCTTAAGTTCGTTGGTTTGTTTGCTTTGACGGATCGTTCTTTTTTTTATTAGTCTTTTATAGCGTTGTTTTAACTCGAGGGATACATAATTTTAATTTATCAGCGTTGTGTGTGATTTAAGAAATGTATGTAAGAAATGTTATAATGAGCGAATGATGTATCTTTGAATTCCTTTTTTAAACATTAAAGAATTTAATTAGGTGTTTGGAAAAAATAACTTCGAATAAAAATGAATGAAAATGTATTTATATCACACAGTTTTTTTTCTAAAAATATTTTTAACGTTTTCGTTAAAGAATATTCTCAATCTTCGTGTTTTTGATTAAGTTCTTATTTTTAGATTAATTTCATTCAATATTGAATACGCATTTTTTAAGTCAGATATGAGTTCGTTTCTTGTACAAAATTTTTGGGTCTTGAAGTATAGTTGAAATATTCATATATATATTCATGTCAATATCATTTAGATATACATTTTTCGGTCTGTATTTTGGTAACATCGACTTTGATTTTATTATTAATTTTGATTCGAATTAGGTATTGAATTAAAGATGGAAAAGAAGCAAATAAGAGCATTTTTGTATGAGTTCAAAACTGGTGGTAAAGCAACAGAAACTGCTCGTAAGCTGAAGGATGCTTTTTGTGTGGGTACTGTTAAAAAACGTACGGCGTAATGGTGGTTCCGAAAATTTCGTGCTGAGGAAAATTTATCATCATATATTGTCCTTAAAATAAATAACAGAGGTAATTAAAAAGAATAATTATTAATGGTCCCATACGCATAATGAACTGTTCTGTGCAGACTACAAGCACATTTATGTCATGTATATTCCAGTTTATGCAGGTGTTTTCAATTAATTATTAAGGAATGTACGGTGCAATGGTACATCCAAAAATTGCGTGCTGAGGACAAAAGCCTTGAAGATGAGGAAAGTTGCAGACGTTATTCTTCAGTTCATAACGACTAAGTGATAAATGAGTTCTGGACAAGTTAAAACAGCTAGTAAAATCAAAAAAGAAAAAAGTGTATACGAATTTGAAGATCATAAACCACAATTATTTTCCTACCAACTTAATATATCCATAAAGTCTTAAAATTAAAAAAAATAAGTTAATACACTTTTCAATAAGTAATATTTTCAAAAAAAATATATTTCTAGTGTACATATTGTATACTACAAGTCTAGATACTCTTCTTTTAGATATTTATAGAGTAGAATTACACCTTAATCATAGCACATGCTTTTTTGAGCACAGTGGATTCGATTATGTCGAGTGTAAGAATTTTTATACAATATTTAGATCAACTCTCTGAAATTAAAGAACTTATTGAAATACATTAAACTACTGTACAACACCAAACAAGTATTAGAACATATTGAGCAGTACAAATTATTTCAGTGCAGTACTGTACTACTAAAACAGTACAGGTGGTCATCTTATTAATATTAAATTTTCTAAACAGTATGAAGCTTGACAACCGACCCTTGTATTAATCGTCAACGATTATTTAGTATGGTCACATAATTTACAAATTCTCAATATGAGATTAGATAGAAGGGATTTCTCTATACTTTGGCGTTACGGGGATGATGACACTGTTATGAAAATTCATATACCTCGCAAATTATGAATGATAATTTACAGAACATCTTTGATAAGAAAAGTTTTTTCTAGTTTGTGTGGTGAAAAGAGAATTCGTTTGTGAAAGAAAACATAATCAGATATCTAGCAATATGTATCCCCAATCATCGATACAAATATGTTTATTCACAGAGATAATTCATACCTTTTATATGAATTTTGTATATAAAATGAGATAATATATGTTACTGAAATAAAAAAATAAATAGTTCGTTATACACTAGTAAATGAAATGTTTACTCGCCTTATAAATCTACTAAGGTGCAAAGAACTATTTTTTAAATCGATATTTTTTATGTACCTTAATTAGTATATAGCCCGTTAAAATTGACGGGAAAATAGAAAGAAGCATTGAAAGAAAAAACATGTTATTGGTTTTTACAACATAATTTATTTAAACATAAAAAATACTTAAGAACGAAATTTAATGAATTAAACTTGAAACCTATCTACTGTGACAATTTCCTTATACACCACATTCGCTAGATAGAGGCGGACGGCCACGTTGCGGACAAAGTGAAGAGAAATGTGGGTTTCTATTATTAAGAAAATGCTTCGAAATAGGTTGCATCACTATCAAAATGTACACAAAAATTTTCAAGAATGATCAATAATCAGTTATTGAATAATTTTTGTTAGAAAATTTTATGTAGTTTCTAGAGTGAGTGAAAAAGTCATTTGTGAAAAAGAATTTAGCCAGAATGGCAGAACTATATTATGTTTATTAAGCAAAGTAATTTCGCTGATCCAACCTACATATCTCCTTCTAACCTCTGACAACAATACTTTTTAATAGAAAACATGAATAATTATTGACGAAATATTCAAATTATTTGAAATTTAAATAATAATCGTCTGTTTAACCAAAAATTCATTTAATCTAACTGATTTTTATATAGTGTATTCTCAATGTTGTTGTTTGAAACTTTACGAGTTCGAACATTAAGTATGTAACTTCATCTTTACCATAATTGGATTTCTGTTCAAAATAGTAATCCGCGAAACTCTCAAAAACATAATAACTTTAATATATTCTCGGATCTTGTCCCTTGACTTCATTATTATGCATTGATGGTGAAAGATTGAAAGTTTCTGAAATCATCATTCAAAGCTGTCGCTCGTAAAAACATTTCATAACTTTCAGTTTTCTTTCAAGTGAAATAACACTGTCTTTTTGTTTGTTGTTTGTTTTCTAGCTCGTCATGGGGGTCATTATTTAACAGAAAATCTATAAGGGATGATTTAAAGAAAAACTGTTTACGCGTAAACACTAGAAGGGTAACTACAATTTCAACTGGATCTGGTTAAGTAAATATATGTACTTCCGTATCGTTCAAAGAACGTAAATTGTGACACAGACGAAATGTAAAACATGATAATAAAATTTGAAAACGTTTAAATTATTTTCGCTTGTGCTGCTATGAAAAGATTTCATAATTATAATACAGTCCTCATACTGTGGATAGATTCACTTTCAAACGAGTTCTTTTTGCATCACACAAAATATAAAAAAAATCTGAGCAGCAATGTTCAATAAATCAATATCGGTCATACTGAATCGTTGCTTATGTATGTTTAAATAGTGATACTATTTTATTTAGGCCGCAAGGTACAGAAAAATCTAATTTTTCTGTATATTTTTTTGGATTCTGGAATGAAAAAGGATTCATTTGTGAAAAGAAATATATAATTAATTTTCTATACTACGTTATAATAAAAAAATCAGGTATTTTTTTTTATAATTAACATAAAATATGACAAGAAACAAAAAGTATCCATGAAGTATCTATATGAACTAATTAATAACCAGAATACTGATTCTATTGAGCAAACATTTAAAAATTTGAGATTGTATTAGTATTTTTTTTTAAATTAATCATATCTACAAATATATATATATATATATATATATATATATATATATATATATATATATATGTTTTCATAGAAAATAATAAAAAATATAATACATAATATCACACTTACAAAATAGATTTAATTATAGAAAAATTAACTTTAAGGCAGAATTACAATTCAAAGAAACAGTCTTGTCCAAAAAAGGTTATAAATAACATTATATATACTTATATATATATATATATATATATATATATATATATATATATAGGGCGATCTAATTTAGGCTTCCGCATGAAAGTATTAAAAAATCACAAAAATTAAAAAAAATGTTATTTTTTAACTTTGTGGTTTTTGTTAATTCTTTCATGTAGAAGCCTAAATTGAATCACCATATTTATATATATATATATATATATACATATGTATATATATACATATGTATATATATATACATATATATACATATATATATATACATATGTATATATACGAGTATATACATACATATATAATATATATACATATATACATATATAATATTCATTCAAAGATATTCGAGAATATGTCCCATACTTCCATTTTGCATGGTAATATTTACATATTTGGTTACAATTTGTTAAAAAAATTAATTAATACATAAATATATAACGATCTTTATTTCTGGCTATTATAAATAAAATTAAATATATTTATTTCTTTAAACTTATATTCAATAGTAGGAGAACATGTGGAGGTTTAACTCTATTTTCAAAAAATCAATGTAAAATCAATAAAACATTTTTTTTCACAGGAATAAAATGTGAAATATTAATTGAATACCATGCCTAATACGTATACATTTTTAAAGTTTTTTTAGTTCATATGAAAAAAAGTTATTTAATGTTTTTCAAAGTAGGAAAAATAGGGTCAAACCTTCCGAGTTACTGGATGTTTTGATCCTATCTATAGGAGGTTTGATTCTAATCTTAAATGAATCACTGAAAATTCAAATAACAGAGTATTAAAAAAAGTATTAGAAAAATCAAATAACAAAGTAGTAGTATCTGCTTTATTGCGCTATAAACTTATTCATATAAATATTATAAACAAATACTTGTTAAATAATAACATAGCTTCACCAATATATCATTATCAATAAAATATTAAGTGTAATCACTGTGGAGATAGATTTCTGATTTTTTTATGTATCGTCCTAGGATTTTACGGTCAACTTTGAATTCAAGAGCTGTTTTATAAACAGTCCCTTTATTTTTCAAAACGAAATTAACTGCTTGTTTAATGGCAGACGGTTCCACTTTTTGCTTGCTTGTAATTTTAGGCTTGTAAAAAAATAACATTCTGAAATCTGTAAATATGATACGAAAATGTTGATACATATTATTATAGAATGTCGTGAAAATACTTTAATATAAAAATACACTTTTTCATTAAATACATGTATTATTCATGTGTAGGTTAAGTAATTTGATAATTCACAATTTACAAAACAAAGTTTGTATTTTTTTGCAAAACCAGCTTCAATAACCCGAGAAAAAATATTATACATTCTTTTTGAAACAACAAGATCACAAAGAATTGCCTATTACCTTCATTTATACTAAATTGTGTGAAAGAATTGACTTCATGATAACGTCATGTCAAATTAACTTGACTTTGACAGTGAAACTGTAGGGTCAAACGTCCCGAGTAATACAATTTCAACATAAACGTATAAAAATATACATAAATAACACTTTTTTGATTTAATGACTTCTGAAATCATTAAATAAGAGTGCAACGAGTAATAACTGAAGTTAATTACATTAACTTATATTTACTGCTTGTAAATATTAGCTTACGCGGTAATCAAAAAAAAAATACAATTTTATAAACCATGTTTTTCTTTTTGTAATAATTTGTTTCACATTAAGTTTTCAGATTTATCGTTTTGAAAATTACGTTTGTGTGCTTATATTTTTATGAAAATTTTTCGAAATGTATTTAGTCCGGTATTTTAAGCAGGGTCTAACCTCCCGTAGGGTCAAACCTTTCCATGTTCCGCTACATATTTCTAGTCTAGTTGGTATCAATTGCATTCTTTCCACATCATGATAATTCATTTCATGTCTTATCTTCATTACTGATTTTATTCATTCGTAGTATAAATTCTTCTCCTTTTTCTTTTTCCAGTTATACAATTTATATATCATCATCATCTTCAGCCCCTGTTACTCCACTGCTGGGTAAAGGCCTCTTCCATGATTTTCCATTTTGTTCGATTCAGTGCCTCTCTTTTCCACAGTTTTCCAAGAAAGTTTTTAATATCCTTATCCCATCTGTTCCTTGGTCTCTTTCTGGGTCTTTACAATTTATATATATATATATATATATATATATATTTATTAATATTCGTCTTCAGCCTCATGTCTTTATTGCTAAATATGTATAAAATTAATAAAAGTGTACTTGTGATATGGTGCAAACAGCAGTAAAAAAATGTAATAGACAATATATTACTTCCCAATCATCATTTTAGTCGCTTTGTATGTAATATATTAACCAAAAATATATTTATAAATATGTTTTTAGCAATATTTTTTCTTGAGTAGAGCAATTATGTATTTACAATTAAACCTAATATTAAATCCTGGATTTATCATAATGTTCATTTATCTACTTTTGTGAGCAAAACTCATAAAATATTTTGAAATAATATATTTATTATGTAAACAAAATATATCAACGTCTCCTTTGGTTCTTAGTTCTAGAATAATATCTATATCTTCATGGAATATAAACCTTATTTCATATGACCATAATGATATTATTTAAAATGATTTTTCATATTTCAAATACTGCACTTTCAATTAACTCTAACAATATTGAAAAAATCATGATTTAGTTACAATTCGAATAAATTAATCTACAAGATAAAAATATGCTTCTAAAAATGAAAAATATATTTTTGTAAACATTTTCCCCACCACAATACGATCAAAGTATTAAAACACATTGTTCTATATCTATTCTCTTCTGTTAACATATAACATATATTCCTATCTTTTTTGTTACACTAAGTATTTTATATTATATAATAATACCAAGTACAGCTAGAATATTCACACCTTTGTAAAAATTGTACGTAGATTTTCTTCGATTAGACATCGAGAAGTGTTATGTTATTCAGTGTGTGATGTTTTTCATTACATTAGATTAATTTAGATTGTTTTAAAATGATAACGGACGATTGATTTAGTGAAATGTGTGGCAAAATCCGTAAATATCTAATTAATCAGTGCATTTTAGAAATCCACGTGGTCGTACTCGATTTATGTTAGGTTATTTCCAATAAAATAGTGAATATTCGTGTTACAGTGATTCATATGTGTGATTCTATTTGCTCTTTAATCGAGCTGAATTTGTTTTATGAAATAAAGTATGCGTTTATGATTACAACATTAATATTTTTCATTCATTAAATATATTTTCTATTAATTAATGATATATATATATATATACATATATAAGAGATATATATATATATATATATATATATATAAGATATATATATATGTATACATATATATATATATATAAGCATATAGATATATATATATATATATATATATATATATATATATATATATATATATATATATATATATATATATGTATATATATATATATGTATATATATATATATGTATACATGTATATATATATATATATATATATATATATATATATATATATATATATATATATATATATATATATATATATATATATATATATATATATATATATATATATATATATTTATATATATATATATATATATATATATATATATATATATATATATATATATATATATATATATATATATATATATATATATATATATATATATATATATATATATATATATATATATATATATATATATATATATATATATATATATATATATATATATATATATATATATATATATATATATATATATATATAGATATATATATATATATATATATATATATATATATATATACATATTTTAATGGTAAATACACGTTTGTTTCGTTTCTTTGAATTAAACGACGTAAACTAATTTCAATGCATTAAAAAAATATGTACATATTTTATTTATAAAATATGCATTAAATATATGTGTAAAACACTGTTAATTTGCTATAAATATGCTTACATCTTTTTTATATTACCTTACATAATAAGATATGTAACAGCTAGGCGTGATACTAAATAAAAACATTTATATAACATATGAAAAAGGAAAATGTGCCCTCCTATTTTTTTATAGCAAGTATTATATGAGGTTTATTCAATAAACATTAAAATACAGTTGCTAAATTTTCTTCCATAAATTAATTATTTTCTCACTTCACAGCCACCTAAGAATCCGATTAAAAATATGTACAACAAATAATTATTGTTCCTTTTATAACCATAATCAAAAATGATGAATCATCATTTATTGAACGTTTTCTATCAAAAAAAAATTTTTGTGGTTTGCGGGGTTAAAGAAAGTTAAATGAAATGTTAAAATATGAATCGAATCTTTATGACATTTTCAGATTTATTAATTTTTTTTTAAGTACCTGTATTTATTTTAATATTTCTAGTTAGGAATTGTTTGAATTATGAATAAATGTAAAAATATTTACCATCTATTATGTTCAGTAGCGCCCCTTATCATCGAACTAATTGTTTGTACTATCTGATAGTTGTTATCTATTACATTGTTTTTTCTTTAAAATTTGAGTAGTCTCTTTAATATTTTGATAGTTCAGTTATCAAAATATCGTTGATAAAGAAACAATTAATTTCATTAGCGTTAAATGTTTTGAAACAACAAATTTTCAGAAACATGAAACATGTAACATCCAAAATGTGAATTAGCTTCTTTTTTTGTCAAAATGTCCTCAATACAATCTATAAAATCATTCATAAAAAGGTTTGTCAGGAAGTGGAATTTTTCATTTGAAACTTGCCATGTTCTACAGATCAACATATACTAAAAAATGAAATTATTATTTTTTTACGTTTATGTTCAACTATTTTTCCAATCCAAAAAAATGTGTCATATCCATCAATCAATATTTAGTACTGACCACACTGATAAAGTTTAAAAAATCTATCATATACAACATAGATTCAAACACTGGTATATATTCAGTGTTAAAAATTGTATATTAAAAATAATATAATATCTGTTTAAGAATGAACCAAATAGTATATTTGATATTATTACTAGTTTGAGATAAATATCGTTTTTTTTTCTTATTAAATTTTTATATTATTTAAATAAGTTTATATAGCGTATATTTACATGGACCAAAGAGACTTTCTTCAATTAAATTAACCCATATGAACGACTCAAAAGTTTATATTATATTATTCTTTGATTACATTGAGTTTGAAATGTATATGTACTATGATATTTTTATACACATCATTTTATAATTACATTTGAGATATTAATTTCTTTTTATAAAATGAACTGGTCTCCAATACTGTTGACACTATCGCAAAATCATTTTCACGAATGAATTTTTCCACAAATCATAAAAAAAACATGATCAGAAATATTCAATAAATGATTTTTAATAACTTTTGATTGTTGCTTAGAAGCATTTCGATCGATTTCATATTTTTCTATATCGTGGCGCTCTGCGATGATGTCATCATCATCGAAATTCGTATTAGTAATAATCAGAAATTTTAAATAATAATTTACTGATCATATTTTATCAGAAAAAGTTTTGTAGTTTGTAGGATGAAAAGAGAATGGAACTGATATACAATATAGAATATATTTATTCAATTCTGTCAGATTAATTTTTTGAAACATTGGGGGGCTCTGTCTCTATTCGATACACTCGCCAACGACCAAGCGGCTTCGCTCTCGCTCACTCTCCCTTAACAAATAACAGAAGTTAACAATTATACGCATAAATAATCTGCGTAAAATGCAAATCGTGAAATTTTTATTGGAAATGTTTACAAAAATTAACATCAAAATACAATGTTAAAATGTGTAACATTTTTTTACTCTACTCTACTAATATTGTATTTATTGAAGCTTTATTCAATGAATACAATATTTTGAATAAAGTTCTTATCAGTTTTGCACTGAAATCGTATACCCTCTCTTCGTTGTACACCGTGTGAGAGCTACATACATGTGATTGATGTCGACCAATCAGAACAAAGACCACCCGATATCCATCAACCAATCATTGATGATCGAGAATGAAATGGTTAACGTATTACTTGTTGAGTGTGACGGGGGAAGCAGCGTTGCGAGGAGTTGCTCCATACGAAAAATAAAAAGAATGTTTTATGGAAATTTTACGATTGAATTGTTGTTTATATCTATAGAAAGATTAATATTTTTTTCTGTTATTCATATACAACGTATAAATCATATACACGTATTTATTTTTATTATTTTTTCGTTTTTTCATTTAACTCTAATCCTTGTTTGTATATCGTATTGTTTGCACATGGACATAGAAACGAACATAACGCAAATATAATCAAGCAAACGTCTACAATTGTAATTTACCGTAAACATATCAAAATCGTTTATCTCGAAGCTATCATAATATATTGACATAGGCACAATGAACACACACACACATATCTGTATAGTAGTTATACATTAATTCATACATACTGTCATACATATATATATATATATATATATATATGCGAATGGCATACGGTCCTTTACGAGGTGCGATATGGCGGTAAGAAGACATGAGCGGAGCACGGGACCGCAAGCGTACCTCACCACTAGTACAACGCTATCAGAACGCGATAAAACCGACACGGCCGGAGGCGAAAGCGTCATTTCGCCATGGGACTCAGTCCTGGCCGCATCGAACCGATTTCTGTCTAGTTTGTTCGTCGTCTACTGCACACGTTTCGTGTATCGACGTCGCTGTAAATGTTTACGATGTAAAGATTATCTGATTAGCGAGACATCGGTTTTATATCCAACTTGACTAGATCGTTTTCTGATACATAAACGTCAACCGACAGAATTTTCTTAGTGGCTTTTTCTTTGTGTCGTGCGTTAAGCTGCCGAGATTCTATCAGAGTATATATTTTATGTTCAGAGTTGTATCACGCGTGAAAAACTGCCGTTTAATATAAACTGTATTTCCTAAATCGACTTTTTTTCCATATACGTGCGTTACAATAAAAGTTAATTAATCAAAGTATATATTTATTAAAATAAATGTATAATGTTACGTTTTTAATGTAATAAATCTATGTTGAGTTGATATTTAAATAAGGAAAGTATATTTAAAAAAAATCTATGTGTTGATGTGAAATTAAATCTATATAAACAAATATTTGTATTCTGTAAGATTTAAATATTTTATGAATAAATGTTTACTCTTCAATATTAATCGTTAAAAAAATATATAAATAATACAATATTAAGAAATAAAACATAACATTTAATCATTCTATAATATAAATTTTAATTTCGAGGAATAACCGTACACGTAATGTATTTTAATCACTTAAACTCTGATCGTTGCTTACCTGATTTGATTTGATATACACGTGCATGTGTACATATCAGTGTTGCTGATAAACAGGATTATCCGTCGTACGGTTACGATTTAGTGTCTATCTTATCAACTTTAAACAGCAGCAGTTTTGAGAAGCTACTTTAATAATAATAATAATAAATTTTATTACATTCACCAAGTAATAATAAATTACTGTAAGAGAGGAAAAGAAGCGGTGCTTTTTTCTACATACTCGACACTGTTTCGATATACGGTACAAAGATTTGGATTGTCAACTATACGAACATGTGCTCAGGTAAGACGTGTTCTTATTATTTGTTTTGACTGGTACGAATTGTTCAAGTAAGGATCTATACTTGATTGCAATTAATATATTTATGTATGTATGTGTATGTATGTATGTATATATGTATATATATATATATATATATAATGTATGTATATGTATGTATTGTTTTCCTCTTTAAATTGTTTTTATATTAAGATAAGAATCAATAGTTGAAATCACCTTTTTATTACATGTAGTTTGTATATTTATGTTTTATTGTAATTGAGTTACAGATAAAATACATAAACAAATAAAAACTATATATATATATAATGTATATATATATATATATATATATATATATAAATAAATTTAATCTAATTGTTTTTCAGTAAAAATATGTAGTTGGAGAAACGAATATAAATAAACGAATATACATATTTAACGATCATAAAATATGATTGTATATATATATATATATATATATATATATATATATATATATATATATATATATATACAATATATAGGTAAATAGATAGAAAAAATGAGGGAAAGATTTTATTTTCTATTAAAATTATTTTTAAATTACGACAATAATTAATAATTAAAAATATTACTTACAAACATTTTTGCTTCTTTATTATGCATAGTTTTTTTTGTTATGCATAGTTTTCTATATTTATGTTTTATTATAACAGAGTTAGAGATAAAATACATAAATATTTAAGAAGTATATATATATATATATATATATAGTTAGATAGATAGGTAAAGGTAAATAAAAAAAGAGAGGGAGGGGGTTTATTTTCTATTAAAATTATTTTTACATTATGAAAAATTTGAATGATTGAAAAAATTACTTACAAAAATCTTGACTTCTTTATAATGCATATTTTTTTGTTACGTATAGTTTTCTATATTTATGTTTTATTGTAACAGATTTACAGATAAAATACATAAACATTTTTAGAAGTATGTACCAACGGTGGGCAAATTGCGGCTCCCGAGACAATATTAGGTTTCATTGTCATTGTTCCTAAACTTTTATATTAATAATCTATAGTAGTATAGTATGTACAAATATTAGAATTTTTTATATATAAACGAGTAATTCACATTATCTTCTCTAACATCCATATGCATTGAGTCTAAACTACCGTTTAAGGTGACTCTACGGTTTATCGACATTCCTTTAAAAAAATATGAAACTCAACAGTTTTTTTACTTAAGAATTGCTAAATGCAATAAAACCAAATTCGGGACGGGTTACCGTGTAAATTTTTGAGAAGATATATCTTTAAAAATGCAACTTTTAATAAAGGTTCGGTATTTTTTAACTGCAAAATAAATACCCAATCAATGTCTTCAACAAGTAGATATTAAACATATTCTGCTTCGGTGAGCACGACTACTATATACTTGTATTTTTTATAATTTATATTATGTTGGTAGGAAAGTCTTGCGGTTTAGTATACGAATATGAAGGTCATAAACCGCAATTATTTTTCTACCAACTTGATAAATACAAATTTAAAACAATATTTTCTGTCTCTTAAATATTCAAAAATGTATGGAAAGTATTATATATGGCACTTATTATCGAAGAAGTTGCCCACCACTGGTATATAACAACAAAATTATCCACAAAAAACTTTATAAAATAACACTTTATTAAAATTATCTATGTGCGAAAATGTTTAGATAGACATACTAACATATATATTCTATGTATATAAATCCATGATGTCGACTTATATATTTGAGACCTATATATATATATATATATATATATATATATATATATATATATATATATATATGCACGTATGTATGTATGTATGAAAAAGAGATAGGTTGATATTATTTATTTAATTAATTTTTACATTACGATGAAAACATGTAGCTCAAAAGTTCTTTACAGATTACTATCTATTTTATTGCACATATTTTTATTTATTAGATTTTTTCGATACTTATTTTTCAGTGTAATTTTTGTTACTTAACTGCTCACAAAATGAATTTATATATATAAAATAAATTTATTGGGAAATAATGTAAAAAGGCCAGTATATCTTAATTGAGAAAATAATTATGAAATATATCTATATATATATATATATATATATATATATATATATATATATATATATATATCCATATATATGTAAAGAAACAATGAAACACGTACTCTAATAGCACAGATTAATATCTATTATTAATAAACAACTGCTCATAAAGGTACTTGTTTTTTTTGGCACGAATATATTTGTATGAACAATAATTTTTAACAATCATTTTTGACTAAACTCACTTTTACACATGGATTTTTCACCCTTGGACCTTGCTCCATAAATTAATTTTTTTTTTAATTTAAACGTCCTATAAATGACTATTGTTCATTTTTGATTATTGTTTATATATATATATATATATATATATATTTCTATGATAACGTTGTCATCTTCTGATCACTAAAATAAAAACAAATCTATAGAGTTTTTGTAAATAGACTTTTTTATACCATATCACTCTGCCAATGATGGGTTCTCCATCGAAATATGTATAAGCAACAATCAAAAATGATCATTAATCATTTATTTTACATTCTGAAAACAAATATTGTGGTATATGTAGTGAGTGAACAATTCATTTGTGAAAAATGAGAAGTTGAGTTTCAAATTAAGAAGAATTCAAAATAAAGAGGCACTAAAGCACAATTTATTTTTCTCATTTTAATTAACAGTTCTCATCTCAATGTATGCAATATTTAATTTCTGTTTATTTATCAGCCGATATATAATTTAAAAAAGGTAATATGTGAGATATTAGTTAATTTGTCTAATACATCTCTTTCTACTTTTGATTCCTTTTAGACCGTTTTTTCTCTTATGGTCTTCCACAATCGGTTTCACTGTTCATACTATATTTAGCTGGTTGTTACAATTGTTTTGGCACTTGTGACTTAATTCACTTTTATGAATGAATTTTCACCCACCTCACATACTCTCTAAGAATAATCTTTCTAGAGCACTATCATAACATTCATATAAACAGCAATCAGAAATGATTAAATAAATTATTGAACGTTTTTAAACAGAATAAAATGTGTTTATCGGGTGGGTGAAAATTAAACACTGTATAACTGTATTTTTTATGATTTTTATTTAACTCGTCAAATGTTTGTTTTTTCAATCTTATTTTTCAATTATGGTTGAAAAATAATAAACTATCATTTAAAATAGTTTTAAATAACAATTTAGAACTTAAATCGTTTTCAATTGGTCTCAAACATTATTTTTCATATTATTTCTTAAAAGAAATAATGTATTCTTTACAAAAATAATAAACTATATTTTTAATCAAATAAATCGATCTAAACATATTGTACAAAAGCAACTAATTTTAAAAACCACAGTAACAGGCACTCAATTTAATGGTTCATTTTTATGTTCCTTTTATATTCTCTTTTTCAAACATAAAATAATTTACTAAACATAAATATCATTTATGATTTAGATTTCTTACATTTGAAATATTAAAATAAATCACCTTATCATTTTTTCTTGAACTCACTGAAAATAATTGAAAATATTACAGTCAGTGGTAGATTTCATTTGTAAAGTTTTAGTTTGTAGTCATTACCTCCAGCGTTATTTTTTAAACGTTTAAAAGTCTCCCACTTTAATGTGTATCAAACTGATTGAAAGTAAACACTTATTACTATGCAAATCTGTTTTTTGAAATGAACATTTTGATACCTTTCCTTGTGATTATGCACTATTTTTATTAAGTTGCTAGGAAAATAATTGCAGTGATGTATATGAATTTGAAGGTCATTAACCGCAATTATTTTTCTACAAACCTAATATTTAGGATTTAAGAACGTGTCGACAACTAAGTCATTAGCAATCGAATTGATATTTTTTAATACATGTTCATAGTAATTTATAATAAGATTTGAACCTATTTTATAAACATCTATTAATATTTATAGAAGATTTTTGAATTTGTCGGCGAATGTTTTAAACTTAAAAAATGAAATATATTTTAAAAAAATCATTTTTAATTCACATTTGGAGACGCTGGGTACATTCGCATTAAAATGAAAATCATAAAATATATTTATATCAACAAAATATATGAAAAATAAAATGTTTATTTACATTTAATAATAACGCTCTAATAAAATCATTCTTTTAATGCGTATGAATTTTTTTTAAATTTAAATTGAATAGAATTATTTCACCTATGTATATATATATATATATATATATATATACACATATATATATATATATATATATGTATATATATATATATGTATATATGTATATATATATGTGTATATATATATATATATATATATGTGTATATATATATATATATATATATATATATATATATATGCATACAAATTAAAATCTGCATGCAGTCTGCTTGCATCGATCGAATATTGTAAGTGTATTACAAATTCAAATGCAATTTTACGTCAGTTTAAATTACATCAACTTATTTTCAAGAATAATGCACGCATATCGTTAAAACACTTTCCTCTACATTTCCCTGCAGTACTTGCGCGCTCGTGGCTGAAAAACTTAAAAAATAATAAATGGGGAAGAATATATGGAAGCAATGCATCATAAGGATTTTACTTCACTTCGCATTTTTCTCAATTTACTTTGAAACGCTAGAAATTTATGGACATAGTATAAGTTGAAACCATGTTTGCCGATGCTAAACGAAATATTAAACTTTGTGTGTGCTGGTTGTGTTCTTTTTTTCGGTGTGTAAAACACAACCCGGCTCATACCATATGGTTTTAATATAAACATTAAGAGTGAAGCTGTTATATTTTTAATTTATCATTTTAATCCTGTTATGTAAATAACGGTTATTGCGCAGGTAGGCCGGTAATTATCTTTTAAAAAAGCTTAGATAATCTGCCGCTCGTAACTCAGTCATAAAATGTTACAAGGAGTATGTTAACGTCTTGAACAAATACAATTATTGTGCGCGGTTTGTAACAAAGTCAGATAGTGTGACAAATATTTTTCAAAATGTGTTGTAATTTAAATTATAAACATACACATACAAATGTGTGTGTGTGTATATATATATATATATATATATATATATATGTATATATGTATATATGTCAATTATCTATTTTTTTGTAGAAAAATCTATAAATATGTAAATCAACCTTAATTTACGACATAAACCTTTTGGAGCCGGCGACGGGGAATAAGTGCTAAAAAAATTTAACAAATATTTTTCGATTAATTGGACATTCTTTGATCGTACACAAAATAAAAATTACAAATTTTTGTCGGTTACAAAAAAAAATATTTTAATTCATATTAGTCATCAGAAAGTTCACATCTATCGGATATATTATGGAAAATCTTTGATAAAATTCGGGTAAACATAAATCTCTTGATTGAAAACATATAATTGGAAGCGGAAAAATTGATTACAATTTGAAAATTTACAGAAATAACATTACTGTTGATTGTGAAACATTTGGAACCAATCAAGAGTGCACAAAATGGTTTGTATCAGACACATATGGTACCACCTGGACATAGAGCCTTAAAAAATGTATACGATATCTTCCAATGGTAAACTTTTGGAAAAAAAATATTATTCAGTCCAATTCTCAAGATCACAATTTTTATAGGTTTTCAAATGAAAAAAACCATGATTTTTCTGATTTTTGGAATCGGCATTTTATAATCAGAATTGATCATTTTGCAATTGGCATTGATGAGAAAGGCAAATGTCCACACGTTGTTTCAAATTAACTTGTGCAGAATCCACTGGCCAAACTTAGAAACCTTACCAATCATTTTCAAACGCAGATGAATAGTTCTATACATTTATTTGAACTTCTTAGCTAATTCTCTAGAATTTTGTTCCTCTAGTGTTCGTAGAATTTCATCATCAAACTTTTGCAGACATCCTGACCTTTCCTCATCTTTGAGGCTGTAGTTCTCGTACTGAAATCGTTAAAACCATATTTGTCCTTGGTGAAGACGAATAACCTCTGAAATATAAATTTCACATATTTTTTCACTGTATTTGTAGCGTCGTTGGCCTGACGAAACTTCCAAAGAAAAATATGCCTAATATGCTCTTTCGACACTTCCACGACAACCAACATTTTTTCTAGTAAATTTACATGATCACTGTTAATCTTCCACGATAAGATTAAGAAACATTACGTACAATCGAGCAGCATATGCATCTGACACGTTATTGCAATAATTGCAAAGTATTGCATCATCCATTTTCGCCTATGTATATGAAAATACTGCATTACTTATGAGAAAACACAATATATTATTTTTTTACTATTTTGTCATCTATATTTATCAATGGTCATATAAATTCAACACCAATTATAAATTATTTAAAAATTGGTGTCTAACAAATACATGTTCTACTACTAACTATATATTCTTACCAAAAATATTCAATAGCTGTTTATTAATAATTTTTAATAGGAAATACAGAAATCAAATTAGAAAATATGTGTTTCTCTTAGAGCGGGTTCATGACAAGAAGATATTTAAATTACGGTGTTTAGATTTTAATTAATGCAAAAAATAATTACCTACAAATTTAACAAAAAATATATGAATTCTGAGACACTATTATTCTTAACTATATTACAAAATTACATTATTTAGAAGGTGCTCGTATAAACTAAGCACTATTTCTTAAACGATTTAAGAATTTATGTTTAACAAATAAATTTTTCACTCGCCCACAATCCACAATTTTATTTTTGTATCCAAATTTTCCAGTACTTGTTTATTGATAATTTTTGATTGTTATTCATACACATTTCTATGAATAATCCATCTTTTTTAGAATATTAGGATAAAGAAAAATCTACAGATTAGATATTTCTATACTTAACTCTTTGAAGTTGATACCAGTATCATCAAAATGCAAAAATACTACTTCAAATCAGTCTATTTTTACCTAGAGATCTCCTAATTTCATATCTCTGTTTAAAAGACTATACAGGATATTTGATTTGTTCTTTTAAATCTAGAATACCTTTTTATATATAACTATAAAAATTGATTTTTAATATTCGTGTGAAAACCATTTGTGAAAATATTGAAATGAATGTAATTTTGTCATTCAAACTGTTAGGTTATATATTTGATGCTTTATTTTATTTAAAAATCTCTGTATGGCTTAAATATGTCAAGATCTAAAAATAAAGAACGTTATATCGTAATAATTTACACAAATGATACACTTATAATATTTAATAAACAAAATTGATGTATAATTACATCCAATAGAAGAAAATAAAATCACTTATATTCACAAAAATATAAAATTAAATTGCGAAAACAACACGAAGACACTCCAAAAGAATTAATAACAAACGTTTTCGCTCTTAATAATCTTTTATTGTACCACAATCAATAATGGTTGATGTTTATAGAACACGTAATATCATTTTACCTGCTTGGAAAAATAATTGTTTCTTTTTATCCTCTCTGTTCCATTTTCGCATGCTTTCTTTTCATTTTTATATAAAAATTATATTTAAAAATACTATATATGTTTATTAAATTTGAAAATTTTTCAAACATTTCATTCATTTTGATTCACTCTCTGAAAATTAACAATCAAACTATAAAAGATAAATATCAAAATTCCAATATAAATCAACATGTTTGAAAATTACGATTTATTTATTGATTATCTGCTGTTTAGCTTAAACACCAACTACAAAATTTATTAACACCACTATAAATTCAAATAACACACTCGTCTAAAACCGAATGACCCCAAACGCGATTAAAAATAGATGAGAGTTCAAAGCATTTACAATTCATTAAAATTTCAAATCACCAAATCTCCAAAAGGTTTTCATGAAATAAAATACAGGGGCCAATAAAATTTAAATAATTTATCAATCGAACGCATATATATTTGATATTTAGAAAATACCTTTTTTCCATGTAATTCATAACGAGTTCAGTGTTTGAATTGTCGATTAAATGATGTTTGGAAATAGTTCCATATTTGAATATAAATCAATATGAACATTTCGAAAACGTTCAATTAACTTTTTCCAGATTCTTTATTTACCTGTTACTAGATTTCTGCGCTGTGATGTCGTCCCTTCTATATCTCAGATACCATTCATCTTGATCGTTCCAATATCTCTTAAAATGTCTTCTGTGAAGAGCATCCGATACCCCATTCACGTATTCGTGTATTTCTTACTCTTGCGAGTTTTCTACCACTTTCATTAGAATTTATTGCCTATAGCTTACTATAGTTTTTAGTGCGGAATTGAGAACGGACAAATGTTTATTTAAGTTTAGTGTTTTTTATACAGTTTCAACAAAGAACAACGAGAGTATGCATATATATATATATATATATATATATATATATATATATATATATATTCAGTTAAAAAGCGATAAAACTATTTTTTACACCCATAAAAACCGTTACTTGACTTTTCTAATGGTGGTGAATAAATTTTATTCTCCAAGTCGACAAAACTAGTTCAAGAGGTAATTTAGTTTAAAAAACGTATATCTTTTAGAATACTTCATTAAACGATAATAATAAGAGAGAAGAAATGAAAACAATGTTTTTGGAACGACCTTTATTAACCCCTAAACTACACAAGGGGTCAAAGTGACCCCAACAACAATGTATTTGTATGTTTCATACGGATAGTGTGTAGTTTAAGGGTTAAAAGTGAATTGTTACTTTTATATTTTTAAGTATTTTTCAAAGATAAATCGTAGTGTTATTAACTCTCCTGGTCCGGTACGGTAAACTCAACCGCATCTAAACTGACTGCCTGTCTTTATTTATAAATATCCTTCTTTCTGATACAGACTGACACTGATCTTCTTTGTTATCGTCTATTATTCGATACTATCACTAATTAATTTTAAAAAATAATGATAGAAACCACAAATATTGTTTTAATTCTCTCTTTTAATTCAAAACTAAACTCAATCCTGGTACGCATGCACTGTTCAATAAATATCAGTTTACTGATCGTCAAACGGTTGCCTTGAGGAAGTAGAGTGATATTTTTAATTGTTTGTTTATTTTCTTGTAATACACATGTACTATTAATACTAATCGATGGTGTAAAGATTAACTTTTGATGTTTAACTAATTAAAAAACCTTTTATTCCTTTATAAATAGTAATATCCATGAAATATGTTGGCGTGAAACTGAGTTTACTGCACTGGTGCAGAGAGTTGGAAAAATGGCACCGGGATGGAAGAGTTAATAAAATTTATAATATATATTTTACTTTACTATTTTTTTTTAATTAAATAAACTCATTTTTGAAAACTATATATTAAATTGTAAACTGTGTAAAATTTTTACACACGGTAGGAATCTTTTTTGTTTATATTTGATATACATTTCAAAATCTTATTATGTGTATGAGACAGGTATAAGTTTATGTCTATAAATCGTCTAAGTGAATTGAATATAAATTATTCTCAGACAAGTATTTAAATAAAAATATAAAGTAATTAAATCTGAAACTAGATTTTTCTGTACCTTAACGATATGAAAGTAATGGAATAGTCATCGAAATTAAGTAATCATTTGTATAAAATGATCATAAATCAGTTTCAGTAATGAATTGTTCTCTCATCCCACAAACCATAAAAAAATGTTTGATTATACGAGTGTAAGTGTTCCATAATTCATTAAATACTTAACTTTTAGTTCATCATTTTTATTGGTACAAATATATATTTTTTCTGATCAAAAATGTTCAATAATTAATTATTAATCATTTTAAATTATTGCTTAATGAACAATCAAAAATGTGTAATAATTATTTTTTTATTAATTATTTTTATTTTTTTTTATTATTTCTTTGATCAGAAAAATTCTTTGTGGGTTGTAGGTCGAAAAAAAAATACCGTATTAACCCGAATATAAGAGGCAATTTTTTCTAGATTTTCGTTCCACCCTAATTAATTGAAAAACTTTTCCAATATAAAATTATGATTTACATTTTAAGCGTATTATTTATTAATTTATGTAATTTGTTAGCGGCGGAGCAAGCGTTAACGAGCGGGGGGCGAATACCTTCTCAGGGATTGTCAAACCGAGGGCGGAGCCTCCTAGTTTTTTTTAAAAAAAATATCCAATATAAGTATTGTCTCTTTAAACAATCTCTTCGAAGTGGTTAAATATACATATAACCCAAAAAGAATTTTTTAATCTATTTCAATTATTCTCTGTCTTAAAATTAAATTTTTCTTTAAATTAATACAGTGATCAGCAGTATTTTGTATTCAAATAAATATTTTCAAAAATTAAACAAAAATCAACAAATCATACAAACAGAAAAATAGAAAGTGAGAAATTAAAAAAAAATATAGTTTTTTCTGTACTTTAAATCTCTATTCTGAAAATCTTAAACATTGCCAGTGAAACATATAAAAACATCAATAAAAAGATCAATAATCATATTTTAAACATTGTTGATCAAAAAAAATTATAGTAGGTTTTCGAGTGAGGGATTAATTCATTTTTGAAAGTGACATTTAGCCACAGAAGTATATTGTAACAACTGCATGTGTTCTATAACTATAATTTAAATTGATTATAGTTATAGAACATTAATTACAATGATTTGTAAAATATTGATTAAAAAAATGTTTTATCTTGTGAGGGAGTTAAAAATTAATGCTTTTTCTAAGATATCTGTACGATTTGATTAGGTTTATTTGTGAATTCGTGAACTTTAGTTTTATAACTCTCACTTCTGAGTTTTTAGAAAAATTATTATTTGTATTTGCCAGTGTTCTGGAATACAGATGAAACTGAAGACTTTTACATGTATATGCGATATAATAAATCTATTAATTCATATAATAGTTTTGAAACTATTGCTAAATTCATTTTTACAAGTGAATTATTCTCTCACTCATTAACCACAAACTTTTTTCTGACCAAAAATGTTCAATAAATAATTATTGTTCATTGTATATGATAACTAACGAGCATTTCGACAGTGATTCCATTATTTTCAGAGTGTACAGAAAAATCTGATATTTAGAGAAAAAAATAACATTTTTCTGCACTTTAAGATTCTAGAGATGATGTTATTGTAATCGAGATGCATATAAGTGGTAAAATAAAAACTAATCAATAACCGATTATTCAACATTTTTGATTAGAAGAAAAATGTTGTACTTTGTGGAGTAGTGAAAAAGTCATTTGTTAAAATAAATGTAGCCACAGTACCAAAAATGATTATTGTTATCAATCAATATATTGATTAATAGAACACTCGATTCTAATAAAATGTCCAGCATGTGTTTTATAATGAAAAAGTTCAGTAAAGTTTTTTTACTTTTTATACTTTTAATCAACGTTTTTTTCTCATCTTCCATTCACACATAACAGTTCACAATTGAGGTAAACATTTTCAGTGGAAAAAAGTTTACGTAGATGAATAAAAACGACGAATAAATTTTCCTGGATGAGATGTTTTATTTTGGTCGAGTCGAGTTGTAATTTATAATTCATTACAAAGCTTCGCCGCAACCGTTCAAAACTGTCAACGTTATATTATAATAAACAGAAAAAAATAATCATATAAATTTCCCTTACTTTGTTATTCGAAAACATTATCAATATAGACAAACCGTATATCTTGACGATAAATCAATGGTGTACGTTCACGTAATAGTAACATAAAAATCTTGGAAACTTTATAATAAGATGAGTGTATAAAATGAAACTTTTTTGCGGTAGGATTACGGATTATATCTTTAATCCACTTATATTCGTGTATAAAGAGGAAAAATGGTGTTCGAAATAACTTTACTTATTAGAACGTAAATTAGTATAAGTGATTAAGTAAATAAATTATATTTTCTAAACGAGTAAATAAAATATATAAACATCAGAATTTTTAGAATTAAAATATTTCACTTACCCAAAAAAGCTCATACAAAATTCAAGTTCGTAAATGTGTTTTTCAGATTTCTGGCCTGAAATTTAAATTGAAATATAAATAATTTATTCATTCAATATTATAGTATTATATATTCAATAAAATCCCGCTACCTGAAACCAAATTTAATCCTAGATTATCGACATAATGCCATTATATTGCGATATTTATTACATTTCAAGAATATTTTATAATAAAATATTACTTGTAATGATTTTGATTTTACTATTCTTAAAAAAAGAACTTAACTACGGTACTACTATTGTTCTATTTGTATATAAAATTATAAACTCAAAATTTGAAAGTTATTTAATTCAGTTCAGTATTTACAAAACCAGTGCAACAATAAATATAATAGGATATTATTAGTTTATAATCATTTATTATTTTGACAAAAATTGTTTTCCAATTTTTTTGTTGCATTTGTAAATAATGACATACAAAGTGGTATTAAAAATTAAATGCAAGAGGAGAGGAAAAGTACGTTTTTCACAATTAAAATGATATATTTATGTTCTCATACTTAGGCCTGAGCATACTTGACCAGATCTAAGTGAACCCAATTAGAAATGGATACTTTTGACCCGACTTGTATAGATCTAAGCAGAGATGGTCTGATCTAAACAAGCCCGACAAGACCTGAGGAGACTTAACCAGACCTGAATAGACCCGATCAGACCTCAGCAGACTTGACCAGATTTAAGTGGATCTGCCCAGACCTGTACAGACATAAGCAGGCCTGATCGGACTTAAGCAGGTCTGATCAGGCCTGAGCATACTGGAACAGATCTAAGTGGACCCAACCAGAAATGAATTCTTTTGACCAGACCTGTATAGGCCCTAAGCAGGGTTGGCCTGATCTAAGCAGGGCTGACAAGACCTTAGCAGACATAACCAGATCTGAATAGACCCGATCAGACCTTAGCAGACCTGACCAGACTGGAGTAGGTCTAGTCTGTCCTAAGTAGGCCTAATTAGACCTCTCATAAGTCAACCTAAAGTAACTACACACAAGTATAAAAACGATTACATCGAAAACATATCTATCTATAAAATTCAAAGAAATGGACGAAAAAAATTTACAAAAACGTGTAGAGATTTTTATTACATTATTATTAGCGATGACATCTGAAACTGCGAGTGGGAACGGAACCCCACGGTGGTGGGCGAGCATAGCGAGTGGAGGACAGCGCCTCCTGGTGTAAAAAAAAATATTTTCAAAAAATTATCTTACAAAGAATTTTCTAGTTATGATATTAGAACTATTTGGTTCGAAATTGAATATACTGGAAGATTATTTATTATTAATTTTATTCTAGTCTTACATATTGGTTATTTTCATAAATGTTATTGATTTTCAAATTTTAAAACAGGTAAATTTAGATTGTTACAAGTAAACGAACCGTGGCATAATTTTTGTATTCTCCAACATAAGATTCGTTATTATTTTAATATTTACAAAATTGTCCTAAATATTTACAAAGCTAAAAATATTTGTTTTTTATATTAATGTGATGATTTCTTATAAAATTGTTTTACGAGCGTGAATATTATTTAAATTAACTTTTCTGTTGACAAGTTGACTGCAATAGTAGTGTTAAATATTTTTATAGAACAATGACTTGTTTTTATGTTGATGCTTGTACATAATTATTCATTAATTACACGATATAAATATATATATATATATATATATATATATATATATATATATATATATATATATATATATGCACAGTATGTAAATGTTCATTAAAAAATTATAACTATAAAGATATAAATGAGTGAAAGGGACACTGATATTTTGTATGGTAATTACCGTTTACGATTCATAACATTTTAATACTACGATTATGAGTCGCCATATATCTAGATAATAATTTATTACATACTTGACAATAGGCCACTGTGTGACAATGTCGGGATAAATTTGTTTACTGCTCATAAAATAAATCATAAACCTTTTCGTGTAACGATGTAGTCAACCGTCATTCAAATTAATTTTTCATTAAATATTATAATAAACTTCATATATTCTCATAATATACATGCGTGTACCATATAGAACTTTATTGATGTTTTACAGACTATTTACTTAAAAATAATTATAACATTTATTTTTTGAAATGGTTGATGTTTCAATTCCTCGTAATAACCGTACTTATTTTTATAAGTTCATGAAAATGTTTATTTTTACAAATGACTTTTTTTGCTCCACAAACAACCAAAATATTTCTCTATACCTTGGCGTTATGAAGATGAAATTGTTATTAACATGCACTTACGGAACAATCAAAAATGATTTATTGAACATTTTTAATGATAATTGTTTTGTGATTTTTGATGTTAAAAAAGATTTCATTTATGAAGTATTCTGATTCGTAATACATTGAAGCCGAGCGTGGATCTAATAATCCATAGATTTTTTTTGAACGAAACTACTATAGTCTCGGAGTGCTATCTTTTGGATCATATTTTTAAAGATCACTAATCTCTTTCTAATGAGACGAAATTCATAACTCTTCCTTTCATTAAAAAAAAGTTACAATCGTCCAAAAATCAGGAAAATCGCGTTTTTTCACTTGAGAATTGGATTGATTATTATGTTTTTTTCTAAAAGTTCATCATTGGAAGAACGCGTATAAAAAATTTCGAAACTTTACATCCAGGCACAAGATGTGACCGGTGTGAAAACGATTTGTGCGCACTTGATTGTTGAAACATTTTTCACATTCAACAGTAATGATATTTCGGCAAATTTTCTATTTGAATCATTTTTTCTGCTTCCAATTATATATTTCCAATCAAGAGATTTATATTTACCAGAATATTATCAACGTTTTTCCACGATATATCAGCTATATGTGAAATTTCTAATTGCTAATCTGAATTAACATATTTTTTCTTGTAACCGACAAATTTTCAGTTTTTATTTTATGATAGAATAATGTCTAATTAATCGAAAAGCATTTATTAAAAAAAATTAGCACCCTTTCCCCACCCCGGATCGAAAGGGTTAATGTTTTGATTATTTATCTACAAAGTATGCTACTTAAATCATCATTAGAAATCCGATTATTCTTCACTAAAAAAGCTTTTTTTTCCAACTAATGAATGATTTATAGAAAAAATAAGCACATATCTTTTCGAAAACATGATATATTTAAAAAGTATTTAATTATAATCTTAATGACTCCTTTCTTTAAGAGATTTTTTATACTTTATTTGCACATCGTTTTACAATATTTTTAGATCTAAACTTACTGAACATTGAAAATAATCGGTTTTATATTGAAAAATGGATTCAGTGTTAAAAGTGCATATTCAAACACACACACACACACACATATATATATATATATATATATATATATATATATATATATATATATGTCTGCATATATTTATAGATTAGTGTCATGAGTAAACATAAAAAATCCGAATGTGAAACAAAACTCCACAAATACATGTGTTCGAAGTAAACACTTATTAAATGTCAAAAAAAGGAAAAATATATATGTCAAACTGGTAGAGTTAATCATAACTTGTAACTGTACACGGGCGTTTATCGAGAATCCGACACTAGTAAAAAGCATATAGGGGTGACTGTGAGGACGGAAACCATTACTCTTTGTATACGAAATGCGTCGCGGTGACGGGCGTCTTGTATGGCGCCGCGTCGAGTCGGTTTTTCTCCGCGTATGTTTAATGTGGAGATGATGATGATGGCGACAACAGCGCAATCTGCAATAATATTTTTATGTACCGTTCGTCGGGGTGCAATGACTCAACAATTGGAGAGGGCTGTAGTCACTCAAAACAATCGTTAAAGAGATCAAAGTGGAACACTAAGTACCATTACTCGAGAGGATAATAATTTTCAAGTATTTTTGTACAATTTTTTTTATGTTTCTTGAATTCTTTGTTTATATTATTGTACTTGTTCTAGTAGTTTTTTTTTTATTTCACGTCGAGACCATTTTCATTAATATGTTTCGATGTTTAATCAAGACGGATTATTCAAATACAACCTAAATTCGTACAAAAATTAATATGCTATTTTTTATATGCAATTATATAATATTTAATCAGTATTAAAATAGGTCGCTGTTTCCGGTCTGTAGGTTCCGGTCGAAGAATTATTTGTAAAGGGTTCGTGAGCAAAATATATAAAAATATTAACAGCGAACATTCTTTTTTTTACAATTCATACTTCTAATTAATTTAAAAACATTTTTATTACCCTCCTTCGTATGTAACTTTTATGATTACCATTCATTCTTTTAATAATATTAGTAGAGTAAATTCGGTTATTTTCGAACACTAATTAAAAAAATAATATATTATTATTATTATATATAATAATAGTTAATTGAGTATATTTTAAAAACTATAGATTATATTCTGTCTAATTTTCATTGAAAATATTACAATTTTAAATTTTTAAAAAATTGCTGATTAAAATTTATAATAAAACTAATAAATGATGTAAGAATCGAACCAATGATGAATTTTACAATCAATTTCTGTGAAATAAAACATGTACCATTAGTTTTTATCACAGATTCCATTTAATGAATATAAAATAAAATACAGACAGGCTCGCCGTTTTTTATGCGAACGAAGAGTAAGACGGATATGCCGATGGGGTGGAAGATCGAGATAGGAAGCATATTTTAGGAAATGAATCTCATTTAAGTTTTATAGTTTCGTAGATAGAGAAAAATATGCACATTCCTAAAGAATTTTATTTAATTTTTAAATTAAGCTGGTTAATAAGAAGATAATTAGATTTTTTTTCAAATAAATAATTAAGAAATTTTTTCATTTTTTAGATCCTATGAATTATTTTGAAGATGAATTTTAGTCACAATTACAGTTGACATTGTGGCTAAATGTACTTTCACAAATGTAAAAGATGTAAAATTAATATAAAAGATGAAATATTATACTACATTGTTTAAATTTATCAGTTAAAGCAATGTGTACATAAATTGAATACATACATACATATATATATATATACATGTGTGTGTGTGTGTGTAAATGCTTTTGAATCGAGTCGTATGAAAAGGCAGAAAAGCTTTAATATATGTTAGAAACTTAATGAAAACACAATCTGTAGCATTACAACGTTTTGTGTCCTATTTCATTATGGTTGATTTATGAAGCGCTGGGATATTTTGCACATCAGTGCTGAGCAGAGATTAGCGCTGTGTACATCCTAGTAGATAATGTGAGCTGACGTCGTGACCCTAACGGTCGCCATTGACTGACTATGGTATTCATTATCTGAGCGATGGTGATAATTCATTAGCGCTTTATTATACACGTATCAGTGTGAACATTTATTAATCGTTCCAGTTATAGATTGTAAACAAGGCAGTATTCATTAAATTTAGATTATATATAATAAGAGTAACAGGGACTTTAGATATATGTGTATGTACATACATTTGTTTGGAATAGATATTCATATAATTCATACACACGCACATGAATATTTCCATACAGTGTTCATATAAACATACATATATTAATTGTGTATACATATATATATATATATATATATATATATATATATATGTTAGAATAAAAATTAAATCAGTGCCTTTACATTAAATCAAGTATAACTCTGGTTTAAGTTAAAGTATTTTCTCGTCGTTTCAGTACTTTTAAATGCCAACCTTAGCATTTAAAAACACTATATATTTTGGTTAAGTAATTGGCATAACCTCCCAAAGCAGTATTAAACACGATGGTGTCCGAAAAGCAGCATATTAGACATTGGATACTTTTCGAATTCCAGTTGAAAAAATGCTGCCGAAGCCGCGAGAATGATTTATTCAGCTTTAGAGGAAGGTGTTTCGACGCATAAAACATGCAAAAAATGCTGATAGAGTGGAAAAGGTCTGAAAATGCATTACAATTTCATTGACTCACAGGCGCCATCTTTTTTTCGACAAGGGATTAATCAGTTACCCAACAGATGGAGCAAAGTAATACAAAATAATGCAGGATATTTTGAGGATTGACATGTATTCTTTTTTTCTGTAAACATTTCTGTACTATAAGAAAGTACCGAATTATTTTTTGTAGACCTAATATATATATATATATATATATATATATATATATATATATGTATATATGTGTGTGTGTGTATGTGTATGTATGTGAAGAAAACAGACATATGAAATATTTAACAACTGGTGGGACGAATTCTTGTTTAGGAATCTTGATTTCAAATCATTTTAAAATTTAAACACAACCGAATACATTTTTTTAAAAAGTAGATTCTTGAAGAGTACAATAATTTTTCATAAATCAATATTAACTCTTACAAATAGCACAATTTTGAAGACGATTTTAGTCACTACAAACGATTTCGTCACTTAACTCATCTTCCATTTTCTGATTTTTTTAAAGCTCCTATATTATTATATTTAAGTATATTCTCATAATTTCAACTATATTTCATTTCGTAAATTAATTATTGACACCATCACAGACCATAAAATTTTCTTATCAAAAATGTTCAATCATCAGGTCAAAGTAAATCTTGTCAATCATGTTGATTTTCTTACAAAATTCTTGGTTATTTGTATTGAGCTGCCACAACAAATCATTGTAGTTCTTAGTGGCGTTCATGATTTCTTGGTTCAAATTATTGTATCAACCAATAAACATGTAAAAACCAATAAATATTTTTTTTCTTTCTATATTTCTTTTTATTTTCCCGTCAAATTTGACGGGTTATATATTAGTAAACCAATAAAAAAACTGCACAAAACAGTAAATATTGTTAAAATTGTTAATATTGTAAATATTGTTATATTGTGAATATTGTTTGTAATACCTATAAAGATTATATTTAATATTCTATGAGTTTTCGACGATTTGATCATGAGAGTAGAGGCTTGTGTCTTCAATTCATGTACATATAAGATACAAATAATGCCTTCTCTTGTATGTTACATTCTCGATTGAAAAGTTTCCAATTATTTTTTTATAAAACGTGATTACTAAAAGTATAAATTCATTACTGGTCAAGTAATGCTTATAAATAATAATTAAAAAAAATACCAAGTAGTGTATTATTGGACAGTTCTGATCGTACGATGTGTCTCATATATTGGAAATAAACTGAAACTAGTCATTTAGTGTAATTGACTTTTCTATATTGTTAATTTTATATTTATAGAAGATATACTCTGCTTAATCGAATTTCATGAATTTCGAATAAACATAGTAATAAGTCATAACACAAAGTCATAAATCAGTCAAGCGATGTAATTAATTTTCTCAGAATATTTTTACGATAAACCTTCTTCATGGAGAGATCAACTGAAGAATTACAATTTATATGCATTATCCTACAAGAGGAGATAAACTGTTATGCGACTATTGATACAGAACATAGTTGTAATATGCAGTTATAGATAGTCTCTTCACAATGGCGTGCGTAGGGTCAAGTCAGATTGTCACTGTTACTGATACGAATTCCATGAAGCATTCTTAGACAGTGATAATTATTATTAAAACAATTTTTATAATTATTTTTGCAGACGTATCATCGTTCCGTGATACATGTTCAACATACTGTTTTTGAACGTTAATTGATTAAATTAACAGAAGAAAAATATAAATATTTATTAAACATTATGTTGTTTTGTAATTTAGTCGATGTCATTTTTAATTAATTAACAGCTCGTTTTATTTATTATCAAGTCTTGTTACGTAGTCTCAACGACGTTCATTAGTACAGGTTCATGTTTCAATGTATGGGTTTTTTACCCCTTAACGTGAATTTTATACCGAGCTGGAAATAAACAAAAAAAAATGTAATAGATGTGAAAGTATCAAGAGATTAATATTTTTTCATCAGTTCAGATAATAATTAGGATAAGTTATATTTATATAACACTTTTTCAAATGAGAAAGTGCTTGGTGGATTTTTTTCACATGAAAACTATAAAATGTTCATTTTTCTTTACAAAACTTGAATGTGTTGAAAAAAAACAACCTTCTTTTTAATTATCAGATTTGTAATTAATTAAAATCAAGTTTGTAGTTAATAAAACCTCATACTATAATTACATTACCATGAAATTATATAAAAGGGAACACTAAGACAGCGATTCCCAATCAGGAAGACCTCTATATTAACCTGAAAAATACCACGGACCCCTTTGAAGACGAATGTGTTTTTGGTATTGGAATACTAGAAAAACGAGCAGGTCTTATGACAAAAGAATGTATATCAACAAAATAATTAAATTTTATTTTTGTAATTACAATAAACAACAAAATTAATTTTTAATTAGTGTGAAGGATGATGTTTGACTGAGACAAGTTTAAAAATAATTGACTCAATTGTGCTAACTTGCACATTCTCAAATAAGGCTCTAAATTTAGTCTATTTCTATATTTTGACTTTGTGTAAAACGTGCTGAAAAAGTCTGTTCACACAAATAACTCGTAACAAATGAAAATAAATGTTTTAGTGACTTGTTCGATAATTCTGTATACTCAGAGTGTAAATATAACCAAAAATCAATTAAATTATTTTCGTTAAACACGTTCTAATGAACATTTCAAATGAGTGTTTAATGATGTTTAAAGATAATCGACATAATTTTTTGCGTCAATACATAACCGTTGATGAAACATTCATCCATCGCCATACATCTGAAATGAAAGAACAGTCAAAACAATGGACTTCTCCTGACAAATGTGCACCAAAAAAGACAAAAGCCATTATATTAGCCGGAAAAGTTATGGCACTGTTTTCTAAGATGATTATCGAATATTAGTAATCGACTATCTTGAAGAATGGAAAATAATAACAGGATCCTACTTATTCATCATTATTGGAGCAGATGAATGATGAAATCAAGAAAAAATCTCCTTATTTGGCAAAGAAAAAAGTACTCTTCCATCACGACAATGCACTGGCACATAAATCAACAATTGAGGTAGCAAAATTGCATGAATTCCACTACGAATTGCTTCCACATCCACCATATTCTCCAGATGTGGCACTATGTGACTTTCCTATTTCAAAACTTGAATAAATAGCTCGAAGGTAAAAGATTTTCATCAAATTCGGAAGTCATCGCTGCTGTAAATATCTATTTTGAAGAGTTTGACAAACTGTACATTTCGGAAGGGATAAACAAATTGGAAATACATTGGACTAAGTGCTCCGAGTTAAAAGGAGATTATCTTGGAAAATAAGAAAGATTTTTCTCAAAAAAAGTGTTTTCTTGTCAAACACAGGTACTTATGACTCTACCCTCGTATCTCTTGGCTAAGTAGTTGGCGTAACCTCACAAAACAGTAGCGAACACGATGGCGTCCGAAAAGAAACATATCAGGCATTGCATACTTTTCTCATTTCAGTTAAAAAAAAGCTACCAAAGCCAGGAGAATTAGTTGTCGAGCTTTGGAGAAAGGTGTTGTGACGTTAAAATATAAAAAAAATATACAAAATCTATATAAAATAAATATATATAAAAAAATATACAAAAATAAATATATAAAAATGTATAAAAATATATATAAAATAAATACACATAAAATATACAAAAAGTGCTAACACAGCGGAAGAGGTCCGAAACGCATTACGACTTCACCGACTTAAAAAACCACCATCTTTTTTCTTGACAAGGGGTTCGTTAGTTACTCGTCAGATGGAGCAAAATTATATAAAATAATGAGAGATATTTTGGAGATTATAATGTGTTCTATTTTTCCGTAAACATTCATGTTCTTAAAAAAGATACCCAATCATTTCTGCACCTAATACACATATTAGAAAAAATCAGATCTATAATCAATTATTGATCATTTTTTTTATAAAAAATTGTAATGTTTGGATAGAAGAATAATTAATTTATAGAAGTAAATTTCGTTCTCTAATTTGAATTACTGTAAATATTTTTAATGGATATTCGATTAAAAAAGTATTTTATTTAAAAAAAAATAATACAACTTGTTTTAGCATTAGAGATAACCATGAATAATTTATGATTATTATTTTTTGGCGACATTTCGCCAACTCTCATTAAACGACTAATCGTTTAACCTTAAACTAATGAAAAATAGTGATATCGTCGATACAACACGGCCGTCATAGACGACCCATGACACTGTATCACAATTGTCTGGCATCAATTTAATGTCAACGTGTAACCGACGATGACGCCATTCGCGTGATTCCCGATCATATATTATCAAACCTCATGTTACGCAGCCGGCGTGAGTGGACGATATATATAAAATCCTGTTACGATGAAGGGTTCCCCGTATGTATTCAACCCTGCTGCCTGTTACAATACAGTAGTATTAGTAGTTGTGGGTCTCCACTCCGACTAGTTTGCACAGTCAGCCAGCCGTCAGTCTACACGCCATGTCAGAGATCTGGCGAAATATGTTGCGAATTCAAGTTTAGATCCGTAATGCAGCACTGTTTTTTTTTTATTACGCCAACGAGTTAATTGCGTTAGGGAGTAAACAGTTGAATTAGTACTCGTACGTGTTTGTGATTAAACGTGAATACAAGCTTCACCCCTCGTGCCAATTTTTGTTAAATATTACGGACAATAACTGTGATGGTAGTAAAAATGTCACCGTGCTCAACATATTTTCCTTCTAATGAATATTAAATTTGAGTCATGTTTCGCAGAAATAGTAATTCCATAATATTTAAATGAATGTTGTGTCTATGCATATACGTATGTTAATTTTTCTATTAATTTATTATAAATCTAATTGATTAAATAATTGTTAGATAGTAAAATAACTCTCTGTGTTTTTGAAATAGATGAGTTCTTTTCCTAAGAATATTATTGAACACATTTTTACTTCACAGTACAAACATGATTTTTATTCCACAAACTACATGACTTTTTTTCTGATCGAAAATTTTCAATAAATCATTATTAATTGTTGATTGTATGCATTTCGATGGAGATATACCACCATCCCTAGAGAAAAATCTACGTTGTTTCTATTATCCAACTAAAGGATTTTTTAATAGGGACTAACTTTTTAAGAGGTTATTATATTTCACAGATGTCAAACTGGTAGGTGTATATTTTTTGATATTTTTTAAGTTTTGACATTGAAACTTTTAATTATGGTTCGTATACAACAAAACTATGTGTTGAAATAATACAATTGTATCATGAAAATGGTCGTTATGTAAAAAATACATTTTGGAAATTACGTAATATATATTCTCGACACACTTGTCTTTCTGAATCAAAAATTTTTCTATTAATGAGTAAATTTAAAGAGACTGTATCGGTTCAAGGTAAAGAAACACCAACACGTGTTCGTAGTGCTCGTTCTGAAGAAAATATTGATTTGGTTCGTGAAAGAGCCAGGAAGGTCAATTACACGATGGTCCCAGCAATTGGACCTTTTCACAGACGATCACATGGCGTATTTTGCATAAATATTTATTACCAAAGGCTTATAAGGTTCAATTAACACAGGAATTAAAGCCAGAAGACCATTCACTACGTCGGAGATTTGTTACTTGGATACTGGAACGACACGGTTTTTCTGAAAAAGACATCTTAAGCGATGAGGCTCATTTCGAACTTTCGGGCTACATTAACAAGTAAAACTGTCGATTCTAAAGTGAAGATCCAAGAATGATTGTTGAGAAGCCACTTTATACAGAAAGAATGACTGTTTGGTGCGCACTTTGGTCCGGTGGAGTCATTAGTACTTACTTTTTTGAGAATTAGACTGGTAAAGCGATTACTGAGAATGGAAAAAGATACCGATTTGTAGGTAGAACTGAATGATATTAATCTGGAAGACATGTGATTCCAGCAGGACAACGCAACAAGCCACACAGCTGATGCAACAATTGATTTATTGAGGACAAAATTTCCTGGCCACATTATTTTCAGAAATAGAGACATTAATTGGCCACCGAGATCCTGCGTTTTAACACCGTTGGATTACTTTCTTTGAGATAACGTTAAAGGACAGGTGTACGACAATAACCCTCAAACAATTTTCGGCCTAAAAGATGAAATCCGAAGAGTAATTGGTGAAATGGAGTCCCAATTGTGTAAGGATGTTATTGAACATTTTAACAAAAAAATGGTTACTTGTGAGGAAGCATGCGGCAGTCACACAATATTATTTTTCATTCGGCCAACTATTATTCACAATAAATAAACATGAAAGTATAGCGCAAAGTCTGTTTTATTTCAAATTAAAAAAAATGCATCCTTATTGGAGAACCCTACAATTATAAAGATATTTGAAATGAATAAAAAGTATATTTTATGAATATAAATATGTTTATAAATATATAATGACCATAAGTGACTAAAAAAATATTTTTCTCACAAAAAGTAATTCTCTGGAATTTTTTCTGGACTTTAACCCTTTCAATACGACTTTTTTGTTCGGTTAATTTTGGTAAATGGTAAATAATTGCATGAAGAGATAGTTAAAATTGGCCAAAATCATTGTTCAAAAATTTTCCGACATCTTAGATAAAAAATATAATCCTGGGAAGTTTTGTCCCATCAGTATTTTATAGTGGGTTCACTGTGTAAAATATTTCCTCGACAGGAATTTTTGAAAATCGGTGGGACATATGTATATCGTCAGTAGCGAAATAATTAAAGCTTTGAGAATGAAGACATTTCCATTGAAATGCAACAAGTATTAATCTAAAATGATCAATAATCAATATTTGAAAATTTAAGACCGGATTTTTTACTGATTTATGAGATGGGTGTAAAATTAATTTTTGAAACTACAGTGGTGTTATTCTATAGAATAATAATACACACATGTAACTAAATTCAATAAATTTACAAATGAATTATTTTTTCATCTCAAAAAACATATTGTTTCTGATCGAAAATGTTCAATAAATGAGTATTGAAATAATGAAAAAGAGAATATTATAAGGTAATATTTTTAAATATAAAAAAATGTTACAAGATGTTTTTTACACTGTGGTTATATTGACAGTCATCGATGACTTTTTCACTAACTTTGAAAACTATAAAAAAAATTTCAGAACTACAAGGTTCATTTTCTGTACCTGGGCGCTCTGAGAATGATGGTATTGTCAATTAAATCCTCACAAGCAACAACTAAAAATGATCGATAATCAATTATTGAACATTTTTGTTCAGAAATCTATTTTGTGGTTTATGGAGTGAGAAAATATTTTATAATAAAATATAATATATGAGACATACATTCAAGAGTCAAGTTAAAATATCTAGATTGGATTGAGAAGATTTATCAAATCTTTAATATTCCTTAAACGTTTGTCTATCTGATTTGTAATAATTTCTCTTTTTAAACTTCTTCACTGGGACAATTTTCAAGAACTTCAATCTCGTAAAGATTTAAATTGAGAGAATATTTACAAATAGTAAATCAAAAAAAATATAATAACAATAACCAGATGAGAAAAAATTGTAAAACATATAAACTTTCCTATTTTTAATTCGTACTTTTTTTAAAATAAAACACAATGATTTATTTTACATTCCACTTTTATTAAGTTATCTAATATTCAATTCATCACGTTTTTATATAGATTTTCTTGTCAAAAAACATAAACTGACTTTGATGTTTTCAAATAAATCACATTTTCCACCAACACGAAATTTATCTGAATATATTAAATATTTTGATAAAATCGATTATTTATATATTAATGGCCATAGTATTAACATCAATGTCATATGTAATTAATTTCTTTTTTCTGGAAACGTGAATCATAGTTCTAAAAACTGAATTGATATTTTGTCGTACCAGACGAAAATTAAGAATGTTTTTTTATTGAAATATTTATTGATCTTTAATTATTAATATTATAAAATCAGAAAATTTCAATTTGTTACGTAAAGAATCATTCAAATATCAGTGAAATAATATTATAATTGGAGTTAAATTATTTGCCTTTATATAAGATTTTTCACTCTCCATAACTAGAAAACATTTTCTTAATCAAAATTCGAGAATTTTGTATATCTTACCATTCTAAAGATGATGGAATCGCTATAAAAATGTTTATAATCAAATATAAAATTAATCAATAATTATCAGATTGGTAGAAAAATAATTGCGGTCTTTGTTTTCTGAATTCTAACCTTAATTTCTGCCTAAAGATGCTTTCAATGAAATCCTTTGCTGATATTTTAAATTGTGTATTGATGTAAAATAAAATTTCAATAAACATTTTCAAAAAATAGGTTACTAGAATATATAAACCATAAATATACAGATTCTTAATATTTTCTAAAATTAATGTGTTAATTTTTATTATTTCTTTTTTACACAAAATAGATTCAACTCTACGTTTCCTTTATAAAATTGGTCCTTTCATTGAAAATTTTAGCAAAATAACATTGAAATTTAACCACAATACAGTTGATACTTTTACAAATCATTTTTTTCTATCCCTAAAGAACAAAACTTTTTTCTGATCAAAAATATTTAATAGTTATTGACATTTTTGATAACTGCTCATGGCGCTTCAGGGCGCCGAAGTATTACCTTAAATTTTAGTACTCGAAGTATTGGTAGTCAAAGTATTAAATGATTCACAGAGCACTGAAATATTAGGTATACATGTACAAATTAATTCGATGCTGTTTTTGTAGAAAATGAATGTTTACAGAAAAGTAGCTCACATTTCAATAGTTTATTTTATATAACTTTCCTCCATCTGTCGGATAATAATTTTTTATTGAAATATTCTTTTGAGAATTAAAAAAACATATTTATATTTAAATAGAGGATGTCTTCATTACACTTTCAAAGAAACTGTTTTTTATCTAAAAAAGAAGAAAAATTCAATTTGAATTCAAACTATTGATCAGCAATTAAATTTTCAATATATTAATTTATACAGAAAATGATTATAAATAAAAAAATGTTATATATTTGAAGTATTATTAGGTGCACAAATTAATAGGGTGCTTTTTTTATAAAAAATAAAGTTTAAAGAAAAATTTAAATTTATTTTAATCCTTTGTGTGTCGCCCATTATTTTATATTACATTGCTCCATCTGTTGGGTAATCATTTTTTATCGAAATATTCTTTTTATAATTGAAAAAACGTATTTATATTTAAATAAACAGCGACTTCATTAGACATTCAAATAAACTGTTTTTAAGTAAAAAAAAATATCAAAATACAATTTGAATTCCAATTATTACTCAACAATTCAATTTTCAAAATGTTAATCTATAAAAAAATGTTTAAATATTTTAATTATTATTAAGTGCATAAAAATTAATCAAAACTTTTTATAGAAAAATTGGAATACATTTCAATCTTCAAAATGTCTCCCATTATTTTATATAACTTTGCTTCATCTGTCGGTTAACTGACGAATTCCTTGTCGAAAGAAGATAACGGCTTTGAGTCGATGAAATTGTAATGCATTTTCGGAAGTCGTCTACTGTTTTAGCATTTTTTACATATTTTATGCGTCACAACACCGTCCACTAAAAGAGAACAAATCATTCCCGCGGCTTTGAATGATTTTTTTTCAACTGGAATGTGAAAAGTATGCAATGCCTAATATGCTGCTTTTTGGGCGCCATATTATTCACTACTATTTTGTTAGCTTATGCCAACTACTTAGCCAAGGTATATGGTAGCTTTAAATGTTGGCACTTCAAAATCTTAAAAGTACGAGGAAATATTTCAATTTAAAACAGAGTTATGATTTAATGTGAAGGCAACGAATTAATTTTTACACCTAATACACAAAAATCTGGATGATGACATATTATCATCCAAACGTACATAGACAACAATAAAAAATGATCAATAACATTTTTAATCAGAACAAAACTGTTGAGCTTTATAGGTGAGATAAATTAATTTCTAAAAATTATAACGTGTTCATTCATTAGCTTTGTATATTTCAGTTTGTTTTCATATTTCATCTGGTAAGAAACACAAAAATATTTGAAATTATTTTCAATCTATTGTGAACATTCAGTACATAAAAAGTAATCTTAGCTTTAACTAACGGAAAAAAATCAATAGCGGTTAGATTTTATCTCGTGTTACCATTATTTACGATTTGTTTTCGAAGTTTTGAAAGAGATATATGTATATGGATGATATTATGGATTTGTATATTTCTCTCTCTCTCTCTCTTTCTATATATATATATATATATATATATATATATATATATATATATATATATATATATATATATATATATATATGTGTATGTCGTCGGCTCAATTTCATCGTTTCAAATGTCCGCCACTGCATCCCTTAGACGTGTACATATACATCAGTGGACACTTGTACTTTCACGATAACACCCTTTTGTTATATACCCACGTGTACAACACGCCCGAACGAGTGCATTCATAGGCAGCACATATAGAGGTGGTGAGTGGAGCGAGCGCCTCGTGTCGTGCGTGGATTCTAGATTAGTTATTGAAGGGGGGACCCTGTGCACGATGTCTGTGTATACAGCAGAGCACCATTGTGACAACGGAACGTCGTGGATGGGGGTAATATGCGGTGAATGAGTAGGTGAAACGGGGCAACCGATTCCACTATGCCGATTACTTGATTAGCATTGTAATGTCTTAATTAAAAGACTGACTGCATAATATACGTGCGCCAATCAACTGACAAACAAATACAGACCGTGCGAAATCGTCTGACGAGTTTGACATTTCTGCTTAATGATTGATGTGACAAAGGTATTCAATTCGTATTCGAATTCGTTTTTAGTGACTAGTCGGAGAGATCGGCTCGAACAGAATGCGTTCTTTTTTTTTTTGAATAGTAATCTTCACTTCAGTACATTCATTCTATTAGCTTGTACACTGAAAGAGACATTGTTTGAATTCTACTTTTGACTGAATGTTAACGATTTCATTTCTATTCTTACCGTGTCTACAACAATAATAAATACCAACGATGCGCAAACTGAAGCTCGCGAGCCCCATGCGGTTCTCAAAGCTACTCTGTGCGGTTCCCGAGACGATATTGGGTTTCATTGCCATTTTTCCTCAACTTTTATATTAATAATCTATAGAAGTGTAGTATGTACCAATATTAGAATATTTTATATATAAACGGGTAATTCACATTATCTTTTTAACATCCATATGCATTGTGCTCAAACTGTTGTTTAAGGTGGTTCTACGGTTATGGACAACCCTTAAAAAAGATATGAAACTAAACAATTTTGTTAATTAAGACTTGCTGAATGCATTGAAACCAAATTCAAGACGCGTTATCGTGTAAATTTTTGAAAAAAATATCTTTAAAAATACAACTTTTAACTCTATATCTTAGACAATAGACAGAAAAATAGACATTTAAAAATACATTTTTAAAATAATATTTTCTGTGGTTCTTGAACATTCGAACATGTATGAAAACTATAGTATGTGGCTCTTATTACCGAAGAAATTACCCACCTCTGATATACACTGTTATTAAAATAAATACCTTGAAACTCATTTTAAAAAAAATTACAATATATAATATGCATATATTAATTCTGTAGGGGAAAAATTCTTGGACAAATTTATTTTTTCGTGAACAAAATTACTAACACGTACAAACCCCTCCTTTCAACCCTTTGTATACATGTTGTGTTTTAAAATAAGTGCCATCTAGAGAATTATTTTTAAGATTGTGATATCTTTTTTATACATTCTAATTTTAACTTTCATGAGCGAATTTTTTACTCATAAACTACAAAAATTTTTCTGATAAAAAAGACATTAGGTGTAAAAATTAATTCGGTGCATTTAAATTCTATCAATCAATAACTCTGTTTTAAATTAAAATATTTTCTCGTCGTTTTATGATTTTTAAGTGCCGATCTTAACATTTCAAACATTGTATATCATCTTGGCCAAGCAGTTGGTATTACCTCACAAAACGGCAGTGAACACATGGCGTACGAAAAGCAGTATATTAGACATTGAATACTTTTTAAATGCCAGTTGAAAAAAATGCTTTCTAAGCCGCGGAAATGATTTTTTCAGCTTTTGGATAAGGTATTTTGATGCATAAGAAATGCAAAGAATGATGAAACAGTTGAGAGGTTCGAAAATGCATTACAACTTCATTGATTCAAAGGCGCCATCTTTATTTCGAGAAGAGATTCATCAGTTCTCCTGCAGATGGAGCAAAGTGATATAAAATAATTGGGGATATTTTGGAGATCAAAATACAATTCATTTTTCCGTAGACATTCATTTTCTATTAAAAAATAGCACCGAAATAATTTGTACACCTAACAGAATAATCGATTATTAATTGATGCATGACGAATTTTAATGACTATCCTATCTTACTCTATATTATTTTTATAGAAAATGCAGATGTTTCTCTACCTTAGCGCTCTGAGGATTGTAAAATCGTCATCGAAATGCTCATAAAAAAATTTAATAATCAATTATTGAACATTTTTCGTGAGAATTTTTTTATCGTTTATAGGGCGAGGAAAAATTCATTAATGAAAATGAATTTATCCAGTGAATGAAAACTTTATTCAAATTTTATGTTTATATAGGTAATTCAATTAGGGATTCCACATGAGAGTATTAGAGTCTTAAGAAAAATATTATGTACATATTCTCAATCTATATTTTTACTTAATCAGTTTTTGTGATAAAAATATTATATTTTAAATTAAACACTAATAGTGTTTATATAATTATTATTTTTTGAAATGAAAAATATATAATATATTTTTTTATTTGTTACAGGTAATTATCCAAACTGTTATATTGGTAAGCAATATTTTTTTTAACAATCATAAGTATTATAACACAAGATTTTAAACATTTATATTTTTATTCTAATAGAAAACTATATTTTATTAAATCTCCTTTTTCATATGGTTTTTTTCTTCTCAAAAAATCTATTTTTATTTAAAATGACTATTGATTCTGATGTCAAACACATTCATAAATTTCAATATTTTTCTGTTTCGAACAACTTCGACCCACAATAATTGGAATAAAAAGTCATATTATTTCCTTAAATTATTTCTTTTATGTCATATCAAGAAAATTAATGATACATGTTGTTTTTAATTAGACAAAGAAAAATCTTTCTACAACTAAAAAAATAGTCCCGCCGCTTCACGTGCGTTTTATTCGTTCTCTAATTTGTTGATACTGGTCACGTGGTATCTGTTCTGATTCGTTGATATTAATCATATGATCAGTATTCTATTTAGTGACTCAGTCATGTGGTCTGTAATCTTTAAAATAAATAAATTGTTCTTAAATGTACTTGTAATTAAAGTAAAGCACACTGTTGTTCGAATGGTATTAACCCTTTTGGATCACTTATATATCTGTCCAGATAGCTTTTAGATACTTTAATAGAGATATTTAGATGCTCTACATTGTCTTCTAATAAAAATTTACAACTGTTTATAAAAATATCGTTTTTTTAAAAAAAATATTCTATTTGTATATTTTTTTAAATAATAAATTTCTTAAAGCGACTTTTAACAATTATCGGGAAAATATACTTTATAACTACATTTTGACTAATTTAAAAGTATTTATCTCACAATGTATGGTTAGTAGAACAATAACTACGGTTTATCACTTTCAAAATCATATACATTTTTCTCTTTTTTGGTTTTTCTAGCTGTTATAAGTTGTCCAGAACTGTTGGATAACTAATGCCTAACTTTTGTACATGCTCGCGAATTGCTGTGCGTGGTTCTGATTCAACTAATGCCTTCAGCTGGTTGTTATGAACTGAAGAAGGACGCCCGCGACCATCTTCATTTTCAAGGCTTTTGTCCCCAGCATGACATTTTTGAAACCACCATTGTATCGTACATTCCTTAACAGTACCCACACCAAAAGCATCGTTTAGTTTACGAGCAGTTTCTGCTGCTTTACCAGCTATTTTAAACACAAAAAATTGCTGTTATTTGCTTCTTTTCCATTTTTAATTCAATAGCTTAGCGCTCTAAAGTTGATAGCCTTCGTATCGTGGTGCATATAAATAATAAAGGCATAACTCTATTTTTTTTAATTTTCTAAGAAACTGTAAAAATAGTATAGTATAATATCATTTCAAACAAAGATAAAAAATAAAGATTTGCAAATGAATTTTTCTGTAAATACAGAAAAATCAATAATTAGTCCTTTGATGATGATGGGGCATCATCATCGAAATGCGTATAAGAAATAATCAAAAATTATCAATAATTAATTATTGAATATGTTTGATCAGAAAAAAATCAGTGGTTTATATAGTGAAATGTGTACAAAATTCATTGTAAAAGTAAAAATATGTGAAAAACTATTTTTTTTTTGTAATTCGTATATTTTTATTTAAAAAACATAAAACTTTATGATATATGAAAAACATATAGAATGTATGATGTAATGTATGAGATAATCTTAATGAAGAAATACAATAAATCGACTAATATTTGGCATATTGACAATATATATTAATAACCGCGCATAAAAAAAATAATTAAACATTATAGATAGAATATCAAACGATCAATTAATGTATGTTCGATACAAATTTGTTTGACACAGTATCATAAACAAAACATAATTAAAAAATCATTTTCATTCACATCAAAAGAACATTTCGAGCATTAGATGGAACCATTAATAACAAAATATACAAATTTATATATATATATATATATATATATATATATATATATATAATTTCACAAAAATCAAACGATAACATTTATTTATTAGTCACTCTTGACTGTACGGAATAAACATCACATAAATCTGTCAACATTGTGCTTATGCAAGAAATTGGTCGATAGAGCACAGATCTGCAATTTATCTGTCGTCACTGTACGTCAGAGAACATAGCATGCACGACGGTGCGGTGCATTTCTAACAACTGTACAATTTTTTTTTATTTTGTGAGTACAATATTTTATAAACACATCAAGGCACATTTCTGGATTGGATTGACTGCCATATTTTTTTATGACGTGTAAACCAAATATAAGCGTTTAAGTAAGATGTACTTTTTTAACAGTAAAAACAGTCACATTTATACAGATACTTAACAAAAAATACACCGAGAACCAATTTAGTTAACTGGAATTCTTGCAAAATAAGAAAAAGTTCTTATTCTCAGAAATGAATTTTTCACTCATGCCACGAAAAAGTTTTCTGATCAAGTGTTCAATAATTGATTATTGATTATCCTTGATTGCTGTTTATTTTTTATTGCTCATTCTCTTAAACAAATAAATTTCTTGTTTTCCAAATAAGTTTTTCACCATTTTATTAATTCAGTTAATTGGAATTCTTGCAAAATAAAAAAGTTTTTATTCTCACAAATGAATTTTTCACTCATACCACGAAAAAATTTTCTGATCAAAAATGTTTAACAATTGATTATGGATCATCCTTGACTGCTGTTTATTTTTTATTTCTTATTACTTTATTGCTTAACTTTCAAAATAAACAAATAAATTTCTTATTTTTCAAATGAATTTTTTACTCATTCCACAAACGACAAAAATGTTTTAATCAAATAAATTCTATGACAGATTATTAATCATTTTTGATTGTCGTCAGTAAATGATAAATTAATATGTGAAATTATTTTTTCTTTATAAAAACAATTATTTTTTTGTACTTGAATATATTTTTGCTTCAGTTATTTTCCAATGTACAGCTGTAATTTTAAAAGTGTGCAATTACTAATTTTTTATCGCACTCTTCAACTGTCTGTTTCTCTTATTTTAATTTGTATTAAAGTATTGTGTGATATTTTACTTTTTTGTGTCAATTCTATTTTTTACTTATTAACTACGAAGCACATGCTCTCTGCGCTCGTCAAGCCTCGAGAGAGCTTCACCAACGCTAGCTCCCTTCTAACAAATAACAGAAATTAACAAATTATACACACAAAATAATACGCATAAAATGTAAGTTGACAAATTTTTATTGGAACAGTTTATAATAATTAACATTAGAAAATACAATGTTGAAATGTGTAACATTTTTTTTTACTTTAAATCTTCAGTGAATACACAATATTTTGAATAGATTTCTTGTCAGTTTTACATTGAAATCATATACTCTTTTTCGTTGTACATTCTAAGAGAGTTACATACATGTGACTGATGTCAATCAGAACAGAGAACACGCGACCTCTATCAAACAATCAGAACACGAATAATCTGTTACACATGACAACGATCACTTTTTGATTTTTATTAATAGAGAGATAGTAACATACATATTTTCAATTCTTGTTTAAGTGATTTTTATGCCTTTTCAATTATTACGGCATTAAAAACTAACAAACCAAGATTTGACGAACTGAACATTTGGATTAGAGCTCCAGAAAAAGCATTCTTGTGGCTCAAGATTCATATATTTTCTATAACGTTTATATAATATCAAATTTTATTAACTGATTTACAATAATGTAGAATTTTTCAATACATATCCGTTTTCTGTGGCTTAAAATCAGCATAAAGCCGATTACTGTTTCTTTATTGTAACTGAATTATAAAAAAAAACTATAAAAAAATATTATTTCATTAAGAAGGTAAACTTTTAATGTATTGGAAAATATATATTAACATTTTCTAACCTATACTTTTTTTAAAAATTAGATACAATTAAAAATCAATTGACATAATTATTAGATTGAAATGTAATATACAAAGGTAATTTATAGATGTCAACTTTAGTTAATTTGTAGTGCATATATATATATATATATATATATATATATATAATATACACATATATAATATATATATATAATATATATAATATATACATATAATATATACATATAATATATACATATAATATATACATATAATATATACATATAATATATACATATAATATATACATATAATATATACATATAATATATATATACATATATATATATATATATATATATATATATATATATATATATATATATGCATTTTTAGAAATAAATCATTATTAACTAAGAAAACAAAGAAAGCATTTATTTAGAAATGACTTGTATATTAATTGTATCTGACTTCCTTTTATCTTAAGTTTCACGTCACAATAAATTACAATGATGTTAATGAATATTAATAAATATCAGATTTGAATTTTTCCATACTTAAAGTCGTTTGTGTCTTCTATAAAAACTTAAATCAACCTTAATTGAAAATTCTAATTATATTCCAGTGTTTTCTTGTAACATTACTGAATTTAAATAATCATTTATTTAAATTTGTTTTAAAGATCATCGTCGATATCTTAATAATTTAAATTATAAATAAAAATCAATTTATAAGATGGAACATGTACGATAAGAGCTCAAACGTAAATTGATTAAATATGAGTCATATTTTGGTATTATCCCCGAAAGATATATTTATTATCAATGAAAATCACTAAATTATAATATTTATTGTATACGCGAACACTTAATTATTCAGTTTTTTGTACGGTTTATCTGTTAAAGTCATAAATAAACTGATAATTTATTCATAATTGTATTTCCTAGATTTGGTAATATGATACGATGGACTCTGGTTATAAACAAGTCAGCGTCCAGAAAAAAGTGTGACTGGAATAAACAAAAACATTTGGAATCAAATATCAGTTAGCTTTAAAAAACTTGTATGACAAATCTTACTTACTCACCGTATTAAAATATTTTTCGACGCGATGATATACACTCGGTCTTAAATTTAATCCTCTTTTGTGTTTGGTAATAATTCTGTTTGTGTACGTTTTTAATTTTTCGTTGTTCAGATCTTATTACGAAACATAATTTCAGTTTATTTAATATACAAATTTTAAAATGACAAGGGATCTTTTTTATTCGATTATAAGTCAGTTTATAATCATACGATATTTTAATCCTTTGACAAGAGGAATTTTCATAAGACAGAAATTTAAATTATATTTTTTACCACAATTTTTAGGTTTTTACTATAAAAAAAAATTAATACAGTATTAACGAGACTGTACATTCGTGAAATCTGATTTAGGAAACCAACTTGGTAAATAAATATTTGAATGTGTACTTAATTTATAATTATATTTTTATAAAATTTCTGCTTATAAACAACTAGATAACTAGGTTCAATAATCTTTTTTGATCAGAGAAACGTTTTGTAGTTTGTGGAGGGAGTGAAAAGCTTCTTATGCCAGAACTATATTATGAGAAGCAGAAAGTTAAACGAAATTATTTAAAATACATTTTTTATAAAAACGAAATCAATTATTATCAATTTACATGGTAAATACTACAAATTTTTAAAAAAATCAATGGTATCTTCATTTCACTAAATCAGCGTTTCTTGAAGTATGTTATTTAGGTTTTATTACAGAAAACGTATCGTTTTTTTAAGTAATGCATACAAAAATATAAGGACAACACATTTAACCCTTTGCACTCGGAATACCAGCACCGCTGGCAAAACATTTATTCCGGTAACTCGAAATGCCAGCACGGCTGGCATTTAAATGTTTGTTCCACAAGCTGATCAGCTGCATTTTTCTACAACTAAAATACATTTTTTTGCACTTATAATAATGGATGAAATCAAAAAAAAAGTGAATAAAAATATTGAATTTCTAAAGAAGTTGTTGATGGAATTAATTGGAGATTTCCGTGCGCTCAAACTGCGACCAAGGCCGATATCAAATAGCGGTAAGGAGCAAAAACATTCCACATTTCATTTTTCAATTAACTGTAAGTAAAACTAAAGATTGTCTGGTGTGTTCCAAGCTGAATGTTCCTAGTGAACGTTATCCTGGTTAAAACAATATTATAGGATAGTATTGTGTGGAAAATAAATTATAAATAATAATTTTTGATTCAATACCTAAATTTACTTTAACAGAATAACCATTTAATAAACACCATAAGTATTTAAAAAAAATGTTTATAAATTCATTACTATTAACACTTAAAATTATGAGAATTTTAATGCCATCATCTTCAGGAAATGAAAGCACAGGTGAATTAATCATTTTTTTCTGTGCTTCTATATTGTAAAGATCAAAAAATAGCGTCATCATTATTAAATAAATATAAAAATATGTAAATAATTGTATATTCAATCCAATTTTATATTTATTTCAATGTTATGTGGATAAATTTGGAGTTTTTCTATGAAAAAAATTGAAAGAACTTCAAAGTTTTGACAAACCATTTTATATAATTTGTATACAAAATGCAATAATTTTTCAATATTTTTTTAATATATATATATATACACAATATATTATTCAATAAGCAATGACTAACTTTCTTTAATAATTAAAATCAATTTTGCATGTTCTTTTATGCAACAAATAGTGAATCTCCAAATATCTATATATTTGTTTTTCATAACTTTATACCTGGTTTTTAAATTATGTTTGTTCTCCTTAAGATCACTATCTGAATATTTTTTATACTAGAAAAAATAAAAAATCATTTTATTTAACATATAAAATATATATTATTGATTCATCGAAACTTAATAATCGTTTCGTTTTTAACACTTCCAAATGTATTCACATAACAACGAAAAAGAAAAGAAATGAAAGAAGCAAATATAAAATTCAATTTAATAAACCAATATTTATATTTTAATTTTATATTTGTATTGTCTATAAACTTTTAAATTATTCTTATCTTGATTTATTTATACAATGGTTTTATTTTTATACATTGTTTTTTTTTATAAAAAAGTATCTGCAATATCCATAAATAATTCCGTACATGGATTGCATGATTTATAATTCACGTGTGTTAGAAGTCGCGTTTCAAATTTAGACTGTGCATCATTGATTATGTACGCAATGCATATTTATGTAAAATTGAATGGGGTACGACTTAATCGAAGTTCATTTAAATAACGAGGCCAGCATGTACACAGCGTGGGTTACTATTTCCTTTCGGTATAATTTAAAAATTTCAAATCAATTATTTTTAATTGATGTTTTGTACAAAAAAAAATAATTACCTGAACATAAACACGCACCCACATCGTATATATATATATATATATATATATATATATATATATATATATATATATATATATATATATATATAAATGTATGTGCATAGTTCCATTTCTGATCTTCACACAGAACTTAATAACAACGGATTTTCTATGAAATGTCAGTTGAAACTGTATCTAAGCCACATTTGTGCTATAACTAAAATCGACTGATTGAGTCAGGTTCGTAATCCGCTTACGCCGGCTTATCGCGACAGGTCATTTCATTTTCGAAATATGTTTCGTCCAATATTGAATCAAACGGTTCCAACATTGTCGATGTCTTCAGATCCGAACTTGTCAATTTGTTTTGACATAATGCGAAAGAGGATTTTCTCATTTTACTTTGTACCATTACGGCGTTCGACTGTAATTACTTCTACGACGTGATGTATAATACTTTGTAAAATCTTTTTTTTCTGGTAATATCGAAATTCAATTGATTTTTTTTTGTTTTCATATATTTTTCGTCGTTATTGAAACAATCAGCGAAAATAATCAAATAGTAACGTGAAAAACGTTACAACATTTCAATGATTTCAGTGTTTATATTTTTCAAAAAATCATGTCTGATTTGTCAACCATTATTTAATCATGTGTATGTATATGTATATGTATATGTATATGTATATGTATATGTATATGTATATGTATATGTATATGTATATGTATATATATATATATATATATATATATATATATATAATCATGGAAAAGATCTTTATCCAGCAGTGTGTTGATAGAGGCTGATAATGATGATTATATACATACATACATATATAAATAAGTGTGTATATATATATAGATATATATTTGGTGTACAAATTAATTCGATGCCTTTTTGTAGAAAACGAATATACATTTACAGAAAAATGTAATATATTTCAATTTTCAAAATATCTCCTATTAATTTGAATAACTTCTTCATCTGTTGGGTAACTAATAAATCCCTTTTCGAAAAAAATGACGATTTTTAGTCGATGAAGTCGTTGATGCATTTTTGGACCTCTTCCACGGTTTCAAAATGAGTATGAGCCAGGTTATGCTGGAGCGATCAGAACTGCTGATAATCTGACGGAATTCGATCCGGTGAATACGCCGCATGAAGAAGAACTACCCAGCCCAATGAACAAATAACATCTTTGGTCCTTTTCATGACATACGACAGAGCGTTATCATGCTAAAAAATAACTTTCCTCGTTCACTTGCCAGTGAATGGTCTTTTCCTCTCCGATTCCTCATTTAAACGAATGACCTGTCATTAGTAACGCTTTGAATTTATAGTCTGACCAGGTTCGAGCAGCTCATAATACTCCACATCCTTTATGTCCCCCTAAATACACAATAACACTTTTTTGACTTGAATATTTAGTTTGGAAATCTGTTTCAAAGATTTGTCAGGCGTATCTTATGCTTTTCGGCGCTTAGGATTGTCGTACAAAACTCATTTTTCACCGGTTATGCTTTTGTACAAAAAAATCTTTCTTTTTGAACCTTGTGAGCGACGACATAGCCATGTCGCATCTTCTTTCTTTGTTTTCCGAACTGAGCTCATATGAAATTCATCAGGCTATCTTTTGAATATTTTCCAGCCGATGTAAACTATAGGAAATTACTTGATAGGCGACTAAGAGTTGTTGAACGAGTTGCTGTTCAGTTTAAGTGAAGTTTTCACTTAACAGATGCTCAAACTCTTCGTCTTCAATTTTTTTCGATTATCCAGGATATTTTCGATCGGAAAGACCAAAATCACCATACCGAAAACCATTGAAACAGTTTTTAAAAGTTTCATGCGTCACAAAACTTCTCCCAAAGCTGAACAAATCATTCCTGTCGTTTCGGCAGCATTTTTTTTAACTGGAATACGAAAAGTATGCAATGCGTAATATGTTCATGATTGTGAGGTTATGCCAATTTCTTGATCAAGATGTATAGTGTAATAATATTAAGGTTGGCACTTCAAAGTCCTAAATCAACGAAAAAATATTTTAATTTAAAGGGCCCCATACACTATCAGTCTGGCCATCAATTCTGACAGATCAGTTAAATCTACAGAGTTTTAACTGGTCAGACTGTGTATACACACATCAACAGATCTAAATGATACGTTGTATTTACTAAACAAATTTTTATCTGCTCGTTCTCAACACGGGAGTCATAATATTCATGTAAGTACTTCTACATATTATTTATAGAAATATAAAGGATGTTGTTAACAGTATCGAATTACTAAAATTAATTTACCATTATTTTAAATAGTGTCATTTATGGCAAAATATTATTTTTTAGAAATTTGTGCCCCCCTCCCAAGTTAAAATACACTTACTACGCCACTGGAAATATATTTTTTTCTTTTAACTATGCACTAATAAGAAACTTATTTAATAAAAAAAATGTTCATACTTTCATCGAAGTTTTAAAATTAATTTGTACATTAAGTGTACATTAAAACTGACGGGCAAACTGATAATATATGGACCCCTTAAAACCTAGTTAATGAATGTTGGTAGGAAAATAATTGCGGTTATATATATAAAGTTGTTAGGCATAAACCGCAATTATTTTTCTACTAAACAAATATATATATATATATATATATATATATATATATATATATATATATATATAATGTATACACACACACACACACACATATATATATATATATATATATATATATATATATAATGAGGTTATAAACCAAACTAATAATAACCATTTTTGGACAAAGTCTAAGATATACTCAAGAGAATATCATAAATCCATCGAACACAAAAGTTAATCGTTTTCGTAATAAAAGATGTCATTAGTTACAAGTTTGAATAGAAACTTATGAACCCTGAGTCACCAACCAGTCGTGTTAATCACTTTACTTCGACCGCCTCTTCAATTATCAATAAATCAAAGTTCGTCAACATATAAGTACGTATGTTGTTCGTCTAGAATTTTGATAACCGGATTTTTCATCTATTGTGTACTCTAATGATATCAATAAACGTTTTGGTGCTTCGATGAAAATCATGTTTTAAGACTGTTTCACTGAGAGCATAGAATTAATTTTTTTTTATTTGTATCTCTGAAATGTGTATTAGTTTATAAAGTTGATTAAAAAAACAAGCATTTTTTTCATCATTTTAATTAAAAAATCTTGTAGTTTTTGGAGAGATTTATTTGTGAAATGTAAGTTAAAAACTGATTTCGATGCATCTTGGCACTGACAATATTGAAATTTCCATCTAAATGTGCAATAATCAAAAATGATAAGAAAAAAATTAAGAAAAAAATGTGTGGGGTATGTGACGTGAATGACAAATTAATTTGTGAAAGAAAACATAAATAAAAGGTTCATTAAATTTTGAACACTTTTCAATATATTATATATTATATATATATATATATATATATTTATATATTATATATATATATATAATATATATATATATATATATATATATATATTTATGTTTATATATATATATATATATATATGTATATATATATATTTATGTGTATATATATATATATGTATATATATATAGAGAGAGAGAGAGACAGAGGGTGATTCAACTTAACTTTCGGGCGAATATATTAAAAAAAAAGGTTATCCTCATTTAGTATTTTATTTCAATTGTATCTTAGTACTGAATTGAACTAAAATAGTAAATACAAAATAACATAACTTTTCTTAACTCTTTTTGCTCTTGACTTTTTTTGCTCCCTTTTAATATTCCCATGTGAAAGCCTAAATTGAATCAACATATTATATATATATATATATATATATATATATATATATATATATATATATATATAGATATATATATATATATGTATATATACATATATATATATATATATACATACATATATATATATATATATACATATATACATATATATATATATATATATATATATATATATATATATATATATATATATATATATATATATTATCTACACAAATGCATAGAAAGTACATAAGTTTTTAAATCAGTCTATTGTTAATCGAACTTTAAATGAAATTCTATGTTTATAAACTAATCCTCTTATACGAGTCAAAAACAATACGATACAAAAACTATTTTCCGCTATATCTGCTCTAGAAAGATTAAATGACGAAGAAATATAAATTAATCAGACTATTCGAATGAAATTTAATCTTCACACCTATAATACGGCTTGCGTTCAATATGGCTTTTCGAATAACCAATACAACGGCGATACAATAAAACAACAAACAGCAACTACCTTATCTATGCCATAAAGAACGATATATCTTTCCTTTGTTATGCTTGCACAAATAATATTTACAGACACAAAATCCTAACGATAAATGAAACGACATGAAATAACGATAGACCAGTTATTATAGGTCAACATACTGCATCTCTCTTCCGTGCACATATTATAAGTTTATGGAAACCACATACTGTAAAGTCTTATTCTCGACAATTGACTTTTCTGCCTCATTTATGACTTGCCACAACAGTGCTTCTAATCCGCTCTGGAAGCCTTTCCGTACATCCACAGGCGGTCTTATTGCAAGGCGAAAATAGTCCCTAACGTAAATGCACATAAATTGTTACACATAACTCCTTCTGTATACTTTTCTTCTTACGACAATAACTTTGAAATTGGATGTAAGCAACGAGTAATCTATAGAGAAGCTTATTCGTGAAACATAATCATATTTTAAATTGTTAAATGTAATAATAACTTTTACGTGTACGAAAAAAAAATAACAACAAAAATATAAAGCATAGGCCGTGAGTATTTAATCTTGTATTATGAAGTTTGCAAAAGTGCGGACTTTATACATCAACGTTTGAAAATTAAAAGTGATTTGATTAATATTTACTGTCAAAAGGTGTATGAAGTTAATGTCAGATTGAAATAATTAACACGGAAAATGTTTTAAGACTTTTTTTTCCATTTTGATAGTTAATTATTTCGTGCTGGGGAAAACTTCGAAAGATAAATTGAAATATAAATTAGATATTAAGTATGCATATAAACTGAAATATGGTTCAGGATCAAATTTTGATCATAAGGTAATTTGAAAATAATTCACTCGGGTTAACTTTTTTCATTGTTAATTAAAATCACAAACAATTACGAAATTACATGTTTAATGAATGTAACATATCAACTGTACACCAACTGACAATAGATTTTTAATTATACTGCCTACAACTCCAAAAGAATGAACTGAAAAAATAATAATAAAAATCGCAACTGCACTGAAACAAAACGGTTGTCCAATACAAAACATCCGCCAGCAAATCAAAACTACAACCCACAACAACATATATATTCAATTATTTTCTCATACCTAAACTGAATATCCATCGAATACACCCTCAACATAATTCACATTCATCCATTATTTCAACACAAAATCGATAATATTTAACCTTTTCAGATTTGCCATTTTTTGTTCATTACTGAAAATATCTGATTTAATACAGTACCACTATGTAAATCTATATAGATTTTTGTACAAAACTTTACTGTGAATTATTTATACAGAAACTGATAAATTTTTAATTTACTGTAACCACTTTTGTGTTTTTATCGTTTTCAATGATTTTAATAAAGGAATCTTTAAAAAATACTAAGAAAAATTAATACAGGTATTTAAATCATCTTAGTGTTTAGAACTTTCTGGATTTTTTTGGGTTTGAAAAAATATAAAATGGACATTTTTCTATATATAAAAACACATTTCGATTTGGAATATCAATCAAGACCTTTATAATAATTTCTCTAATAAAATGTCAAAGTGGTAGAATTATTGATCAATTAAATAAATAAATCAATCTATTTGTTTTAAAATAAAACAGAATTAGAATTTTTCAAAATATTGGTGTTAATAAAAAAAATATATCAAAAACTATGAATTTCCGAAACAACTGAGCTTTAAGAAGTTTGAAATTTAATTAAACAAATAAGTATATATATTTATAATTCAATTTTTCACTTAACCCACAAATTACAACAGATTTTTCATTTCACAACTGTTTACAAATTTTTGAACATTCTTAATCAGAAAAACGTTTGTAGTCCATAGAGTGAGTGAAACATTCATTTGTTAACATGAATTCAGTTTCAGTACTAGAATTATAATGAGAGCACAAATTTCCAAAACAATATTGTATTTGTAAAAAGTGTTTAATTGTAAAATTCTTACAGAAAAAAATTGACATTTTAAATAACTCATAAAAAAATTAAACAGATACAACAACTATTCTTATCTTTATTTGGGAATTTAATCTTTTTTTATGGACATTTTTTTCATATTTTTCACTCCAATATTTATTTCTTGTCGCACATATTCGTTAAATACTGATGCGCATTCTTTTGGATAGAACTCAAGAATACATGTTTTCTTTTTATTTTCACAAATAGTTTTTTTTCTTTATTTAAGCCGGGCTTACTGTTTTTTCTTTTCTCTTCATTACATGTCCAAAGACATCTTACAATATCTTTAGAACGCTGCAGATTTTTGAAGTACTGTTAGTAGAATTTTTAATACAACACTTTTATTAATGTTTTTATTTTTTTATTAAATTCTTTTTATTCATAGATATTCAATCAGAGATTGTTGATATTTTTTACGCATATTTCTAATAAGATACCATCATCCTCAGAACGCTGAGGTACACAATGATTTTTAAGTCTAAAATACAAAAAAAATAAGATTTTTTGCTGACAGACAGCTCATTTTTTTCTTCATTGCATTGCATTTACAATCTAGTTTACATTAATAACTTTTCCTTGAGTTACTAATCTTTAAATGCATTGAGAATGCAAAAGTTTCAAGTTTAGGAAGAAGAAGAAGCCGCACGGGGGCAACTCCAGAGAATCGGCTGCATGAAGAATCAATTAGAAGCCTGATTCGTGCAATTTTATCATTGCGGCGATTAATTTGTGGGACAGCGCTTGTTCTGGTGAAAGATTACTTTTTGTGCACCAATTTTGGACGTTTTTGTTTTAGCTTTTCTTTCAAACAAAATAATGTTGGATAATATACTTCTGTTATTGTTTTTCCCTTCGTTAAGTAGTCGATCAGGATGATTCCTTGAGAATCCGAAAAAATAATGGACATCTCCTTCCCAGTCGACCAAATTGTCTTCGCCTTTTTCGACACACTTTAACCAGTCGTTGTTTACTGCTTTGACTGCTGCTTCAACTTAAGCTGTATTGGTGGACCAATGTTTCATCCACGATGACGAATTGACGCAAAAAGACCAGCTCGTTTTTTTCCATTTTTTTCGACAATTGCTACACTGCGCGCTTCAAACATCTGTAGAATGTGAACAACGCATCGCTTCTGACTGAAATTTTACCTGAGCTACTTTGAATAGTGACACTTGATAGCCGTGACGTTATCAAATAAATGGTGGTGCCATATCATAGAAATTTACCAAACTTATCAATCGACCCTCGTAATCATTTCACAAACACTTCATTCTGATTAAAAATGTTCAATGATTGATTGGATGTCATTATCAGAGTGCTCAAGTATAGAAAAATCTAAAAAAAACAAATGTGTATATACTTTATCGCTTTGAAGATGGTGGAACTGCCATCAGAATGTGATGATTAACCATCGAAAACGATCAACAATCAGTTATTAAATACTTTGGATCAGTAACAATCTTTCTAATATGTGAAACAAGTGCCAATTGAAAAATCTTCTTTCGCTTTATGATTTCCTGTCTAGAAAAAAAAATAAGCGATCGATCTTATTGCACACACAACCTATCAGTAACAACTGTATGTCCATCTATGGACTGAAATTAATGCACTCGTCTCAAAGCCAATCCATATTTTACATAACTTTTTAATATAAAATACGTGCCGTCATAAAATCAACTCTGCACACATGCCAATTGCAAACTGTAACACGACGACGAATTTATTTATATGTCGTTGATTGAAAAGACCTTAAAAGTTTATACGTTTGACTTAACGCGTGATTTCAATTACTTCTTCGCATTAAACTAAATATCAGTTTACATTTTGAATTGAAAGGAGTATTAAAAATACATCAGCGCAGCGTGCTTGTACGTCATATGATAATTCGTCCTATTCATTCGATGACTTAAAGGTGGTCCCCACACGTGCTTTACATGAAGTTCATTACAATAACACGGGTTTAGTTTACGTATGATACGCGGGCGTCTTACTTGCAAGTCATGGTCTAATATAAATAAATACATTTATGCGGGCTTGGGCCGGCCGTTCGTTATGGAAGAAAACTCATTTCACGAAAACGTCTAACGGCCATTATTTCCTAATATTTATGTGGCGCATATTTGATCGTTGTAAACAAACGGATTTATGCATACTAACTTGAAACATGTCATTGTTCACAAACGTAAAACACACACACACACAAATATATATATATATATATATATATATATATATATATATATATATATATATATATATATATATATAGGGGCCCAAAAAAATGTATACACACTTTAATAGAGGTTACCTATGTACTTTATTCATTGTTGAATCGAATTACGGCGCCATTGTGTAATATGCTGTTTTTTCAAAAGATGTCCTTAATCACACGAATGCTGGAGCCACTATGCGGCCGTCAGGACAGTGAAACAAAATGCTAGACGCACGGTTTTGAAGTGATATTTTAAAAATGAAGATCTGTGTAATGTACAACGACAATGACGGCCTGAATTTGTAACAGAACCTGCAACACGCCTGACAATTGCACGCATTTTTGAAGTTGATAGTGCCGTGTGTGATTGTACAAGCAAAGATCTGGAAAGCTGAAAGTCCTGCTGCCATGGATAGTGTTGGAACAATTTAAACACTCGCCACAAAAATCTACCAAACAGTGTGCAAGTGAGAAAGGAGTTAGTAGATTAAACATAGAACGCATTCTTAAGAGATCAAATGGAAAGATTGCATCCCAAGAGAGTTACATGCTATGAATGAAGACGACCCTGATCGATGAATACAGTATTGTGAGCGGTTGAGGGTTGCGGAAAATTGAAATATTGTGCGCAGCAATCACAGTAGGTATTAAACCCACCGTTGCTCGTCCAGTAGTTTTCCGAAATCAGAAGTGTCTGAACGCTAATGGTGTCAAACTTGAGAATCTGTTGTGATTGTATTAGGTTGGTAGGAAAATAATTTCGGTTTTGTTTTATGAATTCTAACCATATTTTTTTTCAATGTAAGTGTAATTTCATTGTGTTCATGTTAAAATTATTTTTAAATTCATTTTTCGGTCAGTATTTTGGTAACATCGACTTTGGTTTTATTATTAATTTTGCTCCTAATTGGGCTATTGAATTAAAGATGGGAAAGAAGCAAATAAGAGCAATTTTTTTGTATGAATTCCAAATAGGTGGTAAATGGTACTTTCGGTGTAGACACTGTTGAGGAACGTACGATGCAATGGTAATTCTAAAATTTTCGTGCTGGGGACGAGTGTCTTGAAGATGAAGAAGGTAGTGGGCGTCCTTCTTCAGTTCATAACAACCAACTGAAGGCGTTAGTTTAATAAGAACCACGCATAACAGTTCGAGAGTTGCACAAAAATTAGGCGTTAGTCATACAACAGTTCGGGACCACTTAAAACAGCTAGGATAAAAAAATATATATGAATTTGAAGGTCATGAACTGCAATTATTTTTCTAACAACCTAATAGAAGTCAAACATGACCACAGTCATCCCTTGATGTCTGTATAATTTTAGTAATAAAGCTTCTAAATACGTATTTTGTATGTTAAAGTGTATAAGCGCATTTTTGAACCCCTCTGTATATATATATATATATATATATATATATATATATATATATATATATATATATATATATATATAATGTGTAGGATGTTGACAAATACCTTTTATTTCCTCTGATTGTCTGAATCATCTATATTCAAATCATTATTCAGGTGTTATTATTATTTTATATCGGTATGTTTCATAAACTCGTTTAAAATATACAAAATAAAGAGAACGATATTCATAGAGTTTAAATTATTTTAATTAATTCGAAATTTCAATAAATAATATGCCTTATAATAATTTTCAGAAACCTATTTTTAGTCACTTCCAAATTAAATATATGAGGGACGGCTGAGACATTTCAACAAGAGTTAATAATTCTTCATTGATATAAAATATCCGAATGGAACAAACAAAGAAAGATAGCTTATAAACAGGGCCGTGCGGTGATATGGAACAATGGAGCGAGCGCTCCAGGCGTCTCAGTTATGAAGGCGCCTGTTCAGATATTTCGCAATTATTTTATTATTTGCATGGCTTTTATTTATTTATTTATAACGAATAATAAAGTTTGAATAATATATGGTACTGTCACCGCTGCAGGAAGGCGCCTTCCTGTACCTAATTTACAATTATAGGTTTCATCTTCAGTTTTATATATATATATATATATATATATATATATATATATATATATATATATATATATATGTTAATCATGTTAAATTCATATGTAAGTATGTTTAACATTGTAGTAAATAACTGAATTTGATATTTTTATACACCAAAACGTAATAAATTTCTCATTAATATACTTATTTTCATTGAATCTGTACGTATCTATATTCGAGCACTCGTCGTACGACGAGGATCTCACATGAGGATGGAACGATTCCACGATTTAAATCAGTAAAAAGAAAAACAGTTTTGATTATGAATCTAATGACAAACCCATTATAGATCCACAACACAAGTATAAAGTTATTTTTTTTATTCTTGACACTGCGATTAATTCAATTAGCGAAAGATTTGAACAAATGAAATTACATGTTGATAAGTTTAAAATATTGTACAACACTTATAAACTGATACATGAAAATAGACTTGAAATATTAAAACATTGATTGGATTTATATTTATTATTAGCTGATAGTGATAATAATATTGTTGGTCTTGCACTTTGCGAAGAAATTATAAATTTGGTTCTATTATTGCCCTCAAATGGAACCACTAGAAATATTTAACTATTTATGGACAAACAATATAACTACAATATTTCCGAAGTTGTTCATTTACCTACAAATAAGGCTAACTTTGTCCCTATCACTTGCTTGTGGAGAACGCAGCTTCACCAAATTAAAAATTATAAAAAAATACTTAAGGTCAGAAATGAGACAAGGAAGATTAGTCGATTGTCTGTTAATTATTCTGTACAAATGTAACTATTTTATAGTGTACTGTTGCAATTGTTTCCTGTTTGTGTTAAAAATGCTAAAACCATCAAATAAATATATAAAATGAATTATTAGGGTTTTTCATTTATGTAATTAGTCACCTCAGCATAGAATAAAGGCATGTTTCAACCCCTTATGCTTGAATTTTTTTTTAAAAATAATTCATACCAAATGGCTAGTTAAATTCAAAGGAAGTACGAAAAGTCACACAATTTTTTTACAACAAAATAAACTTCATTTTATTTCCCAAGTATTCTTTTATCGTAGTATCCGATTGTCTTGCAATAGATACCTAATAGCTGACACATAAAACATGTGTACTTAACTTATATAAAGATTGCACGAGTCTAACTCGTTATTGACTGATAAGGTGTTTTTTTTGTTATTCACGAGTCAGACTCATGATTCATTCACAAGGGGTTAAGAATGTCTACTCCAGGCGCCAAAATAACATAGCACGTCGTTGCTTATTATCTTAGAATATAACCTTAAAACGATTTGTCTATTTTTCAACATACTTATCACCATTGTTGAGACATTTTAGTAAACGTGTGATATATATATATATATATATATATATATATATATATATATATCATCAAGGTCCAAAAAATATATTTACTATCACTGAGCAGCATCTAACTGCAAGTTGCAACTAAACATAATTTATATAATAGTAATCCACATTCATAAAACTTGTAACGTGCTCTCTTTTTAAAATTTATGAGCTTAAAAATCTTTTCAACCGTCCCTTATACAATTCGACTGATATTTTTAAAAGTCATCAAATAAAAAAAATCTAATTAATATTTGATAGTGTATTCAAAAACAGAATTGATTATATTTCTCTACGTTCACAATAGTACAATTTAATTTACACCTACATGAATTTACTATATTGTTAATAGAATGTAAAGAATATTATCGTGAAAAAATATCGAAACACCGTCAATACATTTCTGATATCAAATTGATAGATAACTGTAATTTAACACTGATTATTAAACAGTCATTATTTTCTATAAACCCTAATAACATATATGAAAGATCCAGTTTCTAACAACAATACAAAACAACAGAACAGAAAATAACACATAATATTGTTGTAGAAAAAAATGTTACAGTTTATTTCAATCAAATCGTTACTGATTACTTTCCAATTGTGTCCGTTCAATTACCGTGCTATGAAATCGTATAATTGAATTTATTATTCGATCACAATCATATATATAACCCGTTATCATTTCTTATAAAATAGAACAATACGTACATTAATACATTTTGAATGAAACGGTAAACAATTTTCATATTTTTCATTCGTGGATGTTGAAAGAGACTCATGTAACAAGAAGTAATTTGTAAACAATTTTAATTACAAATCTATTGTTTAATTATCGAGATTGAATTTAAATTCAATTAACACTTTAATTACAAGCATGAACGTTGTATCTTTTAGAGATATTTTTCTATTTCGTTCGTGTACAGTTTTTCCAATAATTAGTTTGGAAAATTGTTTACATTGTTTTACAAATGAATTAAGACCCTAAATATCATAAAATTCATTGTATCAAAATTGTTAATAATTGCTTATTATCTGTTTCAATTGTTCGGACACGATGACAGTTCAATCTTTTTCAGAATATAAATACAGAAAAATACTCTCACGAATGAATTTTTCTCTCATAGAAATTTGCTAATAAAATTTTTCAATGAATGATCATAGATACTTGTCATTGTATCGTCCTTCTGTGCATGAATTTGAAGTTATTTTTCCTGTCGTTGAAGTCATTATTTTTTGTTTCTGTTTCTCCACTACCGGTTTTGTCTTTTGATATCGAGTACCGATCGAAAAATGTTGAATGGAGAAACAAAAATAAATAATAGTGGCCTCAAGGACAAGGCAAATACCTTCAATACTTTTTTCTCTGTTTGGCATTCGGAGGATAATTATATTGCCATCAAAATGAATGTAAAAAAAAAATAATCAATGATCATTTACTGAACATTTCTGATCAGAAAAAAATGTGGTTTATAACAGTGTTTCTCATCCTTTTTCCTACCGTGGCTCCCTTCCAACATTGTGTCTTTCCTGTAACCCCCTTCTCCAACTGGTAGAAAGGTAGCTATTTAAATGTTTTGTTTGTGAACAGAACATGTTTTATTATAATTTTTATAATTTATAGAAAATAAAACAATTAAATAAACATTTATACTTTAAGTATTTCTCGATCAATGTGACCCTTGTAATTGATGACCAGAAACAAGCTTTTTTATATCCAGTTCTATTACTATTAAGAATAACCGAAGATCACCTCTATCCATTATGTTAAGGCGATTCCATGTTAGGCTAAGTAAGTAATTCACACGACTGAAACCTGATTCTACCAGATTCGAAGTAGGAAATGCCATGAGTAACAATTTTACTTTATTCCAAAGCTGTAAAAACTTTTTAGATATTGTACTCTTGATCCAAAAATAGTGTTTTTCATGACTGAAAGTTATTTTGGCTGTTATGTTGCTCTATAGCTCTATGAGCGATTCACTGCTCTGTTTTCTTTTTTTTCTCGGTCACTTCTCTGTTTTCTCTATTTTTCACTTGTTTCTATGCCCTCCTTTTACGTGATTTTCACCTATACCCCATTGTAATATCCTGCAGCTTCTGGGATCCATACGGGCCCAGGTTGAAAACCTCTGGTTTATAGTGTAAGAAAAAATCATTTATAAATGTAAATTTAGCTAGACGAAACAGTACTGTCACAAAAATACTAGAAAGGAAAATTTAATTCATTTCACAAGCAATTATAATACCATAAAAGACATAACTAAATCAATAATTTGATTTTAAGTAGTCTATTATTTATAAAAACAACGAAGAAGTAAAAAAAAAATAAATTTATCATCTTAATTAGATATATATTTTTTAATTCCCACAAACACCATTAATAATTTTTGATCAAAATATTTTTTGTGGGTTGTGAGGAAGGGACAAATTCATCTATGAAAATCAAAACTAACTCTGATTAAATAACATTAAACTATGTATTTTTATACAAATATATTTTAGTAATTTTATAGAGTTCCGTAGTAGAATTGTTTAAGAAATCGACATAGATTAGTTGAGCAACCTGTTTATATAAAGAAGTTTTTTTTTATAAAAAAATATGGTTCTCAATTTTTATAATAGACATTAGTCCTTTCGACAAAACTTCGCATTCATAAAAAAGTAATCACAGAGTTTAACTAAGCACTTGTGTATTACGAGCAGTTCCACACTCGAATTTAAAATTTAAATAGACGCTTCTCTTTATCTACACGAACATTTTCAAGTGCTCAGAGTATCTATTATGCAACGTCGTTAGTTTTAATGTTATGGTGGTCATATCCTTTTTTCTCTTGAACAAAATTTAATATTTAGGCATATTATGTTTATTCAATTGTTGAAATATTTATTAAAACCGAACTAAAAATGTTTTTTCTCGCTTTTTTTCAAATAATTAGACTATATCATAATTATAACTGTAACATTTTATATCGGTGATCCCATTAATATGTTATTCTGAAAGTCCTCTTTTTTAAAAATCAGTTCAATTTCCGCGATCGGTTTTGACATTTTCGGCGGTCCTCTTCGATTGACTAATGCTGGCCGTACACGCTGCAACTTCTTATGCATTTTTTCACTTTCCTGACAATATTTTTCTGCTGTTATTATTTCACCAGGATTCAAGAAGTTGTAGTGAATTATCGCACTTACCGACCACCAAACAATGACCATAATCTTTTTTTCATGAAGCTTCGGTTTAGGAAACTGTTTTGGTGCTTCTCCTCGGTCTAGCTACCGTGATGGACGTTTCCGATTGTTGTAGAGGATTCACTTTTCATCACATGTGACAATGCGATCAAGAAAGGGATCATTTTTGTTGCGCAAAAAAAGAGCAGAGTAGACTTCGTATCGCCGAATTGCTTGATGTTCGTTTAGTTCATATGCCACTTATTTCTCCAGCATTTTTGTTTTTACCATTAAGCTCAAATGTCAAACAACTATTGAATTATCAATGTTGATTTCTTCTGACATCTCTCGAGTCGTTTTACGTGGGTCCGCTTCAATAATGGTTCTTAAATGATTATTGTCTATAGCTGAAGGACGTCTACGACTTTCCGCATCATCGAGACTTTAGTTTCCATTAGGAAATGTTTGAAACCAGTGTTGAGTTGTACGTTCACTAATTGACTCTTCGTCAAAACTAAATTTGATATTTCAACCAGTTTCTATTCACTTTGCATCCCAATTTAAACTCATGCAAAAAAATCGCGCGAATTTGCTTTTTTTCATGACTAATTTAAGAGGTTATATCCAATAATACTAAAGAATGAAAACAATCGACTTAAGCTGAAATCAGTAGTGCTAATTTCATTCTTTACAATGATGTGAAGAATGTCTTTACCGCATGAGTGTAACAATAGATAATGGTTACTAGAAAAATCGGCGCCAAATTTAAAATAATAAAAACCGCAATTATTTTTGCACCAACCTAATATATATAATTTAATCTTTTCATTAAAATATGGGTCATTAGGCTGTCCTTACAAGTACAATACGGTACAGCAAAATAGTACAGTAAAGTAATAGTACAGCAAAATTCGACATAAAATACAGGACGTCTGGCAAGCTTTATATATATATATATATATATATATATATATATATATATATATATATATATATATATATATATATATGTAGACACGGAGAGAGAGGGAGATGTGTGCCTGTGTGTTTGTATATAAAATAAAATATCTATTCGTAATTCTTTTTCTCCGCTCATTCGAATCGAAAAGAATTATATGAAACCATTATAGCGTTCACACAGAGCGATGTGATTAAATGAAAATGAGATCCGAAAATAAATCCTGGGTGCGCTAAAAAAAACGTTACCAATTCGCCTATATTCTCGGTCACTGAAAGGTTACCGAAATAATAAACTCGAACATAACGTGTGAGATAAACTGAATCCAATCATTGTTTGAATACCACACAAAAGTATTTCAAATTCCGAAGAGTCTGAATACACTGCACAGCAATGGCAATTGATAGCTGTTCACGTTACGGAAAAAAAACCGCAAACGATTCGAAACCAATCACTTTTTAATTTGTCGCGAATATTGTTGGCACAGAACAGTCATGTTTCGACGACATTGTGCTACAATGTTTTGTGTGATTGAATTTTATGCAGTGTCGTTTGTGTAAACTCTTGAAATTATCCTTCATAACCGCAATTTTTATGTGCATGCGTGTGTCTGAGCGCATGTACGCGTATGTGAAGTTCTGTAAACAAATGTAATACGGTATTGTTTTACAGGCTAGCAAATTCTTTGTGTTGTTTTCTCTTCAAATAACCATAACTACATGCTAATATTTCATTTCAACATTCATTTAGTTCACATGTATATATTTTCAAGCAATTATTTTCAAAAAACGAAATACTTGAAAAGTACAAGAACAGATCATGTATTTAATCCCGTTAGTCACAAACTTAAAAAATAAACTTTTTTAAAATATTCTTATTTAAAAACAAAACCCAAGTTTTCAAATATCCAAGTTTTTGAAAAATCAAATTTAAATTAAAAAATGTATATAATTGTATTGAGACATCTTTTAATATTCACAATTTGATTCAAATAATTTTTTAACATATTTACTGACTTTTTTATATATTTCATTTAAAATTGCTTATGATCAATGTTTCCCAGAAATATATACTTATGCTATAATTTTTTTCTTATTACCAGAATACTTCTCCTCCTGTTCACTCCCCCCTTCCGTAGAGGGTGGTGGTGGGTGTTATTGTATATTTCATTTAAAATTACTTTTGATCAATATTTCCCAGAAATGTATACTTATGCTATGATTTTTTTCTTATTACCAGAATATATCTCTTTCTGTTCACTGCGCTCCCCCTTCTCGCTAACGCTTACTCACCCGTAACAAATAACAGAAGTTAATAAATTATACGCACAAATAATTTGCGTAAAATGTGTCATAAAATTTTTATTGGAAAAGATTTTATAATTAGCAACAAAATATTAGGTTGGTAGTAAAATAATAGCGATTTTTATTTTTAGAATACTAACCATGATTTTTTTCAATGAAAGTGTCATTTCATCCTGTTTATGTTAATATCATTTTAAAGTACATTTTTCGGTCTGTATTTTGGTAAAATCGATTTTGTTTTTATTATTAATTTTGTTTTTATTTGGCTATTGAATTAATGATGGAAAAGAAGTAAATAAGAGAATTTTTTTATATGAGTTCAAAACGGATAACAAAACAGCAGAAACTGTTCGAAAATTAAACGATGCTTTCAATGTGAGTACTGTTAAGAAACGTGCAATTGTATGTTTCATGCTGGGGACGCGAGCTATTCGAAGATAAAGAAGATTGCGGGCGTCCTTCTTCAGTTCATAATGACCAATTTAAGGCGTTAGATAACACAACAATTCGAGAGCTAGCACAAAAGATGGGTGTTAGACATCCAACATTTCAGGACCACTTAAATTAAAAAATGTATATGAATTTGAAGGCCATAAACTGCAATTATTTTTCTGCCAATTTAATAGTTACAAATTGAAGAGAGATTTAATGTTAGTTTTCTCAGATAACAATTCTCAGAAGGCATTAGACTACGATTCCTTCTGGAAACTGTTACTTGAGTGAAACAACACCAAATTACTTTGCAATGTGCGGCTAAAATTATATTTAATAGTAATTACTTTGACGAAATGTTGAGAATCCAGTTGTTAAGTCAACAATGAAAAACAAGTTTGTAAAAAATGTATAAGAATTTGAAGGTTATAAACCCCAATTATATTTCTACCAACTTAATACAATTTTATATAATACATTTTATAGAACACATCTTCCACTCTATCAAAATTAAATATGTTATTAGATATCGAGAATCCTCCTGTTCATGACAGCAACTGCACGGTTGAGTATGGTATCATAATGAAGATAGCTGATAAGAAATTAGTGTTCTTCCAATATTTTTTCTCATAAAAATGAAGTTTTTTTAATCAATGAAGACTTTTTTAATTTATTTTAAGTAAAATTGTTCATATTTAGTACGTTTTCAAATTATGATAAATACACAAACATAAATCTCAAAATATTTTAGTAAAATATTTTTAGTTATCGAAGATAGAAGCTGTAATTTCTGAAAATCTGAACTGTGCCAATACTTTGTTCAATCAGTGTATTTATATATGTATGTATATATATATATATATATATATATATATATATATATATATGTATATATATATATATATAGAGAGAGAGAGAGAGATAATATGATTAAACATTTTTCATCCATTCAGATGAGATAGCGAATTCTCATCAAATATTTCACGTGGAAACCTCACACTGCACAAACACCATATATTTTTTATTTACAAACACCTGTTACTAATTATTTTCAAACAGAGCGAGCTTAAAGAAGACTTACAATTAGGTTTCATTTCCAAGCTGTACTCTGAAAGATAATCAAATTACACGTACTTCAGATACCAGTGAAAATTATCTGCCTGAAAATAATTTAAGCGAATTCTAACGCCTTGGATATTAAATTCAATTTATCAATTACTGTACATTAAATTACATTTATCACGACTTCCGTAATAATTCATCATTTATAACATAATTTAATCTATTTTTAACTGGACGTAAATTTACATTTTCTTACTTCAAGTCAGTTTGTACACGAGTAATTGAAACAAATTATTAGAGTAAATTTCAAATATTCAGTCATTGTATTTTTTTAATACAAAATGATTAAAAATCAAATATCTGAACGTGTATTTCAAATTATTAGACACCTTTAATCATATTAAAATATATTTTCAAACAATATTTTTTGAAACAATCTTCTTTTCATATTTTTCAGTCATGCTTACCTGTAAATGACAGACAAATACTAAGTTAATGCAAAATTAATGACTGATTTTAATCCCTCACTTCAACAAATAAGTTAACTTACAATAAACTTTATTAATTAAATTAAAACTTTAGAATCTAAATATTTTTTCCGGGTATGAAAAAAATCTAGATTTCATAAATACTTTTAAGGTGTTTTTTACTATCTTATGGCTGTTGAAAATTTTTCGAAGAGAATTTTGTTCAAATGCTTCATGTGATACCCTCGCTTTATGCTACGACAATATTTCTAGTGTTTTAGGTCGCATTCTGAGAAGATTAACTTGAATAACAAAATTATACGCAATTAATATTTGCTGCATTTGTTTATACTTTTGAAAATAATAATGAAACAAAATGGTTTATCACAGATGGAATAAGTAAATAATAAGTTTTAAAACAATTTACAACATGAATCAAAAATATATCTTGTTTTATCACAGAACTATTTTTGGATCTGTTGCTAAATTCTTTACCACAATTCTCTTTACTCCAAAGAAAAATCTAAAAAGTTTAGCTTTTCTTTATTAATAAAAATCAGTGCAGTTGTTTTAAAAGACTTTTATTCATATTCTGATTGGTTGATGGAGATCGTGTGGTCTCTGTTCTGATTGGTTGATATCAGTACATGATCAGTGCTCTGCAATTTTTTTCCTAATTTAGTATATTCAATAAATCATTATTGATTATTTCTTGTGTGAATTTTGATGGCGTTGCCATCATCTTCAGAATAACTAAGTACAGAAAGATATTTTTCTGTTTAAAAGTAAAAAATTAACATTTACAAATTAATTTCTCAGTTTCCTAAAAAACACACATTTTTTTATCACAAATAATAAATAAATATAGGTCATTGTTAGTTACGATGCTCCATTACTTAGAAATATTTAAATTAACAATAACGAAGAAACCAAATAAAATCAGTCATTATTTTCCATCAATCTAATAAAACCAAAGAAGTTTTGAAATGTCAACCACCTACACGCAAAATCCAAGTAATAAAATCACAAAACGCTTATGAAATATTACAAAATGATTTATTTTGAAATGATTATTGACCATCTGCTAAAATACATATTATATATATATATATATATATATATATTATAAATTGCTAGAAAAATATGCTCGAAAATAAATCATGTTCATAATTTTATTATAGCGACGTCGCATAAAATATGCGCGATTATTTAAACAGACACAGAGATGATTTCAGTCTTGGACTTGTGGTCGTGCTGTCATATTCGATTATAAAAAAATTGTAAAAAGTAGCATCCACACTTCCGCCAAAATAGTGATATAATAGATTTTGACAAACGTAGTTTTTTAACATATGAATGAACAAACGTACACCACAGTTTGACATTTTTCTGTCATAACAGTTTTATAAGTAAGACTTTTTTGAATGAATGACATACAAGAATTAATATGTACAACATTAATTTGTTAATATATATATATATATATATATATATATATATATATATATATATATATATATATATTTATATCATCATCATCATCATCATCTTCAGCCCCTGTCAATCCACTGCTGGATAAAGGCCTCTTCCATGACTTTCCATTTTGTTCGATTCAGTGCCTCTCTTTTCCACAGTTTTCCAATAAAGTTTTTAATATCCATATCCCATCTGTTCATTGGTCTCTTTCTCGGTCTTTTCATATTCCTTGGTTCCCAGTCAATAATTTCTCTTGTCCATCGGTTGTCTTCATATATTTATATATATATATATATATATATATATACATATATACATATATATATATATATATATGTATAAATTGTTTATTTTTTTATTTTAAAAAGTCGTTGAAAAATGACACTGTTACTGAAAAAAATCAATGCATTTGATGTAGAAAAAAATAGTAATCAGGAGTCACAATATACTTCTGTATACAGTGATTAAATTAATTTTTTTACTCACCGCAAAAATTACAAAAAAATGTCAGATCAAAAATGTTCATAGATTATTGTTCATTTTTGAATGCTTTTTGTTCGCATTTCGATAATGATGCCATTATCCTCAGATTTGGGATACATAAAAATCTGTTGACGATATATAATTAATCTAATGAACGATTTTCTTAATCAATTATCAATTATTATACAGAAAATTGATTAAAAATGTTTTTATTGTTTGTGCAGTGATTAAAAAATGTATTTTTCAATAATGAATGATTTTGTTTTAAAAATTCCACAAAATTATATAGAGAGAGGGGGATTGAACGAAAAAAGAGAAAGTAGAAAGGCTATACAATCCTTTATCGCAAAAAAGATGTCGGCTTTCAGTCGATAAAGTCATAATGCATTTTCTGACTTCTTCCACGCTTTTAGCATTTTTTTGCATGTTTTATGCGTCACATCTTCCTCTAAAGTTTTCTTTGAAAGGTTTTATAATATAATGTTTTATAAACGAAAACAAATCATTTCCGCGGCTTTGACAGCATTTTTTTCAACTGGAAAAGTATGCAATTCCTAATATCCTGTTTTCCGGACATCATTGTGTTCACTACTGTTTTATGAGGTTATACCAACTGTTTGGCCGAGATATATAGTGCTTGTAAATGTTCAGGTTGGCACTTTAAAATCTTAAAACAACAAGAAAATATTTTAATTGAAAACAAAGTTATGATTGATTCAATTTAAAGACTCCGAATTAATTTTACTCTCTCTCTCTCTCTCTCTCTCTCTCTCTCTCTATATATATATATATATATATATATATATATATATATATATATATATATTTTATATATATATATATGTTCTTTATTACCGTGTCATTTTCAAAGAAAATTTTCTATCTATTATTGCTGCAAAGATAATAGTGTATCGTCATAGAAAAGTGCATAAGGAACAATCAAATAATCACCTATGTTAAACACTTTTCAGTACAGAATTTGATTAGGTTTTGTGAAGGAGTGAATTGCATTTGGAGAAGAGAATTATACATCCACAGTATCAAAAGATATAACTATTTTAAAATATATTTTTAAAAAATGAATCCTTGCTTTATTCTACCATTAAAATTTTTTTTTCTGATCAAAAATCTTCAATAAATTATTATTGATCATTATTGATGAAATTTGAGTTGAACGGATCTCAAACAGATTTCTCTTTTCTTCTGATACTAGAATTGTTGGAGATTCGTTAAATAAAGACATTCATCGCATCGACGTGCTGGAAGAGCTTGCGAATAGGCACATGGTGAGTATTCTGTAAACCATTCCATATTCTGTAAACCATTTCCATCGATTTCAAGTCATAAAAAAAGATTGATTCAGCATAATCGTACTTGTCTGTAAACTATCCACCCGTCATTTTCCAACCGACTAAATCATTTAAAATCTTATATTTGTCTTAAGATTTTGTCTACTTCATCATACATTGTCATAAATCATTGAACTCGCAGAACACAAGACTTGTATACTCGTACTGTATGATCTGACTCGTAAAATTTATTCCTAAATACGAATGTACGGGTCAATACGACCATTACCGTCTTATTCGAATTAGAATTCAACTGTCTGAACATTATTTAGTAAATTTATCCCGTATGTTTCATTATTAATCATTCACACCTACTTTGGAAACCTTCCGGCATTTCTACTTTTATGGCAGCTACATAAATTATGCTAATTGAGCAAACGTTTGTTTCAATTCAATTATGCGATTTTCGTTACATATATATATAATATATATATATATATATATATATATATATATATATACATATATATATACATACACATATTCGAGGTTCCATCCTACGAACAGACACTTTTGTTCGAATATTTGTTTTTTAAGTAAACTGCCAGCACAGAATATAATTATGATTGTGTCAGTGCTGCTTTCGCATATTCTTCAAAACTAGACATAATTACTTTTCATGTTTTTGCCTTTTGAAATTAGAGGAACGGTTCTGAAATATTGATTTTTTTGTTATAAATTTAAACACGGCCTTATACGGTCTGATGTATGTATCCTTAGGGAATCGTCTTTATATTTCTTTGAGAGCGACGCCAGCGAACTTTAAAGTAATATAACGGTTTCAGTTTCATCATTATGTTAACGATTTGTACCGTTTTTGTAATTATAATATTCTTGTGAAATGTTGTACTATATTATAATTATATTTTCGTTATGATGTTTCTTTCATCCAGTTTGAACATTATTGAAAGGAGTTTTATTTATAGAAGATGTAATTTCATACATATAACGCTTTTATCAAATATCCATCATTAGGGATAAAAAAATGTGCTCGATATATGATAATATGTAATGTATTTATGACTGTAATTTTTTTAATATTCCCTATTTAATATTTTCTGTAAAAAATATAAATATTAGGTCGGTAGGAAGATAATTGCGGTAGTGTATATGAATTTGAAGGTCATAAACCGCAATTATTTTTCTGCCAGCCTACAAAGAGATCATTTGTTTTCTGACTAGTTTTTTTATTGCAAACTTATTTTCATAAAGTTATTTGATTTTTACTTAAACAAATAAACATTTTTCTTTACGTACTTCACTCATCTTTTACAATAATTATCATTACTGGCTATATTTTTATGAGACACTTCTGTTTTTTTATATTCTGTTTTATAATATAATCATATTTTTTTTAAAAAAAGTTCTTAATATTCATAATATAGTACTGACTTTGTGACTAAATTCGCTTTCATAAACATTTTTAAAACCTCACATTTTTGACTTATAATAATTTACACTGCGAAGGTTTTTTTCAAAAATCGATTTCATAGATTTTATATGCAATTATACATGAACTAAATAAATACTAGGTGTAAAATTTAATTCTGTAGCTTTAAATTGAATCGATCATAACTCTGTTTTAAATTAAAATAATTTCTTGTTATTTTAAAATTTTAAAGTGTCAAGTTTAACATTTAAAAACACTATCTATTTTGTCCAGACAAGTGACATACCTCACAAAATAGTAGTGAACACGATGACGTCCGAAAGCAGCACATTAGATATTGCTTACTTTTCGTATTCAAGTTGAAAAAAATGTTGCCGAAGCCGCGAGAATGATTTGTTCAGCTTTTCGGTATTGTGACGCATAAAATGTAAAAAAAATGTTAAAATAGTTGAAGAGATTCTAAAATGCATTACGACTTCATCGACTCAAAGCTGCCATCTTTTTTCAACAACAGATTCGTCAGTTACCCGACAGATGAAGTGAAATTAGACAAAATAATGAGGGATATCTCGAGGATTGAAACATACAATTTTCGGTTAATATTCTTTTTTATATAAAAAAGGAACCGAATTAGTTTATACACCTGATATCTTTTTACGTTTAATAGAAACTCTTCCTGTGAAATATGTCCTGTATATTTGGCTGAGAATATCTAAAAATTCACAATTACCAATCATATGTATGTGATGAAATAAGTAGTCAACTAAAATGACTATACTTCGATAATAAAAACAAAACTCATGTACAAATATAATACAACAAAGATTTCCAGATATGACATTCTCACAATTGGAATTTAAAATCCAAAACTGTTGCATACTTTCATTGTTTTTAAATTGTGAAAAATCGTATTTTTGATCATAATATAGTTCTGATACTGTGGGTCTACATTTACTTTAACATATGAATTCTTTTTTTCATAAACCACAAAAAAATGTTCCTGAACCTTAAATTTTGAAAATAATGGCATCGCCATCAACATACATATAGACAACAATTAAGAATAATGGTTGATCCTCATTTATTGAATATTTTCGACCAAAAACTGTTTTAAGGTTTATAGGATAGAAAAATGAATTCATTTCGGAAAGATATTTTTGATCTTTCGATTTGTTATTATAAAAAATCGCAGAATAATAATCCGCTGTTACTTAAAAACTCCATAAAATCTTAATAAAGGTAATAGCACAAAATCTAATAACACTCTCTAAATACAATAAATTATTCCAGCAGCTTTAGTAGCATTTTTTTCAATTGAAATTCGAAAAATATGTAATGCCTGATTTGCTACTTTTCGGACTCTATCGTGTGCACTACTGTTTTGTAAGGTTATTCCAACTACTTACCTAAGAGATGTAGTTTTTTTAAAAGTTAAGATTGGCATTTCAAAATCCTAACACGACAAGATCATATTTTAATTTAAAACAGAGTTATAACTGATGCAATTTAAAGACACCGATTTATATTTTACACCTAGTATAAAGATATATACGTTAAAAGATTAGTATGTATATATATATATATATATATATATATATATAAATTATAGACATTTACAATCAGAAATTCAGCATAAAATTTATCCGTAGATTGTGTTAATAACTAAATCAGTAAACAGCACCTCTGTATGACAGTATCCTGTTTATATAAATCATAAAACTGGATATCAAAAAAAAACATTCCAACCCACATGTTTACATATATATTCTTGTCAATGATTTGAGAAATGCATATCACGAATTACTAACTAGTGCTTAAGAACTGGTTGGGGAGACTACTATTTTGTCTGTCAGTGGTGATATTTAATTATTTTAAAACTTCTATAATTTAATACTTAGTTACGTAGTTATCTAAAGAAAGTTATCTTTGTTTATTATTTTAACTATTTGTTATCTATTGTAAATAAGAAACAAAATGGCATAAATTAATTTTTCACTCACCCCACAACCCATAAAAAAATGGTATCAAAATATTTAATAATTGATTATTGAGTCTTTTTAATTGTTGTTTTATCCGTATCCTACTTTAGAGCACCAAGATACAGGAAGTTCTGTGAGGATGATGATTTCACTATTGAAATACCCATAAGCAACCATCAAAAGTGATCAATAATCACTGTTGGATATTTCCGGTCAGAGAAGTTGCAATTAAAAAAACAAGTTATTTAAAAAAACGAATTTCCCCGCAGTGAAAAAGCTATTAGATTGGTAGGAAAATTATTGCGGTTTTTTTTCTGAATTCTAACTTTATTTTTTTTTCAATGAAAGTGTCATTTCGTCGTGTTCATGTTAATATCATTTTAAAGTGTATTTTTCGGTCTGTATTTTGTTTACATTGACTTTAGTTTTATTGTTCATTTTGCTTCAAATTAGGCTATTGAATTAAAGATGGAAAAGAAGCAAATAAAATAATTTTTTGTATAAGTTTAAAACGGGTAGTAATGCAATAGAAACTATTCATAAACTAAATGATGTTTTTGATGTGAATACTGTTAAGAAACATACGGTGCAATGGTGGTTCCAAAAATGTCATGTTGAAGACGAGTGAAGATAAACAGTTCATAACAACCAACTGAAGGCGATAGTTGATTCAGAACCACGCACAACAATTCGAGAGCTTGCATATAAGTTAGGTGTCATCCAAAAGTTCTAGACCATTTAAAACTACTTAAATTAAAAAAATGTACATGAAGTGAAGGTCATAAACCGCAATTACTTTTCTACCAACCTAATTAAAAATTAATAATGTTTATATAATTATTATTTGTAAAAATAAAATAATTATTATTTGTAAATTGTTAAAAATATATAATCTATTCTTTATTTGTTACAGGTAATTATCCAAACTGTTATATTGGTAAGAAATATTTTTTTAACAATCATAAGTATTATAACACAAGATTTTAAACATTCATTTTTTTGCTGTAATGGAAAACTATATTTTATTTTAAATCTTCTTTTTGGTATGATTTTTTTCCTTCTCGAAAAATCATTTTTTGATTTAAATCGACTGTATTGATTCTGATATCAAACACATTCGTAAATTTTGATATTTTTCTGTCACAATCAATTTGGGCAGACAATAATTGGAATAGAAAGTCATCCTTTTTTAAAATTATTTCTTTTATGTCATATCAAGAAGACTAACCTATTAAGCACCGCTGTTGCATATACCCAACATTAATTTTGAAAATTTTTTCTCTGCTAAGAATACTTTTTTTTGAAAACTTCTTTATATAATAGTAAACATTGATTCAATAGCACTAGAACTACATTATTTTTTTCGATTTTTGCAAAAATGAGAAAAAAGGAGAATAGATATAGATTTTGCCAAAGCCAGACCATGTATATATATATATATATATATATATATATATATATGTATATATATATATATATATATATATATATATATATATATATATATGTATATATATATATATATATATATATATATATATATATATATATATATATATATATATATATATATATATATATATATATATGTAAAAAGTGTAACATTTTTCTCAATCTGAAGTATTTTAGCAACTATCACGGCATTTGATTCGGATTTTAGTAAAATGAATGAATTTAAAATTTAAAAGAGATTAGTTTTTATTCACTTTTGATTTTTTTTTGTTAATACTAACATTAGTCGCCGCTGTTGTGTATACAAAACATCTCACTGTGGAAAACAATTTTTTTTAATTTTTTTCTTTCTAACGCCAAATTAATTAGAACGGACCTAGAACCAAACCATGTTCAGCGTTTTCGAAAATTCTTACGATTTTGAGTAGCGGCGTTTAATGGGTTAATGATAATTGTTGTTTCTTTCGATAAAGAAAAATCATTCTATAGTTAAAAAATGGTCCTGCTGCAACAGTTCTGGACCACTTAAAACGGCTAGAAAAATAAAATGTATTCGAATTTGAAGGTCATAAAGAGCATTTATTTTTCTAGCAACCTAATAGATTGTGTCTAATAAAATCTTTGAAAAGAGATGTGATATAAAATAGTGAGTTGTAAATTAATAAATATTTCAAAATGCGAAATTTATGATTTTCTCATACCTTCTGTAATACAGCGTTCGATTATTTACATATTTATTATTATATTATTTATAACACGTACAAATATGTATATAAATGGTACATAAACCTATATAAACACAAAATACTTGACACATAAATAATGAAATGTATTTTTATCTACCCACAGTCTGTTTTCACAAATGCAGCCAATATCACTGTTTAATAGGTACACAAACAAATTATTCTGTTGTCTCGATAAGTTTTTTTCAAGACTTGTACATATATTTCTGAATCCCACTCATTTTATGTCATGGCTATTTATCAGCGAACGAGTGTTACTATTAAAAAAAAATGAAGTGTGGAAGAAGGATAACGAAATACGTTCCACACTCGACGAAATGAGACAACGCACCATTGCGACTCGGAACGCGAAGATATATTTTCTTGTAATTTGTTTGACATCGACAATGTTTCGCCCTTGTATATTTATTTCGACTTTTGCAAAAGTTGTCGCCATCAAACTGTTTTATGTATTTCAAACAAATTCATTCCTATGTTGTAATTTCAATTATATCGCTCGTGAAACTTGATATTCTTGCGAAAGGCTGTACATTTAGATCGTTTTAAATATTTACATATAGTTTTTTTTTAGTCAGTCAGATCCCGGATTATATGAAATAGCACTCGTCTATTTAGAATATTTTTTTATATTTAATATCACATAATATGAGTAAAGGAATGATTCATCGTATTTACGAAATTTAAATAGATAATTCAAAAATTATAGAACATACACTTTTGTGAGATAAAGTCTCTTCAAAAATTGATACATATTTTTTAATTAAATTTTATTTATCTTAACTTATATGTTTATCAGTCGATAACGTTTTGTTGATAAATTATCTTATCAAGTATTTAAAAATGACATAAACAAATGTTTCAAGGATTATTTTATCAAATTATACACACACAGTCATATATATTAAACATACAGGTTAATTTATTGAATTATTATTTAACAAAATACAAGAAAAATGTCTAAACAAACACTTATTTTATTTGGAATTATTTAATTAATGTTTCCACCAAAAACATACTGTTATAATGTTTACATATGATGAAAAATTTTATAAAAATAGAAATATTTTTTTCTGAAAAAAACAGTACAAATGTCTTAAATAAAATATTACAATACTACAAAAAAAATAAAGTATTGATATGAATTCAAGCTAAAGAGGGGCCAAATCTTTCACAAATGAATTTATATTTTTATAGTTTATTTATGTTAGTAAGAAAATAATTGCGGTTTTTGTTTTTAGAATTCTGTTTTTTTTTCAATGAAAGTGTCATTTAATCGTGTTCATGTTAAATCATTTTAAAGTGCATTTTTTGGTGTATATTTTGGAAACATCGACTTTGGTTTTATTATTAATTTTGCTTCAAATTGGGCTACTGAATTAAAGATGGAAAAGAAACAAATAAGAGCATTTTTTGTATGAGTTCAAAACGGGTGGTAAAGCAATAGAAACTACTTGGAATCTAAACGATGGTTTTGGTGTGGGTACGTTAAGGAACGTACGGTGCAATGGTTGTTCCAAAAATTTTGTCCTGGGGATGAGAGACTTGAAAATGAAGAAGATTGCGGGCGTCCTTTTCAGTTCCTAATGATCAACTGAAGCCGTTAGTTGAATCAGAACCACGTACAATTCGAGTGCTTGTATAAAAGTTAGGCGTTAGTCATCCAATAGTTCTGGACCACAAATGGAAAAATGTATATGAATTGGAAGGTCATAAATCGCAATTATTTTTCTACCAACCTAATATTATGTATTCCGTATCTTTTGTGGTATGTGAGAGAGTGAAAATTTATTTGTAAAACTAAAAAACTGCAACAATACTGTAATTAAATTTTAGACATACGACAACTACTCTAAACATTTCTTTGGTTCAACACTTGACAGATCATAGTTGTTCTTTTTGTTCACACATTCCATCCAAATATAAAAGATCAATTAAAAGTAATTTTTCTATTTTATTTTTGATTTAATATCTATTTTTTAAAAAAAGTTAAAACCACTTTGACCAAAGTAATCGATAAATATCTTCAACAACACTGTTTATAATATTTTCATTTAATGTGCAAATCTATATTCACGAATCATCTAATTCTACACAAATATTCTTCATGTTAAGACTTTATTATTTTATGAGAAATGAGAAATGAGTTGAATAGTCTATTTCTAGTTTTATGTTGGTTTATGATTACGCTGTTTGTTGTCACCCTTCTCTAAATAATAGTTTTTTTAAATAAAATCTTCATACCTATCTAGCAAATATGATTCGTTTTCCTGTTATTCGTCTTTTTAGATCAACTGTCTGATTGCCAGTACTAGTTTCGGTACGTGTACCATCCCCAAGTAGACGTTGAAGATTCATTTTAAATCAGATTTATTTTCTATTTATATAAAGAGTGTGGAATATAATTTTAGGGCATAAAGTAACGCATCGCTATTTATGTTTATATTTTTGTTCGTTTAATATATTATTTATATTTTGTGTATTCTAGATTTTCAAACATGTTTAACTGCACTACTTTAATCTCATTTGTAATTATTTCCATTATACTATTAGGTTGGCAAGAAAATAATTACGGTTTTTGTTTTCTGAATTTAAACTCGTATTTTTTTCAATGAAAGTATCATTCCATTGTGTTCATGTTAAGATTATTTTAAAGTGGATTTTTCGGTCTGTATTTTGATAATACCAAATTTTATTTTATTAGTACTTTTTCTTCAATTTGGCTATTGAATTAAAGATAGAAAAGAAGCAAATAAGAGCAATTTTCTTCTATGAGTTCAAAACGGGTGGTAAAGCAGCAGGAACTGCTAGTAAACTAAACGATGCTTTTGTTGTGAGTACTGTTAAGGAACGTACGGTGCAATGATGGTTCCAAAAATTTCATGCTGGATACAAGAGGCTTGAAGATGAAGAAGGTCGCGAGCGTCCTTTAGTTTCTAATGACCCACTGATGGCGTTAGTTGAATCAAAACCATGCACAACAATTTGAGAGCTTGTACAAAAGTTAGTCGTTAGTCATACAACAGTTTTGAACCAATTAGATCAGCTAGGAAAATCAGAAAAGTTGACATATATATATCCATTTTAAGATCATAAACGCCAATTATATTTCTAGCAAACTAATATTTATGTTTTTAATCCTTTTACGCCTAACGCCGGCTACATCCGACGTCCATAGAATGATGCACAGTGGCTAACGCCGGCTATATCCGGCATTAGTGAACTCAACATTAGCGCCACACCATTTGAATGCCCCCCACTAAACACATAATTTCATTGTAAATATGTCATGGACCCTTTTTATTAAGCATAATATAGTATACGAACGTAGGGGAGCTCCAAAAATGAGAGGTACTTTTTATGCATACAGTGTGCTTTAATGGCACGACGACTCATTCATCGGTAGGGTACTGACGGCCAGTTCTGCCGCCGCAAAAGGGTTAATATCATGTTCCGTTTTTAAAACTGTGCTTAGGGAATATTGAATCGGTATTATGCTACTGAATACAAAATAAATATACGTTTATTTTTCAATACGACGTAGTAGTGACTTATATTGTAAATATATGCTGTATAAATAAATAATAAACTAACAGTATTTAAATATTTCTGAGAAATATATCGAATTAAGTAGCTACACTGTACTTATTGTTCTTACATATTAAAAAAAGAATAAAATAATACCAGTCAGTGTTTTATAATATCTGAAACATTAACATTTCGACGTTTCTTCACACATTGAAGAGAAAACTGTACGGTATGTAAATCCAACCGTGCTAATAACAATTAATATCACGTTTCAGGATCTTGTACAGTAGTCGATATGTTTTCGATGTATTTTTTTTTCAAATAAATTGCCGGTTCGTTGTTTACGTACCAGCTTCTGGATATTTGATTAGACTATTTGTAGTCGTATGAAAGATCAGAAAGACATTAAACAACTTGATAAAAAAAACTCCACCTCCGATGGCGACGAATATATATTAAAATCGAGTACTTGAGTTGTTTATGGAACTGTTCACGTTCACTTAATATTTAACAATATCAATTCAAATAAATATTTCGTTTCATTGGAATTCGTTTTCTTTCTGTTTATGTTATGTGAAACAGGTACTTTATTATCGTTGAATTAATGTGATTTGTGCTCAGAAAAACCAATAGTTATTTATGCGTATTTCGTTATTTATTTTTATTTCTTAATTTGATAAACAGTTTCGGAATAACAAACAGTAGTTGCGTTTTTTTAATAAAACATGACAATGAAATTTCTGTTATTTTTTTTTTTTTTTTTTGTAACGTGACATCAGTTTTGTTGTAATGTTCTATTTTTATTGTATTTTAAATAACTACTATTCGTTTTGCTTCATTTTTCGATGACAAAAGAATTATTTTAAAAAATCTGTATCTGAACAATTTCTTAAAAAAATACTTAGGAGAAATAGATATAACATATTTTTTTCATGATCTGAATATATGACATCGTTATCGAAATAATCAAAAATGAGTGATAATCATTAATTGAACATTTTTTATTAAAACAATTTTTAATGGTTTGTTGGATGAAAAAAGAATTCGCTTGTGAAAAAAGAGATAGCTTTAATTAGTTTCAGCATATGTGCCATTTTCAATAGATTTAGATAATTTAATTTATCTAAACATGAAGTTTAAGTACGTAGAAGAATCCTGGATGTAAAAAGAAAAATTCGATTCAAAACTCTACCATAACACTTTGAGGATAATGGATTTGCTATCGAAACGCGTTTAAACAATAACGAAAAATTATTAATAACCACAATAACAATGCTGATAATGCGGCTAAATTCACTTTCATCAATGAATTCTTTTTCATCCCATAAACCACTAATTCGGTGTGTTTGTTGGGTGAATTCGTTGATGAAAGATAAATAATCATCTATAAAATATTTTTAATTCGAAAAGGGAATAATAAATGTATATTGGTTGGGTTTTAATTCATTTGTAAAATATAAACCGATGAACGACTGGATAAAGAAATAACAAAACAAAAAGTTAGATAGAAAAACAAATAAAAACAAAACAAATAGTAAAAACTCGTTAAAAATAATTGTGTTGAAATTTAGAGTTTAATATAGGTGGGTCGTTAGATAAGTTTGGTACATTTCTGTGATGTAGCGCCACCATTCATTCGGTAACGTCACGGCTATCAAGTGTCACTTTTTAAACTAGAATAGGCGAAATTTCATCCAGAAACGACACATTGTTCAAGTTTTCCAGATGTTTCAAGCGAGAATTATAGCAGTTGCCGCAAAAATAGGAGAAAAGAGCAGGCCTTTTTGCGTCGATTCGTTACCGTGGATGAAACATAGATCCACCACTTCACACCTGAGTCGAAACAGCAATAAAAGCAGTGGACAACGACTGGTGAAAGTTCACCAAAGAAGGCGAAGACCGTTTTGTCGACTGGGAAGGTGATGGCCACTGTTTTTTGAGATTCCCAAGGAATCATCCTGATCGACTACTTAACGAAGAGAAAAACGATAACAGGAGCCTATTGTGCAACAATATTAGACCGTTTGAAAGAAAATCTAAAACAAAAACGGACAAGATTGGCGCACAAAAAAAGTGGTCTTTCACCAAGACAATGCTCCGTCCCACAAATCGCCCGTCGCAGTTGCAAAATTGCACAAATTAAGTTTCGAATTGATTCCTCATCCACCCAGAGACTATGTTGAGAAATAAAATAAAAATAAAATCGATTTTTTACAAAAGAAAACTTGCTTTTTACCATACTTATCAAACGACCCACGTTCTTATTTTTTTGCAAATTTTTTTTTCAAATTTCTGGGATGAATGTAAAATTTCATCATGAAACTATTTACAAATAATATTAAATAACATTGCTATTGGCATAACATTGCTATTGGCATAACATTGCATTTCCTCCTTCAGAAAGGAGGAAATGAAAGGGTTAATGCAGAACTAAATTTATATTATTATCTAAAGATATTTTTTTAATGATTAAAATTTAAAATTTAACCTTATGTTTCTCTAATCATTTAAACACTTTTATAAATACTACCCTACTAAACATAAAATGATGGATCTACCCTTTACTACAATATTTGATACACATAAAAAGTCTATAAAATATAATATTAATTATTCAAAACTAAATTTTGCAGGTCGTAGATTATTAAAAACTGTTTGAAAAATCTACAGAATGTATGAATAAAAAAAGGTATACAAATTTATCGGATTTATTACAAATGAGGTCATGCGATCGAATTCAGAATATAAAAATATATCACATTTTATTAAAAAAATGATCATTTCGGATGATTAACGACCTTCGATGTTAGTGTTTCAAATTAAAGTAAATAAAAGATTAAACTGACTCATCTCTACCTGGCTGTACACTTTTTTATACACGTCCGAATTAAAAATCACAGCTGTAACATCTTTTTAATTCATTAATCAGTTTTTTTTGTATCCACAAGATGGAACAGAAATATGAGACCATAATGTATACTTGTTGGATAAAATTAATTGAAAAGAATTTCTCTTGATTTATGAGAATGATCGTTTGAAAACCAACTAAATAATAATAATCGGATTGATTTAATATTCTCATCGCCGTTAGTATTAAATTGTAATTTCAATTAAGCATTTTGCATCTTTGGCATCTCGTTAAATTATAATAAACACCGGCATGCAGTATGGTATCCTCAATGTAAATGACAGTATGTGTCACGCATTCAATTAAAATAAAAATTTGAATCCGACGTGACTGAAATATGATTTTAACTAGTTTCAAATTTATAACCATTAACAAGTCACATAGAAGGCTCGACGTGACCAATCAGAAATGATAAATGACAAAGAATTTACAAGATGTTTGCTGTAGTGATCGGTAGTTGCGTACGGAATGGTGAGTTCGATAGAAAACGGGTTATGCCCACCGGAGACTTGGCCGTTGCACGCATCCTTGTTAACTCGACGACTTCACGCCGTTTGTCGTCCGCGTGTGTCTGTGTGTGTGTGTGTTTTTTATTTTTCTCCTCTTAGGTGTTTGGTTAGTTGTTCATTTGTTTTATTCTCACGTAGAACGGGGTACACTGGCGTGAAAAGTTTTGAAGTGGGCGTACGTATTATCTCTTACGATTTATTATGTTTGTTATTCCCTTGTATACGGTGTCTGTTTCGTCTCTCCGTTTTACTTCACATGACAAATATCAATCATGGTAGTGCCTAATTAGGCGCTGATAGTTCAACCGATACTGATGCTATTTTATCTGACATTTTTTTCGATTCTTTACAATGCAAGTCGAAGATTACATTGTGTTGGAATTGAGCATTTGTAATATTTAACAACTTTTTTATATAACAGTTTAACTTTATATATATATATATATATATATATATATATATATATATATATATATAGTTAAACTGTACCTGTACCTTGACTATTGTAAAGCCTCTGTTTAAAGCTTCTTCAACTGCTCATTCATAATTTCTTAGTCTTTTTTAGTCAAATCGAGTATTATTTTTACTATTATAATAAATATATATTTGTCAAACTAAGTGGCTCCGCTCCTTATTCACTACACTTGTCAACCGCCAGTGAGGTTTCGCCCCTCCCCCCGCTCAATGACCCTCACTCCCTCTTCTCTAATAAATAACAGATATTAACAACGTATACACATAAATAATCTGAGTAAAATGTAAATCGTAAAATTTTTATTCGAAAAGTTTATAAAAGTCAACATCTAAATACAATGTTAAAATGTGAAACAATTAAAATGTGTAACAATCTAAAGCTTCAGTGATTACAATGTTTTAAGTAAATTCCTTATAATTTTTACATTGTAATCGTATACTCTTTCGCTGTACACCGTGAAACAGAACATTGATCATGTGACTGATATCAACCAATCAGAACAGAGACCATGTGATCGATATCAACTAATCAGAGAACGAATAAAACTCACGCATATCGGTAAGACCATTTTATTATTACCATTTTATAATTATAGAGATATTATAGAAACTGATATTCCATTACACGTCAATTAAAATGATACTAAAGACATTAACTTATAGCTTAGTTTTTAGAAAAAATTCATTGTCATCTACAGGCTTATACATGAAGTATTCATATTTAAAAGTGAAGTATATTATGTTTAATTTGAGTTTAAAAATAAGCTGGAATACTGCAGTATATGAGAGATAAATTATTATGTAAAAAAATATTTCAAGTGTTTTTAAAGTAATGAAAGAGAAACATATATAATTCCCACATTATAGAAATCCATTGATAATTCTAGAACTTAATTATTTGTACGTTAATGGTCGTTTAATGTACTTTATTTCTCGTTTAATCCCATTCATTCATTAATGCAAAAACATCACATTCACAGTACAGTGCCATTTTACGATATCACTAATTACATTTTATTTAAAATCACATCGCATTACTAACGTCATTTAACCACAAACGTATATCCAATTATAATCCAGTGACATAACCGAACAAACAAGTATGTATACATTTAACTTGATCATGCAGAGAAGTTGATTTTACGCTTCCACCTGTAAATTTCAAACAGCGTTCTGCATGGAGACTTGAAACGTCATGTAACAATTTATTTTGTTTCCGAAGAGTGTGTCCAGTCTCTTGCGGTTAGACAATGTCCAGTGTCCAGAGTATTGGGTTCGACTCGTATACTGTATAAATGTATGACTATGGCCTGTGGTTATGGTGTCATGTTGCGATCAAAATTAAAAATGACCGAAAGTTAAACAAACATGTAACCTTTAACAACATGACGCTGTTCGCCCAGGTCTTGAGAATATATTGATACGCTGTTATTAATATGTACTTGTGTTACGTTGCTTTGCACACGGTGTGTATGCGATTTTTATACAATGGCTGGTCTAATTTTTTTTATACATATACATACATACAAACAATCGATAAACAAGATGTACATCTGTAATAAATCTTCATTCAATTTCATATCAATCCAAGTTGTGATATTTCATATGTGGATTTTGAAATGTTCAAGTTAAAAAATACATATTTACAAAAGTCATGATTACTTTTCAAAATTATTTATATGTCTGTATGTATCAGTAAAATACATATATTAAATTACAAAAATATACATCTCCTTTTGATCAAATCACAAATCTTGTCTGCTGTGTTTATTTTCAACGTGTATATAAAACCATGTATAGATTTACATTAAAAATAAAGAATAAACAAGTAAATAATATGATTATTGTTGATTTATATTACAATTCAGTGAACGTAAATATAAGAAACGTTTGAAATTCAATAGTATTTAAAACGCGAACGAACATTAGATACCATTCATTGATTTCTCGTACCTTTTTCTTTATTGTATTTTCTTTGATTACTTTGATACTGTTGAAGAAACTAATGAAAGGAAATGGTGCGAAGTTAATTAACGAACTTTGTTGAAATTTCGTACATTGTTTTTGTTCAACTCTTTCTTTCTTTCTTTCTCTATTGGTATTTACAATCGATGATTCACAGAGAATTTATTGCATGTCAAAAATATCGTTTCGTTGGTAATAATTTCAAAGTTCTCTGTTTCTTCCAAATTTAATTATTTGTATACTTCAAAGAACAAACAGTATACTTGTAAATATTTTATTTTGACTTTTATGAAAAACGAAATGAATTTCAAAAATTAAAAGATAGTTATTTATATTTTAATAAAAGTGCAAAATAAAAATATGTCATTTTCATATAAACTGAATAAAATTATTAAATTTTCAATTATTTTTATTAAAAATTTTTCAATTAATTATACTTAAAGTTAATATTTAAATATTTAATCGTATATTTTTATACCAGTGGTCCAATTAGTTCTTTGTTCTGATAGTCTTCATTTTTTGGATCATCTGAATTTTTGTTTTTTATTATTTGTTGAGAAACATGTCATCTTTAGGTAGATTTTAGACTTTTAAATCAAGATTATAATCTTTAAAATTATCTAGTAAGTAACACACATTTTTCAACAAATAATGGAGAGAAAAAACTCAGATGATCTGCAAGGATGAAAACAATCAGAACGATGAAACAATGGAATGTTTTATTTAAAATCTCTAAATATGTATGAAGATGGCATACGTACTGAACTAGTAGCGAAGAATAAACTCACATGATCTAAAAGGATGAATGACAATCAGGAAAAGAAAGTTTAATATTTGATTTATGATTTAGGTGAATAAAGTTTGTAAAAAGATTTACATTATGCCAATTGTTATTTGTGATATAAATAGTTTATTCTAGGATTTAAATTTAGTCAAAATATGTAAAATGTTTTCTTTCGTAAATTAATTTTTTTTTACTCTTTCACAAACTATAAATATGTTTTTCTAAATCAAAAATGTTGATTTTTCTAGGGCACTTTTCTGATCAGATCTTTCAGATTAGATTTTTCTAGGGCACTTCCATCAAGGATGATTTATAAGGGAGTAAAAATCATCTGTGAAAATGAATTTAGTCACAGTGTAAAAAAACTAATTTATATATAAAAATAATATTAAAATTTTCAGAATAACAAACTGTATTTATGTCAAGTATATGAAGCATCATGCGTCTATTTTTATATTATGTTAATAACCTTATAATTTATTTGTCTGTTCATACCCAGACATCTACTAAACAGAATTTCATGTCTCTAAAAGTAACGAGAAATTATTTCATCAAATATGATATTAAACGCCTCCGAGCTTTTTCTGTCCTAAACAGACCTGTTACACATTATATTCTATTGTATACAAAGTAGGGTTGACAAGAAAGGAAAAATTAAATATTATTCTGTAAAAGTTCTTAACAAACCTTTTACTAATTACAGCATCAACAATTTTTGCAATTCTCCGATTTCGACTTTTTTGGATTCTTGATTCATCAGTATGAAAAAACGAATATAACTGCAACATCTTTCTGTTTTTTCTTTCATTTCTTTTTCTTAATATAATAATTGTAATCTCTTTCGAGTATAGAAATATTTTATAACAAGTTTCTTTTACTAGAAATATTTAAACTGTATGCTATAAATAATTATTCTTCTATAGTCAAAAAGAATATTATTTCTAATAGATATTAATTAGGTGGGTAAAAAAATAATTGCGGTTTACGTAGGTGGTTTCAGGTATTCTCGACCTGCGGTTCTTGGATTTTTTCTCAAGTAAAAATTTTTAATTACTTGGCAAGTAACACCCTTCTATACCCTATATAAATCATCTGTTCCATAAAATTGTTATTATTTACTTTTTAATTACTTATTATTTAATCTCAGTGCGATTTAAAAACAAAGGCGAGTCGAATGCTGTAAGCAGTTTGTAGGACTCTGTAGCATTAAGGATAAAAAGTAACTGACTCCATTGTTGCGGGCGATGAAACTATGGTTCTATATCATGACCCTACTACAAAAAGAGTCAATTACTAGATGTCATCAAATTATATCACTTTTTACGTCTAATACGGCAATAGAATTCCATACGATTTTATCATATTCAAAGGGCAAAGCTACAGATAAATTCAGAAATAAAATACAGAAAATCGAACTTTTTCTGCACGTAGACGCTCTGTAGATGATGGAATCGTTATCGAAACGTGCACAAGCAACACTTAAAAAATGTTAAAGAATGGTTTATTGATTGAAGTTTGATTAAAAATTATTTTTGTGGTTTGTAAGATGAAAGAAGAATTCGTCTGTAATGATGTAAATAGTTTCTAACATCATACATAAATTGTACGAGTACAATTTATTATTTGGATTGAGAAACTAGAATTGCGTAGTATTTAAGATGAAGTTTTAATTAATGTTAGAATTATGTACACCGTTCTAAACTAAAAAACTTTAAAAAAAAAACACAAGTCACTTTCCAAGTATCTAGCATTTTAATTAGAAGTATTTATCAAGATAGGCTACAAAAAAAAACGTACGAAATAAAATGTAATGTACACAGCCATAAAATAAATAACAATGATGGGACAATTTATGGTGCATTATAATTTAATAGTTCTTTAACGTCAATTAAATAAATAGCTCTGTTCAATTTAAAAAACAACAGTAAACAAGTAACAAAACGTACACATCAGTTTAACATGTAAATAGCGATTGTTCTTCAACACTGCACATAAATAACAATCACTGAGATTAATTCGCTGGATTCCATTTAATAAAAATATATAATAACGTTTTCCCACTGTCTACTGAACTGTGTGCCTCATATTTGCATATGCATAAACGCCTCGTTGTCCAGGTAAAATACATAGGTTGTAGTGTCTGCAGTTTATACCCACGCCTTCAGAGTTTTTTTTTCTGTGTGTTATGTCACAGGCAAGACTTGACGCTTTGCTTAACAACTATAAATCATGCTTCTTGTATACAAATTTTGAATGTTTTGTTTTATTCAACTATATGAGTTACATATTAAAAACCCACGTATGTACTGCACATATTGTGCCTTACTAACGCATATATATATATATATATATATATATATATATATATTTGTATGTGTGTATTTAGGTTATTTTAGTATGCTGTCAACATCAGATGGCCATTAAGCATTCGATATTATCGATTCCTTAATGGAATGTGACATATTTTTCAATTCACTGTCATAATTTATCGATTATCAGTGTTTTTTAATGAAAGTTAATCGTTTAAAATATAAATATCTCAATTTATATATATATATATATATATATATATATATATATACGAGGGCAAGTCAAAAACTAATGACAATTTGAGAAGAAAACAACTCAATCTATTTAGAAAAAATTTATTGTCATTTTTCTACATAATCCTGTCTAACTTCTATGCACTTCATCAAACAGTTAATAAGCTTCCATATTCCGTTCTAGAAGAAAAAAGTTATTCTCTTTCGCAGTCACTCTTGCATCATATTAATGACCATCTCCTCCTCAGAAACATACTTTTATTCTATCAACTCTCTTAACAGCCCTTAGCTATTTTATTAGGTTGGTAGGAGAGTGATTGCTGTTTTTATTTTCTGAATTCTAACCTTATTTTTTCAATGAAAGTGTCATTTCATCGTGTTCTTGTTAATAACATTTCAAAGTGGATTTTTCGGTCTGTATTTTAGTGACATTGACTTTGATTTTATTATTAAATTTGTTTCAAATTCAGCTATTGAATTAAATATGGAAAAAAAGCAAATAAGAGCATTTTTTCCGAGTTCAAAACGGGTGGTAAAGCAGCAGAAACTACCCGTAAACGAAACGATGCGTTTGGTGTGGGTACTGTTAAAGAACGTACGGTGCATGGTGGTTCCAAAAATTTCGTAAGAAGAAAAAGAAGGTCGCGGGCGTCCTTCTTTAGTTCATAACGATTAACTGAACACGTTATTTGAATCAGAACCACGCACAATTCGAAAGCTTGCACAAAAGTTAGGCGTTAGTCATCCAACAGTTCTGAACCACTTAAAACAGCTAACTGGGAAAAATGCATATTAATTTGAAAGTCATACACCGTAATTATTTTTCTACCAACCTATTATTTTTCAAACACACCTTCTATTTAATAAATTCAATTAAAAATCTTTCCTTTATAGAACAAATGTTTAATTTTTTATTGCCCATAATTTGGTTATTTATAAAACTATCATAATAAAATAGAATTAATATATGTAAGTAATTATTTATGTAAATTACATATATATATATATATATATATTTATATATATATATATATATATATATATATATATATATATATACATATATATATATATATATATTTATATATACATATATATATACATATATATATATATATATATATATATATATATATATATAATATTTTTATTTCAATGATACGTGTTAAGAGTAAGATTTATCGTATTTATTTCATATTAAACTTGCCCAGAGTCATTAAAACAATCTATAATAATAAAACGGTCATTAATGTTGACATTCGAAATGATAAAGTCTTAAAAAATGAAATAGCATAAACGAGAGTCATAAATAAAGAAGTATAATTATTAAAACCTTGTAAATATTCAAATACATGTACTTGATGTTTAAAATAAAAGTCGTATAAGAGCGCGTATTCTATTAGAAACAAGTTATATGTAATTGCAATAAATTCGATAAAATATATGTAGTCATATTTGAAAAACACATTTGTTTTCGTGGCCGTCGAGTTATTCGATCTCTCGAAACGGATCTTTTTTAATTGTGACATTTATGAGACGATGTTACTTGGAAATACGTCCGTATCGTATATCATTCCTATACGATTTCTTTCTTTAACCAGAAAATTGTTCGGAAGGTGTAGAACCCTTTGAGTGTTTTCGAATGTTAGACGAACAACTGCGGGAAGTCAAATTAATATTCTTGTCATTGACACGCACGTATCTCTTTCGACAAAAGTGAATACTAAACAGTGGTGTGTTGAAATATTCCAGGAACGTATTTTGCATATCATTTGCACGAACGAATATCATTAATTATTAATTGTAAATATAAATTTAAATCAAACTCAAATAAAGAGACACGTTTAGTATTCATTTAACAAGATTTTTGCTCAAAGTTTTTTTTTGCACTCCATTAATTGTTACATATTTATCATGTGTGCTATCGACAAAAACACATTCTAGTCTCGAGTAAATGGTTAATGTCAATACAGTTTATAATTGTGTCGTTAGAGGTGGAATTTTTAAGTGTACCGGTATTTACATATCATGACTAATTTATCTCGTATTCATTCGAATGATATATAGAACATGTTGGGTGTATAACATATTCTAACTGGAATTATTATATACATATATTAACATATTACATATATATATATATTCATTATTAGTGACAAAATATTTTTTGTTTCAATTAATTTTAGACTGACGTTGAAATCAAGGTTTATTTAACATTTATTATATTTCAACTTTCTTGTTACAGTTAATTTACATTTAAATCAAGCGAGTTGTAAATTGAAATTTTATTTTAAGACTGTAATAAGATAGAAATGCAGAATTTAATACTGGAAAATATGATAATTATTCAAATGTAAATACGAGGGCAAGTCAAAAAGTAAATAAAAAATTAAGAAAGAAAAAATATATTCGATATGCAAAATTTTTATTAACCCATTAAAGGCATCTACTCAATATATTTTTCAAAGATTTCGTTAGACACAATCTATTAGGTCGATAAAAAATAATTGCGGTTTGTGACCTTCAAATTTATATACATTTAATTTTTCTAGCAGTTTTAAGTGATCCAGAACTGTTGCGGCGGGACCATTTTTTAGTTATAGAATGATTTTTCTTGTTTTGTTGATATTTAACATTTCATAATGCTATGTGCTTACACTCTAAGATAATGGTATCAAAATATGTATAAGCGGACCTATTGAATAATGAGCGTGTGTTAAAGATTTTAATTAAGAAGATTGTTTGATGTTTTGCTAGTAATTCATTTTTTGAAAAAGTAATATAGCTTGACATAATGTAAATCTGGTTCGATGGCTAAATTCAATTTCACAAATGACCTTTTCTCTCAACCCACAAACATGGGTTGATCAAAAATATTTCATAAATAATTATTTTCTTTGTTAAGACTTGAATTTTAGCTCTAGTTAAATTACATTAAACAAAATTTTGTAAAAAAAGTATGAATTCCAAAAAATATAAAAAAACAATCTCTTCAATTTAATTTTAATTAAAATTCAATTAAATTTTTCAAATACATCAACACCTATCCATCTAAAACTTCGAATTGATAGTTTAATTTAGTTTCATTATCTGTTAAACACGCTCTTCATTCTCCACCAAACACAAAATATAATCTTTCAAGGGTGAAAACCACATACTGTGGTAATAAAGCTTTTAGCGATCTAACCGCTAGCTTTTGCCTTGAACGTAGACAGCGTAAAGCGTTCACTTCTTATAATTCGATCCGAAAATGAGTCACGGAACCTGTCGAGCTCTCGATGAATTTAAGGACGGTTTTAAACAGGCATACATATTTTATACATAGATTGGTTTACAGTTATGAACACTGAATTACTGGAATAGTTATTATTAGATGGAATTCCGAAATAGTATTTTGTTTGATTTATTAATGATGCAGCTTAAGGTCGATTTTTTAAATGTATATTTTTCAAGAAGTATAGTACTTATATACTGGTTAAATCAGAATGATTGAGTGTGTGGTTTTCTATATTTTTGTATCGCTTGTAACTTCAATGCGCTCAAAAAATGGATTGCTTTTTTCTTTACTCGAATAAAAAAATAACCTACAACACTACATTTAAAGTATGAATCGCTGTAAATTCAAGATTTGAAAATAAAGAAATCTTTTTGAATAAAATGATAGAGCTATTTATTAAATCTGTAAAAAGAGTTTTGTCGTGATATAATTTTCAAGCTAGTGTAACGATAAAATAAATGGTTTAATTTGAGTGATTAATCCTTTAGAACCGGCAAAGAGAAAGGGTGCTAAAAAATTTTAACAAATATTTTATGATTAATTGGACATTCTTTTATCGTAAACAGAACAAAAATTGCAAATTCGTCGGTTATGAGAAAAAATATATTAATTCAGATTAGCTATTAGAAATTTCTACCTGATATATCGTGGAAAATCGTTGATAATGTTCGGGGAAACATAAATCTCATAATTGGAAACATATAATTGGAAGCGAAAAAATTGATTATAATTGAAAATTTGTAAAAATGACATTATTTTAGGGTAAGAAAAATTTTGAAACAGTCAAGTGTGGTCACAACGGTTTCACATTGGTCACATATTGTACCTGGACATAGAGTCTCGAAATTTTTATATGCTTTTTTCCAATGATGAAATATTATTCAACCTAATTCTCAAATTGACAATTTTTATAGGTTTTGAAATGAAAAAACGTCGATTTTTGGCTACTGTAATTTTTTTTAATAAAAGAAAAAGTTATAAATTTATTCTTATTAGAAAGAGATTAGTGACCTTTAAGTATATCATCCAAAATATAGCGGTCTGAGACCATACTTTCTTTAGAAAACATCAATGGATTCCTAGATCCACGCCCGACTTCAAACCATTAAATCAGTATTTGACATAAAGTTTATTCTCGAAAATTATTCAAGTTTTTGTAAATAAAACTTTTGAGTATTTTTAAAATTGTACCTTAGTTTTCGAACCATCTTCATAATTTAAATATTTGGACGTTGACAACACAAAAAACGTGATAGTTATTTGTTAAATCTCGAAGACTTTTATCATTTTAATGGAACAAATGGTTTAATTTGCGTGACTATTAGATTAAAAAGTGCTATTTGATATAAAGTTGATACTATAAATTATTCATTTTTTATAAATCAAACTTTAAAATTTATTTGAAAATATCAATTTTTTGGACAAGCCTTGTAATTCAAATATGTGTATATAAATATTCAATAAAGAACATATATATATATATATATATATATATATATATATATATATATATATATCATTAATAGATTCTTTTCTCACCTCACAGATCACAAAAAAATCTGATTAAAAATGTTCAATGATTGTCGATTATCCACACTTTTATAGAAATTCCATCATCTGTAAAGCAGTTGGCTACAAAAAAAGAACAATATTCATTTATTGAACATTTTAATCAGAAAAAAAATGATGATTTATACGACAAGATGAAGATTCATTTCTAAAAGAGAATTTTGTCACAATGCCAGAACTATATTGTAAAAATATTATTATCTTCTCCTTCATTCATTTTATTTCTGTGTTTTATAATCACAGAATAACTGAAAAGAAATTCAATATAAAGAATTATTAGGCCGAGTCATATATAATTTCCATTTTAGTATATCAATTTTATTCATCAACAAAACAACCAATAATTACAACTTAATTTTATATTTCCATTATATGCAATGATCTCTTGCCATTTATCAGGTAGCTTTTCGATACCTTTTGAGTAGAATTCCATTATTTCAATGTGAAGAATTTTTTGACGAACTCTCGAACTTGGTTTTTATTAGAGAAATATTTCTCCAACAGAGCATTTTTCAGGGATCGAAAAATATAATAATAGGTTGGTGTAAGCTAAGGTGAGTATGGAATGTGCGTTAAAATAGACCAGCCAAGCTCCAAATTTTTTTCCTGTATTATTCTTGCTGTATGTGGTTTTGAGTTGTTGTAGAGAACAACATTTCTCCTATTGATGAGCGTAGAGCGCTTTTCAATCAAACTTTGATGGACACGCTGCAGGTGCTGGACATACAGATTTGCATTTAGAGTTTCACTGCAGTTTAAAAACTCGAAATGAATAATAGCGCGACGATACCACCACACACAGAACAATACTTTTCTTCTATGAAGTTTAGCTTTTAGGATCAGCTATGGAGGTTTACCCTTGTCAATCCACTGCCTTTTGCGTTGAACATTGTTATATATGACCCATTTTTCATCGTCTGTTGTGATATTATTCATAAACGGGTCATTTATCTGTTGCAAAAGAAGACTTCTCGCGATGGATAAATGATCCGCTTTGTTCTTTTCACTAAGAGCGTGTGAAACCCAACCACCCACCTTGCTAACTTTCCCTATCTTTTCTAAGTGGTGGCATATGGTGGATTGTGATGTATTTAGCTTATTTACTAATTTCCGTGTAACTTTATCGTGGATTGCATTCCACCAATAATTTTAAAGCGTTATCATCAAAGCCTGATGAGCGCTTTGATCTGAGTTCATCTTTCAATGACATCTCCAGAATGAAATTTCGTAAACCAATTTCATACTTATCGGTCCAGTGACTTCTTGACCATAAACACTACATATTTTTGGTTTGTTATATTAATAAAAATGCATTTCTGAAAGTAAATTTAACCATAGTTCCAGAACACTATATTATATTAAAATATATACTTCTACTTCATTTTATTTATTTATTTTAAGCACAGAATAGCCAATATTCAAGAGATTCAATGAAAATATATTTAATTTCTATTGACTGAAATTGAGTAATAGCGTTTATAATACCTGAATATATTAAAAAAAATCGTTATGTATTATAATCGAATTTCTTTGAGTTTAAAATAATAATATAGATGTTTCCATTATTTGTAAGTAAAAAAAATTATTTTGACAGTGAACAAAAGTCATTTTATATAATTATAATTGAAAAATAAATTTATGTCTCAATATAATATAAAATATATAATTTAATACGTTTGACAATTCCATTTCCGCATAAAAATAATATAAATGCTATTTTAATGCTTTCAACACAAGCAATCGAATTCGAACATATGGTTAATCATATGCTTATTTATACATATACATATATATATATATATATATATATATATATATATATATATATATATATATATATATACACAAATGATGTATTTATTCAAAAATACAAACTAGTCAACTGTTAAAAAATTACAAATGCGGTCATCTGAAGTATAATTTATTTGTAGCCAGATGCAAAATACATTACATACATGAAAGTACAAATTGTTTCATATTTTTTTTTGATTAACAATCATTTAATTTCCAATTTATTTCCAAATAACTGGTAGAAAGAGAATTAAATATTACAGTTTATGAATTTTAATATCTAGTAATAACTACAAATAGTTTATTTATAATTGTAAAATATTTTTAAAACGTATACTTGTATTTCTCATTTTCTAGCTTTATGTAATAAAGCTTCTTTAGATATTAAGTTACTTGTTATAAAATTTAATATTTTTTTTTATAATAAAGTTTTGAGTTCTCAATAATAATTTTATAATCGAATATTAGCATCGAAAAATGTATTATAAAAATCGATTATAAATATCGATTTTTATATCAAAATTTGTATTGTATTGATTATTGTGTTATAGATCTGTCGTTTATGGTGAAATCTTGTTGAAAAATCATTCATTGTTCAGATATTATTTAAATCACAATAAAAAATCATGCATAAAAGATTTCAACTATAATAGTTCACAAACAAGATAACGCGAGGCCACAAGTATCTTAACAGACTCAACAAAAATTGAGAAAGCTGAATTAGGATGTTTTTATTCATCCATTGTATTTACCGGACTTAGTACCATCAGATTTTCAGTTACTTAGTTTTTTGAAAAATTCCCTTAATGGAAAAAAATAGATTCTTCAGAGGCCCGTGAAATGCATGTTTCGAGATTTTTACTGAAAAACAACAAATTCTGGGAAGATAATATTATAAAAACTGCCTACAAGATCCTAAAAATTCATTGATTATAATGGTCAATACTTTATTTAAAAATTTTTTTTATATTAAAAAAAATTGACCGCGAAATCCGACATTACTTATTGGCCAATCCAATAGTTGATTTATTTATCGAATGATTTTCACATTTTTAATGGTTTTTATAGAAAAATTTTTAGATATTGTAAAAATATAATACATATAAAACATTACACACATTATATATATATATATATATATATATATATATATATATATATATATATACTGAACAACCGTGTGAATACGTGTAACATTTTGATAACGTTACGAATTTCTGACGGGATATTTATTTTAAGACTTTGAATTCTTCCAGCAGATCTTTTGTAACAAAATGTATATTTAACAATAAAGTACGTAGTACAGTGGAAAAAATCCCAAGTCACAATATTTTTGTTTTTCTTTACGCTCACTTAAAATCCTCTCAAATGTCATTTTGGTGTCGAGTCATCCTTTAACCACTTTACGAAAACAACGGTCTGTTTTCAGTACAGGTCCTTTTTAAGCGAAACGAGGATAGAAATGTGCGTGTGTTGCTTTATGTAACAAAAGATACGTCGAAAAATAACGAACGTTCACAAATACAAAGTAAAAGGGAGACAGATATTTATACATACATACCTATATATATATATATATATATATATATATATATATATATATATATATATATATATGTACGTGTATAATCTTTGAAAGACATCAGAAGACCACCACTAACTTTCAAGAAATAATCTGAAATATCCACAAGACCCCCTGCCACCACGACAGTCGGACAAAAGATTGTCAGGATAAAGAGGCACATTTCTGTTCGAGTTAAGACTTAATGGACAACAATATTGATGTGCTCTTTTTGGCGATTGCAGCTGTACTGCAATTTGATTCTTTATCATTATGTATTAATAAATGGAATTTAGTATTTATATTAGATCCAGTAAAAAAAATATGTATTGACATATTCATATGACGCCGTTTGTTCAAATAAAAAGTACTAGTATTTCTTTCTTAATATTCGAATAATAATATATTTCCTTTCTTTGAACGAACCTTCTTACAGGCTTCCCGTTCACTTTTATATATATTTGACAAAAATACATGTTTCTATGAAAAAATATCGCCGTAAAAAACTGTTTTATATACATTTCCTCGTGCTGAGGTATTTCAGTATTTTATATTTGATTTACTGCGTTATGTTTTCAGATATGTTAACAACTTCACTTATCTTAAATACTTCAAGTTATATATATATATATATATATATATATATATATATATATAATTAAATTAATTATGAAATCAATAGGATATAAAAAGACTAATATATTTTATCAAAAAGAACAACTAGTCTTTAAATATATTTTTAGCACTAAAAATTAAAAATTTAAGTTCTATTTATAGTATATATTTACTGAATAAATTATAACAAATTTTTTACATATACTTTGTTTACATTGATATGCTGTTAAGCCTATTATATACATATAAGAAATTAGGTAACAGATACAGTCCTTTTTACATTCTACAAATGAATTTAGACATCAACAGATTCTTACTTTATATTATATTATTGTAATAGACAGTGGAATATGCAGGGGAAACCAGGGGGCCTTGGCACCGCTCAAAGGTTCTATATACACAGAAAGATTAATATAATTCCTTATCACTAACATGTATACATAGAGAAATTAATGTAACCACGACTGAAGTAATTCAAGGACTTAATGAAAAGAAAACTGGATTTTATTCTTTAAATATTTTTTTATAATCACCTAATGAATTTTATTAAATTCACATTAAAAAAAATTATCCGTTCAACTCGACCCACCCCCATTTAAATCCTGAGTGTACCTACTGTATATATATATATATATATATATATATATATATATATATATATATATTTATGATATCAAATCTGATGATAGAGGTTGCAGTTAAAAACAATTGACTTTTCATTCTTCTTTTGTCAAGATTATTTCACTATCACCGAACTTTTAGCTATCTCATAACGTCCGTAATTATCTTTCTAGCCTTATTTTATTTCTACCAACTCTTCAATCCTTCATTTTCTCACAAATCCTAGTGTTTCTCACTTTATTCTCCAACCATTTAATTATACAACTATTAAATTCCGTTACTACATCTGTATTTGGACAAGCAATCGAATATGTCTAATTTAATAGTTCGGACAATACTGCAATAGTCACATATTTTAAATAAATAATTAATGCAAATGGACGCAAATAGTAATATAGAAAAAATAATAAAAAGGCAGAAGTAAGTTATTCATCGTAGATGTATTAAAAAAAGATAACTAAAAATGAAAATTAGAAATATGAAAAAAGATTCGATCACTCTAACGTTGTGATGATGATGATATTGCCATGGAAATGCGTATGAGTAACAATCAAAAATTATCAATAAATGATTAAACACTAGTATACAACCCGTTAAAATTGATGGGAAAATAGAAAGGAACATAGAAAGAAAAACTGTTTATTGGTTTTTACAATGTAATATATTTAAACATAAAAAAAATACTTAAGAACGAAACTTAATGAATTAAACTTGAAACCTATGAGCTAATAAAGCAAATATTTCTCTTCACCACGGGCGCCATCATTTTGTCCTACAGTCAAAGTGACGAGAAATTTGGGTATTTATTATTAAGATTTATGATTTAAAAAATTGTTGTTTGTAGAAATTGAATTGTTGTTGAAATTAACCTTCATAAATCAATTCCCTCCACCTTCCACAGACCGTACTTTTTTCCTAATGAAATTTTTAATATTTTTTTTGATTCCTGATTGTTGCTTATTCATATTTAAATGATAATGCCTTGATAAAGCGTCAATAATTATTTTTTTTTTGGATTTCAGTGATGCGAACAACCATTGAAATACCTATCAGTAACAATAAAAATTATCAATAGTCAATTATTGACCTTTATTGATCAGAAATATATTGATGGATTATGGGAAAGTTAAAAATTCATTTGTGAAAACAAATTACTGAATTTTTTTCAATTCGTTTCATGAGAAGTATGTTTCAAAACTATTTATCTAATCTCTATTATTAATTCATGAGAAAACAATAATTTTCAGTGTTACACTTTTTTCAATATAAATATATTTTAAATATTTCCATTTTTCTATTGTTACTGCATTTTTCATTTCAGTTTTTGAAATATACTACTTTTCAGTTTAAATAAGAGCAAATATATTTAGATATATATATTAAATAAATTATTACTTTAAATATTTATTATATATATATATATATATGTGTGTGTGTGTATTTACGAAATTATATACAATTGTAAAAAAAAAACATAACTAATAGTATCTTTTTGCTTCCAGATACCAATTAACTTGAATCGACTGACGAATTTCTAGGTAAGTTAAAAAAAGAACACACACATACTTTTAAAAACTTGTATACACATTTTGTGAAAAAAAATTATGATCCTCATGTTTCACAAAAAGCATACCAGTGTCAATGTACGCACAGACTGACGATAAGAAAACAGAGATCTATAAGGAAATAACGTTACGACGGACATTAAATGCACATACTAAGTAACTGATGTGTACAAGAAAGTAAATGACAGAGATAGCCAGAATACCACTGTATCACCTTTTTGGCTACCAGTAGACACATCGAAATAATTTATTGTCGCTGTTTACGTGATTTATGGTTTTTTACGGACCAACCGTTTAATCTATTGTCGAGATTTGACGTCTCTATGTGTTTATTTGTACAAATATTTAGTGCTCGTTCAGAACGAAATTTCTGTTTTATATGTTTATTATGGTCGTTTCGTACGCCCTTGTGCCATGAAAATTGTATTTTGAAAACATTTTACTATTCTATTTACCATAAAATTTTTATTTTCAATGAAATACTACGTGATAGAAAATACAACTGATTTATGTTCTCAGGTACTTTTATTTGTACTTGCATACATACATACATTTATATATATATATATATATATATATATATATATATATATATATATATATATATTCTATATCTATTTTTTAATAATTACAGTAATTATAGTCGTTTCCTGATTCAAAAAAAAGTTCAAACTTATTAACTCAAATGCATATATTTTTGAATTTCTAAGAAATATATAAAAACTGGCTAATAAATAATGATAAAAAAGTTCAAAACTAAACTCTAAATGATGATTATTACAACGAAGAAGTCGATTATTTAAAGATCAATTATCAATGATTTTAGATTGTCTTTAAAAAATAATTATATTTTCCGATGCATTCAACTCGTCCACTAAAACAATGTAAATCAGTGATTCGGCATGAATACAAATGAAACCAAATGACCAAAATAATACAAGACAATGACAAGACGATAAATTCTTTTATAGTGTACTAGAAATAACGGTAAGCTTGAATGTTTCTTTAGAATTTCAGGACAAAATGAAACTACGAACATCTTGTAAAGTAAATTGCAAATAATTCCTTACAGCTCTGCAGACATTATTTAATTTCATGGAAAATTAAAACGATGTTAATTATGTTCTTTGGTGTAAATAAAATGTGTAAATACAAATAAAAATAATTAAAAGCAGTTAAACATTTTAAGTTTTTAAGATTTCGGTTAAACATTTTAGATTTTTGTATCTTGGCGCTTATGAAATGATGACATCACTATAGAAATGTGCATAAATAATCAAAAAATGATTTATTAAACATATTAGCTGAGAAAAATTTTTTGTGGAACGAAAACGAATTCGTTTCTGAACATAAATTTAGTCAGTGTCACAAATATAATATAATGTAACATTTTGTATCTTCAGAAAAAAATGAGAATCAAAGTATATAGCTACATTTTTAAACTAATTTGAATTTTTATTAGATTTACGTGGGTCGTTTGATAAGTTTGGTAAATTTCTATGATGTGGTGCCACCATTCATTCGGTAACGTCACGGCTATCAAGTGTCGCTTTTCAAACTAGCATTGGCGAAATTTCAGCCAGAAGCGACGCGTAGTTCACGTTCTACAGATGTTTGAAGTGAGCATTGTAGTAGTTGTTGCAAAAATGGAAAAAATGAGCAGGCTCTTTTGCATCGATTCGTCACCGTGGATGAAATATAAATCTATCATTACACACCTTAATCGAAGCAACAGTCTAAGCAGTGGACAATGATTGGCGAAAGTGCGCCGAAGAAGGCAAAGACCGTTTTGTCGACTGGGAAAGTGATGGCCACTGTTTTTTGGGATTCACAAGGAATAATCCTGATTGATTGCTTAATGAAAGGAAAAATGATAACAGGAGCCTATTATGTAACATTATTGGACTTTTTGAAGGAAGAGTTGAAAAAACCGCCAAGATTGACGCACAAAAAAATACTCTTTCATCAGGAAAACGCGCTGTCCCACAAATCGACCGTCGCAATGGCAAAATTGCACGAAGTAGGCCTCGAATTGACTCCTCATCCCCCCTGTTCTTCAGACTTGGCTCCGTTCGAATTCTTTCTCTTCCCAAACTCGAAAATTTGGCTCGGTAGGAAGAAATTCTCTTCGAATGAGGAATCATCGCTACCGTCAATGCGTATTTTGCAGACTCACTGGATTAAGTATTCATCATTGTAATGGAGAATATGTTGAAAAATAAAATCGATTTTTTCTAAAAAACGGTATTTAACTTTACAGTTTTTTTACCATACCTATCAAACAACCCACATATATTTCATTTACTTTGAAAATAATAATAATTAATTCAAGAAAATTAAATTTTAATACAAAATTCGAATCAGGTCTTGTAATGTGCGATGATATTTAATTAAAAAAATGACTGGTTCTCTGATAAAAATACAGACACATGCTTAAAAATTACTGCAAGCTATATAAACTGGTATTTCTACACAAACTATATAAACTATTCTTTTTGCAAATGAAACGTGTCAAATACCAGAGACTTTTCTTATCAAAACTTTCAACATTTCATAAAAGTGAATTTAGCTACAGTTCCAAAACTTAAATTCAAACATATTTTTTGTCGCAAAAATACCAACACTAATTGAGTCACTTTCCGCAATTATTATTAAATAAAAATACAATTTCAGATTAAACTATGTTAAATAAGATAATATATAATTAACGCATTTTTCTTATTGTACATAAATATACAGATTCATACATACTTATTTATAAAGAATATTAAATTTGACAAGAATCTGAAATCATTTTCAAATTATAAAAAAATATATTTACAATTTTTCTCTACCACACTTTTCAATTATTTCGGTCTTTTACTACTATTCTCTTAAATATTTGAGTAAGAATTTTTTATATATTAAAAAATAGATCAGTTTAAAATATTTTGATACATAATTCTGTCAAACTATTAACTAACAATTTTAAATTTATAGTCGTTTTTTCTAAATTATTAACTGCCATGTCCTTAATTTATGATGAAATATTGCTTATATTTTTTATTATATTTTATTGTTTATTTGTATTTTCACTTGCACATATTAAGAGGCTTCATTCTCTGTCTGCCAGAATGATCCCTTTTGTTTCACTTTTTACGAGTATAACTTAAACTGAATATTTATGACTTGATTCAGTTTTTGTTTGATCATAAAGGTTGTCTATTCATTGTGTTTAATTACTGATCTAAAAGTTGTATATTACGTGATGTAATTTATGATTACTACTAATTTATGTATATAATATTAAATAATATAAAATAATATTAATTAAAATTTATGATTAAATACAAAACATCGAATAATAAACAATACTAGAGTTAAACACTGTGACTGAATTTATTTTCGCGTCTAAATTAATATTTGTTGTAGATCAAAGACATTTTTATTGCATATCAAAATATTCGTCTCTTATTGAAATATTTTCAATTTTAATACACTTTTTGTGGAAACGCTGTTGTTTTTAGAAAAAAACATAATAAAATGTTAGCCAAAATATAAATCACAGCATCGACTCATTATAATAACAATAACTAATACATGTTTTTATATAAGAGAAAATTGTGCTGTTGATTTATTTGTAAAATTAATCAAACGCTCTTCAAGAATTTTGAAAAGGTAGAAGAAAAAAAGAAATTTAAATATCTAAGAGTTTATGTGTGAAAAAATATTAAACTCTTTTTTTCTGTAGTTGTGTTGGTGCTCCATTAGCTGACAAGTAAAATAACGATAGTGAAATCTTTAAAAAAGATTCATTTGAATTATTTGATTGTGAGGAAAATAATTGCGGTTTTTTGTTTGAATTCTAACATTAATTTTTTTTATTGAAAGTGTCTTTTCATCGTGTTCTTATTAATAGCATTTAAAGTGCATTTTTCGGTTTGTATTTCTGTAAAATTGACTTTTATTATTAATTTTGCTTCAAATTGAGCTATTAAATGAAGTAGATGGAAAAAAAGAAAATGAGAGTAATTTTTTTGTATAATTTCAAAACACGTGGTAAAGTAGCAGAAACTGCTTGTAAACAAAATGATCATTTTGTGTGGGTACTGTTAAGGAACATACGGTGCAATAGTGGTTCAAAAAATTTCATGCTGAGGACGAGAACCTTGAAGATAGAGAAGGTCGCGGCCGTCCTTCTTCAGTTCATAACGATCAACTGATGACGTTATTTGAATCAAGAACCACGCACAACAATTCGAGAGTTTGCACGAAAGTTAATCGTTAGTCATACAGCAATACTGGACCATTAAAAACCCCAAGGAAAATCAAAAACGAGAAAAATGTATATGAATTTGAAAGTTATAAACCGCATTTATTTTTCTACCAACCTAATATTAATGTTTTCATTCTAAAAATTAATCCCATTTCAAACAATTTAAAACACAATTAATTATTTAAAAATTTGATACAATTGTACAAAATATATCTATTTATTTCAAAGCAAAAATGATTTCAGTTTAATGTTATTTATAGTTAATTATATAAGAATAACTTTTTCAAATCAGTATTTTTTTTATAAAAAATAGATTTCCTCTGTGCATAAAAAAGTATTTATTTCAAATATTTATAGAAATGTATAGAAATATTTATGAAAGAAATGATTTTAAAGAATCTTATAATAATCTTGTGTCTATAATTTCTTCAAAAAAATTATTTTTAAATGTAAAACACTCATTTTAATTTTTCTAATTATATTATTTGTTTTGATAGTTTATTATTCATTTATCTCTAAAAATAGTTAACATTTAAGATTTTCAAAAAGTGATACAAGAAAAAATAAGAAAATATGTGAATATAAATATATGTTTCTTCTTTTAAAGCCCTTTTTCAGAAATCATATTGAATTTTTTTAAACATACTTTTAAAATTTACATTATCGGATTTATTTGTATACACGAGATATAATTATTTTCAAAGCTGAAACCCAGGCCCGTAGTCAGGGGTGGTGCAGCGGGGCATTGTCTTTCCTGATTACTCCGTTTACCACCGCTAACAAAATCTATGATTTTGGGAGATTTGAAAATCATAGATAATTGGGAAAATTTATGAGAAAGATCACTGGGATTGATCATTGGGAAAATTTTCCTAATGCGTTAACTTGATGACTAAAAACGTTTCTACGCGCAAAAAATCGTTTCTATGAGTGCGTTTCCACCATAACCCTCAACAATTTTGACATAAAAAAAGTTACCCCCTCTAATATGACGGTCTGGGTACGGACCTGCTGAAACATATTAATATTTAAAACGAATTTTATTCATTTTTCTACAATAAAAAAAATGATAATAAATTTTAAAATCGAACTACGTTTTAAAGAAGAGACACTAACAAAACTCTGACAAATAAACATTTTACTTAAATGACAAACAGTAATTTATTTCTTCGATAAAAATATATCATACATTTTAACGATTCCTCCATCGAAACACATACTCTTATAAAGACATGTACCTGAATAAGAATAATCTTAACTTATTTATGCATTCAGTATTGATGAACACTCGACACGTTTCCCATATACAGTTACAATATTTATGAATGGTCACAATAAAAGAAATTAATTTCCATATTGTATTTTACTTTTATACAGGAAACAATATCAGATATTATATTTTAATGTGCCATACAAAAAAAAGATCTCCAAAATTTACCAGTTAAGATATTCAACGACCAGTTTATAAAGTAAGGTGTGTCTTCTGCATCGGTGTGATGTTATGTCAAAATATTAATAAAAATAAATAAAAACAACCACGCGTAACTATTGAAATAAAAAGGTATACACCTACTGAATATATATATATATATATATATATATATATATATATATATATATATATATATACACGAGTACAATGTGATATATACACACACCCTTATTCTGTTTTAATCTCAGAATATTATCTCAAACCCAAACATCCCTATCTCATAAAAATGTGATTGTAAACAGAAGAGGGCAATATGTTTCCGTTTTGTGAAGCGTATAAACGTTTCGGTTTAACGTTGATACACCGTTTTAAAGTATTTTAGATTACGGTTAGGATGTTCAGGTGGACGTTAAAATTTGTGTTTGGAGAATAAAAATCATGTCACATTTCACGAGTGACAAATCTCACTATTAAAAATGACTAGAAGTCACAGGAACGATCTTTAAATTAAATCTAGCGAATGTGGTACTTGTGTGACATGAAACATTTAAGATACATGTATTGAGTCACGCGCAGAAATGACATAATTTATACATAAATATAACTGGTGTGTTTACATTGAGACGTTCAGAAAGTTGTTGAGTTTTTTTTTCTTTCGATTGAAGTTAAAATTTAATTTTTACTTAATAGTGAAAATAATCTATAATATAGTTTGTGGTATTGTAGTTAAATTCAATTTCACAAATAACTCTTACACTCATCTACAAATCACAAATAAAATATTCTTATCAAAAATAGTCAATAATTAAACATTTATACTCATTTCGATGGTGGTGGAATCATCCTAAAATGCTAAGATTTCTCTGTACCGTAGGATTCTGAGAATGATGGAATTATTATTAAGATACCTGCAAAAATGAGTAATATTCAATTATTGAACATTTGTAATTGAAAAATATTGAACGATTGAAAAGTGTGAGAAAAAAAATCATTTTTCAAACAGAAAAATGTATTTTTTATCAATTGTATCTTAAGACTTTGGGGATAATGGTATATAATGGGGATAATGATAGATGTACACTAACAGATATCAATAGGATTCAAAGTTAACTTCTGAGACCAAGAGAAGTATTTCATTTAATGAATTTCTTAATTCGATAATACGAGGGTCGTTTGATAAGTATGTTAAAACTGCAAGTTAAACACAGTTTTTTGGAAAAAATCGATTTTATTTCTCAACATAGTCTCTATTGAGGGCTAAACACTTGGTCCAGCGAGTTTGCAAAATACACATTGTCGGTGACTATGACCCTCATTCGACGAGAATTTCTTCCCACCGAGCCAAATTTTCAAGTTTAAGGAAAGAAAGAAATCGCACGGGTCCAAGTCCATAGAATAGGGTGGATGAGGAATCAATTCGAAGCTTAATTTGTGCAATTTTTCCATTGCGACAAACGATTTGTGGGATAGCACGTTATTCTGGTGAAAGAGCAATTTCTGTGCTCCAATCCTGGCCGTTTTTGTTTTAGCTCTTCTTTCAAACGGTCCAATTATGTTGCATAATAAGCTCCTGTTATCGTTTTTCCCTTCATTAAGTAGTCGATCAGTATGATTCCTTGGGAATCTCAAAAAACAGTGCCCATCACCTTCCCAGCCGAGAAAACGATCTTTGCGTTCTTCTAGTCGTTGTTCACTGTTTCGACTGCTGCTTCGTCTTAGGTGTGTAGTGGTGGATCCATGTTTTATCCACAGTGATGAATCGACACAAAAATACCTACTTTTTTTCCATTTTTGTAGCAAATGCTACAATGCTAGCTTCAAATATTTGTAGAACGTGAACAAACTGTCGCTACTGGCTGAAATTTCGCCTATGCTTGTTTGAAAAGTTACATTTTATAGCCGTGACGTTACCAAATGAATGGTGGTACCATATTATAGAAATTTACCAAACTTACATACGACCACGTATATCAAATTCTAAACATTTAATATAATTAATTAGAATTATTAATTAGATAATTGATCACTAAATTGATTTTCACAAATTAATTTATTATTTACTTTACATATCACTGAGATGAGTGATAAACCATTTGTCATGTTTTTGTCAAAATCGATAATTTTTTATAATTTTTATTAGAATCTCAATCATATATTGTTTGACTGTTACTTATGCATGTTTTAACCTCTTATTTGTGTATGACGAGTATACTCGTCAAGAAAAGGAATTTGAACATTAAAGTTAATGACTAAAAAAAATCAAATGCCATTTCTTTACAATTAAAGTCAATTTTACAGCAGCTGCATACATTCTGTGTTTGACGAGTATACTCGTCATCTCTTCATTTTTTCGACACAATTTTAAAATGGGGCGACACAGCTAACATGTTAATAGCGATGTCATCATCCTCAGAATACTAAGGAAAGATAAGAAAACCATGTGCGTCATTTTTTTAATTTGATGTTTTCCTCAAGAAAAAAAAACCTAACTTCAGTGGTTTAAAAGAAAGCATATTTTTTTATACGAAAATAAACTCACAACAATAGTTACGATTGATTTCATTAAAGATTTCCTATTGAAGAAACTAAATTAATATCAGATACTAAACTAGTAAATCTTCCTTGTACAAAAAAAATAACTTTCTAAACAGCCCAGTATATAGAAAATATGTGTGCGTGTTTCTCTAAACATCGTATTTATTAAAAAAAAAACCGTACAAAATGTGTTATAGTTTTAAATAACATGAAATAATTTATAAAAATTATGACAGAAAAAATAAACGACAATTAAATAAATAAAATGATTTCATCACGCTTAAATATATTATAAACATATGTGTTTGTGTTTATATTAAAAACGACATAAATTTCAAAAGTGTGAAACTTTATAACATTTTAAATAAAATGGGATTAAATCATATCACAAAAAATATGATTTATAAATGAAATATGTCCTGGAAAATATTATATAAAAATTTTAAATAAATCAAATTATGTGATATATATATATATATATATATATATATATATATATATATATATATATATATATATATATACACGAGTATATATATATATATATATATATATATATATATATATATATATATATATATATATATATATATATGTACAAAAAGAGATTATACGTCTGTCTATCTATAATAACATAAATTCTACTTATAATAGCAATTTATTATAACAAGGTTTATCGATGATTTGCGAAACGTTTAACTGGTTTTGATATTTACATTCTTTAATAATTATATTTTGTCCACGTCTTTCAACAGATTTACTTGTAGCCTGATGTAAACCTTTTTTACTGAAATTATTTATTAAATTATTTGTTTATTAATATCGTTCTTTTATTAAATGTCAAGTTGATTTTTTATTTTCTGCGTTTGATTTCAAATGAAATAAAAGTACAATTCGTCAAATAAAATATGATTATTTAGAACAAATTCAGTTTTTATTTCATTTTAAATGTATTTTTTTTTTAAAAATAGTCTTGTTACATTTTCAAATTGGCAATGTGATTAAATTGATCTACTAAAATGAACTTTTTAATCCACTACAAAGAATACACTTTTTCTGGATCAAAAATATTTAACAATTGGCTATTGATCATTTTTGATTGTTGATTCAATACTATGTTATTATCTTCTTTACCTATGTGTTCTAATGATGGAAACACTTGTTTATTAAATCGTATTTTTAAAAAAAAACTGCTATTTGCTGTTGTATGCCCCATCACTGAATCACTACCCTGTTTTATTCGGTTGATAGAAGAATGATTGCGGTTTATGACCTTCAAATTCATATAAATTTACAGCTTTTTTGATTTTTCTAGCTATTTTAATTGGCCCAGAACTGTTGGATGACTAACACTTAATTTTTGTGCAAGCTTTTGTCGAGTTGTTGTGCGTGGTTTTGATTCAACTAATGCCTTCAGTTGATTGTTATGAACTAGAGACGGACGCCCGCGACATTTTTCATATTCAAGGCTCACGTTCCCAGCACGAAATTTTTGAAACCACCATTGTGTAGTACGTTCCTTAACAGTATCTACACTAAAAGCATTGTTTAGTTTGCGTAAAGCTTTACCATCCGTTTTGAACTCATGCAGAAATTTGCTCTTATTTGCTTTTTGCATCTTTAATTCAATAGCCTAATTTAAAACAAAATTAATAGTAAAACCAAAGTCGATGTTACCAAAATACAGATGGAAAAATGCATTTTAAAATGACATATTTAGGTTAGAATTCACAAAACAAAAACCGTCATTACTTTCCTACCTTTGCATCATAAATAAAAACGGACATTATAAGCAAATTGATTAGTATTTTACACTTAGCCATATCCGTTTTATAAACTCGATTGTTATGATATTTTTTCGCACATTATAATAACCATATGTTTTTCTAATCAAAAATGTTAAATAATTGATTATTTATCATTTTTAATTGTTACTTGTGCATATTTTATTAGCGATGCTAACATGCTCAGAATATTGAGGTACAGAATAATCAGATTTTTCTACACCGTAGTATTCTGAGGATGGAAGCATTTCTATTGATTGCATACAAACGACGAATCAAAAATGATTAACTAATTTCTGATCATTTTTAATTAAAAAAAATATTTTGTTTAAGGAATGAGTGTAAAATTTATTTTCGAAAATATTTTTTTGAATGAACGATAGTTTTCTTTTGAAAGTAAATTTATTATGGTGAATGAAATCGTAGTTTCGTTTGTTTTTAGAAGTTAATTAAAAACATATCTTAACCGCAACTGAATATTTTGGAGATTATTAGTATTTTTTATAAAAATAACGAAAAAAGTATACTTTTTTCCTGAAAAACATGCATATTTAAACCTTAGATATAAAATTTATAACAGTATGTACTAAATATTTTTTTTCTCGCTCGATACTTTTCATTCAAACTCATGCACGTTAAGAAAAGACAAATTAAATTTTAAAATCTCATACTATAAACTAAAATACTTGAATACACGTACACAATAGCTCTCCACACATTATCGTACTATCTTCAACACTGTCTTCCATACAAAATATTCTAATTATAAAAAAACGTTTGACGCATGCAAGACGATCAGAGCTGTAAACTAATCATGAGAATGTCGCCAACGCCTTGTACTATATCTGAACACATCGTGTAACTCAGACACTCAGTTCAGCCGGAAATCTGTTAATTTTTGCAATGCAGTTTCACTCGATCAATCTAATCAGTCTATTTGTATCTTTCCGTGACGCGACTCATCAACGCCTATTTTCAATCTCTGTACACGTACACAATTTGTATATCTAGATTTTTAATCGTTTGGTATTTAATTGCCCGTCTATTAGTTTTCATAAAAAAAATATATTTATATTCTTTTTGACATAAGCGTTATTTATAGCTATTTGATGATAAGATTGTGAATGAAATAGCAAAAAGATAAAATTCTTCTTATCTGAAAATACATATAGACTTTCAACGATTTCAGATTTATAATTATACAATAGAAAGTTATATCGTAAATGTACTATTAGATGTGTAGAACAATAATTGCGGTTTATGATCGTCAAATTTTAAGTGGTTTAAGTATTTTAATTGGCCCAGAACTGTTGGATGACTAACACCTAAATTTTGTGGTGTGCATTGTTCTGATTCAACTAACACCTTCAGTTGTTTGTTATAAACTGAAGGAGGACCGCGATTTTCTTCATCTTCAAGGCTCTCATCTCCAACACATTTTTTTTGAATCACCATTAACAGTACCCACACCAAAAGTATCGTTCAGTTTACAAGCAACTTCTGCTGCTTCACCACCCGTTTTGAGCTCATACAAAAAATTGCTCCTATTTGCTTCTTTTCCATCTTTAATTCAATAACCCAATTTGAAGCAAAAATAGTAATAAAACCAAAGTTGTTGTTATCAAAATACAGACCGAAAAATGCACTTTAAAATGATATTAACATGAACACAATGAAATAATACTTTTATTGAAAAAAATGAAGGCTGGAATTCAGAAAACAAAAACCATAATTATTTTCCTACCAATCTAAACAAAAGGTATTTTACACATATTCAGTAACAAATTATGAAAATTAATTCCACTTTGAACTATTTCTCAAGATAAATATCGATTCTTAATTCATTTTCGAATTGAAAAACTTTCCATGAGGTAAATGTTGACAAATATAAAAGAAAATCAATAAAAAAATTCTCTCTTATTTTTTAAAGTTATTTTATAAAGCTGTCAAGATCTAAACTCATCAATCGTCGTTGCACCTTTACAGAGAAAGTTGCTTTCTTTATAAAAGGTGAGATATGTAACAAAACCGGATTCAAATTCATGACACATTGTTCAGTAGTATTTCTACTTCGAGTACTTGTTTCGAATCTTATTTGATCAAAGATACAAATCGCACACAAGTGATATAGAATAAATATAATGATAGATTAGCACTATAACTAAATTCACACACACGAATGGACTAGCATGTTACATACCATAATTGTTTTTATATTGAAATATTCTTATGAAATAACTGATTGTTCTCTTTTTGAAATAAAATGTCTTCCTAAATTCTGAACACAATGGCTTTGCTATTGAAATCTATACTAGGATACAAAAATAGAAAACAATCAATTATTGAATATTTTCATTACAGACAACATGTATATGACGAGTGAGATGTAAATTAATTTGTACACAATTTGGTTTTTTATTATTTAAAATATTCTAAAAATCAGTTACAAAAATTCGAAACAACTATTGAATGAGTTGAATTTATTCTTTGTTTAAGAAATATTTAATGATATTCAGAAAGAAACAGTTTAAACTTTCTCAAACGAATACTTTTTTTAATCTATATATCATACATTTCGCCTGCTCAAAAATGTTTAATAAATGATTATTGATTATTTTTTATCGTTGTTTGTGCGTATTTCGATTGCGGTTTCATCATTTTCAAAACACCAAAAATCTATAGAAATTTTTCTCTACGTCTGAGAAGAAATGTTTTGTCTGGTAAAAATAGTTCTTTTATGAAAGTAAATTTAGTCACAGTGTCAGGACTATATTCTGGCAATTTAAATCGTTAAATAAAAAGTTGGTTTTTTAACCAATTAGTCATGAATTGAAATCGATTTATGTATAATATTTTAAGTTTCACGATTTTGTATTCTTTTATTCTTCTTAATGCTCTTGTATTTCTTTTTAATCTTAACCTATGAAAAGGATAAACAAATCTTTGAATCTTTTCTATTTACATTATTCAGCGTCAAGCTTTTTCTAAGGCACAAATCATGAAATTGCGCTTCACATTTATTCTTTACGATCTAAAAAAAGTTGTAGCTTATAAATAAATTCATTCGATGAACGGTAGGACGTGGGTTCTTTTGATTAAATGATTTTTTTGGAACTTGTTTCAAACACTTATCAAGCTTTATTCCAATCATGATATTTTCAAGATAAAAATTACAGTTAATAATGAAAAATAATAACTAGAAGTGAATACAATACAGAAGCTATAAGAACAACTTACAAATAAATCATATATGTATATTTAAATAAAGAGATAAGAAGCATTTGGTAATTGTATGAACGAATGTGTATATGTTCCGTTGTAAGTTTTAATAAGAGTCTCTTTTGAATTCAAATGAAACAGTCTATTGTAACAATTTGATTTTCTAAATAGATACGTTTTAACATTTATCTGTAAAGGTGTAGAGCAGGGACCGAAAATTAAATAGAATGCAGTTTGCAGGCACCCACCTACAAAGTCAACAATCTACTAAAAATGGACTTTTCAACTGTCGTCCGATTGAAAAGAAAACATAAATAGTAATACGTATTGTTGTGACTGAGATGCTTGATTGGATAAATAAACACGGACAGCCGATCCCTTATTCTCAGGTAGATGGTCAAATATACAAGAAGACTTTATTTTAATAAGAACTATAAAAATCAAATTCCGACATTGTACGACAGATGCATAAAAAATAAATATATCTAATGTAGTGTGTGTGAGAGTGGGAGGGAGAAAACGTGTCTTTATGAGTGACGATGTTGAGAATCTCGCTTTCAGTCTACTTATAAGTCGGCTGTTTCCGGCGTGTAACGAAAACAGACGATGTATAAACAGCAGACTACTACGATCGTAAATAAGGCGTCTAATATTTTCAGTGTAGATTAAGAGCGCGTGCGGGTTAGTTAGTGCGCGTGGTTTAAAAAATTAATTGTGGAAAATCATGTGCGGATTAATGAAATAATTAATGACTAGCGTACTACAATGAATGACACGCGTAATATTCGAACGGACGAGTACTTTTCCAGCAAATTAAAATGAAGACTGTTCGTTATTCACTAAATGTTCTGTGTTATAAATGAATTAAATCGATTGTTTACCAACATTTTCAGTGACAATGTTTTTAATTGGATACACACTGACTCGTTAATTTGTTACAAGTGATTCATTTGATATCTCAATTTGATCGATGTAGATTTATGTTAATTGTACAATAGGTAAGATTCCATTTACCAAACATAAATACTAGTGTATATATATTTTTTTTTCTATCAATAGTCTGTTTATATGTTGTGTACAGATGTGCAAACTTATTTTAACTTTATAATAAACATAGCAGATCATGCAGATATTTTTAGTGTTTAGTATATATAGTTGTTTGAAAATAACCTGTATTTTCGCATACGGCCAGTCGTAAAATATTTAACACGTCGTTTAAATAGCAACAATTTCAACAATCTTTTAATGATGTGCAGAATTTATAACAAGTTTTTTATTGCCGAAATAAAATTCAATGACATGGCCAATTAATTTCCTGTGTCGGCACACTGACAGCTCCAAATTAATATTTTCACAATGCGAGATGAATGGATCCAATTTTAATATGTTATTGGAAAATGATGCTGTGTGCTTTGATGTTGTGTATTAAAACACTTGTAGCGAAATGTTAATTAGTTCATTCAATTACGACCAATGGATTATTCACGTGTGTGTTATTGCATTATTGTATTCTTTATTTTATTCATTCTTCGGTATACAATTTAAAACGGAAAGCAGTTTATTGATCTGTTTCGAACTCGTGGCGCTGGATTAAAAGCACACATTTATAATATATATTCATTCATACAACTCCACACACTATGTATATATATATATATATATATATATATATATATATATATATATATATATAAATAAATAAATAAATAAACAAATTAATTCTATATTTTGAGTTTTATAGCATCTCCAAGCTATAGTTGTGTATATGTTTGTGATATTTTTGATATGATTTTAGTTTATTATTGAATACTATTTCTGATTATTTACGCTTCAATCAGTTATTTCTTTATTTTTATTTGAATTTTGTTAATGAATATTGTGTATAGTATCAGTAGACGTATTTCTTAGAATTAATATAGTAATTGAGAACAAATTAATTTAATTACATGTTTTGTTATTAATACTGAATAGATTTTCGAATAATTATCATAGAGAATTATTGATAAAAAAATGATGAAACATTGTCTTTTAAGCCATACACAATTGTATCTAAAATTTGTATTTATGATTCAATGACGTTCCATTATTTTAAATATTTTAATCCATAGTTTTATTCATTTTATTTATACTTTCGATAATCCAGGAATGGTTTTATAACATTTTGTAAATGTAATTATATTAGAGAATCTGAACGAATATTCCAATTGGTATGGGAAAGTTTATACAGTGTGAATAAAAAATACAGTTCGAATTTAGAATCAAATATTTTATAAAATGAAAAACTGTAGTTTAATAAATCAAAAAAATGTGTATTTAACGGGTCTAATTAATTTATATTTGACTATTTTGAAAATAAATTGACGAATGAAATTTCAAATCTAAAAATCTTATACACATTTTTTTAAAAAAATTAATTTTTGATTTTTTTAGATACAAAGTCTTTTCATTCAGACGTTTTCGAATTTATAGTATTCTCGTTCTTTTGGAAAATGTTTTTTGTTGGTTACTAATTATCACATTCACACTGTTGACTGATATTCGATTATAAGTGTAATAATTTGATTTTTTTTTTTTTAAATAATATATGTAGAGAACATTGCCGAGTTTTTTTTATAAACAAACCATTTAATTTCCTTTTAAACTACCAGAACCATAAAATAACTGAAAAAATACCCAATGTACATTCTTTAACCATTATTACCCCAACAGGCATTAATGCTGCCAGAATATTTGCGTTTTAGCAGTTGTTTATTTCGCTATTAGCCAACCCAAAAATACGTCTATATCATTTTTTTATGTTATAAGATAATTTATATATTGGTTTTTGATATTAAAGAAGTTATTATAAAAAAAGACGATAGAAATTTAAATATTCTCTTATTTTATATTATTATAAAAATATTCATTAAATAATAAATTTTCTTGTCATAGAATTTAATTAATTCTTTGTATACAATTAATATCTTTAAGTTAATAGACTTATGAACTGATGTGATAAATGTTCCCTAAAATATTTCAAATGTAGCTTAACAATAAATAAAAAGTTAGTATACTATTTTAGAAAATACGTTAAATATTTATTTTATAAAAAAATATAAGTAATTCCATTTTGACGTGGTGAAAGACTTTATTTTTCGGTTTGCAGTTTCCTGTTGATCGAAGTGTTTCCTATTGAATAAAAAATAAACTTCACATAAAATATACTGAATATTGGATAATGTTGTTGCCATCGAAATGTGTAAAAGAAACAATCAGAAATAGTGAATAATAATTGATTGACTATATTTGATCCGAAAATTGTTTTGTGCAATTAGTGAGGTGTTCAGAATTTATTTGTGAAAATATACACAGTACTTTCACACATCTTTAATGTGTGAAAGTTTTTCTTTATCAAAATATTCTGAATTCTGTATCCGGTAGTTTTGTATCCCATCCAAATATTATGTTATGTATATAACTACTACGTCATCAATGATAATAAAAAATATCCTAAAATTTTAACAAAAGTAAAACAAAAATGAAGGGCTATATTAATTTTTTTCACAATGTTTTACATATTCTTTTATATTTTCTTTCATTAAATCAATATTTATTTGTAGAGAAAACTTTATTTTTAACTTCAACGTCAATATAGCAATGGAAATATAGTAAAACAGTAGTAGGTAAAATATAGTAAACATAAGGTTGGTAGAAAAATAATTGTGGTTTTTGTTTTCTGATTTCTAACCATTATTTTTTTCAATAAAAGTGTAATTTCATCATGTTCATGTTAATTTCATTTTAAAGTGCATTTTTCGCTCTGTTTTTTGGTAAACGGGTGATAAAGCAGCAGAAATGTGTGTTATTTTCGTAGTCTTTTGTGTGGGTACTTTTAGGAAACGTATGGTGCAATGGTGGTTCCAAAAATTTCGTGCTGGGAACGAGAGCCTTGAAGATAAAGGTCTCGGGCGGCCTTCTTCAGTTCATAACGAACAACCGAAGGCGTTAATTGAATCACAACCACGAACAGCAATTCGAGAGCTTGCACAAAAGTTAGGTGTTAGTCATTCAACAGTTCTGGACCACTTAAAACAGCTACGAAAAGCAAAAATGCATACGCATTTAAAGGTCATAAACCGCAATTATTTTTCTACCAACCTAATGCATACGGAAAAATGTATAAAATATATAATTTACACGAATTTAAATCATATATTTCTTATTTATTCGTACTTAAAAAAATTTAAATTTTAAGTACAACTTATTAATGTATATTCAACATTTAATACCTATTCATAGTGACCTTTAATGTTATCACTTAAACAATCTATATTAAACATTTAAAACGAATTTAGAAAAAAGTTAATGCTCATTGAAATTTTGATTCGATGTAAATCCGTGACATTAAGTAACGTAAACATATTTTTCATTGCTTTAATAATCTGATTTATTTTTAATATTAATTTTTTAATTAGTAATTTGATCCGTTTGTATATTTTATAATCCAATAATTTCATTCTCTCTCTCTCTTTCTATATATATGTATATATATATATATATATATATATATATATATATATGTATGTATGTATGCAATTTTAAATACTTAAATCCTTTGTTAATACGTAATATTAAATTTCTGATTTTATCGAATGTTAAGTGTCTAAGGAGAAAAAAATGGTAAAATAATTTTATATATATTTTTAGAACATTAGTTATGAACAGAATTCAATAAAAAATAATTAATTTTTTAAAATAAGCTGATATCATCGCTATCGAAATGTGGATAATCAATAATCAAAAATGACCATTAATTATTTATTGTACACTTCTGATCAAAAACAATTTTTGTAGTTTGTGGCGAAAAAATAATTTGTGAAATTGTGTACTCTTATTGTTCAGAAAAAATTATAAAAATAGGATATTATTCGAATTTTAAATTGAAATCGATTACCGTAAGACTTTTTTTTATAATTTAGCACTTTGAGGACATTAGTTTTTAGGAAATTAGTTATAGAGAATGTAATAAAAAATATTTTATTAATTAAAAGAAGTTGATAGCATCCCTATCCAAATGTGTTTAACAACGAAAAATTTCATTATCATTTATTGAACATATTTAAACAAAAGTATTTGTGAAAATATACTCTAGTTATTAAAAGAATTATAAAAATAGAGCATTATTTGAATTGTAAATTGTAAACAATTACCTTTAGAGTTTTTCTATAGTTTAACACTTTGAGGACATTAGGTTTTAGGAAATTAGTTCTAAAGAGAATTAAATAAAAAATTATTTTATTATTTAAGAGAAGATTATATCTTCACCATCGAAATTTATTTAACCATCAATGAAAAATTTCACAGTGGTGCATAGATAAATTATAGAAATGAGTAAGTGCAACTAAATTATTTATATCACTACATTACGAATACAAAACACTTATAAAATATATGTAGTATTTTGAAACATACATCCTTTTCGCTAATCCGAAATGATTATAAGAAAATACCTGATCTCGTGCTGATTACTTCTTGTATAATATGTAACTAACATGTTAGTTAACGAATGAAATAAGGTTCGGTATTGATTAAACATTCACACACGACTTTATTTTTAAGCCAAATCTACTAAACGTACACCTATAAATATGTAACGAAATTTTTGTATCAAATAAAGATGACAAGATATAGAAAGCAATAAAACGAAGAAAGAAGAACAGTGAAAACTATGAGAAGTCTAGGACACCGAAAAATTACTGGGGCAAGGGGAAGAGCAACCAATGAAAGCTACCTAGTTTTTTTGTTGTTTTTTTTTCTATAAAAAAACAAATAACAGTAAAATAAAAAAATAATTGAGGCCAGAAGTCTGAATTTTGTTTAAAAGATGCAACCCGGAACCATGAGAAAAAAAAATAGGCAAAGAAAAAGCTCAGAAATACAAATTTAAAATTGACTTTTAAAAAAATCATGTCTGTATGGGCATAGAAAACGTGTTTTTGAAAAGTTTCATTTTTCAGTTAATAAAAGATTATTCTTTTAAATTTGTATATTGGAGTGGTTTAGGTATTCAGATAGACTGCGAAAAAGAATGCTAATATAAGAATCTATTGTATGTTTTACAAAAGGTCATTTTTTAAATGGATACTTCACGAACAAATGCATGTTTCGTATTTGAAACATTATTGATCGTTCACGACTTACCCCACGTTTAAAACACACTTGTACATGAAATTATAAATATAGCAGATTCATGAATTCATATTTCGTCACATTTATTTATTAATCAACGTTTGAAACCGTAAATATATTAGATTCGTGCAAAATAATTACCGGTTTTATCATTTTAAGTTTGACGCCGATTTTTCTAGTTACCGTTATCTTTTGTTATAATCATGTGATACATCATTGTAAACAATGAAATTAAAAGTACTGATTTCAGCTTATGTATGTTATTTTCATTATTTAATATTATTGGATATAACCTCTTAAATTAGTCATGGAAAAAGTAAATTCACACGATTTCATTGTACGATTTTAAATTGGGATATAAAGCAACAAAAACTGCTCGAAACATCAAATTGTTTTTGGCGAAGTCAATAAGTGAATGTGTAATTCAACTCTGGTTTCAAAAATTTCATAATGGAAACAAGAGCCTTAATGATGGGAAGGGTCGTGGACGTCCTTCAGCTATAAACAATAATGATTTAAGAACCATTATTGAAGCGGACCCAAGTAAAACAACCTGAGAGGTGGCAGAAGGATTCAGTGTTGATCATTTAACAGTTGTTCGACATTTGAGTCTAATTGGAAAAATAAAAATGTTGGATAAATGGGTGCCGTGTGAAGTAAACGAACATCCAGTATTCGGCGGTAATAAGTCTGCTCTGCGCTTTTTTGTGTAACAAAAATGATCCCTTCCTTGATCGCATTGTCACATGTGATGGAAAATGGATTCTCTACAACAATCGAGACTAGACAGAGGACCGCACCAAAATGGTTTCCTAAACCGAAGCTTCATAAAAAAATATTATGGTCGACTGTTTGGCGGTTGGTAAGTGGCATTATTCACTACACCTTCTTAAATCCTGGTGAAACAATAACAGCAGAAAAATATTGTCAGGAAATTGAAAAAAAAATGCATGAAAAGTTGCATCGTTTACGGCCAGCATTAGTCAATCGAAGACGACCAACTCATTTTCATGACACTGCCCGACCACACGTCTCACAAATGACTTTAAAAAAATTAAATGAACTGGGTGATGAAACCTTACCTCACTCACCTTACTCTACTCACTCATCTCATCCATTTTTTTAAAAAAATGAATAATTTTCTACAAGAGAAGATTTTCAAAGATCAAGCATCAGAGTTCAAAGCGCTTTCGATGAATTCGTTAATTCCAGGACTCCAGAATTATAAACATAAACAAACTTGTTTCCCGTTGGGAGAAATGTGTGCTGACCAATGATCTTTATTTTGATTAATAAATATAATTTTTAACTAGTATATGTGTCTTTATACTTAATACATAAACACCGCAATTGTTTTTGCACCAACCTAATATTTTATCAACGACGAATATATCGGTGACCATAAAAAGGTGTTCTTTATAATATACTTCTATAATTTGCAATGTTTTGAAAATGTATTTTATATTTTTTTAATTTCATTTTATTATTTTAATAAAATCAACTTCAAGCCTTGGACAACGGGCCGCATTCTAGAGTCTTGCGGGCCACGTGTTTGACACCACTGCTTTAAACTATTACGAACTTCCAATCCAATTGTACATTTAAACATTTGTTTTTCGAAACTTCGAAAACTTGTTCTTAGATCTGCATCTCATTTCCAACGATTATCTTTTTGCAACTTGTCTAATCTATTCTATTTTTTATTTATTTATAAAACTGTCAAGACTGAAATGCATTAAGCATTTTTTTTACCAGGAAGACGTTTAAATGAAAAATGACGCACTATTGACTAATAGTAGTCCGTATTCAAATCTAATCACGTTGTTTAAAATTCTATTTTTTTTAATCAATTATATCGGTTTCCTGTTTGTTTTTAGATTCATTGCGTTCGTTTTTGTTCTTGATTTATTTATAATATCCAGTTAAAGATGCTTCCAATGAAATATTTTGCAGATATTTTAAATTGTGTGTTGGTGTAAAATAAAATTTTAATAAACATTTTCCAAAGAAATAGGAATTGAACATTTCAGGTCAAAAAATCTGATTGCAATTGTACTTGCATGTCAAAATATGGTATATTTCGAATTTTAAACTGAGGTCATTTAATCTGTTTTTCTATAAGTTAACACTTTTATGATGATGTTACACAAACGACAAACCTTTTTTTAGATCGAAAATATTCAATAATTAATTATTGATAATTTTTTATTTTTGTTTTTGTGCATTTCGTATTTAAAGTTGCAATATGAAGAAAATTACCGTCATTGAAATGTGATAAACGAAAATCAGTAATGGCAATTAATTAATTATTAACTATTTTTAATCAGGACAGTCTGGTTTATATCTGTATGTAGTGGATTAAAATATTCATTGATATTGCCATAAAAATATATATATAAAAAAAAACAAAAATTATCCGATAATCACAATCAGTTAAAAAAAAAGGTGTAAAATTAAGTTTTGTTTTAAATATTAACCATTTTCAATCAGAAAAAGCTTATCTATACCAGAATAAAAAAAGTCATTTGTGATACTGTAAACATGTAAAAAAACAAAAATTATTCGAAACTTAAATTCAGTTCAGATAAACTGCCACAACATCTGAATTTTATATGAAATCAGTTATAAATAGAACTAAAAAATAGTTCTGCATTTCAAATTATAAAATCATTTGATAAAATTATAAAAAAAATGATAGATTATTCGAAATTTAAATTGTATAGATAAACTACCATGATTTTGAAACTGGTCTTATAAATCTTAGACAGTACTTTTTTATACGCAAATATTCGAGATTGACTTAAAAAATATATATTTATATCTGGAATAAATTTAAATATTTAAATAAAATTTTACACAAATAAAACAGATGAAACAGAACATGTTTAACGGAATTTATTTTTGAAGAATTTTTCTGATTTGATTTGACCATACTGATTGAATTTATTCGATGAGAAAATATTTTAAAACAACTGAATTTAGGTGTATCGATATACATTAATTATAAATGATAGAATGATTCATTTTCAATTTACAATTTTACTATAAACTAGTAAACCCTTTAAATGAATTAACGTACACGAGTCGTCTTGCTATTAATCAATCGTACGACTCCAACGGAATGTATTTTGACAATTTATTTAACGAAAAGGTCTCGGAATACGTGAAATGATTTATAAACAAATATCCATCGAATCATAATTTATTTTGTATAAACGATCCGAGCTACGATAATAATATTGACTACACATTTTTAATGTTTTTTTTTTTTTTGTAAGATAAAATAAATATTTACTTTGTACTAAATATGTTATATCTGTACACTGTAAAGTAAGTGCTGAGGGCGAGTGTTTTAGCATTGAGCTACGTCCAAATCTAAATGATAAAGTAAACAGAAATATTAATTTTACGTATACTGTTTAACCGTATTTTAACTTTTAGCTTTTTTATCCGCGTAAATTATTTATAGAGTGTTTAAATAAACGGACGTGTAATCGAATTTAAAAATATACTTAAATAAATATTACACACTTTTTTATTTACTGTTTTATTCTCGAGAATTTCATATAATTGTAATAATAGAAAATTAAATACGTTGTAGAAATCTGTTCCATATCTGTTTTATTGCCAGTTGATTTTTGTTCTTATCAAAAAATTATTAGGTTGGTGTAACAATAATTACGGGTTTTACGTATCGAATATAAAGACGCATACATCAGTTAAGAGACATATTTATTAATCAAAATAAAGATCATTGGCCTGCACACATTTCTCCCAACGGGAAACAAGTTTGTTTATTCCTATAAAATAGAATTCTAGAGTCCTGGAATTAAGGAATTCATCGAAAGCGCTTTGAGTTCTGATGCTTGATCTTTAAAACCCTTTTCTCGTAGGAAATTACTCAAATGTTTAAAGAAATGATCTGTCGGTGACAGGTTCGGAGAATAAGGAGGTGGGTGAGGTAAGGTTTCATAATACAGTTCATTTACTTTTTTCTGTCATTAAGTCATTTGTGAGATGTGTGATCGGGCGTTGTCATGAAGAAGAATTGGTCCTCTTCGACTGACTAATGCTGGCTATAAACAATGCAACTTCTCGTGCATTTTTTCAATTTCCTGACAAAAATTTTCTGCTGTTATTATTTCAGCAGGATTTAAGAAATTGTAGTAAATGACGCCGCTTATCGACCACCAAACAGTCAACTATAATCTTTTTTTCATGAATCTTCGATTTAGGAAACTGTTTTGATGCTTCTTCTCGGCTTAGCCACTGTGATGAACGTTTCCGATTGTTGTAAAGAATCCATTTTTCATCACATGTGACAATGCGATCAAGAAAGGGGTCATTTTTGTTACGCAAAAGAAACGCATGGCAGACTTCTTATCGTTTAATTGCTTGATGTTAGTTTAATTTATACTGCACCCATTTATCCAGCTTTTTTGTTGTTCCATTAGACTCAAATGTCGAACAACTGTTGAACGATCAACATTGAGTTCTTCTGCCACCTTTCGAGTTGTTTTACGTGGGACTACATAATAATTTTTCTTAAATCATTATTGTCTATAGCTGAAGGACGTCCACGACCCTCGTCATCATCAAGGCTTCCGTTTCATTTACGAAATTTTTGGAACCAATGTTGAGCTGAATGCGCACTAATTGACTATTCGCCAAACACAAATTTAATATTTCGAGCAGTTTCGGTTGCTTTTCATCCCAATTTAAATTCATGCAACAAAAATGCGCGAATTTACTTTTTTCATGGCTAATTTAAGAGGTTATATCGGACAATATTAAAGAATGAAAACAATATATGTAATAAGTTGAAATCAGTAGTGATAATTTCATTGTTTACAATGATGTATCACATGAGTATAACAAAAGATAACGGTTACTAAAAAAATCGGCCCCAAACTACAAATGATAAACCGCAATTATATTTGAACCAACCTAATAGTTTCTTCCAAAAGATGCCATGTTTCTAGTAAAAAATATTATTCCTTTTCATTTATCCAATTTAAAATTTTGTTGTAACATTTGATGGTAATACATAAAATTAATGTATTTTTTCTAATTTCTGTAAATTAATTAAAGAAAAAATAAATGTAAAATTTAAATGAGTTATTTTCGAATATAAATAAAAAAATCTTTTTTCGTTGCTCGCTTAATTTTTTTTGGGTGACTCCTTTATTGTCTGCGGCCCCCTGCAGACTCTCAATGAGAATTTGATGACCCGTGTTCTTATATGAGTTTGACACCACTGGTTTAAATGATGTAATAATATTTTTATTATATTTGTATATTCAGTTACAAGTAAACAAGTATGTTGTTTTTAAAATGTGTAATATATTAGACATTTAAGAGAATTGAGCCGTTTACAAATCGTGTTAAAATGTGTAATCATAATTAGCTGTTGAGAAATGTCTGCGTTTATGTTGAATTTCCGACCATTAAAAAAAAACGTACCGCTGTTGTATTGCACGAATATAAACGTCTGAAAGTTTTTAGCACGTTTAAATCAAACAACATTAAAAAAAATATGTCACACGGTAGCATTTTAAGGTAAAGTTCTGAAAGCGAACGTGCATCGAGGAGCATATACTAAGAACAGAACACGTACCACGTGTAAAATAAATAATTCTCTCAGTACAAGTACGTCAGCTACATGGTACTCGTTGGCTTGTTAAAGCATTTAACATATTGCCAAGCTGCGGCGACACATCTCCGTGCTGTTGGTCTCTCCAGCTCTACTCACTAATTAATTCAAACATATAATTATCCTAAACAAACATTCACACCTGCCGGCCGGCCCGCTCTACTGCCCGGGCCCCGCAATCCGTGAGCGCCTAACTAGCCGTGGCCACTACGCGGTTATACATCAACGTTTCACCAAAAACATTTCGTATGCAGGACTCGGAGAGTCCGCTCGACTGCACTTGTCTGGATTCACTACAAGTTTCGTACCAGACGATACCGTTGGAAATTTCAATGACGATGTCTTCAGTGTTGAAACAATGAAAACAGTATCCACATGAACGACCATGTACTTTTTTACAACTGAGTAGTTTGCGTTCGATTGATTTATTTGATGGTTGTATCGACACACGTGTGATATCCGAAATGAATGTTTGCTTTGGTCGACGTATGGGACTGTGGAATGTTTAGAAAAAAATTCAACAGTAACCGGATTGATCAATTTATATTACATTCGAACAGTTTTAAATTATTTTTCTCTACTTTATTCGAACCGAACTAAATGTTTATCCTCGATATTATGAACATATTATACATATATGAATACACACTAGGGGGCTTTGCCCCCTTCTCGCTACGCTCGCCCATTTATTAATAAACATGCACATGTAACCGAATGAAACAATAATTATTCAAATAAAAAAGTCGATGTCATTGATTTATTTATTATATATATATATATATATATATATATATATATATATATATATATATACACACACGATTTTAAAACTATTGACGTACACTTGTCTCTTAACGTGACTCGAAAGAGGATAGTCCAACGGTGTTCAATTAATATCTCAGGTTTTTTTCTAAACATTCCACAGTCCCATACGATGGAATCGTTATCTAAATGCGTTCAAACAATTAAAAAGGATTAATACCGACATATTAAACACTTTTGACCCAAAAAAACGTTTCATGATTTGTGGGCTAAAAAAGAATTTGTTTGTAAGAGTGTAAAACGTAAATTTCAGTGTTCGTATATATAAAATTTTACTATTGTTAACGATACTACTCGCTGCGCTCGCCAAGTCCTCCTTTCCTCATAGAGGGAGGATATGGTTTACGGTCGATAACGCACCCCCTCCCTCAATAACTATTAGAAATTAACAAATAATATACACAAAATGTAAATCATAATTTTTTATTGGAAAAGATTTTTAATTAATCAGGATGAGGGTGAGGGTGTTGTACAGAAACCACTATGTTTTTGGATATTTTTCGATTTTTTTCGATAATAATGCTTAAAATATAATTATTGATCTTTTTATTATTGTTTTGTACGTTTTAATGGAAATGCTAATGATTTTCAAATCAATAAAGTTCAGAAAAATCTAACTTTTTTAATTTCTAACTTTATATTGATCTCTTTGTGTGTTTTGCTGAATTTTGTTTAATTTCTGTAAATATTTATTTGAATACAAAATACCGTTGACCACTGAATTAATTTAAAAAAATATATATTATGGAAATAAATTTAAAAAAGTATCTTTTGGGTTATATACATTTTTAGCCACGTTGAACAGATTGTATATAGAGAGAACAGTCGTCGGATACTTTTTTTAAAAAAAACAAGAGGGCTCCTACTCGCCAATCTCTGGGAAGGAATTCATCCCCCGCTTGTTGATGCTCGCTCTTCCATCAACAAATTGCAGAAAATAACAAATAATACGTATTAAATGTAATCAGAATTTTTTGTTGAAAAAGTTTTTCAATGAATTAAGGTGAAGATTATTTGATCACGCGATTCATAGTAACTATCCATAACACAGACCACGTGACTGGTATCAACCAATCAGAGAACGAATAAAAGTCACGGGACCGATATCACTGTCACATTTTTATGATATCGAAAGGTGAAATGATAAAAAATTATATGCAATTTTTCATCACACTGAGATACGAAAAAGATATGAGAAAAAATAGAATATGATTTTGTATGCTTTTATAAGAGTATTTTAAAATTTACCTGAATTTGACAGTCCATTTCGTAGCAAATTTAATAAATTAAAACAGAAATTAGAAACTGTTCAAAAAGACTGGTATTTTTATTCATTCATTCACACATATACACGTGTTTATATATATAAACGTACACACACAGATAATTAATTACATACACGTAGAGGTGTTAAATTAATTCTAAAAATAAAATCGGCAATTTATCAATAAAAAACCTATTCGACGGCTTGAAAAACTCGAGATAACAGCCATAAAATCTATGAACATTGCATTATAATTAAGTTATTAACGCATTTATTGCGATCCGGAACGTCCACCGCATGCGGTTAAGGATTTCAAGGACGTTTTGAAACGTTAAGCAATCTAAAGTATTAATATTCTAATCACTTTGATAATTGGCGATTTAAGATACGAATGTTAATTTAATGAGCTGTTTGATTAAAAATAAAGATAAATTCTTTTTGTAAAATACAAGTAATGGTCTATGAAAATTGTCGAAAAAAGTATTTTTAGGTGTTTTTTTATAATGTCTTGTACTGTCTGTATTTTATTAATTCAGACGTTTAATTAATTTATCTGTTTTTGTAATTTAGTTGGTTATTTTTTTTAAGAATTGTAAGAATAAGTTAAACTCTGATAAAAAATTAAAACCCCTTTATATAGAGTGATTCAATTTAAGCTTCGACATAAATTGAATTAAAAAGGTGCGCAGGAGTTGAAAAAAGGAATTTTACTTTTTAGTATTTTAGTCCAAATCAGTACTAAAATACAATTGAATTAAAATACTAAATGAGTGATATCATGTTTTTTTTTAATACTTTCATGCGGAAGCCTAACTTGAATCATCCTATACAACCTCAAACATTTTTATATTACTTGTTGATTACACAGTATGTTGAAAACATCTTCAAGTTTAACATTTAATATTTAATTGGTTATTAATTATTTATAATTAATCTATCCAGGATTCAGATACAATTACCAGTAAGTGTTTAAAAATGTAAAATAAGAAAAATCAATGAATTCCTTCTTAACATTACCTGATCATATATTTAATGCGTTTGATTTATCTAAAGATTTTCTAATTATTTCTTTTTATTATTCGATAATTCTCCAAACACTTCACTGAGTACGAAGTAGTCTTATATAAATTAAACTGGTAGCATATGTTCTTACTCAGTTATTTCTTTTTTTTTTATCAATAAGTTATATAAGTAAATTATTAAGAAAAAAACAAATAATTATACATATGTCGGTCCAATGACCTACAAGTGATGTATTTTTTAAATACTCATTCGTGTATACTTAATACTTGTTTAACTTTCATATGAATGTGAATACAATGAATGTAACTAAACAACGATTCCTTCTTTTTTAGTAGGAATATTAATAATTATATAGTAATTAAAAAAAGATGTATCCGTGTTAGACGATACTCTACCGTAAACAATATGATTGATTGTTCCAGGTTAACAGGGTTTTTCAGCTACTGAGATGTTCATAAAAAGATCGTTAATTTTATGCTCTTATGCTTGAAAGCTTTTAATACCATCACGAATCTTAATTCGTTACTAGTTTTTAAATAGAGAAACCTAATTACGATGCATGTTAATTCTGTTTAATAATTGAGTATTGGTACAAAATTCGTATAAATCATTTTAAATTTCTATTTGAATTTATTTAACAATCTGTATTGTATTTTTTATATTTTCTGGTGTACTGATTTTAAAAATCTTATAAATATTTTAGTAATACTAATGTAAATATTTTCAATAAATTTTATTTTAACGTTTTAATTTATTTCAATTGTGTTGTTTGCAATGTTTTTTTAATCGTTCATTGTTCTCGATTAATCTTTTTCAAATATATACAGTGGCCAGTAAAACTATTCAAACAGTTGGAAATTGTCAACAAAATGCTAATTTTCTCTTTAAATTCAAGACGCTGTTTTAGAATTTTCACTATTTTGTTAACTTAAACCCGTTATGTTTCACTTATAATTATAAATTTAATTTTCATTAATACGTTTTTCCAGAAATAACCATCAAAATGTAATTTAATTTTTAAATTAATATTTTGTAAGGTTTCCATTAGCATTAATTCCAGCTAGAGGTCATTTGGTATAGATTTAACTAAATGTTGTGTTTGTTCAGGCGTTATTTTGCTCCATTCTTCCAAAAGTATCATTTTTAGCTGTTATTGGAAAATTAATTATAAAATATCATGAAGAAAATGAAGCACTAAGTGAAATGGGGGAAATTGTGGGAAGAAGTCGTCATACTACTTATAGCATAATTAAGCGTTATACGTTAGAAAAGAACTAGAAAATAAAATTCGTATTGTTCGACCAAGGAAAACACCCATACAAGAAAAAAAATTCTGCATAAAGTGAACTAAAATCCCAGAATTAGTGCTCCAAAGCTAACTACAGTTATCAATAGCACTAGTAACAATTGTGTTATTGCCGATACAACAAGAAGAACGATTCACTGAGCCGGATATTGAGTTAGAAATGCTAGAAGAAAATCTGCATTAAGTGAAGCAAACAATAAAAATGTGAGTTTGCAAAACAGTACTTAGATGGGGTTTTGAATTTTTGGGATAACATAATTTTCTTCGACGAGCGTAAGTTCAACATTTTTGGGTCGAATGGTCGTATACTACTACGAAGAAAACCTGGAAAAGAAATTAATTCTAAAAATCTTCAAAGAACTGCTAAATTAGGTGTCGGAGGAGTAACGGTGTGGAGTTCCATGTCGACCTAAAGTCCATGTAACTTAGTAATAATTGATGGGATAATGGACTTGATGATGTATTTAAACATATTAAAACAGAATTTGTAAGAAAGTGCAATAAAACTGAGAATAGATCGGAGTTTTTATTTCCAATAAGATAACGATTCGAAGCACACCGCTTACAATGTGTGCCGGTGTATCATTTGTTATTGCCAACATGTACTGCAAATTCTTCTTCATTCGCCAGAGATGGACCCTATAGAAAATCTGAGCCCTTATCGAAGAGCGTATCAAAAAACATGAAATCTCCAATAGAGAATAGCTAAAAAGGATACTTTTGGAAGAATGGAGCAAAATAACGCCTAAACAAACACAACATTTAGTTAAATCTATGCCAAAACGACTTCTAGCTGAAATTAATGCTAATAGAAACCTTATAAAATATTAATTTAAAAATTATATTACATTTTGATGCTTATTTATTATTTGTTTGGATATTTTTGCGATTCATATTTTTTCGTTCCCTGGAAAAATGCATTAATGAAAGTTAAATTTGTAATTATCAGTGAAACGTAATAGGTTCAAGTAAAACAGAATAGAGAAAATTATAAAATAAGATCTTTAATTTAAAGAGAAAATTAGCATTCTGTTTAAAATTGTCAACTGTTTGAATACTTTCGCTGGCCACTGTATATGAACATTTATTAGATAATATACAATCAAGTAAGTTGTCCTGATAATCTTTATCTTTTTAGAATGTGTGTTCTCTAATACTAGTTTCGACACGTGTGACATCTTCAAGTAGATTTTAGCAACTGATTTTATTTCGAGTTATGTTTGTTTAAATACTTTCTAGATGCGGTGTGGAGTATAATTTCAAGGTATAAAATATCGTATTGAGATTTGGTTAACTCTTTATTTTTATATATTTCATGTTTCTCTAGGATGTTTAATTTTCTGGCTTTATTTTCAATTTTTAACACTTGCATGGAATTTTTTTTATCTGTACTTTCGTGTCCTGTATCTAATATGTTTTTAGCAAACATCGAACCAATTTTATTACATTTATTTATGCAATTTATATTTTTTTATATGTTTTTAAATTTTCTACCTGTTTGACCAGTTTATTTCTTATTACATAAACTCCATATAGATTGTATTTACCAGTGTTTTCTAATTGATCCAAATGTCTATCAACAACGATAACACATCCATATGATCTCAAATATAAAAACATAAAATTATAATTACAATGAAATGATTCAATTTAACATTTAAAAATATCAAAAACACATTTATTTCTAAGTTATTTTAATGTTTTTACTAAACAAATTTGGTGTCTCAATGTACTAAAATCTATAAATAAATCCATTCTTAAAAAATCTAGAACCGGTATCTGACTCATTTTGTTTAATTTTAAAATGTAATTAGCACTTTTTCTTCTCTCTAACAATAAGTTCAAATAATAACGTTAATTATAGCTAAAATTAAATGAGAACTAATTGAAAAAAAATCTTTTATTATAATGACTGTCCTGTCAAACAGTTGTTACATTTTCATCACACTCATTTAGAACATATTTTTTTTCTGCCATTGCTAATATTTGAAGAAAAACATTTAATCGATTTTCTTTTATACAGCACTATTTCATATTTGAAAATGAAATCTGTTCTTTTCCAATTCTAAAAATTTACTTTTAATTTCCTGACTTTACTTCAAAATCAAATAGACGGCGTAAACAATAACTTATCGATCATATTTCTTGTATTTTCATTTTTTTTTTTGGTCATGACAATACCGTACGAGCTTACCACTTGGGAAATTTAAAAGCTTTCCTACTTTAAATGGAACATTCTTGTTGAATGTTGCCGTTACTATTGAACAATTTATAAAGTCATAAAAGATGCATACATTTTTAAATCATTTTTTTTATAAGGAAAGAGTTCAAAAGTTAATAAATTGAGGGTAAGTAATTAGTGATAGTTGTTGATTTATCTATTATTTTTTCCAAATTATAGTTGATTTTAAGATAGGCATGAAATTTAATTAATTTATTTTAATTAAATATTAATAATTCACTTTTATTTCATATTACTAAGTATTAATTGGTAGGAAAGTAATTGCGGTTTTTGTTTGAATTCTAACCATATTTTTTTCAGTGAAAATGTCATTTAATCGTGTTCATGTTAATATCATATTAAAGTGCAGTTTTCGGCCTGTATTTTGGTAATATCGTTTTTGGTTTTATTATTAATTTTGCTTCAAATTGGGCTATAGAATTAAAGATGGAAAAGAAGCAAATAAGAGCAATTCTTTGTATGAGTTCAAAACAGATGATAAAGGAGCAGAAACTGTTTGCAAACTAAACTATACTTTTGGTGTGGATACTGTTAAGGAACGTAGGGTGCAAAGGTAGTTCCAAAAAAATCGTACTTGGGACGAGAGCCTTGAAGATAAGAAGGACCAACTGAAGGCGTTAGTTGAATCAGAACCACGCACTACAATTAAAAGAGCTTGCACAAAACTTAGGCGTTAGTCATCTAACAGCTCTGGACCAATTAAAACAGGAAAATCAAAAAGGCTTGACAAACGGGTGGATAAACTGAAATTATTTTTCTACCAATCTTTAATATTATAGTTGTTACTTTCATTTTGTACTTTGAATTAAATATCTGGTACGATCTTTCAATTATTCAATATTAATGTTTTTACTAATGACTGGAAGAGAAACAAGTAATGTATTTCATAATATTTTAATTATTTTAATTAAATGAACAGTATATTAAATAAATGATTTATTTTAAATGATAGACTTGTATTGAAAACGAACCTATTTATTTATACAAATCTGTTCAAGAGTGTCAATTACTTGAATTGAAAAATGTCATAGTTTGTACGTCATTGAAGTAAAATAAATAAACATAATCGTATTTCAATTACATATTTATTTAAACTTTGCGAATGACAGTCGGAAATACTATTTAAATTCTTGCGGTTTAATCATGATTACAGACGTGAGTGCAATTGAGTATAAAGATTAATAAAAAAAAACGACGGAAAAAAATTATAAAAACATACCAACGTGTTACTTGAATATATAATGAATGATTCGTGTAAGATTATATGAAATTATAAAATTAAAAAAAGCGGTGTTTGTTTTTTTAATATTAGGCTGGATCCAGCGAAGATGCCGAATAGTTTCGATGTTTCTTTTTATTTCAGTGTACGTTTATTTAACCCTCCAGCGTATGACAGAGGTCTGTGAATTCGAGTAAAATTTAACAATACATATAACTTTTTCAGCTTGGTATCAGATGTGTAAAAAGATTCAAATTTTGTTATCTTAAGGTTCGCGAATTTTGTTGTGTGAAAGTATTAGAAAAATTTGTAATGATATGATTCGATAATTATGTATGAAAATATAAAAAAAAATGTTACTCACTTGGTGCTTAATAGTAGAGTATTATATTTCCTAGTAATGGATATTTATGGTTCATTCATAATTAAAACAGATAAAAAGCATGCAAATGAATTAGTCTGTTTATGTTTAGTCTAGATACGATAGCAATTTGCTGTGTGCAAAAAAAATATATTACAGTAAAGTCATGATATAGAGAAAATCCTGCATACTGAACTACTTCGTAGAGTGAACTCACATAACTTTACATTCAATTCCGTATATCACATAAGTTAGTACAACTAGGAGTAAATATAAAAATACAACAATCAAAAATAACTTTATTTCTACAAAAATCCAAGTAAAGAACAAAGTTATTCCATTTATATTACCTTTTGTAAACTTTAAATTATTTCAATAAGCTTTTAAAAACAATCATATGCTTTTAGTAAGTAAATATACCTCGCAAAAGTGCACAACCTCACTCGACTGAATTGTCTGTGCATTAATTAATTCACTAAATCGCGACTCTATAATAAAATGTTCAATGCATAGTAATTAGCAAGTACATGAAATGCTCGAACAAAATTAAAACTAGATAATATTAATGATAAACTTCTATAAATTCACAAAGAGGTATGAATATTGTCGATTAAATGAATGTCACGTAGAATACAATGCTGTAATATTTTATGATGTACTTAATGTTTCTAATATACATATATATATATATATATATATATATATATATATATATAAAGAGAGAGAGGGAGAGGAAGAAAGATAGAAAAACTAAAATCTTAGCAGTAAACTACATTGTTTTGGAGGTTTTCATCTTTTTAGTTGAGCTGTTCTGCATTTTATTAGCTTCTAGTCCTTTACTAGTTTAGATGTTGAACATCATTGTTCAATAACTAACTGAGCATATAATTATAATTTCAGCAATAAACTATTCCTAATAAATTTAGATTCTAATAAATTTTAATCGATTTAGTTCATGAACACGAGATAAACAGTTCATTACACAGAATTTGCGACAAACGGTTTGAAAAACCAGACTACTTTTATCTAGAATTGACATTTCCGAAAAGTAACTGGAATAACCCAGCTTCAAGTAAACAAGACTATTGCAAATATTGCAAGAGGCACAATTTGAGCACAGAATAGTACAGACTGTAATGTGCTTCTAGGATATAAAAAAAAATAGTGATACATTTTCTTATCAACAGTTTTTTGTGCATCTTTTTCAAAAATACTAGGCTACTGCGCTCATAAACGCCTTTACTAACGCTCTCTCTTCCTCTAATAAATAACAGAAACTAATAAATTATACACACAAATAATCCATGTGACATGAAAGTAGTAATTTTTTTATTGGAAAAGTATAAAAATTGACATAACAAAATACAACGTTAAAAGATGTAACAGTTTTTTTACTTTATAGTAGTGCTCTTCAAACTGTATTCCGCGGAACCCTGGGGTTCCACGCCACCGCTTCAGGAGTTCTGCGTGTCAAAGTCAAAATTTGAAAGAAGAAAAAACCCGAGACAATTCATAACAGTTAATTCATAATAATTTCTTTTATTTCTATAAATACCTATTATTACTTATTATTATGCAGTAAAACTGTATTTGAGTACACATTACGATTCTGCTCAATCAGATATAAATAATAAAATTTGGTCATATAAGATAGCTGATTTTCAAAACTTGTAGGGGTTACGCAAAAAATTATAATCTTAAGGATTTTGTGAATCGATAAAGTTTGAAGACCACTGTTCGATAACTTCAGTGAATACAATATTTTGAATAAATTTCATATCAATTTTACACTGGAATCGTATACTCTCTTTCGTTGTGCACCGTGAAATAGAACATTGATCATGTAGTTAATATCAACCAATCAAAACAAAAATCACTTGACCGATATCAACCAATCAGAGAACGAATAAAATGCACGCATAGTGACTGGACCATTTTTTAGTTACAGAGAGATTTTTCTTTGAAATTAATTTTTATATCATATTAAAAAGTGCAGTTTCCATTTTTATATTTTCAAAAATCAATTCTTATTTCACCCCGCGAATTAAAAAAATGTTTCTGATCAAACTTTTCAATAAAAAATCAATAATAATTTATTCAACATTTTTAAGAGAAAAAAAATATTTCTGAGTTGTACAAGGTGAAGAAATTCATTTGTGGAAATGAATTTAGTCAGTATTAGAACTGTACTGAGATGAAATCATTTTTTTAGTTTTTTGTCTAACAATGAATTTAAATATTTTTTTTTGTAAAAATAACGGTTTTGATACTTTGGTTCTTTATTGTTATTTTTTCTTAACAATAAAACCTACATTTCTCGTCACTTTGTCCGCAACGTGGCCGTCTGCCGCCATCTAGCGAATGTGGTGTATTAGGAAATTTTCACAATGCAGAGAGGTTTCAAATTTAATTCATTAAGTTTCGTTCTGAGGTATTTTTTATATTTAAATATATTATGTTGTAAAAATCAATAAACAGTTTTTTTCTTTCTATTTTCCTGTCAATATTGACGGGTTATATACTAGTTTATTAAGAGTTGTGATCATGTAAAACGTTCAACTATAATATTCCGAATATATCAAGTTGTTTTCTTCAGGAAATTTTTTTGTAAAAAAAATTTTTTAATAGGATTTTTTTCGAAAAAAAATGGTTCTGATATGGTTAAAGTGTGCGTTTATGGTTATAAAATTACTTAATTTGTATATTGGAAGGGTTAATGTGTCCGACACGTATGTTTTTAATGTAGATAAAATGTGAATAAATTAAATTATTAGAATACTAATGAGATCGTTTATCTGGACTGAACGTTTCATTTTACACTTACGGCTCGTTACTGCGATAATTATTCGGAAACACCTACCATGAACAGAGCGACACGATCGTCATTCGCAAACCATTGAAGCGTACCGAACTGACAACAATTCCTCATCGTTGTATACACAAACACCTAAGGGCTCTGTTTAACGCCTTATTATCATAGTCATTTTGATTTGAAACGGTAGCCAATTACGTGAATAAAAAAAGCGATGCTGACAATGACGGCTGCGCCGGTCGACTCGGTACATCCGACAGGTGAAATGCGGTGCGGCGAAGAGTGCCCGCTTACCTGTTGTGTATTTATTTGTGTGCGCCAGTGTATCGAACGAGCCGTGGAAGGCATCGCGTTCAATTTCACGGCTTTGTGCACCACGACACGCCTATATCAATATTGTGGAGTTTGAAATGATGATCGAACTTAACCGTGGCCATTGGTGGCTACGTACGGTAATTATATTTGTTTTTATGGACCATAAACCTGTTTTGTTTCGAGATGGTCGCCGTCGTCAGATTGATTTTTTAAATTCATAAATACAACACGCACAATCAGTTTTGATGGATGATAGTAAAGACAGCAGTAAGAACGTGAGTGGATATGTTGTTGCCCCGTAGCTGTCGGATAGATCAAAACGTTTGGCCTTTGTGATTAACACTGCACGAGTTCGACACTTATGTGTTGTTCAATATATCTAACCAGTTTTCATATTTCGGCGATACTAGACGCCGCTCTCTCTCTTCACAACACTCGTATGGACATCTTTTTCCAATGTCCAATTTGCTGACAATGTGGAGTGTGTCATAAATATTTGTGTAATCGGTTTTAAACCTTTTACAGCATTGCCGCGTATGCATATATTAATGTAAATTTACAGATTGTATAACCTTTCTACAATTCCAGAAAATAAACATACATGTACGGAAGGTGTTGTTACAATGATAACATCTGCGGTCTTTTTTTTCTAAATCTCGCTTTGATAATCACAATAACACCGCCGGCTCGATTCTTTGAAGTGTTCATTTTGAAAATTAATTTTTAATATCTTAATTTTTTTTCAATGACCACATACTACCAGGTATACTTGAAAATTTCTTTTCTAATCATCACAAGATCCTAAAATGAACATCGATAAAGACTCTTAATCAAACATGGCATATCTAATAATCCCGGATTTGAACTCATGACCTATTGGTCAAGAATAAATTTTGATGCTGATGTTACTGACGTGAAATATGTGATTAATTTTGAATATTTTCGATAACGTCAATAAAATTTGTAATGAAAATTAAATATGAATCGTTCCTTTTTAAGTAGGCGCATTACAAAAAAAATAAAAAAAAAACAAAATTGAGATATTTTTGCATTTTGATCCAACGTTCATTTTAAAAAGACTGTTTAACAATTTTGTTTTCAATATTTGAAAGGCACAAGTTGATGAAATTGGCTTTTTTCTTAAATATTACAAAATATTAACTTGATAGAAAAATAATAAATTTGTTTTTTAACCTTTTGCACTCCAAGCAATTAAGATGCTAAACTGTATATCAGAAGTTTGTATACTACGAATTAGGATAAGAGTATGATAAACATAGAAAAATATAAATACTCGATGACAATGATTAACTAACGCTTATCTAAACTTTTATCTGTAAATGATAAAATGTGGACAGTGATACTGGCCGTAGGGGTAGAACGCCTTCAAGTACCTGGGCAGTACAGTTGGTCTTGTGAGTGTAAAGGGTTAATATTTAAAATATCTGAGCACAACAAATTTTACTTTTCAATTTAGTGTTAAAATTATTTTTAAAAAAATAAATTTATAGATATGTTTTGCATTGAATGCTAATTTTATTTTAAAAATACTGGACAATTCTATCCTATAGTCATCATTATCAGAGGACCAAAGTACAGAAAATATTCATTTTTCCTTTTTTTTCTACGATAAAGAAAGAATTTGTCTGTGAAAACCAATTTATTGCCCCTTTTTAATGTTCCAAATATCTGTAAGCATAAAAAATCCGATTCCTAGATTTGAAAAGACTACATACTCCTTAAAAAATTAAAATCAAAAATAAGTTTTGTAATGAATGCTAATTTTATTTTAAAAATACTGGACAGTTTTATCCGATAGCTATCATTCTCAGAGCACCAAAGTACAGAAAAATCTTCATTTTTCTATGATAAAGAAGGAATTCATCTGTGAAGACAGACTTATTGTTCTTTTTAATGTTCAAATTATATGTGAACATAAAAATCCCACTTTTAGATTTGAAAAGGTTACATACATACTCATTAAGAAATTGAAATCAAAAATAAGATTTGTAATGAATTGTAATTGTATTTTAAAAACACTACTCGACAATTTTGTTTTGCATTTGAAAATTACAGGCTCTTAAAAGAAATCTAATACAAAAATTAATATATTTACTTCATTTGTAATCTGATTCATTTATTTTAAATATGTTTAATTTTTTAATTATATGTTTCGTTGTAAATATTTGAAATTTTATCAAAGTAAAAATGGGCAGCACTGTTTCGGTGATTCGGGCACGAATCGAAGGTTTATGGGTTGCGCATCACTGATTTATTACTATTTTTAATTTTCAAAATAACTACCTGTGTATTAATGTATATTGTATGTGTATATATATATATATATATATATATATATATATATATATATGTGTGTGTGTGTGTGTATGTATGTGTAATTATTATTCCAATCAAATCCAATATTCTAAGAACCGGACTACTTTTAAATAGAAACACAATTCGTATGATTTGTTGTGTTTTCTTTTTGCAAAAGAACATCATGGCATGCGTATCTGTTGTCCATACAAATGAGAAGGCACTAATCGTGATAATCATATAATGATAGACCTCGTTGATCATAACTGGACACGGCGTTTCGCTAGGTGTGTGGTACACGTCTTGGCTGACCGTACAGCAAACAAGACGTTTTCTAAATCAACACGCCAGAGACTGAGAGACAGGAGAAACGATCACTTGTAACAAGGATAAAAATAGTGAGAACCTTTTTTCCTCGCTTCGGGCAAGGCCGCAACTAAATTGAATAAATCAATGTAAACTGATATATCTGTCAAACAGAGCAAACATTCGTAATTGAATTTCGTATGACCTGAGATTTTCCAATTTCGATCCTGGAGCGAGTGTTCTTTTTTTAGAGAATATGATGACGCCAGAAGTACGGTTTTCGCTCGAACGATTTTTTTACAGGTTTAATTGATAGGAGAAGTGTGTTACTTTATTGTTCTGTGCACAGTTTTTGAAATATTCGAAGAGTTATTGTTTAGATATCAGTCAAAATTTACATATTTTTATATAAACATTTAAGCGATTTTTATAAATTAAAAATAATAATATTCATTATCATTTCAATCTTGTGATTATGCACTATTTGATAGTATCTGATGTATTATTTGGCTGGTAGGAATATAATTGCGGTTTTTATTTTCTGAATTTTAATCTTATTGTTATTTAATGAAAGTGTCATTTTATTGTGTTCATGTTAATATCATTTTAAAGTGCATTTTCGGTCTGTATTTTGGTAACATCGATTTTGATTTTATTATTAATTTTACTACAAATTGGGCTATTGAATTAAAGATGCAAATACGAGCATTCTTTGCATGAGTTCAAAACGGATGGTAATGCAGCAGAACTGTTTGTAAACTAAACGATGCTTTTGGTGTGGGTACTGTTAGGAAACTAAAGTGCAGTGGTAGTTCCAAAAATTTCGTGCTGGGGACGAGAGCCTTGATGATGAAGAAGGTCGCGGGCGTCCTTCAGTTCATAATGATCAACTGAAGGCGTTAGTTGAATCAGAACCACGCACAACAATTCGAGAGCTTACATAAAAAGCTAGGAAAATCAAAAAAGCAAAAATGTATAGCAGTTTGAGGGGCATAAACCGCAATTATTTTTCTACCCACCTAATATATTTTTATAGTTAAAATCGCATTTTTTAGTCATCTTTAAATCTGTTTTATCGTCAGAAAGACATAAATGTATTTAAAAAAAAACTTTATATTGTTAGTTTTGACTAAATTTTAACAATCTTTTCGTATATTAACCATAACATCAATACAATTAATTACCATAACCTCAAAAAACATAAAAACAAATATCATTATAATCGCAATACAGTTCTTGACACAGTGGCTAAATTAATTTTCACAATTCAATTTTTAAATCTTCCATAAACAAAAAAATGATTTTATATTCAATAATATTCAGTACTAATCGATGATTTTTTTATTGTTTCCTATTCGTATTTCTACAGGATACTATCGTTTTCAAAACGTTCAAGTACTCGTACAAAGTATAGAAGAGCTTTTTCTATACTTGATCTCCTGAGGATGTGGCACCGCTATCGGTATAGGCATACGAAAGAATCAAAAATGATCAATTATTAGATTTTCTTGATTAATAAAAAGTGTAGCTTGTGAGGTCCGAATGAAGAGAACATAATTAATGAAATTAAAGCTTTTTATTCATATATTTTCTTCCGTTACTCCCATCACATCATTTTCATTCTTTATCGACTCGTTTCTGGATAAACATTTGTCTCAAATGTTTGTTCATTTAAATAATTAAGTATTTCACATATTTCCAATATATTTTCTACTTTCTATATCTCATTCATTCATTGATCCCATTTTAAGATTGTTTATATTTCTTGGGATCCTATCAATAATTTCTGTTGACTATCTCTTGTCTTCTTTTCCTATTCTTGCAAACTATCTCGTCAACCGTTTCGAATTACAATCGAACTTAGATTATAGCAGCCACTCAACTTTGCAGGATTAACAGTTTTGCTCGTTATAATCGTTATTTGATTTTAAAAATTGTGTAAAAAAATCCTTTTTGGGGTCCAGCTTATATAAATGTGTTGTATTAATTTTCTACCGTTTTTTTCTGTTTTGAAAATAACATTTCAAGTATGTTTTCAAGCTAGATACTCAAATCTAACCCAATTTAAAATACATAAATATTTTTTAGTAATATTTCAACAACAAAATGTATAATGAGATTTTTTTTCCATTTAATGATGTATATTCGTACCGAAAGCTCTAATTATAAACATAATTCATCAACTAAGGCATATGCGGATTGCTATAAAAAATATTTTTTTTTATTAAACATATGGTTCAGTCGAATTCCATCAGCACAGAATATACGCTTCGTTTATTAGTATTTCATAATTTATTGCTTAATCAATTTTCATTAGATATATTTAAAAAACAAACCGTTAACAAAACCTACCGTCACGCTCTGACAGTTGACTGAATAATTTCGCAAAAATATAAATTACTACAAAACGTATCCGAGACCATAAAACATGATCACCGAAATAATATGAATAAACAACATATGGCGGCAAATTAATTAATAAATAATTACGTTTTAAAAACAAACTATAATGGATGGACACCACCTCCATCGTCGATCTGCCCATCGAAGCTGTTGATGTCGTATGTATGTGTGTTTATTCCGAGAAACCATTTTGGTTATTTTAAATATGCCGGATGATTATTTATACTGCGCTGTCTATCAGCCAAGCTGTCACTCAATGCAGACATGCTATATCAGCCTGAGAAGTGGAAGAGCCTCGACGAACATTAGTCAGACAACTTGCTAGCGACATAACCACATTACCAGGATGTTTCAAGAAGTAAAGTTGTGCGACGGATTTTTTTTTTATTATAAACGTTTCAATAACAATCTAAAACCAATATATATTTTAATTATTAATTTTTAATTAATAGTTAAAAGAACACTGAGTAAAAAACTTGCATGAGTTTGTTAAAATATGCTATCAATTTTATGTTAATATTTTATGAAGAGCGGACGTAGTTGAGTAACAAGTATGACGAGCCATTAGTCGATGTATCGAGAATTTAAATCTGAATTCATAATAAATATTATTACGTATCAAAAAGGAAAATATACTTGAAACCAATTAATAAATATCAAATATTTTAAAAACCATTAAGCAAATAGATTTTTTTATTGGAAAGGCATGCCACTTACAAAAGTGATTTTTATTATTACACAGTATTTATAAATAACTAACACTTTTCCTAATTGTGGTATTAGGTTGGTAGGAAAATAATTGCGGTTAACCTTATTTTTTAATAAAAGGGTCATTTAATCGTATTCATATTATCATTCTAAAGTATTTTTTTGGTCTGTATGTTGGCAACATTGACTTTAGTTTTATTATTAATTTTGCTTTAAATTGGGCTATTGAATTAATGAAGGAAAAGAAGCAAATAAGAGCAATTTTTTGTATGATTTCAATATGGGTGGTAAAGCAGCAGAAACTGCTCGTAAACTAAACAATACTTTTGGAGTAGTACTGTTAAGTAGTACTGTTTAAGGAACGTACGGTGCATGGTGGTTCCAAAAATTTCGTTCTAATGACGAGAGCCTTGAAGATGAAGAAGGTCGCGGGCGTCCTTTAGTTCATAACAACAAACTGAAGGCGTTAATTAAATCAGAACCACGCACAACAATTCCACAGATTGCACAGAATTTAGGCGTTAGTCATCCAACAGTTCTAGACCACTAGAAACAGCCAGTAGATTAAAAAACAAAAATGTATATGAATTTGAAGGTAATAAACCGCAATTATTTTTCTACGAACCTAATATAATTCGTGTACCATCAAAATTTTTGTATATTTTATAAACCTTTATCGTTGTATTTTTGTAAAACGAGTTTTAATTGTGAATTACAATGTTATTTCACAATATAGTTCTGACTCTGTGGCTAACTTCACTTCCACAGATCGATTCTTTTCTCATTACATAAACAAAAGTCTTTTTCTGAGTAAATAAATCATTATTGTTATTTTTTCATTTATTGAACAGATTTTTTTGTGGTTTGGAAAGTGAAACAATTCACCTCTAAAATTTTAAAAATCATTCATCACATAGATTTTTTTATTAAAAAGTGATTCCAATTTCAATAAAACAAGTATTCAGAGTAATTTAACATTTCGTAATATTGATAAATAATTAACTCCTAAATTAGCAGTTATAGAATTCGGACACTGAAAATTTTGTATATATTGTATAAATCTTCATAATTCCTTGTATTTTTCGAAAAAGATTGATATGTAAATTTGAGTTTTTAAGATCGTTTCAATTTTTAAGAAGTTATCTCTAATTAATGAGTAACTCACATTATATTTATTATAAAAACCTGAAAAATTTATCTTCCTTTAAAGATATTTTTAAATTATTTTACTGTATTTCCTTACAAATAATACTTCTGAAAAATCACACACAGACACACACACACACATGTATATATATATATATATATTTCCATTGCAGACTTTTCCATTTTAATTATTTCTCAGACTCTCGTTTGCGTTTGTATCCAGTGAAATCCATCTACAATCTGTTCAAGATAATCCTCAGCGCACAATTGAATCTATGTTATTAGATATTGTGCTACACAAAACAAGAAGCATAGTTCTTAGCGAATACCTCTTACTTTGACTGCATGCCTTCTTAACAATAAAGGAAAAGTTCATAACATGAATCTACATCTAAACTAATCTAAAATAAGCGTACCAATCTAAAGATAAGCCTTTTAAACATTGATTGGATTTACTATTGCTCGAATGATTGTTATTCGGTGTTCTTATTTTTTTTTTCAAATTGATGATTGGAGTTGAAAAGAATATTTTTTTTGTAGTTTAATATAGAAAGAAATATTTCGTCAATTTTATTAAAGGATATTTTTTTATTTTATTGTAGAACGAAATCAAAATTTAAATCAATTTTTATAAAAAATTACAATGTTTATATATACACTTTTTTAAATTAAACGCGACGAAATTTATTTCTTAGTATCACTTTTTTTTAACTTCTATTACGCTTTTATTTTTTAACAATAAATATATATATATATATATATATATATATATATATATATATATATATATATATATACACACACAGGTGATTAAATTTAAACTTCCATATGAAAATGTTAAAAAAAACCGCAACGATTAAAAAACCATTTTATATTTAGTATTTTAGATGAATTCAATACTAAAGTACTATTGGACGAAAATGCTAAGTAAAAAATAACATGATTTTTAATTTTTGCAGTTTTTTTAATAGTTTCAACTGGAAGCCAAAATTGAATCATTATATATATATATATATATATATATATATATATATATATATATATATATATGACTTTCTGTTGCATCTAAATCCTTTGTTAGCTAACCTCTCTGGTTAAATCCATTTTCATATAAACATTTTACTATCAGACAAATATGAAAAAAACTGTTCAACAATTTATTGTTGATATTGTTGCTAATGGACATTGTGAAAAGTGACGTCAGGATACTCAAGATTTTTTTGCATTATATATATATATATATAAGTATCGATCATGTGTTATGTATGTATGTATGTGTGTGTGTATATATATATATATATATATATATATATATATATATATATATATATATATATATAGGGAGGAGAGAGAGAGCGAAAGAGAGATTAAAATAAACTAAAAAAATTGTAATCATATCTAGTAATGAAGAGAGAAAATTGACAACATCTGAATTTATCGCAATTGTTTGCTACATTTTTTTGAAATTTATATATATATATATATATATATATTTAAAACTTTATAGCACTCTTGAGTACATTCGGTGCACACTAGTGCACTGCTGTATCCTGTTTTATAACCCCTGTTTTATATGCTACCGAAATTATTCGTTGTATCTGTTAAAGAAACTGATAGTCTCTGCGACAAAATTCGATGATGACTAACGGTTAAAATCACTCCGTGCAAAAATAGCTACCTAATATTCCGAAAAAGACCTTGAATAAGTAATTAATATGACTAAATATACTTATTTTTCAATAAATTTAATAAATTGTATTTAGTTTTTAAACATTGTTAAATTTATAAATTTGTATCAGTAATGTCATTTTTCATCGGAGTGTGTTCTCCACTACTAGTTTCGACACGTGTGGCATCTTTAGGTAGATTTTAGACATTACCGGGGATGTTAGTCTCTCCATCATCTCTCCGAAAATGCTATACGTGTCAAAAAAGGGGAACAGACCCTTAGGTAATCCGAAAAGTCAACAAGTATCAACAGGAGCACAGGTATAAAAACATATAATTATAATTTTAATATCATTTACATTAAAAATATTTGTCTGGACAAGTTGAATTCAACCATTTTTAGGTTCAAAATTACTACTAGAATTAATTATATTAATAAATTTGATCGAAATAAGTGTCTGAAGGAAAAAGTGTTTCTGAATTCAGTTTTAAGGCGTCAATGATGTAGGGATATCCTTTTTTACTATTTATCACAAAGAAATATATATATATATATATATATATATATATATATATATATATAAAATTATATTCAAAACATTTGTAAATTCTTAAACAAATGAATGTTGTTTTCGTATTTCTTTCAAAAATTATTAAAACTAATGGAAATTTTCTGCCATTTTTATGAATTATATGCAAGTATTATCAAAAATGAATTTAGTCGGTTGATATTTTAATCGTATAAAATTAGACATCGAAATATGATGAAATATTATCTCTTATTTTATATAAACCATACATATGAACTCCAATCGTTGATATCGACTCGATTTAATTCTCATGTATATGATTTTATTTACTGAATCATCCTTCTTTACGTATCATAAGTTCTTCTCGTTAACAAGCAGCCCATGAGCCCACGTGCTGTGCTAGAATGCTAAGAAATCATGCAGTTGTGTTTTGTAAATTGATCTTTGACTTTTTTTTATTTGTGCGTATATTTTTATACATTGATTTTGATCGATTTCTCGTACCATCGGGGATATACAAGTGTGCTATCGAAACACACTACATCTGTTAATGAAAATATGTACATATACATTGATTTAATCGTATAAACATACATTTAACTATTTCAAACGATCTTTCTTAATTATGCAAATAATTGGATTGATATTCACAATTTATCTTTAAGTGAAATTGAAACAGTCACACTTTTTGTACACATGTTATGTCATTTATAAATCTACCTACCCGTTCGTTGCAGTTTCTAAAAATAAAGTTCAATTACTATATTTTACATGTGTACATACAGATATTATATATATATATATATATATATATATATATATATATATATGTATGTATGTATGGTATATGTATGCATGCATGTAAATTGTATAAAAGCGAGCGGCTTCGTTAGCGCTTGTGTTGCTAGTTTGTGTTTGTATTTTGAAATGTTTGACAGCTCACCATAACCAGTTTTTGAAGTGTGTATACCAATTCGATAGAGTCGATTTGAATATTGAATTAGTATGGCATCTACGAATCTCGACAAATAAATCATAAACGTTACGGCGGAATTGATCTTAAAAAATTAATTATTTTTTTCATCTGTGTTCCTGTTCGATGAGAGAAAAAAGTTACAAGCTACCGTCAAACAATCGATATTTATTGATAACGTTGGGCATATTTATAGCAGAAATATTATATATCCAATTACATATATATATATATATATATATATATATATATATATATATATATATATAAATGCTAACGACAATAATATTCTTAAAAGTCTATTTCGAAAAGATGCGTTTTTTATATAAAAATAGATGTATTTCTTAAGTGATCATATTTGAGATAAAGTATATAAATCTTAGGTTGGTAGAAAAAATTTGCGGTTTATGACCTTTAAAGCCATATACATTTTTTAATTTAAGTGAATCAGAACTGTTAGATGTTAAAAGATGAAGAAAGATATAGAATATTAGGTTAGTAGAAAATAATTGCAGTTTATGCATCCATTTGTCAAGCTTTTATGCTTTTCCTAACTGTTTTAAGTGATACAGAACAGTTGGATGCCCAACGCCTGAATGTTGTGCACGCTCTCGAATTGTTGTGCGTAGTTATGTTTCAACTAACGTATTCGGTTGGTCGTTATGAATTGAAGAAGGACGCCCGCGACTTTCTTCATCTTCAAGGTTCTCGTTTCCAGCAAGAAATTTTTAGAACGACCATTACAGCGTACGTTTCTTAACAGTACGCACACCAGAAACATCGTTTCTTTACGAGTAGTTTCTGCTACTTTGCCACCAGTTTTAAACTCGTACAGAAAAAAAATGCTCTGATTTGCTTCTTTTCCGTCTTTAATTCAATAGTCCAATTTGAATCAAAATTAATAATAAAACCGCTTTCACCAGAATACAGACAGAAAAACGGATTTTAAAATGATATTAACATGAACACGATGAAGTGACACTTTCATTGAAAAAAAATAAGGTCAGAACTTAGAAAACAAAAACCGCAATTATTTTCCTACCAATCTAATAATTGTTGAAAAGAATACCAAGACAAACCTTATATGATATCGAAGGCATGACAAACCCGAGGATGTTCTCAAACATACTACTGTATTTAGCAACCATATTTTTTAATAACTGAGCTCATTACAAAATTGATTTTATTTAATTACTGAAATACAATAACGTATATGACAGTTTCACATCTTTTTTACTCTCCAATGAACTCGGAGTCAATTTAATTAAAACCTTTTCGAAATATACTCCATGTTGTTCTCATACTAAGCTCACGTCCGAAGATCTAATAAACAGTAACTGAAAAAAACGGTCTCCGAGAAGTCTATTAGAAAATAAAAGATTTATAGCGTTTAAACGATGAAAGAAATTGCTAAAGGTGTTAATATCAGATACTACTAATAGAGTGAAAAAGCAGTATTGTTATTATCCAACCTTACATGATATAGTAGATATATTTTGAAATCAATCTGTATGCAAAACATTATATATATATATATATATATATATATATATATTCATGCATATAAACATGTGTTAGTGTATGTAGAGATGTTGTATGTTAACTGTTGGTACACATTATCTTTCATCAATGTTTTGTGATTAAATAATAGCAAACAACAATATCGTAAGCCGGTATTTTAACCCCTCGATTTAAAACATATAATTAATGTTGATTTTAAATTGACAGTTGACTGATGTGCGTATTGTTGGTCGCAAAAACGTATGAGAAACAAATGCAATAAGCGTAAAACCGGTTTTCGAAATTATAATTGAACTAGTTGATAGGTCGTTATCATGCAATAGAATTATTGCTTGTTTTATTCTCTATTATATATTAAGTTATCAGATTGAATTATTTTCGAACATGGCTAGCACAATGAGAATCTAAATATACACATCCTATATTATATATATATATATATATATATATATATATATATATATATATATATATATATATATATATATATATATATATATATAGAGAGAGAGAGAGATAGTTTAATAATTAATAGTTTATCGTCGATAAAGGTTTTAGAAAATGGGTTTTGAGTTGTAATAACATAATCGCATGTCTCTTTTTAATATTGCTTATTATTTGTTCAACTGTGTGTGTGTTGTTTCGATAAAATTTAAAAATGGACGTTAGTTATTTTGTTTTTTGCGGAAGTTTAATTTCATACACAATTGAACACAAAGCTAAAAAATTGAGTTGTTTAGACAAATATTTTTAATGTTATTTCCCATTGAATGTGTCGACTGCTGTTTTTTTAATTTATTGAATTTAAATTGAGTATATTTTTGTGTAAAATGTTTTGCTGTATGTGCTCTAAAAATAATGATTGTTTTTTCTATTTCTGTGGAAAAAATTAAGTTATTTTGTTTAGATATACGAAATTAAATAAAAGCTGATTTACATTACATACATTTCTTGTAACTAAATCAAATAAATGCTAATGTATCATTTTTGCAATTCATTTTTCACATTATTATGATAAGTGTTGAGAATATATTGTGTTTGTGTGGAAAATGAATGAGTAAATGCTTATATGAAACCCACATGTAACTCTATCGTTTGAGTGCTACGGGCGTTTGCAAAAATCTGATTAAAAAATGCTAAGCGGCGCGATAGCGCTTCTCTGACTACATGTTGAAAATGGCAGGTAGCGCTATTGCGATGTTATTCTGCTTATGAGGAGTAAGTATTATCTCATTGAATTCATTGGTATTATGGCTTTCCTATGAGTATAAGTAGTGAAAATATTGTGTTCAATAATTTAGAAATATCATTTTTAAGTACTTTTATTGCTGATATAAAAGATATGTATATTTTTATTTGATGTTATTTTACCTGATTATTTTATTTAGTTTTTTTTATATACCCTTAATCGGTTCATAGTTAAAAAATAACATAATGTTAATAACATCTCGGTAAACGGTAACAATAAACACTTCCCAACCAATATCTACTAAGATTTTCGCAGCCAATATCTGCTTATAATAATGAATAAAATATTTTTTTTCAATTATATTTCAAACTTTCGAAAAAACTATGCATTTAAGGGTCAATTTCAATTTTTAACTCTCTGAAAAGTTTATTTTAATATCAAAGTGTATTAGTACAGTTCTGGTATTCTGATTAAATTCACTTTTACAAATGAATTATTTTCTCATCTCATAAACTAAAAACTTTTTTCTGATCAAAAATGTGCAATAAATAATTATTGATTACTTTTGATTGCGTTTATATGAATATCGATGGAACTTCAGTAAGAGCGTTAAGATACAGACAATTTTAAGTCATAACTGTTGGCAAACGTTTGAATTAATGAATGAATATTTATAAAGTTTTAAGGCGTATTGATAACTATGATCATTAGCGCCTGAATAGAAATTTTATTTAAGTTTAGATAAATAATACGTCCAATCGACTAAAACATTTATTTAATAATAAAACACAATAGGATCTGAACTGCTAAAGTTACTGGACCTTTGGCTCTTGATAATATTTAATTATATAAAAGAACAAAAAGAATTGCAGTTAGTGAAAGAGTATTTTTCTGTTAGTAGACATATTTAATTTTTTTAAAAAAATTTAATAATTTCAGTTCTAGTATGTATAGAGTGATTCAATTTAGCCTTCCACAGAAAAGTATTGAAAGAGGGCGCAAGCATTAGAAAAGTAATGTTGTTTTTTATTTAGTATTTCGGTTCAAATCAATACTAAAATACTAAATGGGAGATACATGTTGTTTTTTAAAAAAATGCGTGTTTTTTAATACTTTTGTGTAAAAGCGTAAATAGAATTATCTATATTTCACTGTATGCTTTTACTGCTTTATACTTTTATTCAATTTTACTCCTTTATTTATTAGATATTTTTTGTAAAAGAAGAAGTGAAAAGAATGATACTGCTTGTAGCAATGTACCAAATAATACTTAAAGTTGTTCTGGAAATCATATTTGTGCAGAGTAAAAATAATGTTCCTGTTGTAATATTTTAGAGTAATAAATATGATCTGTTTCTGCGATAGTTGAAAACAAAACCGAACATTTCAAAACAAATATTTTCTTTAACTACACACTGATCTAATAATCATAAATTAACAATGAATTCTTTCTTTTAGATGTCCGAAAATAGATCCAATAAATCATAAAATTCCATCCGAAATTACCCGCATGCAAAACATTTAAAGTAGCAAGACCCATTTATTCGTTATATAATAATAATAATTCACATACTTTCATGGCAGTTAGAATTAATTGGTAAGCGTGGTCGACGAGATAAAGTGATGAAGTTCGTTTATATATGCAATAAGTCATAATATTTTTACTTATCAACCATGTAATCGTTATTGGGATCCACGACAAAAAAATAAAACGTATATATGAAAAAAAGCGGCATAAAAGATGCCGCTAGATGATGGTATGTCAAATACTAAAATTAATTTCAATATCCCGCTGGTCATACAAGAGATTCTTATGAGCTCCTCGGAACGGTCAGATTTAAATTTTACTAACACGCTTTTTAATGAATGTAAACATAAATCAGCATAGCGTTTGTTGGAAAAACAGAAAAATATGTTTTGTTAGTCCGTCTGGTTGGCACTTGACCTTAAATTTCATTACTTTTAAATAAATATTGTATCATTAAAATTAATTTATATATATATATATATATATATATATATATATAATGTTCGTACGACTTTTATCAAACGTTTAATTTTTAATTGAATACTGACGACTGAATGCTTGTTATCAGTATCCTCTATTTATTCGAATTAATTAATTCGTTCTTGATTTATTCTAATTAATGACGTCGATCGTGAATGCAGCTTAATTAAAAATCATTTCATTTCTTACAAATTGTAAGTAAATTCTAATTCGATTTTATACTGTATATATTTTATATATCTTCTGTAATATTTTCAAACAATTTACTACACAGAATTATACATACTCGTTTTAATTGTTTACACAATTTTATACTTTATAAATACGTGTCGTAAAACCTGACTTGCTTTATAGGTATCAATTCTAAGAATAATATAATGAATATACAGATATTTAAGTGTACTTGTGTATACATACATATATATATATATATATATATATATATATATATATATATATATATATATATATGAGATTCTGATTAAAAGTTAATTATTTTTTATCGAGAACCTATTTGTTAAATGTATACAAAAAAATATATTTGAAAATGAATATTCTTGCAGGTTAAAATTAGAAATGAAGTCTTAACAGTACATGCATGTATATTAAAAACATGTTTTATACAGGATTGAAATAAAAATTCATTTTTATAAATGACAAATCATGTATTTTATAATTTATGAAATATTTTGTTTTAAATTATTGAAGATTCATTCTAATTAAAAAATCTATGAATTATACTTGATTCAAATTATTTTTATTCTAACATGACAGTAAATTAACTTATTTCTAAATTGAAATTTTAATATTGATTATCAATCATATAAACTGATGATATGAAGACAATTATACTATAAGTTTGCTTTTTTTTATTTTAATTGATTTGAGTTAAAAATAAATCTGACTAATGAATGTTCCATTCAACTCTATAAACTGTACATATTTTTCTAATTAAATGTGTTCTGTATTTCATTATCCAATTTTCGAAGATCATCCTCAGAATGCTAAAGTAGAGATCAATGGATTTTATGTAGCTGTTCTGATTTTTTCCCAACTTAGTGCTCTGCACATGATTTTCGAGAAACCTCATCAATTATTGAACATCTTTGATCAGAAATATTTTTCTGTTTTGTGGAGTGAGTAAAAAATTCAATTAAAAAATGAATCAAAACCACAATGGAAAAATCTGTACTGAATAAATAAATTTTTACGATAATTATTCGATTTCATACAAAGTTTCCAAATTTAAAATATATAGTTTTTGAAGAGAGTTTTTATATGTCTTGAAACTTTTCAGGAAAATGTTAATAGGTTCAACTGAGTTAAATCTTGATGCCGAAATGTATATAAATATTATTCGTATATCACATGGTGAAATGAACTGAATATAGACTTCTTTTTAATATACGGAAAGAAATAAAAATAAGTATATCAAAATTAGTTTTTTTAAACAAGTGTGTTTATTGTTTTTTGGTGGAAGAGCAGAACCGTTTCAAATTTACTTTGAAAAAAAAAACATTTATATTATTTTACATTAATTGAAGTGTTTGTGAAACTTGAAATTAGTTTTAAATATTAGGTTGGTAGAAAGAGCATTGTGGTTTGTTTTCTGAATTCTAACCTTATTTTTTGTCAATAAAAGTGTCATTTCATCGTATTCATGTTGGTATCATTTTAAAGTGCATTTTTCGGTCTGTATTTGGTAACATCGACTTTGGTTTTATTATTAATTCTGCTTCATATTGGGTTATTGAATTAAAGATGAAAAAGAAGTAAAGAAGAGATTTTTGTATGAGTTCAAAACTGGTAGTAAAGGAGCAGAAACTGCTCTAGACTAAACGATGCTTTTGGTGTGGGTACTGTTAAGGAACGTATAGTGCAATACTGGTCCCAAAAGTTTCTTTCTGTGGACTTGAAGATAAAGAAGTTCGAGGGCATCCTTCTTGAGTTCATAACGACCGACTGAAGGCGTTAGTTGAATCAGAACCACGCACAATTCGAGAGGTTGCACAAAAGTTAGGCGTTCATCATTCAACAGTTCTGAACTACTTAAAACAATCAGGAAAATCAAAAAAGGTTAACATGTTTGTGAATTTGCAGATCACAAACCGCAATTACTTTTCTACAATCCTAATATCATTTAGAATTCATCTTATACGAATCTATTAAAAAGATTTAATTTAAAGTGCTATCTTATTTCGGATTGTTTTCTTGAGAAATTTAATTTTCTTTCTCAGAGTATAATTTCCATTCTCCTTTCAGAGACACTAACCCTTAAAATAAATTCTTTACTTATTGTTAATACCGTATTAACCAAATATAAGACGAGTTTTTTTTCCATAGATTTTCATTAATAAACAAGCGTCGTCTTATATTCAGATTTTCAGAATGGCCACCACTGTAGCTGTTTTAAACAACAGACTGTCAAGTTTCAAATATGTTTTTGAATAATTTTTATAAATACTACTCTCTTTTAAACCGCAAATCAACAATTTTTTATCGTTTTCTTTGGGAAAACTGCGTGTCGTCTTATAATCAGGATCGTAAAAATGTTTTTTCTGGATTTCTCTGTAAAAAAAAACTGGGACTCATAATTAGTCTTTTTGTATTTGGAATAATACGGTTTTACTGAAAAAATACATTGTCTGTTGTATTTAATTTCATATTCTATTTCATATTTCTATTTTAAATTTGTATCGATAAATGTATGTCATGTAGAAAAATTCATAATATACTTTAAAAACAAATTTATTCTAAAATCAAACGTTTATTTAAAAAAGTATTTTTTGTGTTTTCAATCACAAGAAAATTTCCTAATTAAAAACATTCCAGAATTGATTATTAATCGTTTTTGATTATTCATCCTCACAGAATCAAGTTACAGAAATATGTTTATATACTCGAGCACTCAGACAATGATATTTTCGCTATCGAAAATAAATAAAAATGATCAATAATGCATTATTGGATTATTATTAATTACTGTTAATCAGGATTTTGTGTGTGGTTTATAAGATGATAGAAAATTTCGTATCTGAAAGTGAATTTTAGTTATGGTATCAAAACTATATTCATTATATTACAGATATAAAAATTATTAAATTTGAAAAAAAAAATGTTTTAAATAAAGTTATATTCACTGGTGACTTGGATAAATATAACACACACTCTCATTTTTTTAATAAAATTGAATAGTTTTTATAATAATTTTAATCAAACTTCATATAGAAATAAATATTATTCCTACAAGAGAGAAGTCAATTGAAATTTGTTTAAATTTTATGTATAATCTATTACATTTATTCAAGTTATCATTTTTAGTAAACATTTTTATATATAAATATATATAAAAATAGGCCAGAGTCTTCCTAAAATATAATTATTAAAAAAAAACAAGCAGAGTGAATTAATTTAATTAAAACGCATTTATCAGTCGACAAAAATGATTTATGTTGTAATAAACAATTAATAAAAGTTCATGTTTAACAAATGTACTGCAAGATCTCAAAGTACACAACCCATATAAATTAATTATTTATTATTACTTCGCTTTTTTGTATTCAATTAATTTTTTCCACACGCGAAAGAATCAGAGCAATCACCTTTGATCCTCAATGACGCCAGATAAGTAATTGACTTATCGAAAAATATAACCCCGACAAAAATAATTAGACTGACAGTTTTCGATAGCAATTTATATTTATTATACGTTATGAAGTATTTATTGATATCTAATAAACAGTTTATCTATTTGTTTTTATTTTTAATTGTTTCATTGCTGCTGTATTTTTTAATCTGGAAAGAGTTTTTTTTTTCAAAATAATACCGAGACTTAAATAACATCATCGTCATCATTAAATGTGTTTGTAGTTTAATTTTAGACTTAATAAATAATTTAGATTTAATCCTTTCATGGATGAGTTATTATCGTATGTACTCGAGTATATTTTTAAATGTGTATGTCTATCGTTTGAATTTATTAATCCATTGAGAGATTGTATGAAAAAAATAAAAAGGGGGAAAACAGTACGCTACTTATTTAAATTCTTGTTTGATTATGAAATGTATTCAGTAAATTTATGCATGCACGCTCATTCGTATAATAATCTCATAATATTATCTAGTTGAATGCATAAATATACCACTTGAAAAGAACTTCTAATTAGCTGTTAATTGTTAATAAGCAGTTATATTTTTGTTTAGGATTTTTAAAACAATTTTCTCGTGTTATATTTATCTACATTCTATTATAATTCAAATAACAGTTTAGATGTTCGTATATATTATCAAAAAAATTAATTATACTATGTATATTATTTTAATCAAATGTACAATATTAAATGTAATTACACTTAATTTCCTTTTCTGTATGATATAGTAACTTGCAAGAAATTCAACTAGTCGTTTGCTTATTTAAATTAGAAAAGAGATGTAAAATACGGTTAAATCTAATTTTATCTTTATCATCTAAAATATTTTATTATTATTATTGTAGTTTTATAAAGCATAATAATGGATATTAGACATTATATTCCAAGTAAATACCTAAGCTTAGTAGTAATATTTTTCGTGGGAATTTCATACTAGTAAAATTGATAATGGAAACTTATGAGTTTGAATTTTGTAATGTAAGGGATTAAGTAGTGTGATGTAACAGAAAAAGGAAGATCTTTAACCCTCGTAGTACCGTAGAGCCAATATATCGGCACTCCATTTTTCCTGAGACATATCTTGAACTGATATATCGGCTTTTTATTTTCAATACAATTTTAATCCATGTAATGACAACTGTTTTCATTTTTTTTTCATGGAAAATATTCTTTTTATTTACTTGTGTAAAACTACATATATTTTACAAGAAAATACAAAAAAAGTGTGAACTTATCTTTATTCTTAAGAAAAATATGTTCACTTTAATAAATTGTTTCAAAAATTCATATTTTCCAAGGTATCTTTGGTCGGTACATACAAAATTTGTAAGGTAGCAAAAGAGTTAACACTAATAACTTTTTCACTCATGATACAAAGTACAAAATTGTTTCTTGGTCAAAAATGTTTAATCAGTACAGGTCAATATAAACAGTTAAAAGTAGAAAGAGTTAGCTGTTGGAGATGCAAATATGTTGATGCTCAGTATAATTAAAAAAGTTATTTTACATAATGGAAAATTAAGTTTGATCTTTTTGTCAAATTATAGCATTGTTGCAAATAGACAATCAACTATTAGACACTGACAAGGAAATGTTTTCGGTGCTGTAGCTAGATTTGCTTTCACAAATGATTTTTTTACTCTTGCACAAAGATACAAAGAGATGAGAAAAATCTCTCTCTCTCTCTCTCTCTATATATATATATATATACATACACATATGTATATATATATATATATATATATATATATATATATATTATATATATATATATATATGTTTTTCTGTACCTGGATGGTAGCATCGAAATGAGGATCAGTAACTAATTATACAAAATTTTTGGTAAGAAACCTTTTTTGTGCCTTGTGGAATGAATGAAAAATATATTGTTGAAAGTGGATTCGGCCTTAGTATAAAAAACTATATTATTATTGATTGACAAATAAACTTTCCACTCTTTCATAAACCACGATTTTTCTTTCTAATCAAAAATGTTTGAAAATTAATTATTGATCATTTTTATTGTTACTTTCTGCGCATTTCAATGGCGTCATCATCTTCAGAAATGATCTACAATTTAACAATATTGATCAGAAAATTTGTGTAGTCTGTGTAGAGTTTGAAAATTCGTTTGTGAATCTCAATTTAATTACAGTAGCAAAAATTGCATTATTACCCTTATAGAAATAATGTAATAAGTGTATGAGTGTGTAAGTAATATGTGTAAAATTTGAAATATGGAATAAGTACAGTGAAAATCTACTTATTTCATTTTAAATGAGCATTATAAACTTTGTAAAGCACACTGAAGATTAAAAAAAATTGACACCAATGATTTGTTTTTTTAAATAAATTATTAGATATCCAGCTTAAAATAAATTTCATTAAAAAGTAGTGACTCTTTTTCACTTTGATGAAAATAATCACAATTAAGCCCGACTCTCTTTAATGAAAAGCCGTAAAAATTTTATCGTCAGGGTTATAAAAATTTAAGATTAAGATGGGAAGAAGTTGTAAATAATAACAGAAAATATATTTTGGATCAAAATTAAAACGTCAATTTTTTTTCGCTGTTTCAAAACTTATTGTAAAATACCTCATTCTTTATAGGATGACCCAGTATTTTGAGTTCAGCTCATTAAAATCTAGCTATTCCATATTTTGTAAAAAATAAAATAAAAAGTTCTCATACACATTATCTATTTTTTATATTTTGTTTTAAGTTAAAAATGTCGTTTAGTCTTTATATGAACGTTTTCAAAATTATAAACTTGATAGTTTTTTAAAAAAAATTGTAATAAATATTTATGAAAATTATATTTTATTATTAATTTATAAAATTATCTTATATCATTACTAGGGGGCTGTTCCCCCTAGTCGCTGCGCTCGCCTACTTGTTGCAATCTGTCTGCAATAATGATTATATAGACATAAATCAGTTTTAAAAAATATGTTTATTGTTTCATTCGGTTACCTGTATAGGCTTATAATTGGTAAGTGGGTGAGTGCAGCGAGCAGAGGGCAAAGCCCTCTACTATATATAGGTAGGTAATCAAATTGTCCGAACATATAAACATGTATATTATAATTTTAAAGTTTGAATAATTTATAATACTTATCAAATTGTTGTCGCTTCAAAGAAAATTGAGTTACTAAATAAAATAAAAACAATACTTTAAACACAGTATAAAAATAGATTAAATAAAAACAGTACTTTAACCAAGTACCTTTTTTTAAAAAAAAACTTACTTTATAATAAAATCAAATTTACTTTTATTGAATTTTCCATTTTATTGATTCATCATAAAAATGAGATCCAACTGAGTTTAATTTAAACATTGATTAAATAACACTATTATTATGTTTTGAAGCTTTTCACTTATTTCAATAATTAACTTGTATTTAAAACTAAAAACTATTTTTATAAAATTAAAATGTAACATTATCTTATATAAACTATCATTCCTGTTAATTTTAATAAGACATTTTATTTTTAGAAATTCTATCATAAAAATGTACCAAATTATAAAACATTTTACAATAACTTTAATATACAACATTTATGTTGCTCATGTGTGTTTTGTATATATATATATAAATATATAAAAGCACATAATTTACTAATTAGGTTCGTTTATCATTTCATCAAATACGCAAAAAATGGTATCAACTGTCTCTAAAGTACTATTAATAATAGTGTTTTTAGATGGATTTTTATGAAGTAAATGGATTACACACAGAAACAAAAATTCAGTCATGTATATATATATATATATATATATACACATACACACACACACATACATACATATCATACACACACAGACACACACACACACACACACAGACACACACACACACACACACACAGACACACACACACACACACACACACATTGACTATTAATTACGCTTAGCATCTTGTCACATGTTCAAAAACAAGTTATCCTAGCTGCCCCTTAAAATTTTCAATAATTTTTAATTATATAGTTTTATAAATGGGTTTTTTATACTACTCAGTGGAAGTAGGTGTGTATGTGTATGTATATATATATATATATATATATATATATATATATATATATTTATATTTATACATACACACACTGTACATAATAATAGACATGTTTAAATAATCTACAATTTGTTTGTTTTCTTATTTTAAAACAAATGTTAATCTCTTATTAAACGGATGGAATTATCTGCAAATTTGAACCTGAAACGAGGAGCAGAGAAAAAAAAAGTTTCAATTACTTACGTCATTCGACTTGTTCAGATCTTCGCCTGTTTGTTTATCCAACATTATAATAAGTATAAGTTTTAATTTCAAAGCACAGGTAGATGAAACTGATTTATGACCGATAATTAGTTTCATTCACGATATAAACGATACGTGGCGGAACTTGATTTATTTTATACAATATTTCATTATGAGATTAACTCTATGATTAATGAAACTATATGCAGAGACAATTGAAACATAATAAAAATATGTTGTGATTTTTATCACTCGACTAATCTGTTTTTGTTGCTAAACGTGGCCTTTATATGGTATTGTTATAATTATTTGCCTTTTTTCATTGCGGACACTTATTGTTTCAGATATTTTGATTAGTTCTGCTTCTTTTTTTTCTCTTTTCGTAAATGCGTACAAAAAATGTCTGCTCGGACGGTGAGAAGGTACGTCTTCATCCAGGTGTTTCCTCGAAACGAGATCAGATTAATGAATGAACAATGATTTGTATACTTTTTTTCACACATATTCAATCATCTGTAAATCAATTTACAATTGTATACGATGTAAGGCTTTTACACCTTGACCAATTGGATTATTTGGATTTGATATGTATGTTTTATACATCAGTTTACAAATAAAATGAATCTGAAATTCATTTTGTGTGTAAGGATGGAATCTGTATAAAAGAAACATTAATTTTATTATTCGATACAGTCGCCACTAACAGCTTTTTTAACATATTTTAAATATGAGTATGTCTTAAATAATTATTGTAATATTTTCGATAATCTTGAACACATTTTGATAAATATTTAATCATTGTCAGAACATAATGATATAAAATCTATTATATAATTATTTGAAATTTGAATAAATCGGTGTATAGTAAAGTTTAACCCCAAGTAAGCCAATGACTATTTTTTTAATAAGTTTAGATCTTTTGATTATAACTTAACCACTTATTCAGAATTAAAAAAAATACAGAAAGGAATTAGGGTTGGTACGAAAATAATTGCGGTTTTTATTTTCTCAATTCTAACCATATTTGTTTTCAATCAAAGTGTCATTTCATCGTGTTCATTTTAAAGTGCATTTTTTGGTATGTATTTTGGTAACAACGACTTTGGTTTTATTAGTAATTTTGCGTCAAATTGAGGTATTGATGATGAAGATGGAAAAGAAACAAGTGAGAGCGATTTTTTTGTACGAGTTCAAAACGGGTGTTAAAGTAGCAGAAAATGCTCGTAAACTAAACGATTCTTTTGGTGTGGATACTGTTAAGGAACGTACGGTGCAATGATGGATGGTTTCAAAACTTTCGTGCTGAGGATGAGAACCTTAAAGATGAAGAAGGTTGCAAGTGTTCTTCAGTTTATAACGACCAACTGAATGTGTTAGTTGAATCAGAACCACGCAAAATTCGAGAGCTTGCACAAAAGCTAGACATAGATTAGTCATCTAACAGTTCTGGACCACTTAAAACAACTAGGAAAATCAAAAAAGAGAAAAATGTATTTGAATTTGAAGGCCATAAACCGCAACTTTTTTTCTACCAACGTAAAAAATATTTTCAGAAAAGAATGTTTTTCATCACATGAATAACAAAAGTCTTTTAAATAATTAGAAAAATTAACAGACCGTGTTCAGTAAATCATTTTCTTATTCTGATCTTTTTTTATTGTTATTTATGTGAATTTCAATGGAATCATCTTCACAGTGTACTGAAAAATTTGATTTATAGCAGATTTTTATGTGCCTTGCTGATTTGAAGATGATGGCATCGTCATCGAAATCTACATAAGCAATAATGATTTATTGATCATTTTTGATCAGAAAATTAATTTTCAATTTGTAGGATGAAAAAAGATTCATTTATAAAAGTGAATTTAGCCATACAATTTAAAGTAAGTATGTGTTTATGGTTAATATTTGGATGTAACAACTTTTTTTCATCTCGATAATAAAATATTGAGATCAAATTTAGAGCGAATACAAAAGTATATAAATATTTACTATGAATAAGAAGTGTGATTTAAAATTCATTTTATTGTACCAGTTTTACTTCATTTATAAAATGAACAGTCATTTTCTGTTTCTTTATAAAATTTAAACTCAATGAATATTTTTGAATCGAATTGATTTTCTTCAGTGTCCACGTCGATTAAATCCGAATACTTCTTAATTATAACAAACGTTTCCCTGACATTTTCAAGCTTGACAACATTCCGTATTGTTAATTCGACCGATTTTCTCGTTCAGAAGTAATCTGAATAAATTATATATTGACATATAAAAAAGGCGATTGTCGTGTACTGCCGTGGAAAATTTATATAAACGCCATCGCAATTAATGAAACGGCGATATTCAACAATAGCATCTTAATGAATAAAGAAGAATTACCAATGTGTATTATTTAAATCTGACGAGAGTACATCTGGTTATATCGTCTCATCCACCTCGTCTCGCGTTTGTTCTTCTTTTACGAAGCAAAAGCAGACAACGGAATATTGAATATGTAAGAGAACACTCTAGTAAAACCGATGGTATCTATGAATAATGCATCACGTTTATGATTGTGTGTGTCATGCAGCCAGTTCGATCAATCATCTGATTTCTTGTCAGCTCATGGAGCAACGTTGAGCGATCTACCTCTTTCTTGTTATTGGCGAGGCATTTATATACGGAAAGAAGTTTGACTCTCCGCTAAGAAAGATATATAGCCGTTTCAATTAAAACAAAAGCGGTTTCGTTACGATCCGTGATACGCCATATATCAAATTTTATGTGCCGTATTTCTGTCGGTGCCATATATATATATATATATATATATATATATATATATATATATATATATATATATATATATATATGAATGTTATAAAACATTCGAATAAACGTGAACATAGTGATGCGGGAACGTTTTGCAATAAAAATACCGTGGAAATATTCAAAATACGACCGAGGAATTTACTATAAATCTTTATTAATTGAATTATTTATTATCACATGAACAGTGAATAGAAGAACATTTATAAGAAAAGAAATTATTACAACACACATTTTATTTTTATTACAAAAGAATTAAACTCATAAAAAAATATAATGTATCTATTATTAGTCGGTTTATAAAACTTGTTGTCTTTTTAAAATGTCCAATCGACATTTCTTTTTATCTTGTATCTTCTTCTAAAAATTGTTTTCATGAACAAAAAAAAAAAAACAAGGAATCAAATCTTAAATTTAATAAACTCTAGGCTTTCACATGAAAGTATTAAAAAAATTATATTATTCTTTATTTAGTAATTTAGCTCAACTGTGTTTTAGTATTGAGTTGAACTAAAATATTAAATGAAAAATAACATGATTTTTTTAATACCTGCATGTGGACGCTTAAATTGAATCATCCTATATAAGTTTCTGCAAGGTATATACTGCACACTCACTCTAAATACTTTTCCAATCAAGTATAATTATTGAATTGTTCATCTATTATAATGCAATAAAAGATCTGACACTGTTTTGAATTCACTTTCACAATTCTCTTTTCACTCCATAAACCACAAATATTTTTTCTAGTTAAAAATGTTCAAGAAATGATTTGATCATTTTTGATTATTACTTATGTGTACTTCGACGACAATACCACTATCTTCAGAGCCCAAGATACGTAAAAATCTTAATAAAAAAAATCAGCGTTTTTGTACCTCAGTGCTACTCTTCCGATGATTCTATCGCTATTGAAATGCGTATAAACAACAATCAAAAACGATAAAATCGTTTGTTGAACATTTTTGACCAGCAAAATTTTTTGTGGTTTGTCATATGAAAAAAAGTGAATCTTTGTTTTTTTTTTTTCAATATTAATATTTCATTTACAAACTGATTGGAGATTTTCAAATATTGCAAATTTCTCTCCTTTTAATACAGGTTATTTATAAAAATTAAATAAAATTACCATTTTATTATTACATTCATTATAAAATATATATTTTCTAGATTTTTAAATTTATAAGTATTCCAATTTGTTGCAAATGTAAAATACTAATAACTATTCAAAAACTTCATCAATCTATGTTAAATCTAGGCTCTATTGCTAACGTTTCTATTTCTCGACGAAAAACATTTTGTTCCTTAGTACACTTTCAGCTTCTACAAACTAATCTTTTTATCACAGATTTACTATAAACTTTCTGGTATGTAATGTTAGTTGAAATTTATGTTCAACTGTAATGTTAGAGGAAAATCTTGTACTAGAAACAAACAGTTCTCATGTGTAATCTGCCTTATTTAGTACAGATTTCGTTAAATCTTCGAAATGATCCTAATTTTATCAAATTTGTAACTTACAGAGAAAGGTTATTTCATTCAATTTATTTCAAATATATTCTATATATTTTTTGTCTTTAATTATACGCTTTATTGTTTTTAAATGTTCCTTTGAAGTTGATAATCAACGTTATCCATTTTACACATTAATTTGTTTCGTATATTTTATATTTGAAAGTGATAGCGAATTTACCACTTCAAAGGAATAATTAAAATATATATAAATATAAAATTGGGTTTATGCAGGAAAAAGAATTGACTTTATTATCGTTTTGAAAATTGTTCCATGTAATAAAAATCTACATAATTTCAAAGAAGGTTTTATATATGAAAAAATATCGAATCGTGAACTATATTTTTATTTTTTTTAGCTTGAAAAATTAAGGTGTGAATTGTATGCGGAATATTAAGATTTATTTAACGGATACATTTTTCACTCGCCATTCAACCATAAATTTTTGTTTAATTAAAATGATTCATAATTGATTATAGAACATTTTTAATTGCTGCTTATAAGAATTTCGATGTCAGTTCCATCATTTCAGAGTATCAAGTACGGACAAATTTGGAAGAGGGGTCAAGAGAATCTGTAGAATTTTCTATTCTTTACCGTTTCGAGAATAATATCATCGATCAATGTAAATGAGCTAATCATTTATTGAACTTTTTGTACACAAACATTTTTTGTGATTTGTGATCCAGAGACAATCTCCTTTCTAAAAGTGATAGCCACAATTTAAGAACTATTTTTTTAATAGGATAAATATTAAATGTAAAATTTTATTTTTTGCTAGAAAATCATACAAACTATCGATAGGAATTTATTTGTGCAATATTCAGATTTACAGTTTTTAAGAAAATCATTTAGTCCATTAATTGGTATTTTCTCCAATTGATAAGAAATTTAAATCAAAACTGATAAGAAATTTATTCAAAATATTGTATTCACTAAAGATTTAAAGTAGAAAAAGAGTTACACATTTTAACATTGTATTTTGTTGTCAATTTTTATAAACTTTTCCAATGAAAATTTTTTGGCTTACAGTATACACGGATTATTTGTGTGTATAATTTGTTAATTTCTGTTATTTGTTAGTGTAGGAGCGAGTGTTAGCGAGCGGGGGGAGCGATGTAAGGGTTGTTTTCGTATGTTGTTTTCAAAGAACGAAGAAATTTTTTTTGTTTAAAAGAATATCAAAAATTAGAAGACACGACATTATATCTTCATGGAGAATAGTTTCGATGTCGTAATTTGAACCCTAGTTTTATATCGATTCCACAAATAAATTATTTTCTTAGTTCATAGACAACCTTTTTCTAATCAAAAGTATTCAACAAATGATTGTCGATCATCTTTAATTGTCGTTTATACTTAATTCAATGGCGATGCCATGTGAAAGTTAATTTAACCGCAGTGACAAAATTGTATTCAAACCATTTGTCGACATATGAATTAATAATCTCAATGTGGTATTCAGAATATCACCTGGTTGTTGACAAAAAAAAAATTGTCACAAGTACCATGAAAAGAAATGTCTTAAATATTAATGTCAGTTGTCTTGAACAATATTTAAAAATAAAACTCCAAAAAAAAAATGAGCCGGCAGATCGATAAGAAACGCGAACGAAAGTTGGCGAATAATGTTGGACTTTTCGGCGGAAAAAAATACAGCTGTCATGATAAATGCCGACAGATTAAGCTTGACAAGCCATGCGGCAAAGATGAACGATAATTCCTTGATACGTGTGGCACGCAGCTATTTCGAAAGTGCTTCGTGGAGTCGTAGCAACGGAGCTCCAGGACACGATGATTACTCACTCACGCCTTTTTACTGATTCTATATAGCTCGATAAGCTCGGTTAAAAATCGTGAGATATGTTACCGTTCAAGGAAAGAAACTTCATTTGTAAATGAAGAAATGTAGAGAGCGCTTTATGTCATAAAATATTCTCTCGTTGAAATAATCTTCGGAAGTGCTCTGTCCTACAGGCTTTTTTAATGTTACAAAAAAAAATAAGTTGTTTGGTACGTACGCAAGAGATGCAATAACAGAAAGTGCATAGATTTGACATCATCATTAATCATGTAGTAGTAGAAGTATTGTTTAAGTATCAAACTGTATGATTTTTTAATAGAAGCTTTTTTTCTACTAGGGAAGTGCTTTATTAATGAGGAAAACATTTCGAAATTAAAAACAATCGTTCAGTGGTTGAAAAAAACATTTAAACTATTTTCTTTACTTCACAAAACAGTTCTATTTTTTATTTATTCTTTCAAGTCAATAATGTTTGAACTGATGCGAATATAATTTATAAACGGAAGTTAAAAGGTGATTAGTCAAGCAATAAATACAATATAATTTCTTTATTAAATTTAAATTATTTTAGAATTAGCATAGTTCAATTTTTTCGATTTTAATTTAAATGAAGACATATGAATTATTCAGGAATCAATTTTTGTCAGCAATTAATACATTAGCCAATCGCTGAATAAATAGTCATTAGAAATCAAATATTTTTAGTATAACTAATTAATTTATCATAACTAAAAAAATGCTATTTCCAACTTACAATTTTTAACCCAAAAATACCACGATCTAACAAAGTTTAATGATAAATCAAGATTTTTTAAATCGATTTTTTGACACAAAATATGTTTATTATAGAAAATGAGAAAAATTGCTCTTCAAATCTTAATTTTCTGCAATTTTTTAAAATTGAACCGAACCATTGATTGTGTGTTATAATATTATTGATATTGATTTGTGTGTAATAATTATTAAAAAGGTATAATTAAACGTAACTATTTTTAGTATTAGTTCTAATACCATTATTGTTAACAATTCTATTTTTTTTTATTAAATGAGAATTATTTTATAAGGAGTATAGTCGCGTTTTTCAGAGTAACTGAGAAAATGTATTAGGTTAGTAGGAAAATAATTGCGGTTTTTGTTTTTTGAATTGTAACTTCATTTTTTTTCAATGGAAGTGTCATTTCATCGTGTTCATGTTAATATCATTTTAAAGTCCATTTTTCGATCCTTATTTTAATAACATCGACTGGTTTTATTACTAATTTTGTTTTAAATTGGGCTATTGAACTAAAGATGGAATAAAAGCAAATAAGATCATTTTTGTATGAATTCAAAATGGGTAGTAAATCAGCAGAAACTGCTCGTACACTAACCGATGCTTTTGGTGTGGGTACGTTAAGGAATGTATAATGCAATGATGGTTCCAAAAATTTCATGTTGGGGACGAGAATGTTCAAGATGAAGAAGGTCGCGGGCGTCCTTCTTCTGTTTACAACGACTAACTGAAGACAATAGTTGAATCAGAACCACGCACAACAATTCGAGAGCTTGTACAAAAGTTAGGCGTTAGTCATCCAACACTTCTGGACAACTTAAAATATCTAGTAAAATAAAAAAAAGAGAAAAATGTATACGAATTTGAAAGTCAACTTATTTTTCTACCAACTTAATCAAATATTTAAAAACTGGTTTTTAGCTATAATCTATATATTATCTAATCACTAAATGAACGAATAGCACAATATAAGACAAATTATTCAAAAAGACCAAAAACACTGGGATAAGTATAATTCAATCAATTTAGGTCAACAGAGAAAGAAGAATATTTGATATATGATCGTTAATATAAGACTGAGAACACAGATTGGAATAAAACATATTTAGGTCCATATGAATAAAGAACTCATATGGTTGCTTATTTTTATTAATATGAGATTTAAAGGGAAAGAAAATTGTGTAAGTAAAATGGACTAATTTTTTGCCATTAACTCGTAGAGCTATAGATATTTAAAGTATAAAATTTTAAATTGAAGTCATTATATATATATATATATATATATATATATATATATATATATATATATATATATATATGTGTGTGTGTGTGTGTGAAAGAGAGAACATACTGTTTATGAAAAAAGAACGTTAACGAAAATATTAAAAATAAAACACTAAAAATCTAGTCAGGACAAACACAACGAACGGCTAATAATTTACACTGTTTAACAAGCTGTAGACTTGTTCGTAAAGCCAATGTAAATAACGTCATAACTTATATGCATTCATAAAAAAAATTAAACTAACGTATTATTTTTACATGAAAACAGATGTCGGTCTGGAATTTCCAGTAAACTGTTTTTCAGTGGAGCTAAAAATTTGTAAATAGTGAATTCACAGATATTTTTTTTAATAGCTAGTCTCAAAAATGTTGAAACAATCGTTTCGACAGCATTCGTCAAAATATAATAAAAGTATAATGACGCTGTATAAGAAAAGTGACACAAGTTAAAAAATTCTATTAGATAATTAACTCTGGAAAATAATCGTTACATTGTATATTTTATATAAAAACAATCAGCAATTGTATTTTACAATAAGAATAATTGAATGAATAAAATCGACAAAGCCATGTATTCTTTACAAATAGGATATCTTTATCCTGCTTGTTTTAATTCTAATGAATCTGTCCTTGAGTAGTAATCTATCAATAGTTTCGATTCTTGTGTCATCTTCAGATAGCTTAAAAGTTGAAACTAGCTTTGAAAGAAGATTACTAATCAAATGACTCTTCAGGACTAAAACCAGTAGAACAAAACACAAACGTCATCAGGAATTTAAAACAGATATTTATCTGTAAAAAATATTTAAATTCTCTCATGAAAAATCGTATTTTTCTTCTTATGCCAAATGGATAAAACATGGATCTATCATTACACACCTGAATAGAAGCAGTGGATGACTGGTGAAAGTGCATCGAAGAAGGCGAAGACTGTTTTGTCGGCTGGGAAGGTGATGGCTACTGTTTTTTGGGATTTCCGAGGAATCATCCTGATCGACTACTTAACGAAGGGAAAAACGATAACAGGAACCTTTTATGCAACATTGTTGAACCGTTTGAAAGAAGAGCTAAACCAAAAACGGTTAAAATTGCCGTACAACAAGTCTAAAACATATACTTGTACTTCTTTTTACAAAAATCGAAGGATTCGAAAAAAATAATCAATAGAATTTAAAATAAAGTGGAACAAGACGGACACTAAATAGAAATATTAAAATACAAAAATAGATTGAGTTTTTTTTTGTATAAAGTTTTAACCAATATTATTCATGTATTATGATTGATTTTAAATATTATTCAATTTGAATATTTTGATAATTTCGGACAGTGAAATTTATGAATTTCACTATAGAGAAACTAATTAAATTTCTTTTTTATAACAGACATTTTTGTTATAAACGTGTTTATATTTAATTGAAATCTTTTAAGAGTAAAAATACTGTAAGGTGAATTTTTAATGATAATAAATCTAATTATTCGACAATGAACTGTTAATAAAATATCTCTAATAAAGTGTCAGGCAGGATTATGGAAATATTTTGAAAGATTGTGTTATTTTTTTATAATAATTTTCAGTTAAATACAGTAGCGCTTTATCCTATTATGAGCAAAAAGAGCAATTGCCTGTAGCCTCCACCAAGAGGGAGGCCCAAAACCAATCTTTTATAAACTCATTACTGTTGTACAATTCTGTAAAAGGGGGTTACCTAATTCACATTTGCCCATGAGGCTATAATGCGCCACTGTGTAAATATTATTCATAGTTTGGAATAATTTTCAATATTTGTTTAAGTTAAATAAGTCGACACGTACGCGTAGTCACATGAATGAATTTGATTGTAAAGGGAAAAGTATTTTTTTAAAAAAATGTTTGTTATAAAATTTAGATTTTATTTAAATCTTTTAGTAATAAAAATACTGCACGATTTTTTTAATGATGTTAAATTTAATTAATAAAAACAACAATGAACTGAGCACGAAACCAATGATGAAAAAGAATCAATAGATCTCTCTTGAACTTTAATCCAGTTTGGTGCAAGAACATTTCACGTAACAGAAACGGGAGATCTGATGAACCAGATATATGTACATACTATCACCAGTAAAACAGTACTCGCACGCACTGCAACAAAAATGTCACATACCAGAGACAATAAATACCTAAACCACGCAAAGTTGTGAACGTTGTCTTTTTTATCGCAGGCCACACAGGTAAATACGTATTTATACCATAACGATGTAACCCAGACCTTGGTTGGCTGTTGGCTTTTGGCTGGCTGGCTGCTGCTGCTGCTGGTAGCTGCCGGCAATATTTTCTCGGTATTAGTGTACATACACATGCGACAGAGATACGGTACGATTGTTTACGGAACAGAGACACGAACGCATCTGAAGATAATATGTAAATACGGGTGGTTTTACGGGGAAATGCAATGCAGCGTGCAACGCGCGTTTGACTCCATTGAACGTTGACTTCGAACGTCACGACACAAGAACAGAGATGCAGACTTGTGGTAAGATTCTTGGCTTATTTATTGCTCTCGTACGTGATTCATCGACGAGATAGGCAACTTACATTGAGTATAAAAAGTTAACATATTGTGTTGTGTATTATAGGTTTCAGAGATTCCACACGGTTGATAAAATTATAGGATCGTATAACTTTTTTCAGTTTATATATATATATAGTTAAGCGCATGTTCGTGTGTTGACATATATGACAGTTTATACAAGAAACAAAACTTGAATCAGAAAAATGACATATCTCAATAGTATTAACATCAAAGACAGAAAAATACAAGATAAGAAAACAATAATGAAGTATGCAGAGTTTATACACCTTATTAGACTTTACTTAGGGTTATTATACCTTATAAAGACGTTTCAGAGTATTTTGATGTTTTATTATACATTTTTTTTTATATTTTACTCGCACTCTCTCATACAAATATAAAAGAAATTATTGTATTTAAAATAAAACACTTCATACTGTTTCCATTTTACACTATGAGTGAATTCATTTTCACCGACTAATTTTGATCAGAGATGTTCAATAATTGATTAACTATTTTTAATTATGGCTTATATATATATATATATATATATATATATATATATTATATATATATATATATATATATATATATATATATATATATATATAGATAGATAGATAGATAGATTGTGAGAACAATTCCACCATGTTTAGACTGTTCAAATACAGAAAATCTAGTAAAAAGATGCTGTAAGTATTTTTATGGTTTGCGTGGCAAATGAAAATTCATTTGTGAGAGAAAAAGCTAATATATATTTCTATATTTGAAAGGTAAAGATAGATAATTATTTTTTTCATTTGATTTACATGTTGTAGTGTCTGATATCTCTTATAATTTATGTAGCATGAAAAGAAATGTTAAATTGACATTGAAAGAATGTATTGAAATTTTTATTCATATATTTTAATATATTAAAAATGTCTGTAAACATTTATTTCTTTTAAAAAAAGTCTCTGTCACATGGTTTGGGAATGATAGCATAGCTCTGGAAATGTATATACCTGCAATCAAAAAGGGATCAATAAACAATTGTTAGAACATGTCTTAACCGTTTGGAGCCGTGGAGGTTGAAAGGTTTCTAGCATTTATTAACAGATATTTTTCAATTAATTGTACATTCTTGTATTTAAAAAAAATTTGCAAATTTTTCGGTTACAGGAAAAAATATGTTAATTCAGGTTAGATATTACACATTTTACATCTATCTGGTATATCGTGAAAAATCGTGTATAATATTCAGGGAAACATAAATCTCTTGATTGGAAGCAAATAATATAATAGCAAATCCATAATTGGAAGCGAAGAAAATGATTACAATTCGAACATTTGCAGGTATAACATTACTGTTGAATGTGAAAAAATTTGAAACAAGTGTGTACAAAACAGTTTCACATCGGTCATATCTTGTACCCGGACGCAGTCTTGAAATTTTTTTATACGCTATTTTCCAATAATGAACTTTTGTAAAAAAAATATTATTCAACCCAGTTCTCAAGTTCACAATTTTTATAGGTTTTCAAATGAAAAAACTGCGATTTTTCTGATTTTTGGACGGCTATAATTTTTTTTAATGAAAGAGTTATAAATTTAGTCTCATTAAAAGGATACTAGTTACCTTCGAATATATCATCCAAAAGATAGCGCTCTGAGACCATAGTTTCTTTGGAAAACAACACTAGACTCCTAGATCCACACCTGGCTTCAAAGAGTGAATCAGAAGAAATGATTGTGTTATTTATGAAAGAATGGCTAATTCATTTGTGAAAGTACAATCTTTTTATTGAAATACGTATTCAATTATTAAATCAGCAAATATTTAAAATATGCAATTAATTATTCTTTGAATGCAAAGTTTTGAAAATAATATGACTAATGGTTGGATAGATACTTACATAACTTAGTTGGATGTACTTACACAAGCATAAATTATGGCAGAAATATGTTAAAAAATTCCACCGAGCACAATCAATAAGAACAGCTATAAGTGATATTGTTTTATTTTGACACAAAGGAAATCTGATACTGGAAACATTCACTTTCACAAATGAATATTATTTTTCTTGAACGCATTTCCAACAGTTTGGAATGTACAATAATTGATTGTTGAAACATTTTATTGTTTCTTACAGACATTTCAATAGCGATGCCAATTCCCACAAAGAGTTAACATCTGAACGAATAAATAATACTAACAAGATTTAAATACATATCTATAAAGTACAATCAGGTATATCTATTTGAATAAAATTCAGATAAATTTTTGAATAAACATTCTAATAAATTATTATCACCAGCTATAAATTGGATATATCTGTAATTATTGAACTAAGTTTAAAAATATCTCATATGAGTGCATATATAATTTGTGTACGTATGTATGTATAATCTTGACAATAATAAAAATATAACCAGAATAACGAGCAAATAACTCCCATCAAGTAATATTAAAACCGACACCTGAGTGTAAATAATTAACAAAAAAAATACCAATTTCACAATATTCATAATTACACACGTGTCTGCATACACATGTAAATCGTATGTGATATTTGAATATATTTACATTAAAACTATAATTAATACAAATATATATTTGTCATTCGATTGAGTATTACAAGAAATAAATACATTCTAGGCGTAAATAATAACAAGCATTAACTTAGACAAGTCACGCAGGTGTACACTCTTCTATTACCTATTTAACGATGTGTTACTTAAACTATTTTCTTCGATTTATTCAAGTAGAAATATACGTTTATATACAAATACACACACACACACACACACATATATATATATATATATATATATATATATATAATGTACTGTAGAACTCGTGTTTAAAATTATAATATATTACAGACTTGTATGGCGAGTGAGTATATACCATCTGGATACATAATTGCTGAATTTAATAAGAAATGATAAAAAATAACAATAAAATTATTTTTTTGAACAAATTACGAATAATACACACTTTTTAAATTAACTACAATGTAAAATAAATAATATTTCTAGTTCAAAAAAAATATTAAAAGGTTACTTTCAAACAATTGTACATTTATTTAATGTATTAGGTATAAAAATAATTTGATGCACTTGAATTAAATCAGTTATAATTCTTGTTTAAGTTAAAATATTTTCCCGCCATTGTAGGATTTTGAAATGCTAACATTTTTTTAAAAAAAAAGTATATATATTTGCCAAACAGCTGGCATAATCTCACAAAACAATAGTGAACACGGTGACGTCCGGAAAGCACTATATTAGGCATTGCATGTTTTTCTCATTGCAGTTGAAAAAAATGCTGATGAAGCCATGGAATTATTTATTCATTTTTGGGAAAAATTGTTACGCATAAAATATGTAAAAAATCCTAAAACAATGGAACGGGTCTGAAAATGCATTAAGACCGTCAACTCAAAGCCGCTTAATTTTTTTCGATAAGTGATTCGTCAGTTATCCGACAAATAGAGCAAAATTATACAAAATAATTAAGGATATTTTGAAGACTGAAATGTATTCAATGTTTCTGTAAACATTCTGTATTAAAAAAAGGCATCGAATTTATTTATACATCTAATATTTGATGGTTCTCTCCGAAATTTTAAAAAGTTTAATAAATATCTACAATTTAAGGTAGAAAAGTATTTTTAACAAATTAATTCTGTTTTATCCAATGAACCACTTAAAAAGTCTGACCAAACATATTCAATAAATCATCATTAATGATTTTTATTATTACTTTCATGTATTTCGATAACAATCATTTTCAGTGTATAAGTACAGAAAAATCTAGAAAAATGAACTAAATCGGAATTGACATAAAACGGTGTTCCTTATAATATACTTCTATAATATGTAATTTTTTAAAAATGTATTTTACATTTTTTAAATTCCATTTTTTTATTTTAATAAAATCAACTTCAAGCTTTGGCCCGGGAGCCGCATATGTAACACCATTAATCTAGATAAAATGAATTTCAATTATGAAATCTTCTTCATTTTTATTACAAACGTAAAAACTTGCGATATTCATGTCTGATACTATCGAAGATATGTATCTATGCGGATTTTTTTTATATTATAAAAAATATACTATACAATAATTATATAGTTGTAAACATTAATAATAGTAAAACGTATATAAAATAAATTATTTATTATTTATGAAACATTACAAATGCAAATAACAATAAATTTAAATGATGTTTTTTCTCCTTTCTTTACTAATCAGTGTGTCATATATATATATATATATATATATATATATATATATATATATATATATATATATATATATGCGTGTGTATGTATGTGTGTGTGTGCTTTTTTTAATAAATATAAAATATATATTTAACTACCGAAACGAAACACATAAAACAAATATAATGAACATGTTGTAAAACTTGTATGTAAATGGAAATGTGATTTAAAAAAATATATCGCAAGCAAATATCTTTATTGTCCCACCACACATTCTATTAAAAAAATATGTTTTGATGTTTAGTGATGTTGTAATTTTAATGAATAGCAAAATTCCATCAAATGGGAGTACTGGAATTTTTTAAAATGTACATTTAAACAAAAGCAATAAAATCGTTCCAGACTGGTACATAGTAATTCTTCAATGCAAATAATAACTTGTATGGAAAGAACACTACGGGTAGAGGATAGAATCACGACACATCCATATGATAATGAGTGTGGTGACTATACAGTGATTCATGGAAACGTATCCACTGCGTGGTGGCTGAGGGTGCGTCTTGTGCACGACCCACACACAGTACTTTACACACAGAACCACAAGAATCGTTCGCGAGCAATACCTGTTTTGTTAAGCGTATTAGCGATTCAGATAATTCGATAAAAATGACTGGTGGACAACTGTTTTTAAGATTTCTGTGCTGTTCACCGTGCACGCCCATGCATTACTATCATCCGTACGACGGTGTTTTAAGCGTTTTGTAATTAATTCCGTACGGAGATGTCTGCTTATGATAAAATAAAACGTTTTTGGTTTATGACACGTTTACCTTGATTTTATGACACCCTTGTTATGTTGTTGCTGTAAACATATAAATGTGGTACATTCGATGTTCATTAATTGGTGTGCATTTTTATTGGTGAACTATTAAGTGTTTGTTTTTTATTATTTACTTTTTTTCGTTCTGTTTATAACCGGAAAAATGTTACTGATTACATAGACTGTAATTGTACTTTAAATAGGTAATTGACATTAAATTACATACATGGAAACATTTCTTGTATAATACTGAAACTTTCTTTAAAACCGTTACATAGTAAAAATAAATGATTCAAGCATTCCGATGTGAATGATCGAATACTTGAAACAATTAACTCTCACTATATTCATCATCAAACAATTAATTATTGATATACGCATAAAAAATGAAAAGAAGGAACGATAATTGACGATTGGCCCAAGAATAATAATATAATAAAGTCAGTCTTAATTAATACTTAATAGTTATTTTGAAAATAAACTATCACGTTAAAACGTTTAGTTTGTTATTCATGATAAAAGTAAGTCTAATCAACAAATATGTAGGTATAACACGGCTATAAATCAATTTTTTACTACCCTGTAAACCATATAATACTTTTCATAATCAAAAATATTCATTATTATCAATTTTGATTGCTCCTTATATGTTTTTCAATATAGTCCAGCGTATCTGGCTGGAATATAGCATCAGAATGGATAATCTAATCTTGATTGAGGAATTGTGAGGGAGGAGGATTTGTCTAGAATATAGTTATATTTTTGTGAACTATAAGACCTTACGCTGTCGCGACCAACGCGAAAAAAGGGTTAAATTCCATTTTTTTAAAAAATATCTCGCTTCCTGTTCTAACTACAAAATAAATTAAAAAAAAACATTTTGTAAAGAATTTAATTGTCTACAACTTTGGTTCTGATACTTTTTTCGTGCGATGAATATTTTTTATTTATCGCAACAAAACTGGTAAAGTTTTTTGCATCTTTCTCCTTTGTCGTTCGTTGAACGCTTAAGACAGCCATTAACAAAGTTATAGAGGATGAAAAAGTCTACAACTTTCATACTAAACATTTTTTTGTGTGATAAATATTTATTATTTAAATCACTGAAAAAGGCCCCCTATACTTACTCCACTAAGCTAAAAAAATTTTCTAATCAAAAATGATCAATAAATTATTATTATTGATCATATTTGGTTGTAAAATTTTCTGTACCTTGAACAATCTGATAATGAAAGCAATGCTGTTGATGTGTTGAACAATAATCTAATCAATGAACAATAATGATTTATTAAAAATATTTGATCAGAATGTGTTTTTGTAGTTTAAAAATAATTCATTTATGATGGATAACTTATTTTATTTTTTTCTGTTGTTAAAATTGTAATCTGTGTTATTTTTTTAATTTAAAGATACTATTTAGAATTTGAAGCCTCATTTTTAATTTATTGTTTAACAGATTTATTTGTAATATAAATAAAAAAATATTATATTTATATTAACCAAATAGCTCCACCTCCTACTCGCTACAGTCGCCGACCCCGAGTAGCTGCGCTGGTTCAATAATAATCTAAAATAATCATTAACGTTAAACTTCAATCGTTATTGTTCGGCTGAAGTCGGAAACAGTCGAAACTCTATGAAGAATATGATGAAGAAAGGGGTGTAGAGGTAATAGGAAAACAAAAAAATTTCTTGACATTAATCAGTGTAACGGATGGAATATTTTTATTATAATAGAGAGGTAATATAATCGATTAATCCAAAAATTACAATGCAATCATCGAAATAGTCGATTTTTTGTCATCGATTCAAATCGGCCCATTTCACATAGAAATAATATATTTTTTTAAATAATTCATTAAAATATTAATTTTTATCGTGATATAAATTAATGTTAATTTCCTTTCAACCAATACTCCTTTATACAAATACTATGAAATCGATTATACAAATTAATTATAATCTGTTTAATATTGCAAATTGGAATACAACTATTTTAATGTATATATATATATATATATATATATATATATATATATATATATAGGGGAAAATAGAGAAAGATAATAATAGTTGAGCGATTTCCTCAAATTTATGACTAATAAATTCGAATCCAGGCTAATAGTCTGTTATTATTCACAAATTCAACTTGGTAACCGTTTAATTAAATACGTTTCCTGTTATCTAACATTTCCATATGAATAATAATATTTAGAAGTAATTCGTTTTCTATGTAAATTAATACATTTTTCTTCTGTTTCAGAACTGACAACAATGTTAAAGGTGAGTTTCGTTATTATTAAACGGTCTTTTATTATTTAGTTGTTTTTTTATTATTTAGTTTTTTTTTTTATTTAATTATTTCTTTATAGAAAAAAGAAACACAATAGATAATTGTTTTCATTTTCGAATTTAACATACATACAATTTTATTTCAATTATTATAGAAAGTTGGTATAATTTTTCATAATTAAATAGAATGTATTCAAAAATAACTACGAATGAAGATTGAAAATGGTACGTGTACGTGTGTAGAATTGTAACATATTTCTATATAATCCCATTTCCGTAAATCAATCACAAATATGGAACAAAAACAGTAACAGTACAAATAATCCATCACTTACTCCAAAAAACACACTGATCGATTATTAATTTATACGTATTGTACTACACATACATACAAAGACGAATCTTGACTTTTGTAAACTGCAGTTGGTTGGTTGGCTTAAGAGTCAAAAGACAAGGGTGTTTCTGACATCTCAGACCCTTACAAGAACCATATTGAAAGACGGATAGCCTGTCTAGTAATGGACACACTCAAATATAGACCATAACATAGTTTTGTGCACAATATGAGATTTCTGTTTGTGAACGCTTTTAAATGTGCCATAATTGATCACTTCATATACAGAATACATATTGTGGTATGGAGTGGACTCTGTTCGACACGCAACTCTTAATTCTTAACTATAAATGTTTCATTCGTTAAGTGTATATGTATAACCCAAGGGTTGACGTTTTGCGTACTGAAAAAAGGATATTATCTGAATGACTGAACGATTGACGAGACGGTGATAAGTTAAAACGTTTTTTCTTTCTTAGCATTCTTACAAATACATTATACATATATACATATATACATATATACATATATACATATATACATATATACATATATACATATATACATATATACATATATATATATATATACACATCTACTACACATACTGAATATATATGAGCATTTGTTTGAATTTCACTTTGACAAAAAGTTGTTTGACAAAAATAAATTATATAATAAATATTTCATGAAAGTTACTATACTTTTTAGTAAACATGATTTGAAAGGCGTGTGTTCAATTAATAAAAATCGATTAATTAATTTTTTAAATTGTTAGAATTGACATATACTATTAATCTTATAGACAATGTAGGTGTAACGATAGCTTGCCATATATATAGCAACAAAACATTCAATAGGAATCTGCATTTTTATTGGTCATTAAAAATACATTGTGTATATATATATATATATATATATATATATTCACTTTTATTTCAAAATACTACACTAGTCATTTGATTTCCTAATAATAAATTAACATTTGGTCAAAAAATGTATGAACAGATGGCACCAGGCCTATGCTAATCGCCTCACGGTCGTAGCAACTGTTCTGCAAACTATTAATGCAGTGGCGCTAGTAGGAGGTCGGTATTACTAAGCATAAGTTTTAAAAATTCTTTTGTTACCCATTTTACCAAATAATTAGAAAAGAAGTTTATTACAGGAAGTGTAGAAATAGGTGCCCTAATTAAGAAGAATCCGGAGAAATGTGTAAAAACCTACCTTACCGACCTCGTTTTTCCGGATTTTTATTTAATAAAATTTCAATTCAATTCTACAAGGTAGAGTAGGTAAATGAACAAAACTAATACGTTATTGCGTTGAATTAATAGATTGTATTCATATATAAAGTAGAAACAGTATACACATTTGAATTGTTACTAATATACAGAATGGGAAATAATTTCAAGTAACACAGAATTTCCAGACATTTTTGTACTAAACAAAATCAACAAACATTTCGCTTACTATTCGAGATTTAGGTTAGTTTCAATGTTCACATAAAGAATGAGTGCGACAAGAGCGAACAGAGGAGTGAGAGAGGTCTGAGATCCAACCTTTTGGTAATGTCGCCTGACTGTATTTATATTCCCTAGCCAGAATGAACAATATAAGATGGACTGGATGGCACTATGATGTGCAGTAAAATTTTTGTAAACGATTCTGATTCGTTGGTTGAAATTACTGATAGTTTACATTTCCATTTCTTTCAAAAAATTCAGCAATTTTGTTTTAATGCTTTCTAGATTCTTATTATTTTTATTAGGCTGGTAAGAAAATAATTGCGGTTTTTCTTTTGTGAATTCTAACCTTAATTTTTTTTTAGTGGAAGTGTCATTTCATCGTCTTCATTTTAATATCATTTTAAAGTGCATTTTTCGGTCTGTATTTTGGTAATATTAACTTTGGTTTTATTATTAATTTTGCTTCAAATTGGGCAATTAAATTAAAGATGGAAAAGGAGCAAATAAGAGTAATTTTTGTATGAGTTCACGAGTAGTACAGCAGCAGAAACTGTTCGTATACTAAAGGATGCTTTTGGTATGGGTACTGTTAAGGAACGCACAATGGTGGTTCCAAAAATTTCGTGCTGGAGATGAGAGATTAGAAGATGAAGGTCACGGGCGTCCTTCAGTTCATAACGACCAAGAGAAAGCGTTAGTTGAATCAGACCCACGCACAACGATTCGACAGTTTGCATAAAAGTTAGGAGTTAGTCATCCAACAGTTCTAGACCATTTAAAACCACTTAAATTAAAAAATGTACATGAATTTGAAGGTCATAAACCGCATTTATTATTCTACCAGCCTAATAAGATATCTATGTTGCTCAACTGTGTTTTCATTTCTTCGAGTAGAAATTTCTCAACTAACGAAGTTTTAAAAATTAATAATGTATTCCGATTAGTACTATGCTAAGGAAAAAAATATAATCATGACATTTTACGTCATTTACCTAGAAAATTTGATAAAAATACTATCTGAAATGTAAATGAAAACAAATAGATGTTTCGTCGCAATAATCCATAGGGTTTGAACATTATGATTATTTATTTGAAATTAAACAAAGTGTGCATAACAATGTCATATGCATATTAAGTCGAATCGCAACATTAAATTAAATCTTTATTGCAATTCAATAACATGTTATATATATATATATATATATATATATATATATATATATATATATATATATACACATACATACATAAATACACTGATATAAGGTTATCTGAGGTTAAATATATAATTTTTATTTTTTTATTTTTAAGAAAATATTTTTCCCAGTTCTTAGAAATAATATTTTTATAAACTATTTATACAGTCATTTCTTTAGATATATAAATATATGCACAATTAATCAATTTATTTATAGATGAACTTGTTACTAGAAGTTTGTTTTTTAATGACAATATTTAATTTTTCAAGATAAGCAGGAAATACAGATAATGTGTTATTTAATGCATTTACAATGATATTAAAAATATATTCATAGATTTTAATATTTAATATTATATATTCCTAAGATTTAATATTTTCAATATTCCTTTTATCACAAAAATAGTTTTATGACTGGCTAAATTCACTTTCAGAAATGTTTTTTTTTAATTCTTCCACAAACTTATAAAAAATGTCTAATCAAAAATGTTAAATAATTGGCTATTGATCGTTATGATTGTACCTTATGAGTATTTCGAAGACGATAGCATGATTTTCAAAACACTGAGAACTTAAGGTAGAGAAAAATCTGTTTTATAATAAATAGGAATTTATTTTATCAGTATGTGGATATATATATATATATATATATATATATATATATATATATATATATTAGGAATATAATTCATAAAAAGTGTTCATTTATTTTTTGTATACGATTTAAATTTCAAATCTACGACAGTCATGCTTATAGCGAGCTTGTTTGAAGTATATTAATATCAAAATTCATTTTAATGCGACTTTATTCTGAAAAACTAATTTATAAATCTTGTAGGTATTTACTTATACTAATTCAGGTATTCATGTTTCATAATTATCATTTTCTAAAAAAAAGTGTTTTTTACTAACACAAAAATATTTATATGATCAATTGTTCTGAATATTAATTTGATTTTATTGTATTAATCAAACTGATGTCAACTTTCTTCGAAAAGTACTACAGTTGTATTTAAATGTAAATTTAATATAATTTTTGTTGAGTATCTATTATAAAAATCATATTTTGAGTAACGACTTAAATGTTTTATTTATAATTTTATTGCCTGTAAATCTTTTCTTTAACTTCTCAATGTCTTATTGACATTCTAAATCTCTTAAATTCACAACAATCAAACTTCAAACGAGTAAACACACTGTACAGTTTTAAATCTCATAAAACAGTGAATTTATCAAATCCATCTGTACGTCTCACGAAGAATGAAAGAATAAAAAAAAGACTAGAACGTTTTCTTAAACGTCACCGACTCGAGATTACTTATAATTTCAACTCTTCCGCTAATGCCTTTGACAACTCGTTCCTAGAAATAAACAAATTCTCGGCATCAATTACAGCGCGTCGCGCGCTCTAGAAAAAGTCGAAAACGAGGAAAAAGATAATTTCGAGCGACCTTAAACCTTCGAAAGAGGAAAAAACACGTTAGACAAAAACCATGTGTGGCCCAAAAGGGATTTAAAAATGTAGTCGGTCGTCGTATATACGCATGTAGAGCAGCAGTGATTTATATAAATAATGAAACCCCGTTGTTGCGACGGTGTAGGTGAGCGAAACAGCATGCTCCATTTCCTTTTGCAGTAAATATTTCACCGGCCGAGGATGTCTGTCAGGCGGACGGGAGTTTTTCGGTACGATCGTTGTGTTGTTGTGGTAGTGTGGAGACGAGGGCCGTTTCCTTCGTTCTCAGCTTGACGCTAGTCCTGTTTCTGCCATGCATGTGTTTATTTATTTGTATGTTGTTGATAATGATGCTTCGCACATTTTTACAAATTTTTTTTTCTATTTACATCACACTCTCTCCAATATACACACATGTGTATTGGATATATATATATATATATATATATATATATACATACATACATACATACTTATACACAAAAAGAGCAATCATACGACTCATTAAATGAACTCATCTCTTGACATTTTTTACTATGTAAAATTTTATTAATTTACATTGTTTAAATACCAAAATCTAAAAAAACGTGTCTGTTTTCTTATACATACTTTCACAATGACACATTTTAATCATATGTATCTTCAGTACAAGTGACATGAATGAAATATTACACGAGATCTTTAAATGTCTTTTTTAAGAAATGGTATTTTAGTTTCATTGAAAAAAAAATTTTATATCACAATGCAATCGGACAGTGTATCAAAATACACTTTCATAGATGACCTATTTTCACACCAAAACATTTTCCGATCAGAAATCTTCAATAAATAAGTATTGATGTATTTAATTGTAAAATAATTATTTAAAATAATTATTATTTAATAATTATTACAAAATAATTGAAAAATCTTTCTGTAACTTGATGCTGTTCAATGCTGATGATATCAGCATCACATATGTAAGTGATATAAATGATCAGTTATGTTTTATTGAACATTTTTGATCAAAAATTGTATGTGGTTCATGGTATGAAAAAAGAATGTATTTGAAAAAATGTTTTATATCATATTTAACACATATTTGATTTATATTAGTATTAGGTTGGTAGAAAAATAATTGCGGTTTATATCCTTCAAATTCATGCACATTTTTTAAATTAAGTAGTTTTAAATGGTTCAGAACTATTGGATGACTAACGCCTAACTTTTGTGCAAGCTCTCGAATTGTTGTGCGTGGTTCTGATTTAACTAACGCCTTCAGTTGGTCATTATGAACTGAAGAAGGACGCCCGTGACCTTCTTCATCTTCAGGGCTTTCGTCCCTCAGCGCGAACTTTTTGGAACCACCATTGCAAGCCACATAAAAGCATCGTTTAGTTTACGAGAAATTTTTGCTGCTTTACCATCCGTTTTGAACTCATACAAAAGTTTCTCTTATTTACTTCTTTTCCATCTTTAATTGAATAGCCCAATTTGAAACAAAATTAATAATAAAACCAAAGTCGATGTTACCAAAATACAGACCGGAAAATGTACTTTAAAATGATATTAACATGATGAAATGACACATTCAGTGAAAAAAATAAAGTTTGAATTCAGAAAACAAAAACCTCAATTATTTTCATACAAATCTAATATATTTAAAAAAATATATAAATATGAAGGATACAAGTTGTTATACCGAGTAATTGATAAAAAAATTTAAGATGGTTCTATGTTTTGAAATTGTAATTTAAGTTTTCAATATTTTTTCACACTCTTATAATAAAATGTTACATTTACCGAGTATAATGTCAAAAAGAACACAATTTAAAACAATTAGAATTGTTACAAATTTTTTGCATATGTTATGAATAGATGGAAGTATGTATAAAATTTTGTAAAGATTTCCTGTACCGTTTTAAAGAAATGAATTATAATTTATCCACAATTGGCTTGTTTCACAATTTCTTCTTATCTATGAAAATGTGGCAATATCAAAGACATCACTGTTAACAAAAACATTATAGATTTCTACATTGCATAACTCATTCTCTGTTATACTCGTTATTTTAATATATTCTAACTCTTTTTACACTATGCAAATCTTATAACTTTCCCATGCCTAAAATTGTTATATTGTTTGTCATGTTTACTTGAAAATCGTTGTTAGTAAGGCCCAAGTAGCTTAATTTTCATAAATAAAATATATATTTACGTTTTTTATTCATGTTTAAAAAGCATTTTTTAATTGGTACAATAAATAGAACTATTTATTTGAAAAATGTTTGTGTCGTCAAATTGAAATCAAGACATTTTCGTATCGAATTTACTATCAAATATTAAGAATAAAAAATATGAAAATAATATTTATAAATTTCGATAAATAGAAAAATCATCTCTAAACTCAAGTTTAAGGTACCATATATCTCTTATACCACTTACAACGTCTCATAATATTGAAAAAGTGTATATATTCATAAATTTAAAATACTTTTATCTGATATTTTATCTCGAATACATCCATAATTTATCAGGACTTTCAAATATTTTTTCTCGAATAGAAATTTCGTACAGTTATATACAATTTAAAAGGAAATAGATTTTATAAAAAATAAAATAATATTTTTTATAAACTTACAAAAACACTTGTACTCAAATATAATATAAAATATATTTTCTTATTAAAACTGTTATTTGTTATATTAGTGCCAACACTACCAGATTCAAACAATTGACTTTCACCTAAGCATAGATCATAAATCTATCTCATTAAATCTATAATATTTAATCTATGTACTAGTTCTGAGGATAATAATATCGATATCGAAATGCGAATAAACAACAATCAAAGATGATCAGTAATCAACTATTTAATATTTATATCGTAAAAAGTATTATTTTGTACTGAGGTAAGTGGAAAAATTCATTTGTAAAAATCAAAAATAGGTGTTCATTATTTCCTTGCTACTTTGGATTGATTAGATATAATATAACAAATATTTAATAAGAAAGGTTTACATTTTTAATGATGTTCATGTCCATTGGTTATAAATTTTAAGTTGCATGGAATGCAGAAACAACGCATTTTATTTTATAAGAATTTTTATATACCGATATCCGTGTCTTTTATCTTGTATCTGTTGTAAAAAAATAAGGTTAATCGTCATGGAAGAGAGGAAAAATTTCTTAGAAAGGATTAGATATGTTCGGTATATCGTGCAACGCGCTAATAATAAAAATAAAAGTTAGTATGCAGGATATGTGAGAATAGAAATCTATATGAACGTTGGCTTACTATAACTGGAACTCATTATATCCGCATTGACTATAACCGAGTTCGACTACATTTTCAAAATTAACGTAAAGTAAATAATAATATTATATTTGCTTATGACAAATCATAAATGAAAAAAAATAATGAATTGTTTCTATTAAAATGTTCCTTTTTATTAATTTAAATATGGAATCAGATCAGTTGTATTTCAGAATGATTTTAGAATAATTTACTAGCAGTTTTTAAAAACATTCTAAAAATAATAAAGTCTTTTCATACAGATGTACAATTTTATTAGTAATCAAAATATTTATGTTTGTTTTTATTTCGTTGACGAAACGTACACATGTTTCTTCATGTCTGGTTGATATTTTTTATATCCGTATTTTAATAGAATTTTAAAATAGTTAATATTTTATATATTTTCTTAAGGGGCTACACCTATCTATAACTTAGAAAAATCGTTTTTTTTTGCATTTTCTAAAAGTTTGTCTTAAAAATATATCTTGAAAATGTTATGTTGATAACTGTGAAATTGTGAATGGGCCTGGATTCGTCGACTAGAAGTAAAGCTAAGAATTCTTAACTAAACTACAGCAGGATCATACTTGTGACTTAAACGTGTTTCTCTCGAAATACTGTTTTCGAAGATGGTGTCCCATACATTTCGAGAACCGATCGATGGATTGTTTTGAATTTTTTTAGGGAAATACGCTAAGAAACATTATTAATCGAGTAGCGTTTATATATTTTAAAAAATAAAAAAATGTAATATTTATGTAAAAATGGTGACATTTTTGAGTTTTTCATGCTTAAGTTTCGCCATTTTTTTAAAATCAGGATGTTTGAAATCGCCCAACGCTGATCGATTATATTTGTAATTAACTTTAAAACACACTGTAATTTTTTGATTTCGGATGGTCGGTTTCAACTCGACAACGGTCACAATCGAACTTCTCAAAAAAATGCCATCCTTCGTTGGCGGGCATATCTCTTGTTTATTTTTTTTAATATTTTTGAATGTTCATTTTTCGACAAAATGCTCTCAATAAATATATCTTCTATTTTTTTAAAAAAATATTTCATTATCATCTATATTTTCGGAGAAAATAAATTCCGAATTCAAACCTTTTTTTCCATGTCACTAAGTACGGATAGCCCTTTAAATAAAATCTTCCATTAAAATTTTGATTGTCTTTTAAAAATGAAATATTTTTTCATTTTATGGACCGAAAAGATTTTTTTCTGATCGAAATTGCTTGATTTTTGATTGTTGCTTATGCGTATTTCGATGTTAACATCCTCAGAGCGTAAAGTCTAGAAAAATCTCTTGTCTGTACCTCGACACCGCTAAAAATGATGGCTCGTTATCGAAATCGCATAAAAACAATCAAAATACTCGATAATAGTCTATTGAACATTTTTGATGAGATAATTACTCGTACTGTATTATTTGTGAAGTGAAGAAGAAGAATTGAGAAATAAAATTTTTGATCGTTCTAAAAGCTTATATTTTTAGATTCTTATTTCATTAAAATTCATTGTTTACTTCAATTTTGACTTTCTAATACTTCAAAATAATAAAAATCAATTTATTTTTAATTTAAAAATTTAGAGACGAGAATATTCATTTAAAATTGATTAATACCTGTCTGATTTTATAAATTCGGTATAAAATATTTCTTGTAAGTTTTTATGCCCATTTCATTGATTTTTTTAGTAAATGATCAATACCAATACTAATACATGTAACACCTTTTTTAAATAAAATGAAGGCAATCGTTTTTTATTGAAGTATTCTTTTAAGAATTGAAAAAAACTTATTTGTATTTAAATGAATGTTAAAGGAAGTCATCGGTTATTTAAATATAAAAATATATCACAATAGAATTTTGACACTGGCTAAATTCATTTTTATAAATATTTTTTCCGGCCCTACAAAGTCACAATTTTTCTAGCGAAAAGAGTTCATTAATTGATTATTGATCATTTTTGATTGTTTGTTTTTAGGTTCATTTCGATTTCCATCATCCTTAGAGGGCCAAAGTACACAAAAATATCTCAGACATTTTTGTGTTCCATTTCAGATTTTTCTAATTAGGAAAATTTATGAAAAAAATAATTTGTGAAAGCGAATGTAGCCAGTGTCTGAGTTATATTATGACACTTATTATATTTAATTTAAATATTTTATAAAATAGTAATTTTTAAAATCCGTCTAGGTACCTTTAAAATTATCTCAAATCAGTACAAATTTTAATTTGTATTATAATAGCATACCGTTACGATAATCGAAGTAATTTAATAAGTTTTACGAAATTTTAGCATTTTTCTTGGCATGAAGATTCATGATAAAACTGTAAATAGTAATTATAACTGTATATAATTAAAAATATTTTAAGATTGTATACATATAATTAAAATAGATATTATATATCTGTTTTAATTATATTATTATGTACTTTTTAAATTTGTGTTTACTTGGAAAAAAATAGTATTCTTATTAAAAGTCGAATATTAGAGAATTTTTTTACTAGATTTTTACAATGTAATAAATTTTATTCTTTTAACTGTAAATTGATTTTTAATTGTGTTTACCGAGAAATTATTTTATAACGAATTAAATTCTGGAACTGTAGATAAATTCACTTTTCTAAATAATTTGTCTCGTTTTGTAAATCACAAAATAATTAAAAATGTTCAATAAATCGTTATTGATTATTCTTAATTGTCATTTATATGTATTTCAGTGGCGATGTAATCATCCTCAAAGTGTTCAAGTATAGAAAAATCTAATAATCATTTATTAAATATTTTTTATCAGAAATGTTGGTGGTTTTTGAAAGCAGAAAATAATTCATTCATAAAACATTAGGTTTTGTATGTTCTTTTGTTTTTTTTTTACTAAACAGGCTCCCTTCAGGCTCCCTTCCACCATCAAATAACAGAAATTAACAAATTATATACACAAATAGACTGCGTAAAATGTAAGCCGTAAAGTTTTTATTGGAAAAGTTTATAAAATTTAACGTAACAAAATACTTTACTAAAATGTATACCATTTTTTTTTATTCTGAAGCTCCAGTGACTATAGCATTTTGAATAAATTTCTTATTAGTTTTACACTAAAATTGTGTATTCTCTTTCGTTGTACACTATGAAACAGAACACTGATCATGTAACTGATATCAAACAATCAGAACAGAGACCATGTGACCGATATCAACCAATCAGAGAACGCATAAGCGTCTCATGGCGGCGGGACCATTTTTTAGTTATAGAGAGATTACCAAACCATCTATGACATATTTATTTTTGAAATCGTAGAAAATTCCAACTGATGGACGAGATTATTTTCTTAAAAACTCTAAATCTGAATATTCCACAAATAAATCTATATTGATAGTTTAAAAAAATATAATGTTAAAATGTGCAACAGTTTTTTTTACTCAGAATCTTAAAATTCCAGTGAATACACAATACTTTGAATAAATTCCTTGTCAGTTTTATACTGAAATCGTATATCCTCTTTCGTTGTACACCCTAAAATAAAACATTGATCATGTACTGATATCAATCAATCAGAACAGAGACCACGTGACCGATATCAACCAATCAGAGAACGAATAAAACGTACGCATAGCAGCGGGTCATTTTTTAGTTATAGAGAGAGTTGATAGTAAAACGAATATCTTTGAAGTGCTGTAAGTACCAAATACTACGAAAATATTAAATATTTTCTAGATTTTTGTTTTTTTCTGTCCGCTAATTGTTTGAGAATATTGAAACGGTCATTGAAATGCGCATAAGTAATAATCACTAATGATTTGTTGAACATTTTTGATCAGAAAAAATGTCGATTTAATTCATTGTTATTGCTTGTGAGATGAAAGAAAAATGCATTTATGAAAATGTAAATTGATGTTAATTTTAAGATGAGAAAAATAAGTTTTTTTGATTTTGCCTGTTCCAGATATCGTATGAGAAAATGGATTCTAGATTCCGATAAATTTAACTTATAAACTATGTACATTTGCTAGTTTATCTCATTATTATCTCGCTTGCAATAAACATATACACGTCTATTATTAATTTTACATACGTTACATATTTACGACATCTGAGTTCATTAACCACACATTTCAAACATTACACCCTGACACGTAATTTCAGATTTAATTGACGATTTATTTAACTTTATTACATTTAAACCATGCACGCGTTGTTAAATACTGTATAAAGTAGTAATGTTATGAGTAAATTTTTTTATTACTCGAATGATTTGTTTTTTCAGGCACACATCTGTTGATAACTGCATATGGCAGCGAGCCGGATTTAATTTACTTAAATAACGTTAATTTTTATTGTTGTCCGCGTCTTGTTTATATTTTACAGACAGTGTTAATTGCAACGAACGTGCAAATAAAAACATTAAAATGAAAAAGTACACATAATTACCACAAAATTCAAACATACTCAATTTAATTTAAATTTATGGACTTGTCGTGCGTTCGAGAGATCCTTATCGCGGAACTGGTTTTATGGTTCTTCCAAATATTGGAATGTCGGTTACAATGTTCACAGTTCTTGTATACGTGCATACTTTATTATTGATATGTTTATTTTTCAATTAATTTTTATTCAGTTTTTTTTACATAAATCGTTGCAATGCGATCGAGGCGATAATTTGAAGAAGTGGGTGCACGTTTGTTAATTTATATTAGATTTAATTCATGTATCTGTGCGTATAAAACAGGAAAGAGAATTCTAGAATCAATTAATTATAAAAATATGCATTTACTTGTATAATTTTAATTGTTAAAATACATAAATATTCATAAGCAAGACGAAATATTCTTTTTTATAATTATATGTTATAATTAATGCCTGGAAATGAATTTACCCACACAGCCAAATCTATTATGACTGGAATATGTTTTTGTTTAAGTAACATATTTTTTTCTACAGAAAAAAACGTGTAGTTTTTAAAAGTTAATTTTCACAATTTCAAAAAATTTAAATGCTGTAAAATATCTTCAATCTTCAATTTTAAATGATAAACATGTTAACTTTCATAAATGAATTAGTTTGTAACTCCACATGATAAATGATTATTGAAAATCTTTGATTGATGTTTAAGTGCATTAATATAGAGATGCCATCGTCTTCAAAAAAATTAAGGTACAGAAAAATCAGTAAAAATAAATTAAAAAAAGAAAAAGTGTTTTCTGTGTCCATAGTACTCTGAGAATGATTGCATCGTCATCGAAATGCCAATCAGTAATTATTTATTGAAGATGTTTGATGAAAAAAATCTTGTTTATTGTGTAAGAGAAGAATAATTATAGTAAGAAAAGAAATTGACTCAATGCACAAAACTGTACGGATTAGAATATTTTTATTCCTAAAAATTTGATTTCTTTCAAGCCTAGTGCTAGAACAATTAATTTTAATTGAATGTTTTCATATATGAAATATCTTTCATGTGTCATTTCAAATTCCTTTATTCTCTTTAAATCTTTTATGTTTAAAAATCAACAAATAATATGTTCTAAAAGTAATCAAATCACACTTGTACACTTGAATTCGACTCATCGATTGATTTCTTCTTTTTTCCATTAGCAACAATCAATTTTACTTCTATTTAGTTTCAATTTCTTTCACTGTTTTTACAAGAAAAAAACTATTCCAAGTAAATTTATTCTCGAATAAATTCACTTTCTATTTTAAAAGCTTGTATTTTTAGAATCTTTGTCCATGAATCTGAATTGCTATTTTTGAAATTCGATGTCGATTAAACTTTAAACTTGTTCTAATTTTGAATTAAAAAAAAATCGATACATTTTTTTTAATTTCGAAACAGAGAACACTCGTTTAAATTCTAATATTTGTTATATACAATATTTAAAATTTGATAATTATTTATCTATGGCAGAAAATATTTTGTTATGATTTTTTAAATTCATTCATAATTCAAATACAAAATTATCATTATAAATGTTAGTATAGCTAATTTTTTTTACAAAACAAAAAAAAATATTTTAAAAGAATGCACTTATTTTTATTTATACTTATATATTATCAGTTCATTTTTTTATTTGAAAAATAATTATTTCGAAACGGTTTGAGTTTGTTACATGATGCAATTACTTTTTATCTAAAAAATTGTTAAGTTTAAACAATTTAATTTTTATTAATTGACTTAAGAAACTCGAACAAAAAATACAAGAAAGGAATATTTTTTTAGTAGTAATATATGCACAAATGTTTTTATAATACTACTAGCGGGTTCCACTCCCTTCTCGTTAACGCTAACTCCCTCCCCCCCTTTCACAAATAACAGAAATTAATGAATTATACACACAAATAACCTGCATAAAATATAAGTTTTAAACTTTTTATTGGAAAAGTTCATGAAAATTAACATAAAAAATATAATGTTAAAACGTTTAACAATTTTTTTTACCCAAAAATTTAAGTGAATACAATACTTTAAATAAATCTCATGTCAATATTATACTGAATCGTACACCATCTTTTGTTGTACACCGTGAAACAGAACACGTGATCATTTGTTTGATATCAACCAATCAGAACATAGACCATGTGACCGATATCAACCTAATCAGAGAACATGTAAAATATACCTATAGCGACGGGAGCATTTTTTTAATTATAGAGAAATTTGAATCTATTTAAACTTGAAACAACACCGAGCATAATATATTAACATAAATAATTTATGTAAAATGTAAAAATGTGTACTTTTTAAATATTATGTTTTATTTATATATATATATATATATATATATATATATATATATATATATATATATGGAGAAAGGGAGAGAGAGAGAGAGTTTAAATAAAATTACAAATGACAGAGTCATATTTTTAATAATTTATTCGTATAAAATCAGTACTAAATAATTCTATAAATAAACTAGTATTTAATAAAAAAAAAAGTAGAGAATATACTTTAAGTCGTTTTCAATATTCTGTCTGTATAACCATACGAGGCATTTTTTATTCGAGCTCCTACTGTTTTATTATTATTTAAAATTACACGAATCGGCAGAAATTTAATTTCACAGCCAATGGTCACTAATAGGATATGGTCTTTGCTGCTCTGTCGGACTTCTCATTAATTCGTGTATTGTCTCTGAGTAAATTTTCTTGGGCTAACTTATTTTGACATTAGCTAATTATCAAGTGTATTGGCCTGTCGTCGAAGAAGACATATTACATTGTTTAGATTCACGTTTAATTCTAATAAAATAGTTTGAAGGGTAGTGCATACAAATACTTTAAGATCAATAAATAATTTAACATAGTCAATAATGTCTTTAAATCTCTACTTTCATTGATAAAAAATTGTAAATTTGTATCTGATTTATGCATTGTAATATTTAATAATTGATAAATTCACTCATTGATAAACATATTTTTATTCATTGAAAAATTCAAGTTTGTCAACCTCGAGTGCTTTAGAGATATGAAAATCGCGTTATAAGAGTATACGCGTAATAGGAGGGTTTACTGTTTATGAAAATATTTAAGTTTGTATTTTCATGGGATTTATAATATTTGTTTTATTAATTCTGTTTTCAATTAGAATTTTTTTTATAATAAAAAAAGCTGTAACAAGTAAATTGCTTACTTTTTAAAATTAGCTTCCAAATAGTTTCTATTTATTGAATATTATATTAAATCTCTTATTATTTATGAATTACATTCCAATAAACCCTGCATATGGGCTTAAAAACATTCGTTTCACCGAAATAAAACGAAAAAAAACTGTATCGTTCATTGATCTTTCTAATTTTACAATTTCATTAATTACTACTTTGACCGTATTCCGACGACCAGTTTAATATTATATTTAAAAATATACATATATACATTAACGTTTTGTAACTCCACGTCGAATAAAAAAAAATATTTATCTTCATTATACACTTTTCTTTAATGATCGCGTGTAATTTCCGTACGTTTTAAAATAAATAGACGACGTGGCTAGGTCGAAAATTCAATGATTTACTCGAAATGACTGAAATGCTTCACCTGGTTTCTTCACACTCACGTATATTTAGAAAAAACCAGTCATCAGTCCCTTATTTCACGTAGTTAACATATCTGTTTAGTTGGATTTTATTTGTTTATTTTTCTACGGAACTCGTGGCATGCGCGCACTGGATTGCAGACAACGTGCTGAGGGTAACTAAACCTAATTTTATTTTATTTACCGGAATTCAAAATATCGTTAACATGCGTTTGACTTTTGGACGTCGGTATCAAAATAATACTGTATATCTTTTTTTTCACTGATTCTTTTTTTATGACGCAGACGTGGCAGCCACATCAATTTTAATTTCGGAATATTTTTTACGATTGTTAGTTTCTTCTTAGGATCTGTAATTAACAGATTGTTCTCTATGTACACATTTATATATATATATATATATGTATATAGGAATTATGTTGGTTATTCCTGATCAAAAATAGATTTTAATGCTCTCATTCCAAATAATTAACACACACGGATTCGTTCCAAATATCACATTGTTTCAGTGTAATAAATCTACTTTTTATACAAAGCGAAGAAAACAAACAGAAAAATACGAATATTAATTTGTTGAGAACGACAAATAATGTTGTATCAATTTATTTTCTTTGTCACAATTAAAGAATAGTTTGAATAACATGTGTATTTTTATATACATATATATATATATATATATATATATATATATATATATATATATATATATATATTAGTTTCAAAAACTTGCGGTTAGGTGTGAAATGGAAAAATGCCAATGATTTGTAAAAATAAGTTTCACGGTGTAATGAACTAAGTGAAAATATATATTATTTGTATTACGATTAAATAAAAACTTGTTACCATGAAATGTATTTTATTTTGTTGGTAGAAAAATAATTACGGTTTGTGAGCGTCAAATTCATGTACCCAACCGCAATTAGTTTCCTACCGACCTAATAATTCCGCTGGAACTGTACTTTTTTTAAAATTTTCCATACTGGAGAAGTATTTTCAAATATTTTGTCACTATATTCACCTGTGAATTATTTTAATAGACGATTGTAGAAATCCAGGTGTATTTTTTCTTAAAAAACATCGAGTTCATTTATCAACAAATTGATTGTTTTAATCAATTAAATCATTTTCACTATTTTTATATAACTTTTGGACAACCTAGCAACATTCATATTCGTGTATTGTAAAATCCTGATCCTATAGTACAGTCTGTAATATAAGTCTATAATACATTTCTGACACTGACTAAATTCACTTTCACAAACAAATTCCTTTTCAGCCTACAAACTATAAAAAAAATTTTGATCAAGAATATTCAATAAATCATTGTAAATTGTTCTGTATCTGAAGATGATTGCATCGTCATCGAAATGCATATCAACAATCAAAAATAAACAATATTGACATATTGAAGATGTTTTATAAGCTTTTTTTTCGTTTGTGGGTGAAAAATTCATTTCTAAAACTTATGTCTATAAAAAAATGAAAACATGTTGATTTTTTTAACATAAAGAACGGTAAATGTTTTTCAATTGATTCTGTTTTGTAATTGGAACCGCTAATCTAATGGCTTAATCTAGAGAATATGGAAAATAAATGTTTCAGTTCAATTCTTAATTTCTGTTGGGTCTTCGTCAAAAAATATGACGTGATATAATTGTTATTTATGAAAGTTGCTCTAGTAGTTGTGCTATTTAATCTTTTTTCTTGTAGTTTTTTTGAACTGGATCAATTTTGTATTTCCTTTAACCGATTCAAACAAAAATAGATCTTTATTTAATAGCTCATACAAAGAATTGCATACTGAGAACTATTTGATTTATTATCAGCTAAACAATTACGGTATATTGCATAGTGTATTTGTGTGTATGTGTATGTATATATATACATATATATATGTATATGTATGTATGTATATATATATATATATGTATATATATATATACATATACATACATCATACATACATATACACACAACTGTAGTTTCAATGATAAAATCTGAGATAACCCTTCTATACTAAAACTAAAAATATAACGAAATACCGTTTAAAATATGATAGTTATTAAAAAAAATTACGGAATAGTTATTTTCCATACAAATCCGAAACGAGCGATTAATTTCCGATTGAAATTTATATAACGGCCAGTTGATACTTATCGAAATTCAAAATCTTCTCAGTGTGGTGTTAATGCTTGCAACACTTTCTAAATGCCCACGTCGAATTTTATCCTCTATTCTCATTAAAAACAGACGTGCTGAACATGCGAAGGCGTTGATTGAGGTGTTCGTCACATATTTAGATTTACCGCATGTAATCAGTTTAGTAAGAATGACATACACAGAGGAAACCAGTCGGAATGTTTATTCAATTTTTTAATTACATTTTCTAGATATTTTTTGTGTATCGTTCCTAGTGTAGGTTTTTGTTCATGAGGAAACATGTGCCGGTTTAATTTTAGAAAAGTAATTAAATTAAAATCTTGTATAAATCGGAAACAGTTGTCGATTCTTGTTATTCGATTATCGATTGTTTACATTTTATTATCAGATTAAAAGATATAAATGAAAATATCACACTAATAATGTTAGACCTTGTTTTGTTAAATTCACATTCATAAATGGATTTTCGATACTGTAAAAGATTTTTTTGTGCCTTAGTGTTTTAATGATGATGGAGTAGCCATCGAAATGTAACCCTTAATTAAAATAATTTTCAAGTTTGGAATACAATTCTGACACTATTTAACTGAATTCACTTTCACGAATGAATCTTCTTTCACTTCATAAATCACACAAAAATTTCGAATCAAATACGTTCAATAAATGCTTATTACCGTATTAGCCCGAATGTAAAACAAAGTTTTTTACACAAATTTTCATTAAAAAACAAGAATCTTATATTCGGATCTCTAGAAGTTGAGGCTAGCACGCCACTGTAGATGTTTTAACTCTTAAATGCATAGTTTTCTTTGAAAAAGAGAATTGAAAGAAACTATTTTACTCTTTATTATAAGTAGATACTGGCTGGGAAAGTAAGTAAATGTTAATTTTTTATATGAGTTATTGATATGTAATATATTTACATTACATCATATATTTTTTTAGATGATTGCTCAATAATTAGCACCATTATGTTGTAGAAATGTAACAATAAGTGGCAAACACATCTCTAGTACCTAATACTATTTATATAAACGAAAAAAAAATATATGTTGTAATTCTGCAACCATATATATTTAAGTGTTAAATCATCTTTGTGCTCATTCTAATTCAATATAAAAGGTGTCGTAAAATAAATACGAGGAAAATTCAGACAATAATATTTCATTTTTTTTTTAAATTTTTAAATAAAAAAAATCGATTTGAAGCTACATATGGGTTTCATATAAAATTTACTCATTCATTTTCCACACAGACACAGTGTATTTTATCGAAATACTTGTTTTATATTCGAATCTTTATAAGTTCGGGCTGGTACGCCACTGTAAACATTTTGAACAACAGACTATTAAGTGTTAAAGATGTTTGTGTATAATTTTTGTAAATATTACTTTCTGCTAAAACGTAAATCAACATTTTTTTTATGTCTTGCTTTGGGAAACACTGCATGTATTATAATCGAAGTTATAAAAAATGCTTTTTTGTTTTTTTTCTTTGAAAAAAACAGACGTTTTATATTTGAGAGAATACGGTAATCATTTTTGATTATTTTTTACGCACATTTTAATATTGATACCGTTGTCTTCAAAGCACTAAAGTATAGAAACATTTGGTAAAGAACAGGCACAGACAAGTCAGATTTTTCTCTAAAAATGATAGAAAGACCATCGAAAAACCCACAAGAAACAAGAAAAAATTATTTCATAACCATTTTTTTCTGGTTTGTGGAATGAACGAAGGATTCATTTGTAAAAAAGAAAAAATGTTGAATATTTTGAGTGAAAACTTTTTTTGTAATGTGCGGAAAGTGACAATTTGTTTGTGAAACCGGACACATTTCATAATATCTAATATCTGTTTGATAAAAATTAGAATAAAACAGTTACATTTATTTTTCCTCTACTCATATGACAATACTTGAAATTTTGCATACATTCGTTTGAATCATAATATTATTAAACAAGTGATTTAATCAGCACTGCTGCAGTTTTTATATGCATGCAATTTGAATATTCTTCACGTGATATTTTTGCTTTGACCTGTCTGACAAGAAACCCTTTTACTCTGGCCACGTTCTCAACATTATACAAAACTGAATTTAAATACAAATACACTAAAATTCATAAAACATTAAACCGTTAAAACCTTACAGAAATCTGTCAGAAACATCTAAAATATAATAATTTACACGAGTCGATAAATAAAAGCATTTTACATGTTTTATTAAACAAAGAAAACAAACCGAATCACAATTAATTATTTTCTGATAAGCGTTAATGTTTCAATTGTTATTGCGTGTCCATTTTCTAATTATTTCTCATGTAATTATTTTTTACATTTATATGAATTACATTCAGTTTTAATTAAATCGAAATAAATTTTAATTGATTGACTTTATTTGTATCGAGGACGAAAAACATTCGTTCAATACAACAGCTGATAACATTAATTAAAAAAAAATAAAAGTTAATTGGAAATAATTTTAATAATTTAATCATTAATTAGATTTTAATCATTTCACTTACAAGTGATTTTGTAATAAATTGATCCAAAATACAAGGAGTACAATCGGTACTATTTTTCTTAATTATTTTTAAAGAAATACTGTGTCTATCATTTTTTGAGTATGAACTTGTAAATTATCAATAAAGTAGTAGAATAGACTACAGTTTTAAAGCAGAAAAAAAATCGGGAATAATGGGTGTATGTCAATTATTTTTCTGTTATATAACAGCCTATTTACATCTGATATTAATTTATAGATACAAGATAAAGGAAGTTAACGAATGAATATGAATCGTTTGTCTGTTTATTTCATTATAAAATAATTAGAATATAATTTGTCTGTCATTACCAATAGTGAGTTTAGATAGAAATAGAAAGAAATACAAAGCATTAGGAATAAAGGTGAATGAACAAAATGAATATACAGTAGACCATCGCCGAACGACTGCCCCACTAAACGACTGATCGCACAAAGACCAGGATTCATGAAGCACTCATTGCTCACCATAAGAGAATCATATTTCGCGAAATAACTGACTGCACTACTGCGTGGTGGGAAACTCAGTCACGCAGAAGACCTACATGCATGTTATGAGTAATGATGACTTAACAAGCTTAAGTGCATTGGTAACTGTGACAAGTAAAATGAAAATTCAATATAAAAATTGAAAAGATTGAAGTTCATATGTACCAGTTTGAGGACAATGTGGTTGCATACTTTTACAAATTGAAAAAAAAATAGGCAGAGCCAGTTCACTCTGGATAGTTTTTTTTATCAAGCCTCAACTTTCTCCCAATCTAGTTCCACTGCCACAAAGAGGGCTAGAATTGATTCCACGCTAGTAGTGAATTACTAGAAATCTTCATGAAGGGTGATTTTTTCTCTTAAAGACCAGCATTAGTAAATTTCTAATGTGTGTCACCATAGAATAAAAATAGATTATTAGTAATAAAAGGCAAAGCAAAATTATTTATTTTTATTTCTTATACGTGCCTTTAAAATTAAATTTTATCTAATGTACGGTTAGGATTTTCGCGACTTGACACCAGTTAGAAGGTTTACATATTATAAATGCCTTATACAACGATCGTTTCTAGGAACAACCGTTAGTCCTGAACCAATTACGGTGGTTCTGTGAAGGTCTACTGTATATGAATTTGGTTTCGTCCAGTTGAGTTATTGCTGGGTTAGGCCTCCTTTCTGATTACATAGAGTAGAATCAGACATGCTTAATAAGTATAAAAATCGAAAAGGCCTTTTAAATGGATTTTATCGTAGACAAATCAATAGAAAAGCAGAAATTCAGATTATTGATTAAGCAAGAATGATATCTTGTCAATGGAATTGAAGGATGGCAATTGAATGAATGGATGAACAGTAAAACATTATTATTTTTAAATAATTTCCATTTTATAAATGATTTCAATTAAGTTTGGAAATAGAATGAAATGTAATTGCTGAAAAGTTTCTTGATTTGAATTTAGACAGTTTTAATATGCTTTGTCGCGTGCGAACTCGTTTCTTCTAGGACCAGTTTCGATTTTCTTTATCTTCAGATAGATAAAACTACTTAAGAATGACGAACGATTTGTTATCAATTGTTATCTTTAAAGTATTACTTATATTTTTGTGCTTATTAACCCTTGACGGTCCAAAGGCCTCACTACGGGGACAGTACACTTATGCCATAGAACGAAAGGCCCCACTACGGGGACATGTAAAGAATTTAATTTTCATTTCATTTACTTATCATTGCTGTAGTTTTTTTTATCAAATATTGCAACTTATTACATTAGATAGTTGATCATCCACTAACAAGAAATATTTTCAGTTAAATAATTTTTAAGACGTGAATATTATGATATTTGCACAACATTTTCGTCGCAATGATATTCAGTGTAGTTTTGTTATTTGGAAGGTTACAACGTGTAAATATTATATTTTTGTGATTTCCAAATTTCGAGTATTTTCAATATCGCAAGTGTTAGTTTATTTTTATAAAATAAATACATGTAATCAAATTTTCAAATTATAAGTCATGGAAAAAATACATAAACACATTGATTATGAAATTAACAGCAGTGAAGACTAGTGGATGTCATGATAAATATCTTGAATTTATATCTAAATAAACCAGTTTAAATGTGTTATTTTTCATTCTTATAAACGTTGTATAAGCTTTCACGTATTTTTCTGTCGTCTTATGAGCGAGTATTTCAAAAAAAAGCTCTCAGCCGTTAAATGTTAAGACTTTTTTGATCCAATATATTCGAAAAATGAAATTACAATTGATTGTTTCACGAATAAATTATTTTTTCGCTCCAAATATAAAAAAAAATATATAATCAGGAGCGTTCGATAAATTGTTACTAAAATGTTGCCAACATCCTCAGAGCACCCAATGTGGAAAAAAATTATAAAGAATTGTATTTTTTTAATACGTGATCCTGTCGATGCATTATGCTAGTTTTTGTTGTTATTTGGGGTTTTAGGACGCGTCGAACACAAAAACAATTTAAAAACACACCCCGTCTGTGCAGTCGCGTTCGAATCACTCCTTAATTCGAACACAAAATATATGAGTGCCAAACGTTATAAAAAAAGTCCATTAAAAAAATATTTCTCAAAGAGAGAGAGAGATAAGAAACACATATAAAAGAACTGTTCTGGTAAAATACACAATCTTAATTTGGGCAACACATATAAATAGGATAAAAAGAGATGAAATTCATGAATTCAATAAAAAAAATTAAAATTCTGTGATCTAATATTAGGATTCACAGGTTTTTTTTTCATGAAACACGTTCAAATAAGCCTGAGGGCTTCACATGTATGACGACACAACATGTTAAAAGATCAAGATTGGAACACTAAATCATATTAAAAAGTCCAGTCTCCTTTTCAAAGTCAATATGCTGTTAGTGGCCTCATATGTCCTAGTTGTCTTCATCATTTTGGATAAGAAGAGTTTCTGTTTTCTACTACAAATCCCCGAAGAAATAACAATAAAAGAATTAAAAAGCACTTGTAAACTAATCACATGGTAACGATTTGTTAACAATACCTTCTGTATAATAAGCAAAAATTATATTAAACAAGAGTTAATAAAATGTGTAGACTATATACATCCAAAAATAAACTTTGATTTAGTAGAAGAAATAAAAAAATGCAATAAACTCCTTCGAAGCAAAAATTATAAGAGAAAAAGGATAATATACGAAATTTACTGAAAAAACAATTAAACTAATGTAATATAATTAATTCCTCTAAGTATGTTAAAAAGCGTAAAATGGCATTTTTATAAAATATGATTAACCGAGCAAAAAATATCTAAAATCTGCCTGAAGAAGAAGACGCACATGATGAAATTAGTAGTGGAAAAAATAAACTCGACTATCCCAAAAAAATGAAGAGTATCAGAAAAAAACAATTTCAATTACTGAAGATATACGCTGACCACAAAGAATTAAGATTTTTTATCTTTAATTTTTAAAGAGAAAGTAGTTATGAAGTTTTCCAAAATTTTATACAAAAATAAAAGTATACATTAAAAAATATGTTTGTAATAGTGTTTTTCCACAATCTGTGGCTAAATTCATTTTCGCAGATAATTCTTTTTTTCTTACACAAGCCACAAAAAGTCTTTCCAGTCAACAGTAGTCAATAAACCATTATCGATCACCAATCATCAATCATCACCAATCACCATCAACCATTTAATGCATGAGCAATATTCACAAAAAGTCAGGAATGATTTTTTGAAAATTTTTGACCAGAAAAACTTTTGTGATTTGTGTAAGAAAAAAAACATTTATTTTTTGTTCTGTAAAAAAAAACCCCTTACTCGAACCATACAAATATCTTCATTCTATCACTATCCCTCCAAACCTTACATATTAATTTACATCTACTGATCTAATTTATACAAAGTACACATATTCGAGAAGGGTACAATGCTATTTAATAATTTCAGAGTAATATATTTATATAATATAATTATCCTTACCAGGCATAGTTTAATATTTACTAAGTTTAATCTAACCAGTATTTAATATTTAACAAATTTAATCTAAACAAGACGCACCGTCTAAATTATTTCTAATTACATTCAATAATACAGAATCCTTACTCGTTTCGCTTTGAATATACGGACCGAGTATGTATATATCTACCCAGACCGTAGTTGTCCTTATCTGTCTGGTCATCAGAAACATAAATATTGTCGCCGACTCCGTGGATGTCTCCTTATGCAGACTGCTGCATTTTACTCGGATGTGTAGAGAATCGCACGAACGCGTTCGATATTACTCATACTTGAACGCAGTTGTGTATGTAAATAGATTTAATGTAATCTCGAGCCAATTAATTATCAATAAAGATAAACGAACAAAACTGAAATTCCTTCCTAAGATTACACGTGATGTTTCAAAGTCAATTGAATGATGATATTTTCAACTTACATATATATATATATATATATATATATATATATATATATATATATATATTTAATGCATCGTCTTGAGTACAGAGTGCACCTTTTTGAATTGTGCTAGTTTTATAATCGAGAATTGTCTTCAAATCGAAATTAAATCTATGATATACATTTACATTTATATTTATTTGGCATGTATGACATATATATTTATAAAACACAGAAACTAAGTAACAATAGTATTAATTTTTATTTTTAAATATGAAGAGAAAGTTTTACAAATTTTCAAATATTATTCTCTCACACGACAAGATTTTCTTATCAAATTGATCAAAAATTTCTGAATGTCACAATATAGTTGATACTGTGTTCAAAAACTTTTAAAAATAAATTATTTTTTTCATTCAACAAATCATAGAAAAAATCTGATTAAAATGTTCAATAGATCATTATTGATCATTTTTGATAGTTGCTTATCCTCATTTGTACGAAAATGCTATTTTTTCTTTCTGAACAGAAATAAAGTTGAAAAACAGAAAAGTCTGTTAATTTTTCTGTATGCTCTGAACACGATACCAATCAAAAATGAAATTGAATTTAATTTCACAGTCAAATAATATTTTATCTGTAAGGCTGTTAAATCTTTATTTGATCTTATTGATGTTTTATATAAGGAAATACAAAAATTCTACTTCACCAAATTTGAGCTGAGTATTGGCGTAGGCGGTTTTGTTTATTAGTGCAATGTGTACTAATAAACAGAAAGTACACACTATTCAAATATTGTAAAATGCACTAAAATTGTCAAGAGTATTCTTTTAGAAACAAGCGATTCAAATATAATTATTGATTTTTAAAAAATAAATTTTCATGGAAACATCATCTTCAGAGCGCTAAGGTACAGAAAAATTTATTTTTTAAAAAATAAATCTTTCTTATATATCTCTAAGATATATAAGAAAGATTAAATTGTAAAAATAGACTTTTATACATATTGACTCTCTGAAGATATAATTGCGTGCTATCAAAATGTGCATAAGTGGTCGTGGAATATATGGGAAAATTTTCGAAAAATCACATAGCAAGTCCAAAGAAAATTTAATCAGTAAGAAATAATTTCACAATATAGCTTTATTTAAACACTGGTTCAATTAACATGTAGAAATCAATTCTTTTTTAAACTTAATAAATTATAAAAAAAGATTTAATTAAAATTTATCATTTAATTTTTGATCCTTATTGTAGATATAATCAAATATAAAAAAAAGTATTGAGGTTTGTGGAATGAAAAGAGAATTCACATGTAAATCAATATTTTCTCCTTCAGTACAAAGTATTTTACTTTAGTTATAACAAGAGTACTGCAGAAAATGTAATCAAATTCAACTATTCTTTATTTACTACCTTGTAGTCCATATATTCTAGTAAGCAATTTTCACTTATCCAATCTTTGTGAAGGAACTCGAGAAAGATTTAAAGCTGGTTGACTGTGAAACTTTTTCTGCAACAATGCCTGGACGCAGAACCACAAATCTTAAGTTACCTGAACACGACGACAGTTTATACAAGTGGTAATAAATATTGTGTTTAAAAAACAACTCTTTCGAAAAGTTTATATATTATTTTTTTAAAAAAATTAAAAATTTATTTTAATATAAAAAAATATAATCAAACTGAACAATAAGCAATTTAACAACAAATTCATTAAGACCTTTTTGTGGTCTTTTGAGTGATTATTTCTTTATAAAAATAAATATAATCCCTTTCCAGACTATAATTATATATAGTAATCGTATATTTAAATATTTGATATTATACAAGTAATTTTTATTGTATTATTATTAAACAACTGCTATTACGAAATATTAGGCTGGTAGAAAAATAATTGCGGTTTATGACCTTCAAATTCATATACATTTTTTTAAAATTAAGTTGTTTTAAATGGTTTAGAACTGTTGAATGTTAAAAAATGATAAAATATATAAATCTTAGGTTGGTAGAAAAAAATTACGGTTTATGACCTTTAAAGTCATATACATTTTTTAATTTAAGTGGTTCAGAATTGTTGGATGTTAAAAGATGATAAAAGATATAGAATATTGGGTTAGTAGAAAAATAATTGTGGTTCATGCATCCAATTGTCAAGCTTTTCTGCTTTTCCTAACTGTTTTAAGTGATACAGAACAGTTGGATGACTAACGCCTAACTTTTGTGCAAGCTCTCGAATTATTGTGCGTAGTTATGTTTCAACTAACATCTTCAGTTGGTCGTTATGAAATGAAGAAGCACGGCTGCGACCTTCTTTATCTTCAAGGCTCTCGTCCTCAGCACGGAACTTTTTAGAACCACCATTGGACCGTACATTCCCCAACAGTACCCACACCAAAGGCACAGTTTAGTTTACGAACAGTTTCTGCTACTTTACCATCAGTTTTAAACTCATACAAAAAAAATTTGCTCTTATTTGCTTCTTTTCCATCTTTAATGCAACATCCCAATTTGAAGTAAAATTAATAATAAAACCAAAGTCGATGTTACCAAAATATAGACCAAAAAGTGCTTTTTAAAATGATATTAATATGAACACAATGAAATAACACTTTCACCGGAAAGAAATAAGGTTAGAATCTAGAAAACAAAAACCGCAGTTAATTTCCTGTCGACCGAATATAACTATCTGTAAAATACATCATAATTTGTAATAATTCTAATCAGTTATTAATCAAATATATTTCAATCTAATTTATATAAAAATACATTTAAAAATCTTCACTGCCTATCTCCTATGCAATATAATATTGAACAGTGTAATTAATATTAAATTTCGTATTTAATTTATCAATGTTAACTGTAAAATATTAATTATTTTTACGTTAAGCATATTTTTACGTGGGTTTGAAAACGATATATCGATTAATTAGTCCATCTCAGCACTAAATATTATTAACGCCTCCTTACGTCTTACAACATTGGATATTTTACAAATATATAGAATTAGCTTTATAATTAATTATATTCTACTTTTTGTGTTGAACGTGTTTGAATATTATGTATCAACGACACAAATAACTGTAATTAATAACAACGTTTATTCAATATAAAGTTACACTGATTAATTACTATTTGGATTTCATATTAACTCGTATATAAAGGTAAATTAAAAAAAAAAAAAAAACAATTTCCGTTTGTACAATGAGTTTGTACAAAAAATAGTATTATAGAACATATTTTAGTTGCAAAATTTTAAAATAAAGAACGACTTTTTCATTTGGTATTGTATTCAAATACCTGTAACTGTTTCCGTTTTCAATTATTGTTATATTTAACTCTTAAGTTAATTGTTTAATTAAAAATATTATTACCCTAAGCATTATTATAGAATATTTTTGAGGATCAGATTCTATGCCATATACATAAGTCATGTAAAAATCTGTTTTGATTCTTTTAAGTAATTAATATATTTTTTTGGAACTTTCAATGATACTGTTTTATGTAATTCAATCTAAAACTCTACAACATTATGAAAACAAAATATTTTTTACCTATTCATTCTCAGCATTGTGTAGATACAAAATTATTTTTGTATTTTTTTTTACAATTTAATTTTCTTTCCCTCACAAACTACAAAAAACATTTTTTTCTGATCAATAATCTATCGATCTTAGTTGTCGACGCGCCCTTAAACCCCAAGTAACCAACTAACCAACCTGATCAATAATGTTGAAAAAAGCATTATTGATTATTTTTGATTTTCAAATAATGTGATTGTTTTGATAAGGCACAGGAAAATCGAAAATTAGATCTTAGATTTTTCTATACCTTAACACTGATGACAGTAATGATGGCATATCGTCATTAAAATACGCATAAGCAATAATCAAATATGATAATTATTGATTTATTGAAAATTTCTTAGCAGAAAAAAAAATTTCTTGTAGATTGTAGGGTGAAAAAAATAATTGATTTGTGAAAACGAATTGAATCAGTGTCATAGTTATATCATTTATTTGTCAATTTTTAAAATAACATTTTTTTCATTCAAATTGATGATTGTAATGCCTTATTGGGCAACATTTTTTTTATTCTAAAGCTTCAGTGCCTACAATATTTTGAATAAATGTCATCAGTTTTACATTGAAATCGTATACCCTCTTTTGATGTACACTTTAAACCAACACTAATCATGTACTGATATCAACCAATTAGAACAGAGACCACGTGACTGATATCAACCAATCAGAGGACGAATAGAAGCCACAGGAACGGCATCACTATTTCATTTTCTTAATATATATATATATATGATATACAATCATCACCAGCCTCTGCTAATCCACTGCTGGATAAACACATCTTTTCCATTTCCTCTTTGCCATGATCTTCATTTTATACTATTAAATGTGGCTCTTTTCTATTGATTTCCAATAATTTTTTAATTTCCTTATGTCATCTGTTCATTGGTCTCTTTTGGTGTATATGTATGTGTGTGTATATACACATATATATATATATATACATACATACATACATACATATTTGACTGCTAGTTATCTTTAAGAAGTTAGTTTAAATGAGTTTGAAAAATGTTATTTCTACTCAACGTGGAGGATTACTAGTTACTAAGTCTGATGTATTTGACATTTTCCCTTCTAACTTTTATATTCGTGTTTTATATCTAACTTTTATACAGACATTAATTTTGTAGATTAAAGTATGTAAACGTTAAAGATTAAACGATCACACAAGACAGTTGCAACCAAGTATCTAACATGTTGATCTTCCAGTCAATTTATCCGAATTCGTGTTTAAACATCTAACATAAAGTATCTTTGAACATCATTTTTTTATGTTAGATCCATTAAAGTCGATATGCTCACATCTCTGGCACTGTGTCTCAATTCATTTTCGTAAATGAATTATTCTCCTGTCCCACAAACTTATTTTTTTCCGATCAATATTTATTGAACGTTTTTGAATAGTACAATATTTGTTAAACATATTCGAATGTTATGATCAGAAACATTCAGTAAATAATTACCATTCTTGAGTGTTATTTATGCGCATTTCAATGCTTATGCTTAAATCTTCACAGTGTTTCCTGGGATCCCCGACAACAAGGGGACCCTAGACCAATCTTTTATACTCATTACTGTAGTACAACACTATACATGAGGCCTCTTCATTCAAATTTTCCTAGGCTCCATGAAGCTATAATACGGCATTGATTAAAAACTATTTCTTGAACAATTTTGATCCGACTTTTTGTGACTTGCACGACGAGAGAATAATCAATGTGTGTTTTATTTTTATTCCTGTCTACTAATACTATTTTTATAGAATTAAAATAGGTATATTCGTAAAAAAATATGAAAAATTAATAAATAAAACTAGGATATATATAACATATGTTTGACTACTAGTATAAAACAGTTCTAAACTATTTACAAATTTATATCAGAAAGTTATACTAGTTTCGAATCATTTAGCATTAATTAACTTGAAGAAAAAAATAATAATGTTAAGTCATAAACGTGAAAGTTGTTATATAAATAAATATATAACTTTATGAATAATTCACAGGATATGAAAAATGCTAATAAGTCTTAAATAAGAACAACTTTAATTGACCCCAGTCAATCAAACTTGCCTACATACATACAAATGATATGTTTATTTGTATGTTTTGAAATAAAACAAAGTGAATAAAAATTAATAAAATCAATAACTGACGCCACAGACTTTCGACGACAAAATCCGTAAATGCACACAGCATACAAAACTCGCACGACCGTAGGTAAAACCCCCCGCAGCCAGGGACATTCAGTCGACCAGTCCAATACACTGTACCAAATCGACTGTTAACCGAATGGTCATTCCGTGATACTCGATACCAATGTGCAAAGTACACATACAGAGTGGCGAGAGGACGGCGTATGTATTTATCTTGCGAGAATAAATTTTATGTGCATTCTTGTTGGCGTGGAAGCCAGTGTCAAAGCGTGCAGACGTTAAAGTAAAAATATAATAAAAGTAGTTAAATTATGACTCGATACGCGAATAAACTTTATGACAACAGAATGTGTTCGTGTCAAGACAACTCTCTGAGACATTCTGTACATAACGACGGCTCTTATCTGACAATCGATAGTTTCGGATTTGTCTTTACACTACAGGTGGTATTTACAAGTGATGGAATGACGGTCACATATTTTCGTCAATTTTATTATCGACTTGGGTCTTTTTTCTTTACGCGTGGGATCGAAAAAATCGTTTTGTTTTCATAATTACTTTTTTCAAGTATGTCTAAATAAAATAAACAAACGTTTTGTAATATTATATCTGTATATTAAATCATATAAGCTTTCTTTAAATATACATATATATATATATATATATATATATAAATAAAGATACTAGAATTCAGAATTAATTCAAAGGATAATATCTATCAAATTATAGATTTTCTTTTTATTTATATAAACAAACTAGGGGGCTTCGCCCACTGCTCGCTGCGATCACCAATCCCCAGGCTCACTACGCTCTCCCACTTGTCAATAATAAGAATGTGCATGTAACCGAATGAAACAATAAACATATATGGGTATCATAGAAACAATGTCTCAAATAAATAAGTCGACGCCATGGAGATATATATATATATATATACACACACACACACACATATATATATATATATATATATATACAGAGTACATATCGAGGATGGGCAAACTGCGGCTGCCGAAACAATATTGGGTTTCATCTCCATTTTTCTTAAACTTTTATATTAATAATTTATGGTAGTATAATATGTACCAATATTAGAATATTTTATACATAAACAGGTAATTAATATTACCTTTTCAAACATCTATATGCATTATGTATCCAAACTGCTATATAAGGTGGTTCACGGTTATGGACAATGCTTAAAACAGTATGAAACTAAACATTTTTGTTAATTAAAACTTGCTGTATGCAATAAAACCAAATTCGATGCGGGTTTGCTTGTATATTTTTGAGAAAAATATCTTTAAAAATGCAACTTTTAACACGGCTCTGTAACTTTTAACTGCAAAAATGAAAACTCAATCGGTCTTCAACGAGTAGAGATTCAACGTATTCTGCTTTGTTGAATAGGACTACTAAATAGTTGTATTTGTTATTATTTATATAAGTCTATAGGAAAATAATTACGGATTCGAATTTGAAGGTCATAAATTTTTCTACCAACTTTACAAATATAATTTTAAAATAATATTTTCTATGACTTTTGAACATTCAAAAATGTATGAAAAGTATTATATGTGACTCTCATCATCAAAGAAGTTGCCTACCTGATATATATTTTAGTATGTCTATATAAACATTTTCGCAGATTACTTATTTTTTACAACGTGCTATTTTATAAAGTTTTGTGTGGATAATTTTGATTTTGTATATACATAGAAAGATATCCAAACAATTAATTCAAATTACGTGTATATCCAAAAATTAATCTAAAATTATCTTTTTTTGTCTTGAGCCCAAAAATTATTAAATATTAAAAAATATATAATTTGTAATTATGATTAAATTCATTTTTAAAACAATTTTTCACTAATCATTAAACGTTCTAGAAAATCTTAGAAAAATAGCACATTACTCAAAAAACATACAAATAATGATGCGATATTTTATTTTTCAAAGTATAAACCACATTCTAACTAAAATGTGTGTATAAAAGGCTCTATGAAACAATTAACACCAGCTCGAATGTGACACACGTACTGAAACTAGTAGTTGAAAACAAAAACTAGTGATTCAAAGGAATGGAAATCACCAGAAAAAAAAACATTAATATTTTAATTTAACAAATGTAAGTCTAACCTTGAAGCGTGCAAATTTTCAAGCGTTACATTTCTCTAAACATTATTTTTAGGTAATAAGTATTATTTTGTATTTTGTCTTGGCATAACTAAGTATAGTAATTTTCATTTTATACAATTTACTTATCTATAATGAAAATGAAAAAACTTAATTATTTAAATACTACTTGTAGTGTATGTGTATAATCATATATATATATATATATATATATATATATATATATATATGAGTGTGTGTATATGTATGTAAAAATTTTACTTAAATAAAACACTGATAGTTTTATTCACAGACTGGTCCTCACTCACCATCATAAAAAATATTATTTTTCCCGTATGTTACAAATGACCCATTTGCACCATCTGTTTATGTCCGACACGCTCGGTCCTCAATGTATTTCGTTTCATTTTATAGAGTGATAAAGTACAACTTTTACCAACATCGTATATTTTTCAACAATCTTTTTCATTATGAAAATATATTGTCGGACAATTTATTACGTGTGTGTTATTATCTCATATAAACACTTAATTTATTAAAAAACGAAAATATTAATATCGTGCAAGAATAAGCGTTTAGTTATATTTTTTCATCCACGGGAAAAAAACTGTTTTTTTTTTCATAAAAATATCGGATACACGTTTAAAAATCTGCTGTCATGTTACGACGAGGTATAAAACAAGTAAATATGTCATAAATTTTTAAATGTAAATGTACTATTTTCTTTACGAGGTAGTATAATGATTAAAATGTTTTGTACATATTCAAGTTATTTTTTTTAAAAAAAAAACGTGTAGGAATAACATAAATTACAAATTATATATATTTTTTAATTTCGATGGAACAGATGGTAACTTTTCTGTTCTTTTTGCATAGATTTATTTATAAGTTGATTTTTTTTAAATTACTATAAATCACTGTCTTACGTTTTATAATATTTCACAAACACGCGCAGTAGCTAGGCATATATTTCTAAAAATTTTAGATATTTTAACCAAACTTTAGATATTCTAACGTGTTAGTTAATTTTTTCCCCTCCGATTTTTTTTAACCGAGTATTGATCAGTAATACTGATTTATTTTCACCCTACAATGCATCTGTTAAATACAGAATTTTAAAATGCTGACATAATACATAATTAACAATCGTACAATCGTTGTAAATTCAATTTTATTTTACTGACATCCATTGTGATGCAACCTGGGTTGGCGTTTGCAAATCTCATAATAAAACTTATATTTAACTATATTTACTCTTGATTTAATTCTATACATTATTCAACCCTTTCATTTCATATAAAGTATACAAAAAATAGTAAATAATATTGATATATACTTTGGTGTACATGCTTTCCTAACTGTTATGTTTATTGTTATTAGTTAAAAAAATACCAACTATATAATTCATCACAATATAGTTTTGGAACTGTTACTAAATTCACTTTTACAAACAATTTTTACACTCAATCCACAAACCACAAAAATTTATTAATCAAGTTCTTTATTGTTCATGCGCATTTCATTGGCGGTCTTTTCTGAATACAATATATTTTCATATAACTATTTGTACAAAATAGAAAAGAATACTATTTCAGGAATGTTATGATTAATGAACAATTCATTAATTAACCCAAGTTTTTGAGCAACGAATATAAATCTGTTGTCCATGAAAAAAAATAACAATCAACGTTATGAATTCCAACGAAAATAAAATTAACAAATCGTCTAGAGCAGGGTTTCTTAACCTATCAGATGTACCTCTCCTGAAGAGGTGCAAAGAGGTTAGTAGGGAGGTGAGATTGTCTTTTATAATATTTTTGTAATTACTTTTTTTTAGAATTTAGTTAAGATATTGTCGAGTCGCGATTATCTTGATCAAAAAAATGTCGAAGGCATCCGGATAATCAAATATTCGTATAATGGAAGTGTTCGATAATTACGTAATTTATCCGTTATTAATTGCTTTCGGAAAGGGGAAGAGGTGTGAATTTTAAGGTTACTTTCGGGAGAGATATGAGACTAAAAATGTTAAGAACCTCTAGTCTAGAGTATTTCTTTAACTCTCCTGTTCCGATGCAGTAAACTCAGTTGACAGAATCTTATTATTTGCAAATATCTATCATGATATTTTTAATTACATTTCTCTATTTTCTTGTAATACACATATTATATTGATACCAACAGCTAGTGTAAGGATTGACTTTGATGTTCAACTAATTAAAAATCATAACATTCCTTAATAATAGTAATTTTCATGAAGAATATTAGCGGTAAACTGAGTTTACTGCACCGGTACTGAGAGTCTTAAAAAGGCATCGGGTTGGAAGCGTTAAAGTAATTGTCATATATTTTTTGTAAATATTATACATTACAAAAATGTATATTTTGTATTTAAACAAATAGATTTTTGAGACTTTCATATGCAGTGGAAAAAGACATTTATACCGATTTTTAAATTATATTTCGGCTTGATTTACTAGTAGATAAGTTTTATAAATGAATTTTCACTCCAACACAAACCACACAATTTTTGTGATCAAAAATATTCAATAATTAATTAATTAATGATAATCTGAACTGACTTCAAAAATGATTTTTTTTAACTCTCAAATCAAACATTTTTCTAATCAAATATACATTTAAATCATTATTGATAATTTTTAATTGTTACTGAGCATTTCAATGCGATTCCATCATCCTCAAACCATTAAAATGTAAAAAAATATACATAAGCAACGATAAAAGGAATCTGTAATTAATTATTAAGCAGAATAAATTATTAATTATTATTATCAAAGACTTTTTGTGTAATCTGTAGAAAAATGAAAAAATCATTTTAAGAAAGTGAAAATGTGTAACAGTTAAAAAATTTAAAAACTGAATTATCAGATAGAATTTTTAATAGATTGAAAATATAGAAAAACACCAGTTTTCTTGCTAGAATTTATTTTTTTTTTTTTGAAGAAAATTAATTATTTTAATTAATCTAAAACTAAACTAATCGAAAACTAATTGTTCTAATTATTATCAAATTTTATTTAATCTGAGTATTTAAAAATAGCCTAACAGATATGAAAAGGTCATATTTGCATATAACAAACTTATTTGAGATTTTTCTCAAAACTAATGTCAATTTTATCGTTATTAATACACATTTTAAAAACTGGAAGTATGAAAAAGACCGTACATTTATTTAGGGATTAAACGATCAATGGGAAAATAAATTTATTTGAAAAAAATCCACACGAGTGATTTATTATCGTATCAAAGAGATAAAGTCCTCTATCGAACCATTTTGAACGAATTTCAGCTACTGGATTATAAATTAAATTTACATATCTTCCATCACAATCTCGTGTGAATTTTTCACATATATAAATTTTTTATATAAATCCACAATGCATAACATCAAATGTTTCAATTAAATATACTACTACATCATATAACCGGATATCATATTTCAATTTTAAATTCACTCGTACGTGGCATCTTTAGTTCAGTGCACTTCAATAAAAATAAATCAAAATAAGTGGCTGTGTTTGTTCATAAATACACATAAACATATTTAAACATTTTATTCCTCGATAAGAAATATTGTAATAAAATGAAATTTACGATTTCGTATCGATAATTAGGAATGTGATTCTGTTTATGTGGTATAATTCTCTTCAGAAGCGACCATTAACATCGTTTCACGTATTGGAAATAAGTGGAAAGAATAACTGTAACACGTTACGAAAATATTTTATGTGTACACTGAATCAATTTGATGTACATGAGATACAGGCATGTAGTACAGGTAGATTTATTTACATTTAAATGATGTGTTCTGTTGTTTTCACTAATGCTTTTCGAACGTATTTTTATTCAAGCACTTTTCAAAAGCTGTTGACTGATACACACAGACGTACACAACGTTAAAACCAGTTTGCATTTTGTAAACAATCTGGTTATATTGTAAATTGTTTTTGCATGGATTTGTCTTCTTTCTACTCGTATATTTTATTAAAGAACATTATTTTATACATACATTCTGTACACTAAGCACGATTCTTCTACAGTTGAAATCCACTGTATATAATAAATTCTGAATATACTCGCTATGAGAAGAAAATTCGATAGTAAGAATTTCAATGAGAAAAAATGTTTTATATTTCTGCTGATTTCATTGCTTAAGTCGGGCGTGGATTTCAGAATTCAATGATGTTTTTTAAATAAACTATGGTCTAAGAGGGCTATCTTTTCGATAATATATTCAGAGGTCAGTAATCTCTTTCTAATGAGAATAAATTTATAATTTTCTTTCATTAAAAAAAATTACAGCCTTACAAAAATCAGAAAAATCGCAGTTTTTTCATTTGGAAAAATATAAAAACAGTGAACTTGAGAATTGTGTTGAATAATTTTTTTTTACAAGTTCATTATTGGAGGAAAGCGTATAAAAAATTTCCAAGATTCTACCCACAGGTACAAGATGTGACCGATGTGAAACCGTTTTGTGTACAATTGATTATTTCAAAACTTTTCACATGTTATTTCTACAAATTGTCAGTAGTAATTAACTTTTCTACTTCCATTTATATGTTTCCAATGAAGAGATTTATGTTTCCTTGAATATTGTCAATGATTTTCCACAATATATCAGAGAGATGTGAAATTTTTAACGCCTAATCTGAATTAACATATTTTTTTTCTAATCGACAAATTTGCAATTTTTATTTTGTTTACAATAAAATAATGTCCAAGTAATCGAAAAATATTTATTAAAAAAATAAGCATTTTTTCTTCCTCTCTTGCTGCAAAGGGTTAATCTGTTTTTAAAATCGTTCATTGAAAAAGATGCTTATTTGTTATAAAGTTGTTTAAATAACTGGCAACATTTTGCTAATATCAAAAAAAATTCTTCGTGTAATTGTTTACTGAATCCAAAACTTAAGGAAATTTGTTTTAAAATGTTTCGTTTATTTTATGTTTAGAGTATTCGTCTCATAAGCTTGTGTAACTTTTAAAACCAATGGACAAACATTTTTATGAAAGTTAAATTATTAAAAAAAATATGTGTTTACATGCATGCATGTAAAGAGATTATGTAAAGAATTCTCTTCTCAACAAGTCGAACAACATCCCCCATTTCTCTTCCTACAAATTCAGACACCACTCGAAACTGTAACGAAATTAAATATTGTCACATCATTGAACATACATCACACCCCTTTCGTATGAAAACGTTTAATAGATTAAATTAAAAAAAAATAGTGAACAAGATCGACATATGTTTTATTCCCTCGGGAATTCCGACGGATTAATGATGACGCGCCCTATGCACTCTTTTATAAATGAAGATTCTGTTTTCCCTATTCAACTATGCGCTCACTAACGGCTGTTTTCTAACATAAGTCCAAGGATTAAAAGACATTCTACAGAACGATGTCTTAATTGAGATCTGCAATGATGTGTAGATATTACGCACATAGTCTCATTTTTACGACGCGTTCTATGAAAAACGTAAAATTAAAATATTTTTTTTTATTAATGTGAATGACATGTTTTTAATTGGATTATATATTTTTTCTTGTATAATGAATGTATGTGTTGATAATGTTTAAGTGATATTCGTTTTTAATTCATGTTAAACAAAGTACATCATTAAAAATTAATTATTATGTTTTATTTTTACTATCAGTGTTTTTTTTAATTAAATAAAAGTGCATATATATATATATATATATATATATATATATATATATATATATATACATACATACACACACACATACATACACAAATACAAGAGTACTTACATAAATATCTATGTGTTAATTGACACTTCTTATAAAAATATTTTTATCATTGTTATTAATTTGTATAATTAATGAGTCAATGTTGATGCAAAGTACGACACGATGATAAAATATCATGTTACTCTTTACTGTTTTTTTTTGTTACACAATGTAATTAATGTATCAAAATGACAGGGGACAATTAATATAAAACAATTATAATCAATAACAGAAAGTTGAAAAAACTTTTAATTCGAAAAGGTCATTGATATATTTTTTTTTCACAATTAAAACGAAACAATTTGCTGCAATCTAATTAATAATATAAATGTATTTTGACTACTTATACAATATTTAAATATATATTTGAGTGTTAATTGGTGATAAAATTAATTGAAGCTGTCTTAAAAATAATACCAGTATTTGATTTTTATGATATTTGGTTTATGTTTTCAATCAAGTAACTAAAGTCAGTTTTAGTGTTGAAATGTTGCTTCATTTAAAGGTGTGATCGAATCGAGTTTTTTTGTGATACTGAAAGATGTTAATTAAAAACTTATATGGAGAGAAATATGAAAATTACAGATCCATTTACATCTGATTAAATATGTGAGTTCTTTCCATATCGGCAATGGATCACCTTCTTTCGGTAATAATTTGTAAGATTTTTTTATATATTTTTTTCTTTTGAGCATTTATATTGGAACATATCTCAGTTAGTAATTATACACCTGAATTGATTTTTTTAACGATAAGTATTTCAATCTGTTTGTCTGATTAACATTTAGATACATATATTATTCTTGTTACTGTCTCTCTCCCTCTTGTTACTTTCTCTCATTACCATGTTCAACGGTTAAAAATGTATGTTTTTTATATTTTGACACTGAATATATATATATATATATATATATATATATATATATATATATATACTGTTAATTAAAATGAATTTTAATCAAACTAGAAATTTTAATTTCATTTTTTGTACTAACTTTCAATGAATCAAATTTGATAAAAATATTCAAGACTAGTGTGTTTTTATATTCATTTTGCTTTTTATAATTCCTGTTTAAGAACGAATTATTCAATTTCAAGTTTTGTACTAATTGTACAAAAATATTCCAGTTTATAAATAATGGATTTGTATGTATACATATGTTCTGTAAATATTTAGTTTTTAAAACAAGTGTTTTCATTATATCATTATAAATATTCATTTCTCAAGTTATTTTATTTATAAGTTTTATAATTGTGATTTTGATTACAGAAAATCCATTCATTAATTATAATAATACAATCAAATAGAATGCAGATAATAAAAGTTTTTCTAGTCAATAAAAAGTTCAATACTTATTGACATTGTGTTTTATATTTTTTTCGTCAAAAAGTAAGGAAAATATAAATTTTACTTTGTGTAAAATGAATTTTTCAAAATCTGCTCTATTTTAATATGTAAGTCAGAAAAATTTCAAACAAGAAATCAGATTTCCCGTTCAAATTTCAAAGTTTTCGAGAAAATCTTATTGATACATTTTCTCTAATTTGTAAATAATTTCATTGGCAACAAAATATGCACGGGTGGATAAGAAAGAGAATAATTAATTTACAGACTAATGGAAAAAGTAACTTTTCGCTCATTCAACAAACCACAAACAGTTTTCTGATCAAATATATTTAACAGTCTGTTAATTATTTCTGATTGCTGTTTATGCTATTTCGATGACGATCCCATCATCCTCAAAATGTTAAAATAAAGAATAATAATCATAATCAGTTAACGATTCTGTAATTTTATGCTCTGAGGAGGATTGAATTGTCATCGAAATAGCAAAAAACAACAATCAGAAATTATTAATTAATCGATTGCTGAATATATTTGATTAGAAAAAAGTTATAGTTTATGGGTGGAAAGTCACTTGTGAAAGCCAATAAATTAATTATTGTCTTTTTTATACATTAATGCACATTTTTATATTAATGACATCATCTTTAAAGCACTGAGAAAATGTGGCCATCACATTTTTCTGAAACATAATTTGCACAGAAAATCTGATGATTGGATTTCTTATTCGAAAAGTGTGTGGCATAGAAGATATTAATTCATTAGTGAAATGGATTGATGTGGAAAAATGATTTTATAAAAAGCAAAAATTTCTGTCAAATGATTTTACAAAAATCATTGAACTTTTTTTTGAGCTGAAAAATTGTAGTCTGTGGAGAGAGTGAAAATTCGTTTGTAGAATGCCAAACTTTGCACGGTTATTATTGGAGGTATTATAAAAAAAAACGGTGTGTTGAGTTTTACTTCATATTTCAAAAGAATTTTTTTTTAAAAAAAACGGTAACTATATAGACAATTGTGATTATTCTAAATATTTGTAGCAGAAATGTTCAATCTTTTTCTTAGTATAAACATTTAGTGAGGGTTTTTTAAATATTTTTTTTTATTTTGTACTTTGAATCTTGTAATTTTTTATCTCATTGTAAATTGAATCTTGTAAATTTTTATCTCATATATTTACATTTTATCTTAATTCCCATTAAAAATTCCGGTTTTTTAAAAAATATATTTCTGTAAGATCTTGCATAATTTTATTACATATTTGTTTAAAAAAAAGACTCATACGGGAATTATTTCAATTAAATTAAAATTTAAATCAGTTTGTATCTGAAGTTCTTATAAAAAAGAATATATTAATAAAACGTGTATGACAATATACTTTCAGATAAAATTGTTAAAAAATGTTTAGGGGAAAATGAATTTTACAGCATTTCTTTTTTTTGTAATTGTTTTAGTTTAGTTATTTTTTTTACTATTATTTCTTAATATCATCTATTAATACATTTAAAAACAACTTGATAAGAAATAATCTGATTATTCATTTTCTTTTTTTAATAATAGAATTATACCACCATCTGTTACGCAAAGTCGACAACGATTAATCAAACAACAGTGAACAGTTTATTCAATTGAAAATAAAAAATTAAAAAATATATATTCATTGTTAATCGTTTATTATTTAATAAATGTTTATATAACAATCTTGCGAAATAAACACTAGTTTTTGTGTGAAGTGAGTAAAATGATAGGCACTTTATTTGAAATCTTAACAGTGAAAGTGTTTGAATTTTATATAGTCTTTGTGCAAATTATTGAACAAACCGCAATTAAAACACTAAAGAAACATTTCATTTGGAAAAAAACGTTTCAGTTCGCTTCAAATATAGTTCAGTCTGAAACATCTTCTACATCAATCAATGTATTCGAGCAGAACTGAAAATACCTATCCATAAACGTAAATATGTAGCTGCAGAAAATGAGTAAAACGTAAGCTGCACCAGAATCATCTTGTACAAGTATGTAATTCTCCCGAGGGCTGAACGTCAATTAGTGTGAAATTTATTTGAGGGAAGTGAGTAGAATGAATATTAGTCATCCGTAGTAGCGCATATGCGAAACTGTTTTGCAGAGATCTTCTCTCTTCCTGCTCTTATTTTCTCCCTGATTGAATCACGTCAAGGGACACATATGAAGGGCGTTGTTGTTGAATCAGATAGGTATTACTCTGTATGTTCTACTTAAATTGAAGAATTACATGTGCATCAAAATGCACTTAGGATACTATATTATTTTTCTTTTTTTTTGTACCCGACAGTGACGTTTATTCAATTAGGTGGCCTTTACAAATGGATAAAAATCGGTTGAAGATTTATTACCTAACCGAAATGACAGATTTCTAACCTGTAATAAATTCCAAATATCAAGTAAAATCTTCCTAATTATACATTGTTCTTTTGTATGTGTGGGTTAAATATAATTAAAACTAGGTCTGCCACTGTGGCTCAATTCACTTTCACAAATTAAATACTTCCTTCACCCCACGAACTACAAAAAATGTGTGTGGTTGAAGTGAAACTTCCGGGCTGTAAATATAGAATTTTGTTAATAATATTTCTTTCCTAGTAAACTCTATTTTATCAGGAAACAATACTCAATTTGAATTTTCCGCCGTGCAATATGCGCTTTGATTTTTGTTAGATGACTGTACTGAATAAATACAGTGTTTGACGATGCGATTTGAATGTGGCGTCATTAATTCATTGTTGAGCAGTTCATTGTCAGTCGTCAATGTACTTTTCCGATGGACACTAGATTTTTAAGTCGTTCCTAGTGTAACAACACGACAGTTTTAAAGGGGTCTTCTAGTGTAGAAGATTAAAAAAAATCGATTTTTTGCATTTTCTGAAACTACATTTTACAAAAAATATATCCGGAAAAGAATTTCCTCATTTTCAGAAAATTGACGAAGTTAGAACGCGGCATGTGCTAAACAATAGCTCTTTAGACTAGTAATAATCTTGTAAAATCGAGTAAAAATTGAATCTATTGCCATGGAGTTTAAAGTTTTTTCGATTGTCTTACAGAACGGACAGGAGCGCGCAATAGAAATTTTTACTTGTGAAATATTTAGAAGTCAATTATCGAAAATGGACAGAAAAGGGTCGAAATTAGCACGTACTAATGAATATCGCACACAAAAACTGTTTTTAAAGGAAATCAATACTCAGGAAAAGACTCAAGTTTTATAAAAGCACATCGGCTGAAAAACTTTAGAAGAAAAGATCGATAGAAATTCCCGTTGCAAAGGAATTTAATTCTTTTATTTTAAATTTCGTTACAGTTTTTTTGGTGATTTTTGAGAGTGTTTTGTGCAAAGTTTGCAAACATAAAGTCAAGTTTAACCAAAGTGATAATCGTAGCTTGCGATTCAAAATTATAATGTAATGCGAGTGCGGTTATCGACTAATCAATTTGAATCCATTCGTGAACAATGCATAGTGCGGCTAAAGTATCGACATAGCGACGTACTTAGTCGTCAATATCTTCAACGAATGATTTGGGTCTATTTTGGAGATTTTAACCAGAGTGGGCGTGACGATTGGACAAGAGGTTCAGCGATATATTTAGTCTCGGGACACTTACAGAGTTGGACACTTACAGAGTTCAACGCTCCGAGCGACGGGTTAGTGATCAAAAGGGCCAGACAACAACGCAGAGAAGAAAAAGTAACTCATCAGGAGTTATTCGAGAAAAAGGAAGGTCCCTTGAATGATCCTGAGCTGGTAGATTATTCTTAAATACAATAATTATCTTCGTTATAAAATCACTGCGCAAGACTTTATACGCGTTTTCTTCAAAACCATGTTATTTGGAACGGTTCACAGAATACCTCAAGTTCAACTTATATTATTTATAGCTTAAGTGTACAGCTTCAGCAGGTGTATCGCTATCGTGTGTACCAATATTATGTAAAAAAAATATTTTTAATAACATTTATAGCCATCTAAATAGATGAAAAAGTAGTAAAAATCACTACTAATATTTCAAGGTGCTGTAATTTTTGGAATTTCCACCTTTTTCTTTTGAATTTGCTACCTGCGATAGCCAAGCTCATACTAATTAATAAAAAAGGTTTTGATTTTTATGTTTCAAAAGGACAGAAAAAACGATTCCCTGTCAACTTTGCGATAAAAATATTTTATATATGTAAAAATAACATAATAAAAAACTTAATTGGGTATTTGTAAAAAAAATCCCGAAAAAGCCTCGAAAATAAGCGCGTTACACTAGAAGATTCCCTTAATAGATATTATATCCACATAACTCAGCCTATATTTAAAAGGTTCTGCATAATCATAATTTAAAAATGAAACAATTGGATTCTGATAGCTTAAATATATAAACACGCACTTGTACATACCGTACTACACAACACCCCACCCCATTCCTATACGTACCCCCATTCCAGTTTCGTCACAAAATTTTGTTTCTATATTCATAGTATTTGTACTCTAACTCTAAGGATAATGGTATCTTCATCGAAATGTACATAAACAACATCAAAAATGATCAAAATTTATTTGAGAAAGTGTATACTTGATCTGACTGATAATTGAACAGTTATGGATAATAACTACATTCTTTAATATTCGTTTAATAAGAAATTATAAAACCAAATGACTACATAATGTAAAAATAAAACCTATTTACAAGTAAAGTAAAATATTGTATAATAAAAATATAAAATGAATGAATATTTAAGTTCAAACTCAGATAATTATTCAGTTTTAAACGAATTCAAGTAAGAAATTTCTTTTGGAAAATTTATTTGAAATTAAATTATGTTGAAATGTTATAAATAGACAGTATTTTAATTTTATATAAAACGCATATATATATATATATATATAACGCATATATATATATATATAAAACCCATATATATATATATATATATATATATATATATATATATATATATATATATATAATGGTATCGAGAATACATTAAATAGCGTGTTGCCTTGATAAAAATTGTATGCAAATGAGATTTCGAAATATACATATAGAATACTTTTAAAGTGTTTTTTTTTAAAAAAAAATACAGGCTTAGTATATACTCGTATTTCTGTTTAAATTGTATGTAAGTGGATATTTAAAACGGTTTCGTGGTTGTAGAGATGAGCTTTTTATTAGTACCATGTAGACAATTAAATATGGATATTAACGTAGATACGATGACAGATAGAGGTCGGTTAACTGACTAACAGTCTCGTCCTGCGTACGCCAGAAGGTGACACGTCACGCATGTAATTAACACACTTGGCGTGTCGTCACGAACGCACGGATTCAATTGCGTTTGCCGCATGTGAGTGAGATCGTTGTCGCTGATTGAACAGGTTAAATGGTCTCGATCGGTACTAAACTACTTTTCAAATAAAAAACAATGTTACAGCCCTTCGACTTGTTTATTATTTGAAGAAAACATACTTTGAGAGTAATGTACGGGCTTCGGAAACGCTGGTATCTGGAATATTCGGTTCGATTGTAATTTAAAAACGAATCAAATTGTGGAATGGATGTGTACTTGTTACAAAGAGAATTTATATCTTAATTAAATTATATGTTACAATGTTGTCGGATGACATTGCTGGAAATAGTCGATGGAATTTTGAGTTAAATTGAGATTTATATATGATAGCAGTACTTAATTGACTAAATTGTTAATAAACAACGAATTTATATAAAAATACACATACATTATAATGAATATAAATTCATTTTGAAGTGACTGGAAAATAAAGTGATTATTTCACTCTTTATTGTACGTGGGTCGTTTGATAAGTTTGGTGAATATCGTATGATATGGCGCTATCATTCATTTAGTAACGTTACGGCTATCAAGTGTCACTTTTCAAACTAGCACAGGTGAAATTTTATCTAGAAACGACGCATTGTTCACATTCTACAGATGTTTGGAGTGAGCATTATAGCAGTTGCTGCAAAAATGGAAAAAGGAGAAGGCCTTTTTTGCGTCGATTCGTCATTGAATGAAACATGGATCCACCACTACATACCGAGTCGAAGTAGTAGTGGACAACTACTGGCGAAAGTCTACCGAAGAAGGCGAAGAACGTTTTGTCGGTTGGGAAGGGGATGGCCATTGTTTTTTGGGGTTTCCAAAGAATCATCCTGATAAATTACTTAACGAAGGGAAAAACGATAACAGGAGCCTATTATGCAACATAATTGGACCGTTTGAAAGAAGAGCAGAAACAAAAATGGCCAAGATTGGTGTACAAAAGAATGCTCTTTCATCATGACAATGTGCTGTCAAACAAAGCGATCGTCGCAATGATAAAACTGCAAGAATTAGGTTTAGAATTGATTCCTCATCCACCCTATTCTGCGGATTTGGTTCGTGTGACTTTTTCCTCTTCCCAAACATGAAAATTTGGCTCAATCGGAAGAAATTCTCATCGAATGAGGATGTCATCGCCGCCGTCAATGCGTATTTTGCAGACTCACTGGACCAAGTGTAAAGCCCTCAATGGAGACTATGTTGAGAAATAAAATCGACTTTTTCCAAAAAACGGGGTGTAACTTGCTTTTTTACCAAACTTATCAAACGACCCTCGTACGTTAAGGTCCTACTGAATATACAATTATGAACCAACATATCAATAATTCGAAATTTTAATATATATATATATATATATATATATATATATATATATATATATATATATACGCTTTGTAGACAATAAAATAATCATTTATAATAATTTATGTCCCCTAAACTTGAATTTGAAATGATTGAAAAATACAGTAGATTGTTTCGTCCCTGATTATTTTTTAAGAATGTATTCGAGATACAATTCAATAAAAAGTGTAAATAATTCGAAATTCATGAATACATATACATATTGTAAATAATAAAAGAAGTAGTAAATGACATAATAGCATGTGTCCTTACACTTGAAACGATTTTAACAAAGTGTCAATTATTTCATCCATGATTATTCTTTAACATCTTGTACATGAATCACAAGTCTGATTCGCGAACTGTAAAAAAACACTATCAGTCAATCACCAGTTAGATTCGTGCAATCTTTATATAAGTACACATGTTTTGTATGTCAGCTATTAGATACATATAATGTAGTGATCATTTTTGAAATTGTATCAGTGGTGAATTAGTTTTTATTTTTGCGAAACATTTACATGGAAAACAATGTAGAGGAAAAAATTAAATTTTGAAGTTGACGACGAAGAAAATAAGTTCTTAAGTGATAAAAGTATTGAAAGTGAAAAAAGAAAGAAATTTTTGAGATTACAAAAACAATTAAGACGACTAAGTTGAGAGAATGAAGAAACTGACAATATTTCAATTGATATTTCTTTATCAGAACAAAATGCAAATGACTGGCAGTAGCCAAGTGATAATAAATCAGAAGTATTGGATAATGAAGAGGCATCTGGTATAAATTATAATATATAATAATTGGGCTATTTAATTAAAGATCGAAAAGAAGAAAATAAGAACAACTTTTTGTATGAGTTGAAAACGGATGGTAAAGCAACAGAAACTGCTCGTAAATTCAACGATGCTTTTGGTGTGGGTACTGTTAAGGAACGTATAGTACAATGCTGGTTCCAAAAATTTCGTGCTAGAGACGAAAGCCTTGAAGATGAAGAAGGTCACGAGTATCCTTTTTCTGTTCATAACAACCAATTGAAGACGTTAGTTGAATCAGAACCACACACTTGCACAAAAGGTAGGAGTCAGTCATCCAACAGTTCTGAACCACTTAGAATAGCTAGGAAAATCAGAAAAGCCTAATGTATATATATATATATATATATAAATTTGAAGTTCATAAACCGCAATTAGTTTTCTACCAACCTGATAATTCCAAAATTAAAGCTACTACACAGTGAATGTTATATATTTAACTATTCTTATTAGTTGTCCAAATGGTCCGTCATTTTTAGTAACCTGACTTTGTTTTTTACATAGTTGTATATTTTTTAAAAGAAAACGTGTTTGGTATATGGAGAGTGGACTCATTCTATCTAAACTGTTTTTAATGCTGCAGAGATTTCTTTTAAAAAATATTTTTGTATGAACAGGAAATATTTTCTGTAAGTTCAGCAATTTTGATTAAATTATTTTAACTGCATATCTATTAAAATTGAGTATTTACTTCAATAACATGGAATACTTATGATTTTATGTAAACTAAAATTTGAGATTAAAGTTCAAAATTGTATATGTGTAACCTAATAATCTGTCGATAGTATTTTAGAAGTTAAAATCTGCCTGAAGAATGCACACGTGCCAAAACTAGTAATAAGAACAGAAACACTAATGATCCAAGACAATAAAGAACATACGGACAACTAATTAGAAGGATTAAGTTTGTAATATGCGTCCTATTTGTTACTGTTTTTGGCGAATCAAAATATTTTTAAATTTTTCATCCTTTTCAGTAACTTAACTTTTTTCCCACTAATTTGAGCACGTGTATCGCTTTCAAGCAGATTTTAAAGAATCTATCTGAAGTTAGCACACATGCCGAATCTAGTGGTGAGAATAGAATCTCTAGTGGTCGAAAAACTAAGACAATAGGACAACTAATTAGAAAGACTAATTACGTAACTCTGTACTATTTTTAATCCTAATTCATCCTTGAAACACAATTTATTTGACTTTCAAATCTCATAATCAACGAATAAAATTCTAAAATGTAAATTTATATTTTCACAAATTTATAAACTGTCTTTCTTTCTAATACAACAAAGCCATGTAATTAGAATCGAACTCTAACTGATTGTAAGATTTATCATTAAATATCACCTGTAATTTTACTGAAATTATACCAATTAACACCTCTTCCATATTACCCAATTCTTCTATACACATTTCCATATTGTTTAATTAATACTTTTTCAATTAATAATATCGAATTCATCCCACAATTTCTTTTAAATCATGCAGATTATTTATTTTTTTACATATCAAGATTAACACTACCATCTGCTGTTTATAAAAAAAACCATTCAATCCAAACGGTTATAAAGTTTAATACCTTATTATCTTTAAAAAACAAACCGAACAAAATGCTGAATCTACATTTTCGTACAAAGTAATATGATATTCACGTTGTCATTTTCATATAATAGAAATAAAATTCACATGAAGAAGTCAAACGAGATTATAAAATAGTTAAAGCGGTCTTCTCGTCGATGATTTATAGATCTTTCGTGATTGTCGGACCATCTCAATATTCAAATCATGTGAATTATAATCGTATATACTATTTTAATGCCATTTATGAATAATATTTCATTTCTGAAAACGCACACTATACATGTGTATATGTTTATCTACAATGGAATCATCTTTTTTAAGTCATTATTATTATTATTTGAAAAAGAAAAAAAATGTATACCGGTATAAAAATTTACGTATAATTGTCTCGTGAAATAATTTCGAATTTAATTGCCAGTATTAATGGCTTTTATTAGTTTTCATATAAAAATCGCTAGACGTTGAAGAGTTTCTTTTATAAACGAATTAATATTTGAATTTTTTTATCATGAACTATAAAAAGTCTATAAAAAGATTTTTTTATAATCCGTTCATGCTGTCTATTTGGTTTTTTAAAAGAAATAAAATTCCTCTTTTGATTGGAGTTTCGGTACTGACTCCTCATTGCAGTGTTTTGAAGTCATTCAAATAAAAAAAATATTTGAGTAGTGTCTTGCGTTAAATTTGGATTTTTGTTAATAAATTAAAAGTTTTAAGTATAATAATTATAAAAAAAAAACATTTTACTTTGCGCGCATTATTCGTATTTATCCCATTAAACTCTTCGGAGATACTTTTATATTGTTATTTTTAATAATCGGTTTGACTTTCAAGTAGGTAATTTGACCTAAAACAAGTTCAAACCATTTCTAATCTTAGAAAATAATTCAGAAATGATCTCAAAGCTTCTAATAGAATAATTGTAAAAGAAAATTCGAAAAGTAAAAAAAGATTAGACATATTTTCGATTTTAAAGATATGTACAAACTTTCTTGTATAAATTGTACCTTTCACAAACATATTTTTTCCTCCCGCAAACTTTCCTATTCAAAAATATTCAATAATTATTTAGTGAAGATTTTTATAATTGATATGATCAGACATTTTTTTCATAGTTTGTGAAGTGCAAAAAGAATTAATTTGTCCTGGTAAATTTAGTAACAGTGTCATAATTGTATTGTAAACTAGCTTATTAATAATTATAGTTGTATGTTTTTGTATCGGTGATCCCGTTGATAAGTTGCCCTGGCAGTTTTCATCCTTTTGGATCAGCTGACTGAACATTTACCTGAAGAACATTTACCTGTGGTACACGTGTTGGAACTAGAAATGCATAATAGACACTCAACTGATCTAATACCACTAGGACTACTCATCCATAATCTTAACAAACGCATCTTTCTCACAAAATCTTTTTATAGCAAATACATTTTTAGGTCAGTTAGGTAAATTAATTAATTAAAATTAATTTTGTAGGATATTAATTGCTTATTTCCTGAAAATGTCATAGTAGTGGATTTATAGTTTCTGAGAAACTGGTGCATGTACAATTTCATAATTCTGTGAAAGCTTATTTAAAAATTTAACATGCATTTTATTTTCTTGTTTAAATGCAAGTTGAAAGATTGATGATCGGGTGTTTTTTTTAAAACAAAGTTGCATTCATCGAAGAAAGAAACAAAGTGTTTTAAAAATAAAAAACTGAAAATCAATTTTATAGGTTTCTTTCCACTAACTTTTACTTAATGACACTTTTTCTCTACATACAAATTTCAAATACTCCACACCAATCGAATAAATAACAAGAATCATTAATCTAACGCAGTGTATTTTTACTTGAAAGAACACATTGTAAAAATAGCTTCCGTATTGTTTTATTTCAGACAATTTATAGACCATTGTATGTTCTTAAGGTCTACTTTTGCTAATTCTCTCGAGTGACTTTATCGATGTCACTCTTTTAAAAAGAATACATAAAAAAATTAACAGAAATATACTTCGCAGAGATTGAGTCTCTGATAACATTTCATAACAAAAAAGTACCCCCTGTAAAGGGTTTAGTTTCAAACGACACTAAATTTTTTTATGATTATTCAAAACATTATACAATAGAAAGTAGGTGTTAGAAAATGTCACGTCGAACGTGCGACGTGTCGGAAATGAACTCTGTATGCTTGACGAGTGTGTGTGTGTTTGTGTGTAATATGTGTGCATTTCACCAGGAAAGGGCGCGTTCTTTTCGACGCGACTGCATGTGTGTGGCATTAAAAAGAGGGGATGACACATCACACGCACGAATAACGCGTACCACGTTTGTCTGTTGTCAATCAAACTGTCAATCAGAAAGCAGTGCACATACACACACATACATACACACATGTACACTAGATCGATTTTCTACAAGAGCTTGGTCTCGAGCTGTTCAGCTCATCAACACCATCCATGGGATCATTCAACGTTTTTATCAGTTAGGTCAAGGGAATATCACTGAAACGAAGAAAATCAGTTTATTGGGTGTAATGGAATTGATGTTCTTATCTTTAATAACAGCAAGAACGTACACGCTGTATAATATTGGTTGTTGGTGTTATTGTCACGTATGTTAGTAACAAATCGACAAGCTGCTCATAATTTCTTATATACTCTTTTGTTATACAGGAATATGTTAAACCAATTAACATTGATATGAAGAAACTGAATTTTTCACTGTAAATTTATAATAATTTTTAGAAATCTCTTAAATTAAATTTCTAATTTCAATTTTTGGCAAAACATTTCCAGCAATGAAACTGTAAATTCATTTTCACAAATTAATTTTTTTTACCCCATAAACAACAATTTTTCATACTAGAAATGTTCAGTAAATCATTATTGATCATTTTTGATTGTTGTGTATATGTGCATGCCGATAATCACAAAACGGAAAACTTGAATTTAAAAAATTTTTCTCTATCGTAACGCTCTGAAAATAATGGCATTTTCTTCAAAATGCGCATAAGTAACTATAAATTATCAATAATCACTTATTCAACATTTTTGATCAAAAAACAGTTTATGGTTAGTGGGAAGAAAGAAACATAAATAGAATAATTAAAACATTTAAATAAATATTATTATTAAGTTCCTGGAGTGTGTTGTTGTGTGAACTGTTTTTTCACAAAGTACATTTTTGTATATTATTAGACATATTTTTTTTATATATTATTAGATATATTCTACATATTTATATATTATTAGAGGATGAATTGTGATTTCCTATTAGAGAATAGTAAAAGAATTTAAATACAAGTTTTAAAAAAGGAGAAAATCAATTTGTATATATATATATATAGTTTAAGATATTTAGTACAAGAGGAATTTATTGAATGAATAATCTCTATAACTTACATGTTTATTTTTGATCAAAAATATTTAATGATAATTTTGATGTCTTGTGCGAATTTCAATAGTGATTAGGTCATTCTCAAAACGTTGAAAATAGAAAAATCTTTTTTAATCCACCTCCATGTTTCATTTTCTATACAATATATACTCTGTTCAAAAAAAATAAAAAAATAACGATGTCAAAAAAGGCGCAATTTAAATAACATGTACACAGGAATACAATCCAACGTTATTATGTAGTTTTTTTTAAACGTAAACATTTAATTTAGAATATATTTCACTAAAAACAAATTACATTTTAAATTATCAAATGTTTTTAGTCAAATTCGATGCTTTTTTAAATTTATAAACGTTATTTTTATTTTGTTATATATATATATATATATATATATATATATATATATATATATATATATATATATGTTTATGTGTGGGCTTTATAATTTTAATTTATGGAAATATGTTTATCAGTGTTATATTTAGAAACGCCTATAAAGTAAATAACCTGTTTATCAAAAATATCTTAAGTAAGTGAACACGGCAAATATGTTCGTATATATATATATATATATATATATATATATATATATAATTATTCATATTTGATAATATCATTTTAATATGGAAATAAAGTACAAAAAAATATATAAACAACTAGCAAAGATGTTTCGTAACATCAATAACAATTTTTCATTTTCAACATGGACACAACACAAAAAGAATAGAAACCGGAATATAAATTATAGTAACGAGATTTTATGTATGCTATAAAATAATATGTGTTTTATGTTTGTTGTATGTTTTTTTTTGTGTCTAACTTCTTTCTTCTTGCCGATTTTCCAAGAACTGTAACCGAATATTGTACCATTAACTATTCGAAACTCAACAATATTTTATCAAATGAACATATTCTGGATGGTATAATAGGTTTAAATTCTATAAAATATAAATTCGTAGTTTTTTATATTATAAATAAATCTTTTATTTGCATATATGTATATATATATATATATATATATATATATACATATATACATACACACACATATATTTCAACATTTTTAACGATTATTCAACATTGTACTCACTATTATTAAATCAATACAAAATACAATTATATCCAATTAGCAATGAATCCCTGTATTCTGTTTAATTATTTCCAACAAAAACAGGATGTAATCATATAAACTTATCGTTTTATCACATTAATATAAATAGTTTGTACAGTAAAATGTATGTAGTGATTAAAATTAATTCACAAGTCTAATCAGATAATACAAGACATTGTTCTGATAAATACTAAAAGTACTAATTGAATATTTCTCAAGCGAAAGTCTGTCATAACAATATATTTACATGTATTTAAAAACAGGCGTTGAAAAAGAACAATCAAGATAAATTGCATTTAATATTAATTAACGTATTTATAAAATTATTTTTTTAATATAATTGTATGCTTTTTAAATTATTCAGAGGATGTTTGGAAATATTTTATTTTAAAATATTTTAAGATCGAGTTAAGTTCAATTTTCGGAACGAAATGCGAATTTATACAGATTGTTTAATGTGTGCCTCTCATGAACTCAGTCGTCAGGGGTGTAATTAAGTCTATTAACTAGTGATTAGTTGTCAATTATTAAGAATTGTTTACACAATTACAGTATTACCAGTCAGCATAAGCAATTATGATTAATAGTAAAATAAAAACTAAATGGTCCTTATGGTGTTAACTCTGAACCGTTTGAGTACCGGAGGTTATTACAAAAATCTTATCGGATAGTGCCACGCGGCGCGATAGCGCTTGTTTAATATGATCTCGACAAATGCCAATCGCGATCGCGCTCCTGTCTGATGACGTGCTACCTCGGAATCCCAGTGCACCATCCTTTGAGCATCGCGACTCGATGTAGTGGCATTTTTCAGTATAACAGCGCGATCACGCTGCGTGGCACCAAAAAGGTTAAGAATCATTCAAGTCTATCTGTGCGATACTTTTTTGTGCGATAAATATTTATTGTTTTACATTGCTGAAAAAAACGCATGTACTATATGCGCGGAACTATAAAAATTTATACAAAACGGTGTAAAACAAATGTTTATCACAGAAAATAAAGTTTAACATGAAAGTTGTAATTTTTTTTTAAGTTCTGCAACTTTCTAAATCTTTAACATCAAACGAACGAAAAACGAAAAAAAATGCAAAACCTTTTTTACTGGGGTTTTTTACAATAAATAAAAAAATATTCATCGCACGAAAAAAAGTATGAGAACCAAAGATGTAGAGAATTAAATTCCCTATAAAATGGGATTTTTATTTTTTTGTAGCTTCAACAGAAAGCGATATATATATATATATATATATATAGAGAGAGAGAGAGAGAGAGAGAAAGAAACAGAATTTAACCCTTTTTTCGCGCTGTCCGCGAGAGTGTAAGGTCTGACAGTTCACAAAAGTGTAATTATACTCTAGAGCACCCGCTTCCCCACACACCATCCAAGATCAGATGGTCCGTTCTGATGTAAAGATAGGACCGAATTTTAGCCAGATCCACTGGATGGACTAACAGTAGATTGTCAAACTGAAGATGATTATAGCAGATACATATATACATAGATACATATATACATACATATACACACCCACACATATCTCTCTCTCTCTCTCTATATATATATATATATATATATATATATATATATATATATATATATATATATATATATATTAATTTAAAAGGGCCGCTCTAACATATATAATTTAACATTATTCAAATACAAACTGGTTACTACAAAACTCATTATCGAAATACACAAATAAATTTCTTCATTATAAAAGCACCGTGTCGGCGTGTCGGAGGAGACCTCTTTGTGTGTAATATTAAATTTCTTTTTTTATCGTAGGATCTCTTTTATCACATCTGATGTTCAAGTAGTAAACGATCGCAATATTTACTAATTCAACAAACAATTTAAGATAGGTGTGTTTTTTTTCCTTCCTCCGAACACGCTATCATTAAGAAGCGACCGCCGCGAGCGAAACAAATCGAAAGATGCTGATCTGAAATGTTATGATCGTCTTTTATCTGATCCATATATTTGCACGTCGGCGGTACCCGAAACGCAGAGTAAACAATCCAAATAGTGTTTTATAAAACGATAATATAAAGTAAATAGTGGAAGACGGTGGCGTACAAAGTCGTGATAATTAAGCTTACACAAATTTACCTGTTTATCAAGTCGTTATAAAAATGTATGTATGCGTACGTGTCCCTTTGTACGAGACGCTATATCCGATATTTACTTTATGATTCTTTTTTATAAAAAAAAAATACAACTGAATAGTTTGATTGTACTATAAACAATGGAACTTTATGAAAATGATTATCTCGAAGAGTACTTCTGTAGAAAATTTAGTTTACTGCCAGTTCGCTTAATCTAAACAACGTATCATATTTTTTTATAACAACCTGAATTCTTATTAAAAACGTTTTTTTGAATTTCTTATTAAACTTCATTCTAATTTTTCAGTTTTAAATATAAAAATGTAATACAGCAATTTTTCAAGATTTCTTTTTATAAATTTTATTGAAACGTTTAACTATTCTTGAATCTATCAATGAGTCATCAATAAAAAATGATATCATATAATTGCTATACTCAAAGTATCATAAGATGTTAAATATTATTTCTTAGTATTTAAATAATAGTGCGGTTTCCGTTTTCCTATTTGTATATTTAAAATATTCATCTTGTGAGTGTTGTGCTCTTATTTAAATATCAGTTTTGAAATGATAAAAGCAGTTAAATGTTTGATAATTACTCGTCATTAAAACTGAACTGTTTTGTATTATTGTTGTGTGTTTTGTATTTATTTATACTCAATATTTTACAATAATTCTGTTTTTTTTTTACTCTGAAAAGATGTGTAATACTAAGTAAGTAGACTATTTCGTACTTTAGATTTTATATAGAAATATAAAATGTAATTTCTATAAATTTTAATAAACATAATTTTAAATTTACTGCATTAACAATATATGTTAAAAAATATATAAAAAAATAAAAACTGTAACCTGGATAAATACACATTCTTACAATAATAATATCTGACACTGTAGTTATATTTATTTTCACTAATGAAAATGTTTTTGTATCTTATTGCTCTGAAGATAATGGTATCATCATTGAAATGCAGATTAACAAATCAATAAAATTATCAATTAATTATTAAACATTTCAGTAGATTTAGTGAAAAATTAATTTGTCAAAGTATGCAATGGTTGTATTTTTTTTTAAAAAAAATAAATAGTTTTAGAGAGCAGCTAATTCAATTTTGTAAATACATGTTTTTAAGACACATATGTCCTATAAAACATTTTCAAAGGACATCACCAATAGTTCTATAATTTTTTTGTCTCGTTAACATCAGTATTATAATAATTAAAATATTTTTGAAAAATATTTGTAAAATATTTTTGATTTTGCACACAACTCAAAAATTGCAGTATAGATTTTCTTGAAATGTATAAAGGACTATATAAAATCATCAAATTATAAATAATAACGTATTCAGGAAAAAACTGAAAAATGTTCATAGGAAGTTTTATTGATTATACGAAACTCAGTTCAAGGTAATATAGAACAATCTTAGATTAATTTATTTAAATAAATTAAAATAATCCTGAATGTTGATATAAAGAAATTCTACGATTATTAAAAGCAATCGAAAAGTTTTTTTTCATGTAAATTAAAACGGCAGCTGAGAATGCTGTTAAAAATCAAAAATTTTGTTAAATATTTATTGTTTAAAAACATGATAAAGCAAAGTTCTATCAATAGAGATGAAGAACAGGATTAATTTTTTTTACCAAAAAAAAAATCTAACGGAGAAGAATGCTTTGTTAATCACGGAAAGTATAGGCTTGTCAAAAAAAATGTTGGAATATAAAAGTTTCAATCGCTCTTTCTTTTTCTATAATTCTTGTTTTAATACCAGGCTTTTTTCTTTTGTATCGAATTTAATTTAATATTCTAAAAAAGATATGCAATGATATTTAAAAGATCCAATAACATTTCTGTCAATGACTTCAACTTATAAAACGAAAGACGGGATACTGAAACGATTAAATTCATTTCAAAATTAGTTGCATCAGTGCTCAAAAAACTTAAAAATGAACAGTTCTTAATTACTTACTTTGAGGTAAAGTTATATTATCGATCCCATTATGCTATTTTCGATTAAGGGACTTGCATAAGTTTGAAATCTTGGAAAATCGATTTTTGATTTGTTGCATATTATTAAGGCTTAAAGTCTTAAGTTTCATTATCAAAAATAAGTTTATTGCATTCCAAGAATTCCCGGAGATACAGCGATTTTAGTGGAGGTGATTCGCAGTGGGACAAGGCTTAGCCCAAGTGCGTTCCTTCGTTTTTCTCGAAACTATACTTTCCAAAACGGTGTACATCATTTCTCAACAATTGTTCATTCGATTGGGTTGAACTTTTGACTGAACATTGTTAATAGCATTCTCTGTCAGAGGAGCGAATGATTTTTTGAAATTCTTTTCCATTTATTAATAATAAACAATTGTGAGTCAAAATAGACCTCTTTTCAAACGACTGCCATTTTTGCAATTTTCAAAATTTCAAAAAAGTATTCCGTTTCATAGTCGTTACAAATATTTCAGTAAAAAAATTAAGAGAACTTGATGAGGAAATGTGTTTTAATGTGCACAAAATTTCAAACCTATAACATTTAATACCTATGTCAAAAAAAATTACCAAAAATTGTACTACTTTTCGAGCGGCAAACGTATGCAAGCGTTTTAAAAGATTTATTCTTTTTTTGTTATAAATATAATATTCTAGTTCATTTTAAATTTATTGGATATATAAATAAATGTTTTTCCAATACAAAATTTAAATTAAAAAGGAATTAAACTAGAATAAAAACTATGTTTGCTTATTGAAAAACATTTTTGTTATAATTTTTTAAACGTGTAAAAAAACAAGAAATGTTATTTTTTAAAAAATAAATAATGAATGATTCAGTGTGGGTCACAGTAGTAGTGTTTTTTTTTAAAAAAAAAACGTACTTGTTCCAACAAAAATTCGATTTAATACAAAAACAATAATCAAACATAAAAATTAATGTATTGAGTAAAAGTGTTTGTTTTAAAACGTCACATCCCGTTTAACAAGTTCCTTCTCGCTTCATAACAATTCAGAATCTGAAATCAAATCAAATAAATTAAACTATAATTGTATGTATGTGTGAGACATTAGACGGTTTGGACATTAAACGGAGCACGTCAAATTAAATAAGCCTGCAAACATATGTGTGTGTGTGAAGCATGAATTAACACCAGCGCTAGATTGTGTTGATTTATATTATGATTGACATTCGGGACATTTCGAACATATGCGTTTCAGCTGTAAGCTCGAACAGTCACACGTGTCGACGCTTAATAATGTAAAATTAACGCATCGCAAAATATTGTTGTTTCTCGCATTGTAAATGTTCTGGTATGGGATTTTGTACCACCCAGTATCCGCCGGATTTGTCTTTTTATATAAAAAAAATTGAAATGCATACAAACGTCTCTTGGATAATTTTTAAATTATTTTTAATACCAGTCAAAACGACAATAAATTCAAAACAGAACGTAGAAACTATTTTTAATTAAATATTTTCATCTCTTTTCAGTACGTTGATCGTATATTTATTGAACATGTCATAATATGTATATAAGACATCAAAACATATTTATAAATGATTAAATAAATATTATAAAATGTTTAACTAAACAAAATTTTATGTATAAACATTGAAAATCATTAAATATATCTGTTTTTCAAACAGACGCATCGTTTGTCATGCTATAAAATTATATACCTTCATAATAATTTAACTAATTGTATCTGCATAATTTAAATTTAAATAATTTACATACAATACGAAAAGAACATAAATAATATATTTAACATGACTAACTAAAATCTAAATATTCGCTTGTATATATGATTTGTAACAATTATAAAAAGTACAATGAGACTATACCAAAAATAGACTACAGTAAGTAAATTAATGACTGAATTCGGAGAACTGTTTGCAGACAGAATACATTTCTGCTCGAACATAACATAAAATGGAAAAATCTAGTCGAAAAGTAGAATCGTTAAATAAATACGAGAAGAGATGAGTGGAACAAACTCAACTGTGAACAAATACGTCGTTTCCTCGGTTGTCTTACATGTAGATATGAGCCACATCCGATTCGAAGTCATTAACCAGCCTGTGTATACCGTCGTGTACTGCAAGAATCTGACTGACATTCATACAAACAGAACTCTAAAACAATCCTTCCATTAGCTTCAATACTATCTTACAACTAGCCCAGGCTTTACCTTTATATACAATCATGTACATAATATAGCATACACACATACACATATATAAATAAGCGTACACACGATGCCAACAGAGAATGTAATGGAATGAATTCCAACACACTAATGGATGGACACGGATTTTTTATTTTAGTATTGTGGAGAAAGTGGAAATTAAAACATCGCGTTCAATATCCGAACATGAGGAACGAATTTTTCTCAACAAACAAATTTATATTTATTTTTTATTGTACTGGTGTTTTCTTTAACATTTCATTAATAGATATTAATAATAATTTTCATTTATTTATTTGAACACATTAAATTATAAACTTCAGTTGCATGAAATAGAGATAATAAGTATATATATATATATATATATATATATATATATATATATATATATATATATATATATATATATATTAGATTATGATATAATTTTAAATCGATCTTAATATCCTTGTTTTATTTTCAGATCTTTCCGACAAATTAAATGGGGTCACCGATTGAGCCATGCTATTTTCAAAAAGAAAACCAACACACCTGAAGAATATTTCGTGGATTGAAAATAAACATTTGTGATGAGTTTTTCTCAAACCTAAGAAATAAGTTACAAGTGATGTGTCATAAAAAGAAATACTGAATTCTATATTTAAAAAAAAAAAAAAACGAGTGACTAATTAGTGTGCGAAACAGGACGAAATTAAAACACAATGGTGTCAAAGACGAATTTAAAGAGTGTTTGGCGCCACAGTGCCGCAACCTTGTGTATATTAATGATTGTAGCAGTGACGGAACGCGTGCTCGCACATCCAGACGGAAGCAGCTCGTTGTCGAGTTCCGGTTCCAGTTATGGCTTATCATCCGACCAGCATAAACCGCGCTGCGAAGAAATAACGATACCGATGTGCAGAAACATCGGCTACAATCTCACTTCTATGCCGAACGAATTGAACCAGGAAACACAAGACGAGGCTGGTCTCGAAGTGCATCAATTCTGGCCATTGGTTGAAATTAACTGTTCGCCCGATTTGAAATTTTTCTTATGTTCTATTTATACGCCGATCTGTATCGAAGATTATTATAAACCGTTGAAAGTATGCAAGAGTGTGTGTGAGAGAGCCAGAGAGGGATGTGAACCTATCATGAAACAGTATGGGTTCGACTGGCCGGAAAGAATGAGCTGTGATCAGTTATTAACGCGCAGTGATTCAGACAATCTCTGCATGGATAACCGCGATGCTAATAGTAATTCATCAGGTGGTACACACGATGGGAAACAGTCGGGAGGCAGGCCGACGAAGAAACCTACAGGACTCAACAAATGTAAAGGTAAATCTTCAAAAAACTGCCGAGAAACCCCAGTGGGAAGCGGGCCGGCCAAAGAGTGCGCGTGTCGGTGCAAGGCGCCACTAATTTCACTGGGGATGGACTCACCGTGGAACAACCGAAGTGCGATAAGCGTGGCAGGCGTACAAAATTGCGCATATCCGTGCAACGGGACGTTCTTCACAGCCGAAGAAAAAGAGTTCGCGGACATATGGATAACACTGTGGTCGGGCCTGTGCGCAGCGTCCACACTAATGACACTCACCACGTTTCTCATCGACACAGATCGGTTCAAGTACCCTGAACGACCGATTATATTTCTATCTGCATGTTACTTCTTCGTTTCGTGTGGTTACCTGGTACGAGTTTTCATCGGCCACGAAGAAATTGCTTGCGATGGACGTGCGATCCGTTATTCGACAACAGGTCCGAGCACGTGTACTCTGGTATTCCTGCTCGTATACTTTTTCGGAATGGCCTCATCGATCTGGTGGGTTGTTCTGTCGTTTACATGGTTCCTCGCAGCCGGACTTAAGTGGGGATATGAAGCGATTTCAAACTATTCCCAATATTTTCATCTGCTGGCCTGGCTTATTCCTACTCTGCAAACAGTGACCGTGATAATGGCACATGCCGTCGACGGAGATCCTGTCTCGGGAATTTGCTACGTTGGAAATATGTCGATGGAAAATTTACGAACGTACGTGTTGGGACCTCTGCTTGTTTATTTACTTCTTGGAACAAGTTTCCTCTTCGCTGGATTCGTATCTCTGTTTCGTATCCGTAACGTTATTAAACGTCAAGGAGGTGCTGGTGCCGGGACCAAAGCTGACAAATTGGAAAAGTTAATGATCCGAATTGGTATTTTCAGTGTACTGTACACTGTTCCAGCGACAATAGTTATCGGCTGTTATTTATACGAAGCAGCTTTACACGAAGAATGGTTAGCGTCATTGGCGTGCAGTTGCCGATCACGAGAAAAACCACTCTACTCTGTCGTCATGCTCAAATATTTTATGGCACTCGCTGTTGGAATCACATCTGGAGTATGGATCTGGTCCGGTAAGACTCTCGAATCGTGGAGAAGGTTCTGGAGACGATTACTAGGCGTCACACCGCACGATCAATCTGGCGCCGCTGCTGTCTTAATAAAACCACGCGCACCATCCGGATATCCGATTATACCACCAGGAGCTGGCAGTGTGGCATCGGCAAGTCAGCATCATCTCCATCACCATGTGTTAAAACAACCGCCGCTAAGCCATGTATGACAACAAGAAGATGGTGCTACTGTGGTTGTAGCGTTGCCTCCAGGAGGCCCTGGCAGTTCTGCACCGGCACTCAGTAATTATGGTCCTATATAAATTCTTAAGTTTTAAAAGATACATACTAGTTTTTACTAAGATTGTTGTCGTACAATGTGGCATAAAATATATTAATATTATTCAAGAAAAGAAAATACTTTTTACATATAAAATCTTAGTGATATGTGAAATATACAACATTATTCTAGTCTAGTCGAAAATAGAGGAGATGAAATAAATAACTCACAATGATGGACTGATTTCTACTTAATGGACAGTACCAATTTTTTTTGTATATATTTTAAATATTTACTTACACGAAAAGAACAAAAGTAAAATAAAACAATGAACTAGCTCCGGCGAACATTTCACAGGTAATTCAAACTCTTAGAAAAGAAATAAAAGCAGTTACCAGCTATGCATTATTATTGCTAGTTTAGTAACGATCAAATATTCAGCTATAAAATACTAAGTTAAGTAAAATCGACCGACACTAAAGTGAATTTAAATAATTATCTGTCTTGGCACAAGAAAAATTACGACAGTAATGACTGACCTAAGTGCATAACTAATACCAAACTATTTACAACAATATTTCGTTTACGATGAAACTTCTTGTAATTTATAACTAAAAGAAAGAAATCAATATGTGTATATATATATATATATATATATATGTGTGTATATATATATATATATAATAAAGAGAGTTAAAATATCAAAATCTGAGAACGTATTAAAAATGCTAAATGGAGAAAAAGATTTCGGCTTGTTTATTTATTGTCTACTCACATCTAACCATAATAAAATGATTTTAGTTAACAAAAAAAAATAAAAAATGCAAGTCATCTCACTTGAGAAATAGTTTCAGAAAAAAAAACCTGTTGCCCTCGGCTGTATGTTAAATTTTTTTGTATTATCTTAAAGAGGTCTGGTAAACATGTCATTTTTAAGTGATTTTATTTGATAATCAGTTCAGAATTATGTTCATTCAAATGTTCACAATTTAGTTAATACTGGGTTTCAAAACTGTTTTATTCTTTTATATTTTTATAAAGAGATATATAAACGAACGCGTTTGTTAAAACATATTTGATTATTGTTTAACAAGCGAAATGTTTTTTTTTAAATACATGTATTACACTGATTAAATTTTTCTTTTTACCTGCTAATTGTGTCTAAAAAAAATGTTAAATAAATGTTGTACGAAAATGATATGAAATACATGATCAAATAATTATTCATCATAAAGTATACAAGTCTTATGTACCTGTCTACAATGTTATGACATCTGCCCAGTATTAAAATAAATATTAGTTTAAGCAGTGGTAGGTCTGTGTGTTACCTTTCACTCCGCGTAACTTTTATCTCACAAGAACACCAGAGTTCGAGGACCACTTAACAGACACCCTAACTGGTCAAATTTGGACAAGTTTTACATTTTCAAACATATGTTCTACTATCATCTTTACACAAAACCGGCTGATGTCTTCACATTATACACACACACACACACATATATATATATATATATATATATATATATATATATATATATATAAGTCGTGAGTAATTTTTTTACATTCGCATGAAAATTAATTTCAAGTATTTCTCAAAACAATAAAATGTTACACAAGTTAACAAATCCCCTTCTATAAAAAATGTGTATTTTTCTTGAAATAACATTTTTAAAAAATGAATACATTGCTTCAGTTATTTTATTAATAAATTGTGAACATTTTCATTCACATCTTCGATAAATAAATGCTTTATTGTGTAAAAAGAAAATATTAATTAAATTTCTAACGATAACTCGGTTTCATAACAAATACCAAATAAAATCTACTTGAAAAACATGTTAAAAAAGTATAAATGAAACAACACTGATTTTTTAAACGACTCGACAACTAAAAATTGTAGTTTAGTTACATATGTGTTCTATTACTTAATTAAATTCGTTAATATATTTCTCAAAAACAGGGTGTTCTTAAATAGCTTGGCTAATGTTATACGTTTAAATAAATTGTAATCCGGCAAAAAGCCATAACCTATACACATTTCATTATATGAAAATCGTCTGATTGAGAATCGTATTTAATTTTACACGTTGTTTTAATATACTGATTATTAAAGCCCAACTGTTAATAAAAACTGTTTTTATTGTTTGATTCTCAGTCGAGATATTATCTGAAATAACTTATCGTAGAAATATCAATTGTGCTACGAAATATCTGATAAAGTAAACGTGTGGTTGAGTATAAATATATAAACAGTTTTATTACAAAACGTGATTTAAAATATAATAAATAAACTGAACGTCAATGACCAATAAATATACAAACACATTTGAGACGTATACATGCATATTATTATATTTAATAATGTTACTATTAATAATATAATCTTAAAAAATGGATATACGTAATTAATGATAATAAAAAGAATCAATTATAATCGATTATTAGTGTTTCAGCAAAAAAAATATATATATATTGTTCCTTTAGACAGTGCTGGACATCGATTACATGTGTTTTTATGTAATCAGAAAATTTATATGAAATCAGATGAATGGAAAAATCACAACAATGCTAAATCAGAAAATATATAAATATATTTTTCGCATTTCGTTGTTACAGATATTAAAAACTAAACATATAGATTTTTATTTGTGAAACGAGTATATTAGTACTATTTATCTAAATTGATAAGAATGGATATCTGTCACATTGATACACAAAATATTTAGGTGTACTTGAAACTAGATATCACACAATTATGGTATAAAATGGAATCGTGTGGCACGCAGAATGTCATATTATATATTTAAAAAAAATCCAGCACTTTCAGGCAGTGAAGAACGTAGATGGTGAGAACGTTTGTTGAGGATTTGTTAGATTAGGAACGAAATTATTTTAAACTGGAAAATAATTATTTTAGTTTGTTTTTCAACGACCAAATCGATATATTTTACCTTTACAGGATAACGAATATTTATTTATTCATTTATACAGATTGATAAGCCATATATTACCGAACAAGTAACAAAAATCACATCTGTCATATTTGAAAATTACATGGTTTTATTTCGCAGCCAATTATCAGTTTTTATACCGAAGAAATTGACTATTTGTATAGCAAATTTTTAAAATAGTCAGTCTTTATAATTTAACAGTTATTTTAAATTTATATAAATCGCTCAAATTTATTGTTTAAATTTGAAGATTTCTTTCTATATCTATATTTTCTTAATTATTGAAAGAAAAATCTTTTAAACTTGTTCCTATCTGTATTCCATAAAAATAATAATACTGACTACTCTCAGTCTCGCTAGCAAATAGTATTAAATAATTTCTAAAAAAAAATTTACATGTGTTTTTAGTATTTCTTTTATTCACATACAAATAGTATTGTTTTTTTGGTATTCAAAAAATAAGAATTCCTTTTCAAATCGAAGTTGAATTTTTAGAATACTACTTAAAAGCAAACCAACCGAGCAGATTTATTAAAACACATATTGTTTTATATTAGTTTGTAAATTTTGCAGACACATGTACCTTTTTAACTGGAAAAAATAAAAAATGCTAATTCATAATAGAAAGTAAAGAAACTATATCAGAAATCAAAGTATTATTTCAAAATTTGTATTTGAAATTAGAGATGGATTTACCAAATAATGATAATTTTGAAGATAATTTAAGTCAATAGAAGTCAAACTCATATATGAACACCGGCTACCAATCTCAGTTTCTCAAGAGTCTGCGAACCGCAGACAAAAAAGAGACACTCAAAAAAAATTTAGCGAGTGACAAAGAGGTCTTATTTATATTGCAAAATACCTCATTTAAATTTTACATTTATTTTTTGCTTAATGAATTTATAAAAATTTAAATAATACATTAATTTTAAGTATTATTATCAAAAATTACAACAAAATATTCATTTAGAGAAATTAAAAAAAATAACATTTCTTACTAGAAACTTTTTATCTTTTGGCAGTAACTATTTTATCAACGAAAAATATACCGGCGACCATAAAACGGTATTCTTTACAATATACTTCTATAATTTGCAATATTTTAGAAATGTATATTTTTTTTTATTTAATTTGTTATTTTAATAAAATCAACTTCAACCTTTGGACCGTCTGTTGCAGTCTAGAGTCTTGCGAGCCCTGTGTTTGACACCACTGATTTAAGTCATTTTTTTTCAAACAAGTTGTTATTTAAAATTGTGTATATATATATATATATATATATATATCTTAAAATCACAATACAATCTTGAAAATAATAGAACAGATAACAGTACTTTTGATTTTAAACTAGTTATACATTTTCGTCAGTATGTTGACTAAAAAAAACATAGTTTCTGGTATCAGCATTGCATTGAAATGAAGTATTAATTATACATAAGAATTAAAAAAAGGTTCAGTTAATTAGGTTCTTACATGTTTTAATTCTCACCTTCACAGAATTATTTTTATTTCAAATAATTTTGGTTTTACAAATTTTTCACTTCTCCACGAACCATAAAAAGGACATCATTAATATCAAATTTTTGACTAGAAAATTATATATGGTTTGTTTAGACATCAAAATATTTCATCTATGAAAGTGAATTTAATAAAGATTCCAATGTATTGCCAATCGCTTTAGCTTTTATAACAATTATAAAATGATATCTCTACTTCTTATATAGACTTCTTAAATTATTTTTCAAGTATTGTGTAAAAATTTTAACCTACTTATATTTTTCCACATACTATATTTTTCAATCCTAGACATATTCAGCATACATCTGACTAATAATATCTACCAAAAAAAAACCAGGATAAACAGATTATTGATTTTAATAATCCATTAAAATTTCAAACACTTCAAGAATGATTTACAAATCGGTCTATTTGTATTTAATTTTTAAAACACACACATTGAATCAATAATTCAGCTATAAAAACATCTAAGCCTTGTATTAAAAAGTAGTCAATCTGAACTTGAAATAAAATACAATATTTCTTTGAACCGAGTGTATGAGTGACATTTATGTATATTTTAATATCGTTCATAAATGGACGATGTCATCTGTGAAATATTCAAAAATGTTAATCGTTTTCTGAAGTTATTAAATCTTACACATTTTATTACTAGTATAAAATCTATTTTTGAAGGTATCGAATTTTCTACCTGAATTTTTATTCGTTCGATAAATATTTTTTGATTGATGGTTTTTTGAGACTTGAAAATTGTTATTAAAGCATATTATATATATATATATATATATATATATATATATATATATATATAAATAAAAGTAAAAGAATGTTTTATTTCTTAGTTCTTTTTAGATAAAAAAAGAATAAGCTGTTATTAACAATAATTTTACTTAAAAAATAGACTTGTTTGTACATGAATGACTAATAAAGTAGATTGTATAACATTTTAATGTATTTATATACTATTTTCAACCAGAATTATCAAAGAACTAATAGAACAGTCTCAAAGAACTAATACTGATACTAAATAATTATTAATTTGGATTTCTTTAGAAAAGAAATCAGACTTCAAACATAGAAAACGTTAATGCAAGACTATCTAATTTCAATAAATTTTTTTCCAAATTTATCAAAAAAGCAACCAAATTTTTTTAAGTTTATTAATCACTAAATTTAATATAAATTGCAGACACAATTCATAACATTTTTATTGTTTTTTTTTTTAACTCTGAATGAACTTATATCTGAATCTTAAAAAATAGAAAAGGAATCTACTTAAAACTGAGAACATAGAACTACCCTTGTCCAGTCATTTGGTTTATTCTATTTGAATATAAAACAGTAAAAGTAGATTTATAAAAACTAAAAACATTTTTTTTTATTTTGTAAGAAAAGATAATATTGTTAATTAAATTAACCTCATTTAAAAGAAAATCATTTTTTTACTACTTATCGTCTATAATAAATGTTTATTATTGATTACTGAAATGAACACATTTTAATGTAAACAAACGTAGATTTTTTTAAAGACATACTGACAAAAATATAGTTTGGTTCATGATTATAAATAAGTACAATATTTCTTTAAAAATTATAATTAATGCGACATATGTTTTAGCCAGAGAGCCAAAATAGAATTATTTTTTAAATTTATATATAAAAAAATATAGTTAATAAAAAAAGTCATCTGAAATGAAATTAATATTTCACAAATGAATTAATTTTTCATCTCATAAACCAGTGAAAAAATTGAAGATCAAAAATGTTCAATAATTAATCGTTTTTGATTGTTGCTTAAGCGCATTTCAATAGCAGTGCTATCGTTTTCTGTACTCTAAAGATAACATAGCCATCGAAATGGCATAAACAATCAAAAATGATCAATAGTCATTTATTGCACATTTCTGGTTAAAAAAAGTATGATTAGTGGAGTGAGAAAAGAATTAATGTGTGAAAGTGAATTTAACAACAGTGCATGTTTGATACCATGATTTACATAATTTGTAGTTTATTGAAATTGTTTAATATTTTTTTAATTAATTAATTTGTTTTAATATACACAATGTATAATTATCGAAAAAATCCTTCAATAACTTTCATTTTACTTCATAATTTAAATTAATGTTAATCTAATATTTAGTAAACTAATTATAGAAATTAAAAATTTGAATTCTCAAATATTCCACTTTGAAAAAACATTTATTTAAATCTTCATACGTTAATTAGGCTGCATTAAAACCTATTATAATAGCAACAATTAATTCAATTAAATATTTTATTATTCATTAATTCAATTAAAATACGTACAATGAATACAAGTATCTCATGTAATGGTAAAATATATTTCTTTAAAACTCTGTAAATAAGTGTACATAAAATGTAAGAAATGCATGAAAGATACCATATGAATTTATAAACGAAGCGGAGCATCCGTATTATATAACAAGAAAAAAAAATAAATACGAAAAAAAATGACTATGGAACACCACATACTTTTTATAAATGCTTATTATGTATTTATTCATTCAAATGTATATAAAATATATATAAAATAATTTTAAAAATCTATATATGCATCATATTTTCTTTTTAGTTTCGAGATTTATTATTTTTTATTAAAAGTACATTATCCATACAAACGTATATGTTTGTAACGTGATTTAAGTTTGAAGAAATGTCAATATATATGTAACCAAATGTTTTGTATGATTTAAAAAATGTATTTATATTTTGTTGTAAATAATATAGTGTAATTAGTGTACTGACGTCATATAAAAGATAAAATTTAATTACGTTATGTAATATTTCATTCGATTTGTAATTTATTGAAGTGAGTGAATATTCTCAATGTATATTTATTTGTAAATTCGTATTAAGAAAGTATATGCATAACAATCTGATCAGGATTGTCAAAAATAGTTATACAAAAATGTACCAACTCAAAATTTGAATTTGGTTTTCAAAGAATTGATATTTTTCAAAATCAGGTTACTCAGTACTAAATTGCAACAATTAAAAAAATTCTATCTTTGTTTTTTTATTAAATCGTTTTATTGAGTAGATTTATTCAAAAAATATCTTATCATTCTTTGATAAAAAAAAATGTGAAACTTTACTTTTTTACTAAATTTTACAGGACGTTTCAGTAATTTAAAAAATAAAAGTATAATTTTACTCAATCCTAAAATCACATTTATTAAAAAAAATTCGAATTTAACAAGGGTTAAAAAGGAAAATTTTTTCATATACTTTAAAAAGAATGTTTTCTTTAATGTGTGTGTATGTATATATATATATATATATATAATCTAAACATATATTCAATTAAACGAAAATATTATGTTTCCAAAATGGTACTCATTTTTAAACACAATTTCAAAACAATGAAAAATATGGAAACTGAGAACCTGACTTATGAATCAAGGAAAAAAAGATGATTGGTTATGCATTAAAAATATACTTTTAATCATTACATTTTGACCCATCAGAAAAATTAATTTAAAGAAAATTGAGGTTATGTATATTAACAGGTATTCATTTTTTAACTACAGTCTTGATTTAAAATGCATGATCGCAATTTAAATAATAACGATATTAAATCTAACAATTTAGATTTTGTTCACAATACTATTTTAATACGAATACATTTTTTAACAATATTCGTGTCTTGTATCAAATAATTAAAGAAAGAAGCTTAAATACTGTGACAAATCTATATTATAATAGATACACTTATACAATTTAATATATGGGTTGAAAACATTTTAAATATCTTTCAATTTTGTACATAGTTTATACATACATATATATATATATATATATATATATATATATATATATATATATATATGTATGTATGCAGGTAGATATGTAATGAAAAGTTGACAGTTATGTCAGTGATGATTTGTATCCAAAAGTAGATTTAGAATTGAAAAGAAATTATTTAAAATTTGTGTAGTTTTTTCGAAAACATATCATAAGAAGCATGTTCATATTTTTTTGTTTCAAATATAGTCTATTTTTTCTGATTATTTTCATCAATATTGAATTTTATATTTATTAAAAAAGATAAAAGTGTATAAAACTTTTAAAAGATTCCTTCATCAATCAAAGAGAATTTACATAAACGATTCATAGCAACCTTAGAATTTGTTTTTTTTATATAAACAAAACAATGTTTGTTATTTTTGTGTAGATTTATTTGCTGTCTTTAAGGAAATAATTTAGAAAATATAATTATAATATCTTAAGACTTTAAAAATAATTAAATTTCAAAATAATTTTGTGCTATTTATTACAGTGCGGTCACGAACAATGTATTGAAAACATTGTATGTATTAAAAAACAGATTCAAAGGTATGTTTGTAATTCTTAATGTAGATTTGACAAATCAGAGATACTGGATATAAAAACTGCATATTAAAAAAAAATCAGAAAATTTAGACATTCATTTTTGTAACTGAAAAAACATTAATGTAGAACGTAAAAAAGTCAGATATTCGTTTGAAAAAAAATCTTCACAAAATTACTCAAAAAAAAAACTTGTACAGATTTTTTTTCTAAACTGAAAAGCACAAATTTTTTCGTACAGATTTTATATATTGCCATTTTTGTATATTGTTTGTAATATTATGATATTTTTTTTCCTTAAAAACAATGAGAACATTTTACCATTACTAATATTTAGTATGTCTATATGTACCATGTGTCTCATGTAAAGTCGTTTAGTTTTTAGATTTGTAGAACTACGTCTTAGAAGTTGCTGTGAACAATGGTGTATATGTCAATATATCTACCTTTGTTAAGAAAATAAAATACATACATATAATAATAATCTTTTTGATTTTTATACGATTTATTTCCAATACACGAGGAGTAAATCTTATCATAAATGGATTATATACAGATTAAATATATTCCAGGATAATATTGAAGTTCTCATAGTAATAACTGATTTATAATAATTATTTCATTATTATATATCATGTATACGATTTTTATTACAATTATATTTTATTGTTTAAATTATTCATAAATGTTTCGTTTTATTTATTTCCTATATATTCCTTTGCTATTACGAATAAACCTATTCCCAAAAAAACTCACTCCACTATACTTTAATCTATAAAATTAACATTTCTGATCCAAAAGAAATAATTTATCTAATTTAATATTAAAAAAATATGCAATTTCAGGTCAAAGAACAACATTTGAAGAGAGAAAAAAAACAACAAATATTATTTGAAAATAAATTTAACACATTTTTTACAGAAAATAAAAAATATGAAATTAAGTTATAAACATAAATTATCAGAAAAGTCAACATTGTTAGTATTTTATCAAAAACCTGGAAAAAAGTTAAATGCATTTAAAATCTGAAAAAAACTGTCTAGTGTTTTTATTAGTGTTATTTATTGTTATATAAAATGACAAAAATATATTTCCGAGTTGAAAAACACATTTTGAAAACAAATACCGATTTATTTTAAAATCTAAATTTTTAATCAAATCGAAAATATTTTTCTTTCCTCGATCTAATTTCTATTAATAGAATAATAGTTTTATCAAATAAATAGAATATATATTCTATAATATGAAAATATGATTAAATTATGTAAACAGACAAAAAATAATATTAATTTTTTTTTAAAAAATACATACAACAAATATTCATCCTATTATTCCAACGAGACATTCTATCAGCTGGCTTTAGGGCTTTACAGATAAACCATTATCGAAGAACTGAATAAACACAATAACGTATATATGTTTTCTCTACAATATTCCATACTCTTCTCGGATTGTTTTCAACGTTCGTTGTGTTTAGACTTCACATTACAAAAATATTTATCTTTAAAATTTGTTACAACGTACAAAATAAATGTAATCATTATTCCAATATGTGTATATAAAATTTCAATAATAATGACGTAACGAACAGATATCTATAATAAAAATTCAGTCGAGCATCAACTGTTAAAACGAGAAATGGTTAACAGTGTTTATAAATCAATTAACACATATTTGTAAAAAAAATATCTATGTAAATAAGAAGCTTGTTTCGATAAATAACAAGGAATATTTTGTTTTAGTTTAATTGGATTTGTCAATAGCGGAATATATTAGCAATTCAATTCGTTGAATGGTAAACAACTTCCACAGAAAACACACACATTGAATATAAAACAATATTATATCTACTCATTAAGGATTAATAAATTGTGTAGGATATTTTTATAATTTCTTTGTGTTTTAAGCAAGAGTACGCAGTCCATTCATAAATTATACACAGTTTATGTTTAGTGTATTCAGAGGTTAACTGAAAATTCAAAAATATAATGGATATTTTTGATTTTTACAAACAATTTACTTTCATGAAGAACCTAAATTCGTTTTTTTTTATATTAAATGGTAATTGTACCAATCAATTACTTTATCGAAAAATATCCATCCATAATGAATGACTAGAAAATACTGTTATAATATTTATTTTTTATATTATTTAATTCTATATCGGACTTCAGAAATAATTTATTAGGCGTACAAGTTAATTCGGGGCCTTCTTAGAGAAAATGAATCTTTACGAAAAAATGGAATACATTTTAATTCTCAAATTTTCTCCCATTATTTGGTATAACTTTGCTTTATATGTTGGGTAACTAACGAACCGCTTATCGAAAAACAGATGGGGGCTTTGATCGATGACATCGTAATACATTTTCAGACTTCTTCCATTGTTTTAGCATTTTTTGCATATTTTATGCACTACAACACCTCCCCCCTAAGCCGAACAAATCATTCCACAGCTTCGATAGCATTTTTTTTTCAGTTGGTATACGAAAAGTAAAATTCCTAATACGCTGCTTTTCAGACGTCATCGTGTTCACTACTGTTTTGTGACTTGTGTTATACTTAACAACTTGGATAAGATATATAATGTTTTCAAATGTTAAGGTTAGCAATTTAGAAACCTAGAACGACCATAAAATATTTTAATTTAAAATAGAGTTATGATTGATTCGATTTAAAGGCACAGAGTTAATTTTTACACCTAATATATTTATCTGATACAACAATTCCTAAATTGTACTTTAAAATTCCTTGAAAAACTGCTGAAGAACGAAAAGAAAAAAGCAGAAATGTTAAAAAATTAAAATCAAGGAAGAAAAATAAATCTGAAATATCTACTCATATATATTAGGTACGTAAGCAGCTGATTTAAAATGACATTTTTTTATTTAATGTACATATTTTGTGTAAGTCTGGGAATATTACTTTTTTTGAATAAACAGGAATAGTGATATAGTCGACACAGTGGCTAAATTCACCCCACAAATCACAAAAAAACTTTTTGGTTAAAAGTATTCAATGAATCATATTGCAATTTTGAACATTAATTATAAGCGTTTCAATGGTGATACCTTTCATTTTCAGACCATCAAAGTCATATTCAAAGCATTAAAAAATCTAGATTTTTCTAAATTCGGCGTTCTTAAGATGATGGCATCGTCATCGAAATGATCATAAGCAACAATCGAAAATGACCAATGATTTATAAAACATTTTTTGATGACATTTTTTCTGTATTGTGTATGGTAAAAGAAGAATGAATTTGTGAAGATATTTAGTGATTTGAATTAAACAAATTTTAAAAATAGGAAAATAAAAAGATATCTTTTTGTAACTAAATATCAATTATTAATTCCAAAATTCTTTTTTTTACCGACGTTTATTGATTTTTAATGATATATTTGTCGTTTTTCAACGCAAATCATGATTTTCAACGTTTTAACAAAATCGAAATATAATGAGCCATGGCAATGAAATGAAAATATTTTTCTGGTCAATTATAGAATCATGAAACAAATTGTTGTAGAATACATAACAAACATTTCATTTCTTCAAGATATTACATAGTTCAAATTCTCGAGTAACAGAATATTTTACATGAAAATACTTTTATAAAACTGTCCAGTTAGTTATTGAGGATTTAGGGAGCATCGATAGCTAAGGTCATTAGCGCCCGAACACAAATTATAATTTAAAAACATACCCCGTTTGTGCACTTGCGTTCGAATCACCCCTTAATTCGAGACGATAATGTATGTGTGCCAAACGTTTAAGAATATTTCATTAAAATAATATTTCTCTCGATGAAAGATAAAGAAAAAACAAAACACGTGAATGAACTAGACAGTAAAAATATTTAATCTTGAAAAACTTTTCAATATGTTACAAATATAATACTATGAATAATAACTAGCTTATTATGTATATTTCTTTTTAAAATGTGACAATTTTCAAACTGTTAGATCTTGTAAATACACAAACTAATGATTATAAAATTGATTTTTGAGAGTGACAAAGTATTAATTATTCTTAAAGAAACTATTTTACTATTTCAATGTTGACTTTTTTATTTCTGTACTGTTATTGACAAGATGTATACTTTTTTAAATAAAACGTTCCATTTTTATATTTCAGTAGTAGTTTTTTTATATATTCAGTAGTAGTTAAAGAAACTGCTAATATCATTTCAGATACGAATACGTTACAGAGTTTCAACGTATCTTCTATTACAAGCAACAGCATTTAACATAAAAGTTCGTGCTAACAAATTCACTAACATTAATTTCGTGAAGAACGTAAACGTGTCAACAGAAGTGTGAAAATAACGTATGCGAACAAATTTAAAATATCAATACACGGCTACTAATACACACTCCTTTGTAATCATCACAGATGACTGGTTTGTGAGCCGGTTGTGAACAGAGCTCTGTAGTTAAAAACAGGAAACCATTAATGGCATTTGAATGCGTAATGCAAAGGTAAACACGACAGTGCGCGACGCATGCCACGGATTAGCCGTATAGGCGTTATGCATTATCTGATAGTTGACTTAAGCTAAAAATAGTATACTGTTAGTTGGTTTTCAAACGCAAGATAATTCTGCGGGATGTCATTCAGGTGTAAAACGAAATACGTACCGAGTTTGAATCCTGTACAAGTTCAAATAATACAGAAATAAATCGGATGTGAAGAGTGTTACAGGAATCTTAAGAATAGCTGAAAGGATAACAGAACATGTTTTACCTACTGATCTAAGCATTTCTTTTCCTAATATTGAAGATGAATACAGAGTAGTTAATAATAGAATATTATATATATACCAAATACAATAGTTCATTATAGAGAAAACAAAGAAACCAGACCCGTAGTCAGATGTGAGCCAGGGGGCATTTCCCTCCCCTCAACAAAATCTGTAGTTTTAGGAGATTTCAAAATCATGGACAATTATTGGAAGAATCTTCCTAATGGGTGTTGCTTTATGATTAAAACGCTTCTACACGCGAAATAAAAAAAAATTGCCCTCTCAAAAAATTGTTTGTCTCCTTTAATATAACTGTTTAGCTACAGGCCGGAAAGAAATTATAAAGATTGTAGTTTGGCTTTGTGGATAAATTCATTCTCATAAATGAATAAATACACGAAACGCTACAAAATGATATGTAATTAAATATTTCCAATTTCATACATATGTTTCAAAATTCATAATAATTAATTAATTGACATTTTGTTAACAATACATTTTGTGATATATGTGACTTAAATTCATTTATCAGAGCGAATTTTAGCCACAATACCAAATTATAATCATTAATACGAAACTAACAACTGTGGCTATTAACTTACACTTTAAATTTAGTATTTTTTTGATATTTATTAAGATACATAATAAACGTTAAGAAATCATATTTCAAATTGAAAATAACAATCTCCAGGGTGAGAAAATTAGTAATAAAATCAAAAATATCGATTTTTTGGTAAACACGCACAAGATGAAAAACATATGAAACCAAAATGAATCCAAAGCTACATTTTCAGGTATTTGAATTCTAGTCGTGTAAAATGTATTTTTATAGCGTTTCCATATTTCTACATATTTATATTTTAGCGATTCCGATCTACTAATTCTAAGTAAAATAAAACCCTATTTTTTTTAAAAAAAATACATTATTCTGATTTTACAGTTTTAACATTCGTAAAAAACAAATTACTATTTTAAAATGGTTAATTATTTTTGTTTGGAAGATAATTTCTTAGTTTTTCAGATTCGTTAAAAACATAAATTCGAAAATTCTAATTAAAGTATGATTTCTCAACGATTATAATATAAATTAAAAAAGCAATTATCCACATCACAGAATCCTGAAAATAATAGAACGGAAAATTATAACTTAATTATACTTTTATGAATTTTAAAATAAGAGTGGGACTATGTAAATACATGTTCCAACTATGTAGTTTCAACTATGAAAAAAATACATTCGGTTTCATGAAAAAACATGAATAATTTCTATTCAATTCAAATATTCTATCATGTAACAAACTACAAGTTTTGATCATAACATTTAAAAACTTCTGTAAAATCGCCGTAAGAAATTAATCGAAGTGGTAATTTTTACAGACAAGATCTGAAGCATATAAAGGGATAAAGCAATAATTTCCCAATCCAATTATTAATTTGAGACATATAAATATAATATCAATTTTAAATAAAGTGTGGACCTATGTAAATACCAGTTCCACGTCATTTAAACTATCAAAAAATATATTCGCTTTCATGAAAAAAACATGAATGATCACCTGAAGTTTAAAAAATAATATTCATAATAAAAATCTACTTACAAGTACGTTTCAGCCAAATATGAAACATATATGGTTTCAAAATATAGGTTCTTCATCTACAATGCAGATTTTTAATAGTTTTTATGTCACTTTCACTAAGAAGTCTCTCAAACAAATTATGTCTATTTAAAAATAATTCAAATATGAATTGTCTTTTATAATAAAAACGTTACAAACTGCATAGCTATCCGCACTTACCGAGCAATATATTTCTATTGAACCTACAGCAATGTTGAAAAACATACAATTTGGATCGAACAGTTTTATTAGAAGTAACAAAATATCTCAAACACTTCTTATATAAAACGATTAAACATGTCGTGTGACGTATTTGTTATGTTTTCTGTTATAAGTTTTATAGTTTTATGTATAGATTTTCAGTTGTACAGAAGAAGATTCATACATTTAATATATTTATTAGTTTATTTTTCATTTCTGAACGAAATTATTAATACAAATATTTTTTATTTCCCTAATTAACACTGTCATAATAGTATTACATATTATTATTAACCTGTTAAATTTAAAGAAATTGTAAAGTTAAGCCTAAATTAATTAATTCAAATATCAGAACAAGACAAAAAATTTTATGCTTTTTAGCTGAATTTTATTTAACGCTGCCTCAATTAACGCTATTTCGATATAGCATTCCATGACTTGACTATCCTTAGAATCTAATAAAACATTAAAGCGAAAATTATTTACAATTTCTGATACAAAAAACTTTTCACACATATTGTTAAGATTTGAATATTATTAAAATTAACTAATTGAATTAATAATCAACACAATTTTCAAACAAACAAACCAAGAACTTTTTATCTTCAACTGAGTTTTAATATTCATGAATGTTTTTTCAAAATTTCTATTCGCATAGTATATGGAATACATAGTGTACCATAGACGGTCTCGTTTAACGCTGTTTTATTTAAGGCTATAATTCAGACGGCAAGATATCTACTAAACCTAAAAACAACGTCGAAAAACAATTTCAATCGAACAGTCTGAATAAAAATTACATAATTCTCTAGTGTTTCTATTTATATAGAATGATTCAATATGCTGTATTACACATTTATTATATATTCTGTTATACATTAAGATTTCATAAACGGACCATGAACGTGAAACGAGATTTACCAGTATTTTAAAATAAAATTTAAAAAAATTAATACTGTACAAGATATATTGGTAAACGTGAAACGTATTTAAAAATGACTATAATGCTATAAATGTTAATATGTAATTTAAAAGTGGTTTTAAAACTCTTTTAATTTAAAATTTCAAGAAGTACTTGTGAAAAACTTGACCTATTTCATTAAAACGTTGTAGGAGATCAACTTGTAGTTGATTCAATTTCTATACAGAAATATAAAATAAACACTAACAGTCATATTTAAATAACAATTATAAAAAAAAACTTTTCTTACAAAAAAAAATTTTGATATTTAAAGTACATACATTAGTTATTTATTTATTATTATTTTTTTGTATTTACAAGATAATTCTAGCACTGTCCAAATTTGGTTGTACAAATGAATTTCTCACTCTCTATACAAACCACTACAAAATTTCTGATCAAAAATGATCAATGAATAATTATTTAATGAACAATCATTTCTGATGTTGACTAACGAGGTTGTTCTACTTTTTAGCACGTTATTTTTAGATATTTTCGCGATTTTTTTGTAAAGAACTAATAAAATTTTTATGTTAGACTTTTAACATATGCATTTATTTATCTTTTAAGAACAATTATAATTTTCTTCAACACAAAATATTTAATAACGATGACGTTACAGTCGTCGAACAACACCCATGTATAACAAAAGTTGCTGCATTGTAACCGCGATTATGTAACTTCTGTTTGTGCGAAAAAGAAAAATCAAAACTGGTTATCAACCTACTACTTAGGAGTTTGGCTATAGTTTGTATCAAAATTTAAGAAAAAAATGAAAATTTAAAAAATATCGACACTGAAATAATGATTGAGATTTTTGCTATTTTTTCAACTGCTTAAAAGCTATGAAAAATATTTTTTGATATAATTTTGTAGCTAAGAATTATGCGACATGTCTTCTAAAGCTGTACACAAAAAATCAGCTTGATTGGTCAAGTAGAAATTGAAATTTCACGGTTACAATATTAAAAAATACAGTTGAGAAAAATTTGAAGTTTTGCGTACCAATTTCACCAAGATATGTTGTTATTATTATTACGGATGATAGCTCCCTATCTTCGTCAATTTTGCAAATTTCGAAACATCGTTTTACAGACATATTTTCCATAACATTACCCTCTTAAGAGCATTTCAAGCGATCTCATCATTTAAAAAAATCATAATAAATTCAAAAATGAACAATAATCATTTTTAAAAAAAAATCATTAGAAAACTATGGTATGTGGGATGAGAAAAAATATTTGTAAAAGAAAATAATTTCTCTTTATCTGTGTTTTTTTTTTATAGACTCACTCTATTTATATCATAGACAAGTTTAGAAAATTAACTTGCAAACGAAAATCATCTCTCTCTCTCCCCATATATATATATATATATATATATATATATATATATATATATATATATATATATATATATATATAAATATGTATATATATATTTCTGTGTAGGTGTATACCTTATTAAATGAAAAATATAAATGCTGATGTCATAGTCCTTAGAGGAAATGCTTTAATGAAATGACATTCTCTTGTTCCGCTGTATATTTCACAAACAGTGGTTTTGATGTACACCTTTTTGATTTTGTTGAACGAAGAATATGAAACCATAGGACGTGCAACTCATTAGCGCAATGGAAAAATATTGCAGACGTAAGTTAAGCGAAGCTTACACTTGTTGAATACACATATGAGTTAATGTCACTCTCGTTAAAACAACAAAGAGTGCGAGTACATAAAAGAAGGTACACGAAATGCCATTACGTTAATTTTCCTTTCGTCGTTTAGAAATTGTCTGAAGTCAAATAAATTATGTCATGTAATATCATTTGGGTTTCCTCAAGCAATTGTATGTGTTTAGTGTATATACACACACATATATATATATATATATATATATATATATATATATATATATATATATATATATATATATATATGATTGTATGTATGTACATATAATTCAATCAATTATATGCCAGATCCTCCTATCGTGATGTTCATTGAAAAAACTAACATACGAATAAATAGAAATCATTTGAATGTAACATATCTTAAATTATATAAATTTACAAATAAGATTTTTTACAACATAAATCAAAACGTGAAGATTAAATCGAATTCTTAAGTTTTTTTTGGTTAACAAAATTTCATGTAACAAACATGTAACATTATTATGTCGTATGCAAATATTTTAATAAACCCGTTGTGAGACTTATGACACTGATAAATTATTAGAATATACCTACAGAAAAGGTGTATGTATTTATTCACACAAATATATATATATATATATACTGTGAGAGAGATAAAAAAAACAGAGAAGCCGATAAAATTGTTTATTGTTGACGCAGTAATGTAAATACAAGAAAATAAATCATTGAAGATAAAATCAATTACTAATGTATATAAATATGATTTTACCAAAATTAATTTTCAGTATTTTTGTTACAAGTCAAGATTTTTCAAAATTTCATAATTTTCAGTTCTTTTTTAATTTTTACAAAAGTGCTACCAATAGTATTGTTTTTAAGACCAGACAGTCACTAAAAAACTGCATTATGCCACAAAGAACGCTTATTTAATGATTTTTTCAATTATTAGGTTGATAAGAATGATTGCCGTTTATGACATTCAAATTCATATAGGTAAATGACGTAAAATGTCATGATTATATTATTTTTACTATAGTACTAACCGGAATATGTTATCAGTTTTCAAAGTTTCGTTATTTGAGAAATTACTATTCGAAGAAATGAAAAACGCACAATCCAACAACATAGAAATCTATTAGATTGGTAGAAAAATAATTGCGGTTTATGACCTTCAAATTCGTATACATTTTTTAATTAAAGTGGTTTTAAGTGGCCCAGAACTGTTGGATGACTAATGCCTAACTTTTGTGCAGGCACTCGAATTGTGCGTAGTATTAATTCAACTAACACATTCAGTTTGTTCGTTATGAACTGAAAAAGGATGTCTGCAACCTTTTTCATCTTCAAGACTCTCGTCCCTAGCACGAACTTTTTGGAATCACCATTGCACCGAACGTTCCTTGACAGTACCCGCACCAAAGTATCGTTTAGTTTACGAGCAGTTTCTATTGCTTAACCACCCGTTTTCAAATCATAAAAAAATGCTCTTATTTACTTCTTTTCCATCTTTAATTCAATGGCGTAATTTGAAGCAAAATTAATAATAAAACCAAAATCGATGTTATCAAATACAGACCGAAAAATACACTTTTAAATGATATTAACATGAACACAATTAAATGATACTTTCATTGATTAAAATTAAGGTTAGAATTCAGAAAACAAAAACCACAATTATTTTCCTACCAACCAAATATTTTCATTAATATCAATAATTTATTCTTATAATATTTCAACATTAGAATTTGTAATTTAAAATTGATAATATATATATATATATAAATTGTATATAATATATATATATATATATATATATATATATATATATATATATATATATATATGTACACATAACCGAAGTAACAATAAACATATTTGGATATCATAGAAGCCTCATCCCAAATAAATAATTTGACGTCGTGGATTTTTTTATTTTTTGTAGATTATTTTTATTTTATATGCTAGGGGGATATGCCCCCAAGTCGCTGTACTCGCCGACCCCATGATGCTACGCCCCTGATCGCATGCGTTATACATATATATATATATATATATATATATATATATATATATACATATATATTTTAGTATGTCTATATAATCACTCTCACAATTAGACTGAACCGTTTATTTTATGAAGTTGCACATTTCATTTGCAATTGTTATATTTTCTTTTAAACGACATATCTGGGTTTTTTGGAACTTTTCCCAGATCCAAACACGAAAAAGCGATTTTCTGAAAGCATATAAAGATACAAAAAGATAAAATGATTCTGACTGTTGTCGAGGCCCCACGCCTCCAGGGACGGCTCATAAACATCAAAGACAATCGAATCATATGAAGAACCAGAACATCTAAAAAAACGTGCACAAAAAAAATCGTGCAATTGTTCTAATATGAATTTCAATACAAAAAATATATTAAGTGGTCGATATGAGAAACCATACATTTTCTTTATTTATTTTAATGTTTTTTTTACCTTTTTCTATTTGTGAAAGAGAATTAATATCGAGAAAACTTCGTATAATAGTTATGAAATATAAAAATGAATGCGATGAAAAATAAAACTTGTTCCATTTTCAAATTGAGAAAATGCATATTAAATTTCCTCAACATTCATACTGTTTGCAGATCAAAAACATCTACAAAAACATAGACACAAACAAAGAAACAATTATTTTTCTCACCTCAAGCACTAAACATATTTTGGTAGCATAATTCGTCAATATTCCAATTTTTATTTAAATACATTTACTACATTCTAATTCAATATTTAAACAGAAAGTTTTGTAACAGTTTCATGAATGTACACACACATACGCGATAATTACAGTTATGCTGGGGCTACCATTTGACAAATAACAATATGCTCGGCAATCGTTTAAAGCGATTTAAACTGGAAAGTTATAAAATTCTTAATTTTATAGTTTAACGATATTAATTTGAGTTCATATACTTAGTTTAAATTACATTCCGCCCGGTATATTATGTGCATGTTATGTGAATCGAGTATGCGATGAAAACAAGATTAATATCCAATTTGAAGTTGGTAACTGCGATCCATCTTATATGAACACACCCGTTCCATAATTGATGAAGAGCGTGGGTGCTAAGTTTATAAGCTTATTATCATTTTACACATCTATTTATACGTACACGGTTATAGTGTGGAATAGATGATAAATATGTGTGTCAATATGGTTGTTGAAGACAGCAGTTATCAACAAGTTATCTCTATTGATGTTAAATTTGTGTACGTTGAGACTTTCGTATTGAAACTCGATCGATTAATGAATTAAATACGAGCGTTCTGTTTAAATCTGACTTAAATTTGTAAAACTGTGCAAAGCTAAAAACAAATCGTTTATTTTGGTATATCAACAGTTATAATAAATTTCTAAATCTGTAAATATATCTCTGTCTGTCTCCAAACAATCTGGTTTAGATCAATGTTCTTCAAATTGTGTTAACATTATTTGAACAAACCTCATCTCACTTAATCTGACTGGATTTGACCAAACTTTACCTGATCTGATCTAAACGAATATGACCAAATCTAACTAGATGTAATGTGACCATATCTGGCCTGATCTGACATAACTGGAGCAGATCTTACATAACCTTAATTATTTACTCAAAGACACTAAAAAAAAACATTTCATGTACAAAATTGTACCTTCAGAAACGTGTCTTTTGAATGATTATTTTCAAAAACAACTTGAATTTCGTTGAAAATTTATGTAAACAAGAATGTAATAGAAACTTCTATATCAGTGTTCTTCAAACTGTACTGCGCAACCCTGGGGTTCCGCGCAACCTTTTTAAGTGTTTCGTGAGTCAAAGCCAAGAATCGAAAGAATTTTCGAAAAAAAATCCGAGAAGCTAAAAATCCAAAATAGTTAATTTACAATATTTTTTCATTTCTATAAATAACTACTATTACTCAGTAAAACTGTATTTATGAGTACACATTACGACCGCGCTCAATCAGATGCAAATAATAAAATTTTGCCATATAAGATGGCTGATTTTCAAAAATTGTGGGGTACGCATGTTGAGTTTTCTGGCGATGGTGGGGGCTCCACAAAAAACATTTATAATCTTAAGGGTTCCACGAGTCGACAAAGTTTGAGGACCACTGGTTTAGATAATTACATCAACCTTCGATATTTGGATTCTACTTTTCATTTCTTTTGTTTCAATATTCCAACAATGAATTTACCTATTGTAAAACGAACTGTTTTAAAAAGAATTGATTGGTTAAAATTCAATTCTGACACCGTTGCTAAATCAACCTTTCACAAATGAATTCCTTCTTTAAGATCTTTTTTCTGTACCTTGGCGATCTAAATATAATGACATCGTCATCAAAAATAATCAATAATTTATTGAACATTTTTGACCAGAAAGAAATTCTGTAGTTAGTGGATTGAAAAAGAATTCATTTGTGAAAAGATGATTGTTTTTTCAACCTATTTGATCGGAAAACGATCTGAATTTCCATTTTCACTTGATTGAAAATTTTTATTCGACTAGAAAACAGTTTCTATTCAATTTAAATATACTATCATATAACACCCTATCAGTTTTTAATCATAACATTTAAAAAATTCTGTAAAATCACCGTGAGAAATTAAACTAAATGGTAATTTTTACAGACAAGATCTGAAGCATATAAAGGGATAAAGGAATAATTTCCCAATCCAATTATTAATTTGAGACATATGTAAATATAATATCAATTTTAAATAAAGTGTGGACCTGTGTAAACATGTTCCACGCCATTTAAACAATTAAAAAAATATATTCGGTTTCATGAAAAAAACATGAATAATCACCTGAAGTTTAAAAAATAATATTCACAATAGAAATCTACTTACAAGTACGTTGCAGACAAATATGAAGCAGATATGGAATTCGATATATAGATTCTTCACCTACAATGCAAATTTTCAATAGTTTTTATGTCACTTTCACTAAGAAGTCTCTCACAACAAACTATGTCTATTTAAAAATAATTCAAATATGAAAATATCTGTTAAAAATATTTTCAAGTACTAAAATTGTCCTTTATAGCAATTTAAACAAATAAAAATATTAAATAACATTGTCTTTTATAATAAAAACTTTACAAACTGTACATCTGTCCGCACTTAACGAGCAATACATTTACTATTGAAGCTACAATAACGTTGAAAAACATAAAATTTGAATCAAACAGTTTGAATAGAAATTACATAACTGTCTCAAACACTTCTTATATAAAACGTTTAGCATACCGTATGACGTATTTGTTATATTTTTTATTATGCAGTTTATAGTTTTATGAATATATTTTCAGTTGCACACAAAAATATTTGTATATTTAATACATTTATGTTCATTTTTCATTTCTGAACGAAATTAATAATAGAAATATTTTTTATCTCTAACTCTTTTACTGTATTATATATTTTTAACCCGGGAAATTAAAAAAAACTTCAAATTTAAACCTAAATTAATCAATTTAAATATCAGAACAAGAAAAAGATTTTTATCATATAGCTGAACTTTGTTTAACGTTATCTCAATTAAGGCTATTTCGATATAGCGTTCCATGATTTGACTATCCTTAGAATCTAATAAAACATTGAAACGAGTATTATTCACAACCTTTTATATAAACTTTTCACATATATTGTTAAGATTTGAATATTATAGGAATTAACTAACTGAATTAATAATCAATATAATTTTCAAACAAACAAACCACGAACTTTTTATCTTCAACTGAGTTTTAATAAACTTGAATATTTTTTCGAAATTTCTATTCACTAGTATTTGAAATACATGGTGTATTACAGACAGTCTTGTTTAACACTGTTTCATTTAAAGCTAGGATTCAGACGGCAAGACATCTACTGAACGCACATACAAGTAACGTTGAAAACATACAATTTAAATCATAAGTTACATAATTCTCTAAAGCGTTTCTATTAGAAGAGAATAATTTAATATGCGGTATTACATAATTTTTAATATATATTCTGTTATACATTTTATAACTTTATGTATGGATATACAGCTGAATATAAAAGTATTCATACTTTTAAGTAAATGTATTCGATCTTTTATATATCTGACTCGAAATTAGTCCGGACAAATTTTAATTCTCCCAAATGAATTGTTTTTCCATCCCACAAATCACAAAAAAAAATAGTCAAAAATATTCAATGAATTATTATTGATTATTTTTAATTGTTGCTAATGCGTATTTCAATGACGATGACCAGTGTTAGATTTAGATTGGGGAAACGTAAGCCACTGCTCAGAGCGACAAATTTTCACGGGCGTTAAATTTTGATAAGCCATAAATTTTAAAAAGCTGGAAATTTTATTTTTAATCATAATTTCGATTTAAAAGTAGTTCAAATGGGAAATGAAAATTAAATCTAAAAATTTTTGTAGTCCAAATTTTGTTTTTGAAATTTATGTAAAAGAACTTCATAATTTTCGTTCTTTAAATAAATTAAATTAATTGAGAACTACCAGTTTTTTAGTAATCATTAAATTTTTTCCTGTTGAAATGTTCTCAAAATTACCAATAGTCACGACTTCTCTTAATTTATTTGGATAAAATTGTGGGGGGCGACATTTAATTTATAATCTAAAGGTGGCACCTAGTATAAATCCGGCCCTAACGATGCCATTATCTTATAGAAATTTTTGTGATTTTTCTGTACCTTGATGCTTTGAAGATGTTGACACCGAAACGGAATGAAGATGATGTCAGTAAAGAAACATCTTAAACGTCTTTCATTAAAATATTAAATAATTCATTATTTTCAGTACCGTGACGCTCTAAAATAATAGCGTCACCATTGAAATCCGCATAGACAAGAATCACAAATGATTAATAATGATTTATTAAACATTTTGTGGTCTTTGGACTGAAAAAGATTCATTTCTAAAAATGAATTTAACCAGTGTCAGAACTGTATTATATATTGATATATGGATTTGCATACATTGTATGTATTAAATCAGTACTGTAAAAAATTGTCATTACTTTGAATAATGGTTATATTAAACAATGCATCTAAAGAATTATCAAACACAGATTAATAATATTAAGTTCAACATTTAATTAATCTCAATGATTATAAGACGTCTACAAAAAATAATACTTTCTGCATAATTCAGAGAACTTATTTACTGACACCTCTCTTTATCCTTTCTGTTCAGATTGTTTCACCTATCGAACAAGTTCGCAGCCAACTTACTAATTAATATTCAGAATATACACAGTCGCATTCATTATTTTTAACAAGAATCAAGTTTAATTTTTATTTTTTTCCACTCTTTCCTTTATCTTATAAAAAGAAACGAATCCATTTAGTCTCAACCAGCAAGAGAGTCAATACGAAAATATTTACCATCTCTGCATATATCAGTTCGGTTTTAACGCACCGTGAAATAATGATGTCATTAAAATAATAAAGCGCTGTATAACCGTCGCGCACGGGTTATAGTGACAGCGCAATGTACCCCTCATGATTGATTTGAGTTTTCCTATCTATCTTGTTGTTTATAATTTCTCAAGTAGTCGTATGTTCGTTCAATACTGCCTATCAAGAGCTATTATGACAAATTAATGTTCGTCGGGTGATTTTAAATAATCCGCGTGCACGAAGTACACATTCATTGTATAAACCAGTTACATGAAAATATGTACAATATGTGAAGTGTATAAAATATATATATATATACACATAAAATCTAACTTGATTATTGGAATCACAGCAGAACTGACTGTATTTCTCGCTATAACAATAACACGTAAATTCCATCTAATTATTACCTGTTCTATGCATCATTTAACAAACATACAGTATTTAAGATCGAGTAATTCTCGTTGATTACTTGTTTCGATTGGTTAATTAAGTCATTAGAATTAAATATTTTATAAGAGCATTCCAAAATTTTGATTGTAGTAAAATTGAAATTGTTTTGGGAAGGAATAATGTTAACTTTAGATTTAATAAATTTTGTATTTAGTGATAATCACATCAGCTATACTTTATATGTCATCGAAAAATGACTTTTACCGTCAATTAAACGAAAAATAAAAAACTTAATAAGGGCCAAATGTGTTCATTGTATTCATGAAACGAGTTCGTTATAAAAGGAAGTGTTTGTATGGAAATATCCATATAAATATTTACTGTAAACTTATTATATACGTACATGTTCTATTATATATATATATATATATATATATATATATATATATATATATATATATATACACACATACATACATACATACACGTATGTGTATGTATGCGTGTATATATGTATATACGAGTATATATATATATATATATATATGTATATATATATATATATATATTTATATATATATATATATATATATATATAAATATATATAAATTCAAGCTTTTATACGCCAATACTTTTCTATATCGAGTAAATATAAGTGAAAATAGCAAAGAATAAAAAATATTAAACAATAATGTATGTTGCAACAGGAAACAAATACAATATTAAAAAGACCAAAATAACTGTGTACTGCGGTACAGAGCACAGTGCTCCCTCTAGTACAGCAAATTGCTGTAGTGCAACGATGTCTTCTCTCCCTCTTGCGCTTTTACTCTACATAAATAATTGTAATTAAGGGGCACCGAATAACGAACGTTGGAGCGCTGTAAATGGGTGTTTCCATTCTAAAAATCGTTTCCTCTCATACAGCAACAAGACCACTGCGATGTTGCAATACGACAATGGGGACTGTTTTTCATATTTTTATATCTCACTTCGACACAAACGTTTACCTACAGTTACTGTAACTGTGACCATTTCGTTATTTGACTGTTGACATCCAATCGGTGCACTTGTCATAAAAATATGTTTTTGATTATTTAAAAAATGATAATTTGCTAATTTTTTTTCATTACTATGACTTTATAAACTATATGTAATACGTTTTTTTTTTAAAAAAAACAGTGATAATAAATGTATAAAAGAATTTGATTTTCTTGGTATAAAAGTTATGCTATTTTATAACTTTTTTTTACATTGAAAAGAATTATTGTCAATTAATTTTAAAAATATAAAATATTTACTGTGTATTTCATCGAAATACTTTCATTTATAACCAATTTGTATGTAATTGCCAAAATAATTACATAAAATTGAAAAATCTATCAAATTATATGAACATATATATATATACACTTGAGGGATTTGCCCCCTGCTCGCTATGCTCGCCCACTTGTCAATTATAAGCATGTACATGTAACCGAATGAAACAATAAACATATTTGGGTACCATAGAATCTTTATCACAAATAAATAAGTAGATGTCATGGATATATATATATATATATTAATATGTCTATACAAACATTCTGGCAGAGAGATTTTTTTACGTCTTGTTTTATAAAATTTTTTATGGATAATTTTGATTTATATATATATATATATATATATACACACATAAACTCCATCGATATTTTTCCCTAATTTAAATAATTAATATGCTGTTATATTTTAACAATACATTTAATCTAAATGTTTAACAATTTTAGTGAAATTTGTTGAATTATAGTTAATTATTTTTATATACATGTTTTTACGTTTTGTTTCAAAAAAATATCATAATCAAATAAGGAATTCATGTTAAACATTAGTAATAAACAGTGGTATGAGGAAGTTGTATAAGATTAAATAGAAACATCTATACCATTACAAAGTATATAGGTTTACTGTAGTCGACTGGCTAATTCCCACCATTTAAGGACTGACAGATGGCAACAATTTTTCTATATTCTTAATTTTTAGGAAATAGTTCCGGGGCATAAGGATTATTTATAAAACTTCTGAAGATAATAAAAACAATATATCAAGAATTCTAATAACTGAATCAACTCTTAATACCAATCATTTTTTCAAAACAAAGTACGTCCCTGACAAAGTCGATACTAAATAAAAAATATTCTCTCGTATAGTAAATTACTCATAATTAAATCATTTTAGTGGAATTGTTATTGATTTTTCCGTTATATATTTTAATATAAAATAAATACTAGTTAAAAAAACACGTTATTTACAATTTACCTAACTGTTTTTATTACATGTCCTTTTTTAACATATACTGCATTCGTTCAATACAAATATATAATTTCTTTAACACGACATGACATCTATGTCAACTTGTGTTAACTTAATAAGTAAATATTTAAATTTCCAGGGTCTAAAAGTATTACCAGACCACCGTGCGTTGAACACGAGTAGCTGTTCTCGTGCCAACCAGTAAGCAGACACTATTTTGAAGAATGAAATTGTTTTTATACAATACTGTTTAATTGTTGTTATGTATTCTTTAAATATATACATACATACATGTATGTGTATGTATGTATGTATATATATATACACACACACACACACACACATATATATATATATATATATATATATATATATATATATATATATATATATATATATATATATATATATATATATACAGTGGAATCTATTTATTATGGTCACTTTAGGACTTGAAATTTTTAATAACAATAACCGGCTGATAACAATAAACAAAGGGAAAAAAAGTTCTCTACTGAACTCAATTTATTACAAACAATTCAAACATTTTGTACAATTTATACTTATTATAAACTACACTTAATACATTTATATAGGCTACATTTCTTAAACAACTATTTTTGAAAACATAAAATTTATTTGAAAAATTTATTAAGTGTTGTCTGTCGTTTGTCTGGACCGACTGATTATGATAACAATAACCGATTGATAACATTATCCGTGATTATAATAACCGAATTCCACTGTACATAAAAAAAGCAAAAAGCATTTTATATGAAATGGAATCAAAAATGATCTTGATATGATATTGGAGATTAAAACAGTAAAAAATGATACGAGCATTCTGACTAAAAAACTTGCGGTTTGTAGAGTCAAAAAAGGACTAATTTGTGAAACAAGTTCTTATCCCTACCTACAAATAGACGCTTTTCATAGATCATGTCTTTTGTATATTTCCAATAATAGATAATTAAAAAATACATAATTTACAAGTATCGTTTAATTATGTTGGCAAGGAAAGGAACTAACCGAGAGTGTTAATAATATTTTAGATTACTTTTGAACGATAACTTCTAATAAAAGTTTACCTATCAGACATAATTGAAATGTGTATTGTACAATTTTATCCTTATTTATTTTACTTAATGAGAATGGGACAGAAAAGAGTCGTGAATATTAAGTTTTTGGGGACTTCCCATATCGGAGAATATCGCTTTACTTTTTGTAATACAAATATCCATTAAAAAAAGTTTATATATTTATAACTGTATTGATGTTACCCTATTGGTCTTCATCATTATGGAACAGTTATACGTCCCTATTCTCCACTATTGGTTCGGTACGAGTACCATCCTTAAGTAGATGTAGAAGGCTAATTTTAAAATCGAATTTATATTCTATTTGTAGGTTTTGAACATAAATTCGATTCATTAAAATGTTTTCAATATCGACTTACGAATGGCATTCGTGCCGAAACTAGTTGTGGTGAACCGACTTAACTGATCTAAAATGAAGACCAATAGAATAAAATACACACACACATATATTATATATATATATATATATATATATATATATATACACACACATATATATATATATATATATATATATATATATATATATATATATATATATATATACACTAACGGGCTTCGCCCCCTGCTCGCCGCACACCAACCATGGGATCGTTGCGCTCGCCTACTTCTCAATTATAAGCCTATAAATGCAACCGAATTAAATAATAAACATATTTTTAAAAACTCAATCTCTACATAATTATTAATCTAATATATATATATATATATATATATATATATATATATATATATATATATATATATATATATATATATATATATATATATATATATATATACACACACGTATGTATGATGTGTGTTAGTATGCCTATATAACCAATTCAGATTATTTTTTGCAATCTTAGTTTTTTATGGATAAATACTATTGTATATGTGTGTGTGTATATATATATATATATAATATATCATTTATATATATATATATATATATATATATATATATATATATATATAATGATTACATTACTATATATCTGACAATAATTACATAGAATGTGTTTTAAAAAATGGGTTTATTATTTCATTTTTTTGCATGTATAGGCTTATAATTGAGAAGTTGGCGAGCGCAGCGAGCTCGGGAGTTGGTGAGCGCAGCGAGCATCAGGCGAGCCCCCCTAGTATATATACACACAAATATTTAAAACAAAAAAACTGAAGAAATGTAAGCAATTTACATTTTAATCTTTAAAAGAAATTCAAAAAGTATTGATTTCCGAGGTAGAGGAACGGATTAAAAAAATCAAATACATGTAACCAGCAACGTATCTCAAAATAAAACAGCTGTTCTACGTATGGAATTTTTATTATACTAACGCCTGATTTATATGTAAATTTTAAACACCGCTAAATGAAACATAAATTTGTATTCATTTTTATTTTGTAATTAATTCAACAAGATGGTGAGGGAGGGCACTGTTATATTTTTTTTTATTAATTCTTGATGTCTTTCGATTTTAATTTTAAATTTTTGTAAATGTTTCATTTGCAAAAAAACATATCAATTCAAATTTATGTTCATTATTATTGAATAATTATAACACCTATATAAATTTTTGAATTGGGTTACAAACGATTAAAAAAAACCTTGTAAAATTTGAATATTTCAGCTGGACAGAATACAATAACAATTATTTTTAAATTATAATAAAATAAAATATTGCATGTTAAATAAATAATGAAATCCATAATTCAGACAATTAGTGTCTTCTACTTATCACAGCCACAAGCACAGAAAAAATATTTGTATACTATGAAAATATAGAAGAGCATTTTCAAGTTAAATATTAACAAAAAGTATCTATAGCTATAAATAAAATTCAATCACGTACAAACAATAATTATACATAAAATAAAATACCATAAATATATATATATTTAATAAACAAACATAAATAATGTGTATTAAAAAAATGCAAATACATTTATACACATAAGGAGAATAATTCAACGATTACAAACTCAACATACTTTATTTTAATTAATCAATAAGATTTTTTAGTGCTTTAACGACATCGGTAAATAAAATTTATTACACCACATAACATACATATCTACAGTTTATTAAGTTTTCAGGAAACAAAACAATGACTAACAAAATTTTTACACAGCGATATATTGTCTTTTCAAATATTCAACACCAGGAGCAATGAAGGATTTAAATTAATATTTTACAGAGATTTTGTTAAATTGTTATACAGTCGTTTTCCCCACCACGATTCCAAATCAAACGGTTTGAAATTCTGTAATATGGGGCTCCGTTCACCATCGTTATAAAAAACAACAGCTGGTTGTGTAGGACCTAAAACGTATTACAAGCAACGCGTATATTTGTATTCCTTAAAAACTAATTTTCCGTATAATATTACATACTGGAAGGCCCTGTACAAGGTGACGGTATAGGGCTTACTTGTTCATATTGATTACATACAATACTCCATGCTGTGAAAAAAGATTACTCGGTGTATTTATTTAACGATTGTTTTATTATTACAAAGATTATTATTTTGAACGGTTGTAATTACTCACAATCATGTATATAACGTATAATTTCCTCATGTTGTGGACTAATTACATCCTGCTGGTTTCGATTTTGTTGGTAATAATGACTTTTTTTAATATTTCCATTACTATGAAACACTGGTCGTGGAACACTAAAAATTTTCTCAATGATTATTTAAAATTTTTCACATGAAATACTCAGTATTCAACTTTTATTACAATTATTGAAATTTAATCAAAAACACAGGAATAGATGAAACATTTATACATATAAAACATAAAGAAAAAATCAGTAAACTTACTTTAATTTCAAAAATTTTAACAATACACTAAATATGTTTTCATAATTACACATTTTAAAAACAAATACGTACTTTTATATATATAAATATATAAAGTATAAATATTACATAAATTTAATAAAATATAAAATGTTGATAAATCAATCATTATTTTTACTTTTTGCATGATAGCCACTAAACATCAACTTGGCAATTTATTAAATCATTTTTTCTTTTAATAACACAAAAGTCAAAGGGTCATAGGATCAAACATAACAAAATGTTTTATATTGATCAATGAACTGTCAGGTTCTATTATAAGAAATTGTAAGTTATTTTCTGTCTGCAATTACTTGAGATTAATCTATTTTTTATGTACTAATAATTATACTATAAACAATTTATAATGGAAATGATAAATTATAACTGAAATAACTACATTTTGACATTTACATAAACATTTACTAACATTTAATACAATATATAATTATATATCAGAAACGAATTTTATCTTAATATGAATTTTTAAAACACATTCATGGCATCATAACTTATTCAAAATTCAATAACACATTTATTACAAATAAAATAAATAAAAATAACCTCACTTTTAATATTATTGTAACAAAAATGTTACAAAACGATAATTATTTTTTAAAAAATATCATTTATAACGTATTCAATTTAAAATAAATATTAATTAAAAAACGTACTTTGAAATATCATCATAATGATTTCCAGCAGGTTTTCTAGTATCCCTTAAAGTTTCTAATCTATCCAAATTTTGACTAACACCTAAAAACGTCGTAATACATTTTAGAGATTTGCAATTGTATTTTTATGTATAATTACACACCTCGTCTAGTTTTTGCAACAATTTTGCTTGGACCTTTAGAAACGGTGTACATTTTCAGAGGCAAGTGAACAAGTATGAAGATTTTGGAATACAGTTGAGAACATTGGTTCCCCTAGTTGGAACTGATTTCAAAAAAATTTCATCATTTTGTTATTATAATTGCACAATGAATTAATTTTGTAAATCAATATGTATATTAAGCAAATATCATTTAAATATCAACATTTCATAATCAGTTTGTAAATTTTATTGGTAACAAATAATTTTAATATGTAAATAAATCAAATATTATAAAAATATGGTCAAGTAGATTAATAAAAAAATTCATTGTATATAAAAAAAAAATGGTGATTTCACAATATTTCACTGCTTATTCATTGTGTATACATCATATTTTTTTCTTATAATTACAATAATAAATAACTCAACTGATATCAATTTATACTATTAAAAATAAATATATTTTAATCTATGGACAAATATTATAGTCTAATTACAATTTATATATTTAATTACAAAAAGAGTAAATTGTTCTTAAAAACTCACAGTGATTGATTTATTAAAGTTTTGTACATTAAAGAAAATATACTATTTACAATTCAAATTTATAATTGTGATTGCAATTAATTCTTTTGTGTTTATGTGATATTTGAATAAATTTTTGGGTCCCTTTATGATTGTATTATTTATCCTTAGGTTCGCTTCTTAAATTACTCGTTGAAGTTGTTACAGTAAATCTATTTATAGTATTATTAATTCGTACTTCATCCAAACTGAAATAAAAAAATATATAATTGTCATTTAAATAAAAAAACACAAAAATGTTTACTTATTCTCAATTGTGAAAAGTTTGTTTCGTTTTGATTTTTTCTCTGTAAATAAAGTTGGTGCAGATGGGGTCACTCCTGACTGAGAAACAGTGAAAACATCATAGGCACTATTTTGATTGTTATGCATTTCAATTAATTCTTCAGTTCGTTGTGTAAGTGGTATTATGATAGCTTGCTCTAATTCATCATCTTCTCTGGCTGGTCCATACACTGAATGACCAAAATGATCGATTGTCGAATTACCAGAAATTGTTGCGACTTCCATAATTCCAATTTGAGTTGTACGTACATGATATGGAAAATTTTTATTGGCATATGATGGCAACGTTAGTAACTAAAAAAGCTTTTACTGTAAAACCGTTTATTATTTCAAAAAATCTATTCATACTTACCATGAACATAAAATGCCCTCCGAAAGACATGAATAATAACACTGCACAAACAATTGATTCTCGAACCCATTTATCTATATATGCATTTGCTGTTAGAATGAATGCTGGTCCAGAAATAAACCAGAGAGTACCACATACATTAAATGGATAGTAAAAGTTACTCTGCAAATTGTTTTATATTTCATTTACAAAAACATTAAATTTAAATTTGATTATCGAAAAAATCTCTATTTGATTCAATACTGTTTTAAAAAAGTTATAAATTGTACTTATGGCTGGAAAAAATATATCATACCTTTTCTGAGTAATGCTTCAAAGTGCAAATTGTAGAATATATGAATATACACCAAGCAACAATTCGAAGTATCATAAGTCCATAACCAGCAGGCGATTCATACAAGTATAAAACTTCTCCAGGATCAAATACCTAAATAGATTAGTTATGAAATATAGTTAAGTAATATACAGACATCAAAAAGAATAAAATTAAAACAATTACTTTTTCTTCATATATAAATAATGCTGAATATATTATTGTATAAAAACACATGAACATTGTTAAGTTTATGCTTTCAGAAATAGGTAAACGTCCCCTAGTAATTGTAAAACCTTTAGCCAATAAAAGCAACAATAATAAAAAGCATATTTCACTTGCTGCAGTCATTACAGTTCCTGTAAATGAGAAATTGAAAATTTTGTAAAACTACATTGATTTTTTTTATGTTTAAACAAGTTTTCCTTACCGAATGTTTTCAGTTTTGGAAAACCCATTCCATTGGTTGCATACTTCAACATTGCCATTGTTTGCATTAAAATACCTATATATTGTAATTGGACAGATAACATAAATAATTTATAAGTCGAATGAAGAAGTTGGCGAGATTTTAACTGAATTGAGCACATGATTATCAACATAAACATAAACGAATAAATAACCATATAAAACATCAATATTGGTAGTACATCTAAAAAAATATTATAAGAAAAATAAATTGATATAACTGACTAGTGAAAAAATGGACAATACATACAGAATTCATCTGCTGAAAAATGTTCATGCCAGTAATCCCCAGAAAGACCATTTGTTAATCTCAACTGATATTTTATATCTATACCCTTAAATATAATAAAACTTAGTATAATTCAATTTAGTGAATATTTTGTATAAAAATAAATTATTTTATTAATTTAAATATTACTGCAAAAATACAAATCAATAATTAATTACCTTATTATTATAACAGTTGCTAATGGCAATAAACCACCATCTTTCTCTTGCACTTCGAAAACGTCTCGCACTATGACAAGTTAATACTATTGAACCAAGTTCAACATCTCGCATTGTAGTACGATGTTTTTTTACAGTGTATGGAGTCTGTTAAATAAAAATTACATTTTATTACTTAAGAACATAATTCAAATTGAATATACGTACTGGTAATGTCGATGTAAAATATAAAGTATTATTGTCAAAATTCTCAAATGTTGAATTATAATCCAACGTCGTATTCCAGTCATCTACAGCAGTCGTTACACTATGATTTTCTTCAATATCTAAAATTATAAATATCTAATAACTGAAAATATTATAATACTATTTGTATCAAATACTAACCAAATTTACTTTGACCGATGAATTCTCTCAATGTTGTATTATAAATAATTGACTTTGTAGAAGAGCTCGGACTGTTCTGTTTCTTGAAATTTTTATTTGTAATAAATGATCCATACCTGCATCCAGATCGTTCATTGTACGGATATTGAACAGTAAGATTGATTAATTGATTATTCTCGATTCTTAAGACACTTTCTTTTTCTTGACAAGTCTAAATATTTTTAAAAATTTGTTTAATGTTATTAAATTTATAATATGTATAGTTTTAACTTACAACATCTTTTTTATATACAGCCGGCCACTGATCATCAGAATCATAATATAACAGTAAATTAGGTGTTCCTTGTTCGATATTATATTCAATTTTGTATTCGAACTGACCGTCTTCAGAAAGAAAACAAAATCTTGCTAGGAATGCCCAATTCTAAAAGAAAAGAATATATGAATAAAACATCGAGTACATTTTCATTACTGTCTTACCTGGAATGTCTTTAAATGTCCTTCAACGTATTTCGAATCAATATTTTTAATAAAATAAAATAAAATCAACTGAGACAGTATTTTTTTCATAATTAAAATTGTTTTGTACTAGCACTTAATATCAAAATAGTATTAATTTTAAATAAATACATACAAATGAATATTTTCTCATTGTCTACACTTAGTAATATTTTTTTGTTTAAAATATGTATTTTTCACATGGAGTAACTTAAACACTACTTAGTCACAACTAACATGAGTAATAATATTCACTTATAAATGTCAGATTTTTACAAATGAAATCAATGTTTCTATGACAACTCATGACAAACAAAAATTGGGTCCATTATGAAATTAAAATTTTGCCTATGAATTAATTGTGTATCATGAATAAATTTTCATTTTATTATTAGATACTTGAAAATAGTTTACTTTTAACAATAAATAAGGAAATGGAAAATATTTTGTTTAACATCATCTACCCTTATATGGTTTTCTTTTACTTTTTTCTAAATCTGACACAAAAATACCATTGTTATAATTCTATTCAAACATTTTGAAATTTATATTTTCTTCAATACATAATATAAAATCATATTTGAAATTTTCATTTCTATTATGAAAATAAATGAAACTAAGTCATGTATGTAACATGTATATTAATTTTTATTTATTACTTACAGAAAATACAAATTAATAGACGAAATATATATGAAAAATTCACGATAACAATGAAATGAATGAGTATACAGATTATAAATGAATATTCGGAATTGATTATGAATTTTAATTATATACAGACCAATGAAACTATGACTCAAATTTTCTTTAGAAACAGAAGGAAAACTTTTATTTACAGTTCAATAATTTTTAAGTTCTCGATGCTAAATATAAAAGATAAAAATAAATAACAAATAAAAAAAAATAGTCGATGTATTGTATATTACACTTTCATTTAAAAAATTAATTGTTCTTTCTCAACCCTTACACTCTAACAATACTTAACAATTACTCATTGCTATGTTTAACCCATGTTTGTCAATATACCGTTTTCTGGCATTTTCAATTAATATTTTTTTTCTTTCTTGGAAGGATTGCATCCGCTCATTCGCAGATTTTGCAAAAGTAGATGCTGCCGTCGATAACGAGGCAGACGACGGTGGTAATGTACTACTTTCCGCCGATGAAGTCGGTTGAGAATTACTGCTTGATGATGCAGAAGTTTCATTGTTTGTTTCTGGGACGTATCTTATGTGCCCTTCGAGTATATTTGAGATTGTGTAATCTATGCTATGTGTTTTCGCTGAAACCATTTTATATAGAATACAGCTTAATGGTTTCTTTATCTTACTATTACGTATAACAGTTATATGTATATGTACATTAAATGTTATTTTAAAAGTGAGATTACCTAAGTCCTGTAAAATAACATTCAATGGAACTCTTGGAAGAACTTCTTTCACTTGTTGAGCCATTCGGAGAATAACAGTATTATTTGATAATTCTGGTAAAACTGTGGAGCTTCGTGATGTAACATTCACAGACGGTCTGGTTATTCGGTTTCTTCTTTGTTCTAAAGAATAACGTTTTTCATACTCCATCATGTCTTTTGAAGTCATCGGCACCATTGGAATCTTTAAAAAAAACATCAGATTTAATTTAATCATAATTATTCAAAATGATAAAACTTACATTTAAGCATTTAGAAATCGATTCACGTATTACTTCAGCAAATTCATTTTCATTAAGTTCACCCTTTTCAATTACAGGTAAGAATTTGACTCGGTAGAGTGTGCACGGTACAAATAAAAATGTAAGTATGTCAAGCCACCATTCAGAACCTAATGTTTTCACTGCAAGTTCGGCCATAGGAGGTCTCCAAATTTTCAGAGCAACAGGTTGAATTTTCGTATTTAGGTTGAATACATTGCTCTTAAATTTTAATATCGCTTTCCCGTTCGTCATCGTATCTTCTGGCAATACTGCAATCGGCTTATTAACCGTTTCTAAAATATCTTCTGTAATTAACGTATTTAAAGAAATCAATCCTAGGGCATTTTCAAGAACGCTTTGCATTTTGTAATTCGTTGGCTGAAATATTTTTGCGATTTATTGTCTAAACGGAATGTTAATTTTTTATAAAAGAAAACCATAGAAGAGTATTATACCATAACACTCGAGGTTGCTGCATGCAAAGCTATATGATCCAAACCAGACACGTGGTTACTGACAATCAGCTTTGCATTTTCATCTTTTTTATCATAATCTTCAGTTTCAATCACAATTCCAAGAGTAATACATAATAATCTTGAAATGATATTTCGTAGTGTTGATGTGTCAGACAATATTGAAGCAAACAATAAAGCCAGAAATCCTAGAGAAAGTCTTAGAATAATTAATACTATACCTATTGGTGTATAAGCTATCAAATATATAATTTTCGATATTTGTGTAGGAAATCTGAAAAAATATTTCATAAATTGTAAACCAAACGAATAAAATAGGTTATACGTTTTTTTAACTTGATACGATTACAAACGTTTTACCTGTTTTCGTAAAATAAATCTTTCGCCTCTAAATTATTCATTATTTGTAATAAAAAATAAAGTATAAAGTCTAAAACGTTGACTTTCTTGACATATATTTGGCAATTCACTAAACTTGAGACATTAAAACTGATACGTGCACTATGCGTGATGTTTGAAAGTTATTTAAATCGACTTGAATCTTAACTGGGTAATAAATTAATGTCGTGAATTTATATATATATATATATATATATATATATATATATATATATATATATATATATATATATATATATATATACATACATGAAGTATAAAAATAAATTGAATTATTTAAAAATAAATAATTTTGTTTTAGGGAAACGATAAATCGCCAATCATAATAGAAATGTAAACGGAGTAAAAGTAACCAAAACAAAGAACAGCTGTCAAGACTGAATAGGATTTTTATCACATTGATGTGAATTAAACTATGAACAGTGTCAATTAGTAACTCGTAATTGGAAGAGTACACAGAATGGATAACATGATTTCAAATCAAGACTCATCTTCAGATTCGGAAGAGGAAAGATCTTTACCAAAACAGACCGTTTCGACAAAACATACAGAAAACATCAGACAAATGGCAGAGGAGAAAATGCGACGGCGTCTTCAGTTTTTCTTCATGAACCCCATTGAAAAATGGCAAGCGAAACGTCGATTTCCATACAAGTTCGTTGTGCAGCTTATTAAGATATTCCTCGTTACGATGCAGTTGTGTCTTTTTGCTCATAGTCGATACACACACGTGAATTATACATGGGACAATAGAATTTCATTTTCGCATTTGTTTTTATTAGGATGGGATTCGAGTAGAGAAGTGAACTCGTATCCTCCAGCAACAGGACCGTTAGCTTTATATAAAATCGACGAATTTTACGATACATTAGACTATGCTTATGAAGGTTATTCGAATCTCAGTAATGCGATTGGTTCATACTCATATGATTCAGAAATTAACAAGATGATCGATCCAAAACTGTGCTTATTTCAATACAAGCAAGGCACTATATTTGGTTTTAATGAATCTTATGTTTTCAATTCAGAAATAGTAGAAACGTGTCAAAGTTTTCCAAGCAAGAAAAATTTTACAAACGGACAATTTTCATCTAAAAAGTATTTAGAGGAAGTAAAAGAAGATATAACTTTTTCAAGATTAATAAAGGCAACTTTAAGTTTTTCTGTGAAAACGGTCAATTTTAAAGCAGCAGGAAGAATAACACCACCGGATTGTTATAAGTTTAAAGTAGTGATCACTTTTGACAATGAAGACCATGATGGCCAGATGAAACTTTCATTAGATGCAGAACCGATCAGACTTATTTGTAAAGGTGACATCGAATACGTAACTGACAACAGAATCGATGCGATTCTACGCAGTATTTTAAATTGTCTCGTCATTATCATCTGTTCGATTTCATTAGTATTGTGTTGTAGAGCGATAATAAGAGCTCAACGGCTTAAAAGTCAAACCGTCGAATTCTTTAAAAACATGTACAATCGAGATTTAAGTTCAGAAGGAAGATTTGAATTCCTTAATATATGGTATATTATGATCATAATTAATGATATACTGATTATTGCCGGATCTGCAATTAAAGAAGCAATTGAACATAAACAGTTTGCTGGAGATCAGTGGAATATTTGTAGTGTTTTCCTTGGAACCGGAAATATGCTCGTTTGGTTCGGAGTACTTCGTTATTTGGGTTTTTTCAAAACATACAACGTTGTAATATTAACTCTTAAAAAAGCTGCACCGAAGATTTCACGGTTTTTAATTTGTGCTCTGTTGATTTATGCCGGATTTACATTTTGCGGTTGGTTGATTCTCGGACCGTATCATATGAAATTTAGATCGCTAGCGACGACTTCTGAATGTTTATACTCGTTAGTCAACGGTGATGATATGTTTGCTACATTTTCCATAATGTCTAATAAATCACCTATGTTATGGTGGTATAGTAGAATTTACCTCTATTCTTTTATAAGTTTGTATATTTATGTTGTTCTTAGTTTATTTATATCTGTTATTATGGATGCATATGATACCATTAAACAATATTATATAGAAGGCTTTCCTAAAAGTGATCTTCAAATATTTATTGGAGAAACTGTTGTGGAGGAATTGTCTTCTGGAGTATATCAGTCTGATTCATCTACAAGTTTGTGTAATATCATGCAAGATATTTGTTGTTGTAATAAGTTTCGTAAAAGATACGTGGCTATGGACGATAGTGAGAACGAAACAAAAGTTACTTCTTCAGGAATCTGTGTATAATTTTTTATATATTAATGTATTATGATTTGATTGAAAACTGAAATACACCTTGCAACCATTTTACAGTATTCAATTAAAATATAAGTAATGTTGTATGCACAATAAGTAATAGAACACATAAAATGTTGTTGCCAAAAATATGTTTTAATTGTTGTTAATATTTCTATGTGGCTGTGTGAATAAATCCAAATGAATATGTACATAAATATATAATTATGCATGATTTATGTTTTTGTTATCCTGTAATCTTGTACAAATCAAATGATTGTTATATCTGGTAATTTATATAAAGTAAACTTTTTTTTTAAATAAAGCAACTTTTATTTATTGTCATTAAAAACTTATTTTAATTTAGAGTAACATTTTAAGAAGTGCAGCAATAGTTAAACAAAATATATTTATTAATATCAAATATGAATAAGTGTACACAAATGTCGCTTTTTGGAGCATTTTTATGTACATTATATTCTAATTTTCAACAAATCATCTAATCCATTGGAATTATTAATAAATCACATTTTTATTAAACGCTATTTAATCATCTACGTATAATGTGTATTATTGAAAGTTCAAAAATAAGAGAAATAAAATAAATTAATGTTTAACCTTAATATCAGTGCAGGTCGCTACAGTAACAAATTCTTTATAATCTTGTATATAAAAAAATATTTCTATATTAATTTTTAATAAAAAAATTAAAATATTTTGAAATAGTCTTCGATCTCTCACTCTAAAAAAAATGAATAATAAATGAGTTTGTAAATTATTTTCAGAGCAGCAGAAACATCGAAATTATCAATATATCTGTTACTAGTGGGTTGATTTTAATTAAGTTGGCGGTGTGATAAAAGAATAACATTTTTTTGTTGAAAATAAGAAAAAAAAAATGTTTAAAATAATGAGTAATTGTTTAGTCATGACTTCAGATGAGATAAGAGGCTAAACAATAGTCATTACTTTGTTTCTGCTAAATACATATCTCATTGGAAACGCTTTATCTAAATAAAAAATGTGTTTTTAACAAGAAGTATTTTTATTATACAAGGTTAAATTATTCTACGAAATGAAAAATAAATAATAAATAGTTCTAGCTTTGTCGCTGTGTTATTTTTAAATCATTTGCATAGTTTGACATATTCTCAGTGTATGAATATTCATGTCGTCATTCGATTGCTATTGATGATTAATAAATATTTTAGCTTTGATGTTCGGGTATTTTTATTATATCATGTTGCTAAGGGTATGTTTTACTATTTAAAAATGTGAAATATGTATTTCGATATTTAAAACAAGATTTGTAGCAGCAATTGAAAAATTATTTTGTATAAGTTGCTGCAGAGGTTCTTAAATATAAAAAAGAACTTTTTCATATGGTCATGTCATTACAAGCAATTTCATTATTTATTACACGGTTTGAGTTGTCAGGTAAAAAAAGTTGATTTTCTGTAACATATTCTTAAAGCTTGGGGTTTTAAGAATATCTTTTTACAAGAATTTGTTAAAACTCGAAAAAATAGGAACTTAAACTCCGTTGAACAAAATTTGGGAAAAGAGTTGAACCGAGTTTCAAACGAAATGTTAAAATATTCAAATCAAAAACTAGTTATTTTCAATTAAGAAATTACGCTGTTTGATTGAAAATGAATATTGAATTTGATTGAAAAGAGAGTAATAGTTCCAAAATGTACATAAATAAGTTTAAGTAATTTTTAAATTTTATACGAAATAAATTAAAACTTTCCATGAACTATACTTGGAAATTTTAAAAGGTTTTTCTCCTCAATATGATTTTTTAAATCTCGTTAACATAATATCTCAAGAGATAATAATTCGATTTACTTTAAATTTTGTCTAATAATAAAAAATCCCCTTATACACGCTGTACAGAAATTATGATTTGTATTACAGTTTTTTTGATTAAAAAAATGATATTTCGATATCGATAGCTATTTTGAAAAAGCTCCAGTTTTTTTAATTTTTAATTAGATAGCATTTTATATGACAACGAAACGTTATAAAATGTGTTTGATGTCTTTGTTTCGGGTGACCGGAATTGTAAATTAGGTATCAATCTATAAAAAATATGGTTTCTTTAAACATGAATACAAATATCTTTCTAGTTCAAACTGAAATCCGGAATAAGTTTTTTTTTTGGAAAAAAATCCTAAATTTCATGTATTTTTACAGCTCTAAACGCAACAGTCCTTTTAACCCTTTTAACTCGACTCGCCCCTCTGAGAGGACATCGTAAATATAACAAATAACAATATTATTTTCTTTTATGAAACATGAATTAATAAATATATTTTTTAAGTTTCATTTGAATAAAGAAATTATTTACAATGCCATATAATTTTATTTGAAGTTATTTGTTACTTGCTATTTTGTTGAAAAAAAATATGTTAAAGTTGCTGGTAGGTGAGGTGAAAAAAATCTCCGAGTGTTAAGGGTTAATAAATATTTTAAGCTTGTGGATTCTGATATTTTTAAGATTTTTTATTGCTAAACCGTTTCAACGAATTAAAAAGTACAAAAAAATTAAAGTACCATATTTAAAACAAACATAAAGATTATCATTTGGTTCCAATATTAAAAAATCTTAAACGCCCAATTGAATTTTTATATTACTTTTTGTTCTCGATTTCACAAAAAACAATGTTCAAAATAAAATAAAAATATTTCTATCGAAATAAAAATTTTTATTAATAAAAATCAAAATCTTTTAAAATAGGTCCGTAATCAGAGATGGGCTAGTAGGGCACTGGCCCCCTGGTTGCGCTGTTTGCCCCCACTATCAAAATCTGCGATTTTGGGAGATTTCAAAATAATGGAAAATCATTGGGAGACTCTTTCTAATGGATTTACCTTGATAATTAAGAACGTTTCTACGCGCAAAAAAATCCTTTCTGAGCGCGTTTCCACCGAAATTCTTAACAATTGTCATAAAAAAATTTTGCCCTCTCAAAAATTGCGTTCGCCCTCTCTAATATGACGGTATGGCTATAAGCCTGGTTTAAAATATACGATGAATGAGTATAAGGAATTGTTATTCACTGGATAAAAAGTAAAATTTAATATTTAAATATATTAGAGTAGTTTATATATATATATATATATATATATATATATATATATATATATATATATATATATATATAAAGCGATTATTTAATTTTCCAAGATTTAATCAATTAGGGATATAATAAAGTTGTTCACGATTTTATTAATAAAATCCGATAAGAATTTTTTATACTAAAAAAATGATATTCAGATGAAATTTCAAAAATGTTGGTTTATTTAAAAAATAGATAAAATTCGGCTCCAAAGAAAATTAATTTGAAAAGTGATTATTTTTCCACATACCTTACAAAAGTTCATACCTTTTATTCTAATTTCTTCTTATTTTTATTAAAAATCAAATCTATATTTTCATGTACATCGTTTTTAGATTCGTACAGACGCATGTATAAATTTGAAATGACACTTAAATATTTTCAATTTTAATATTGTAAAGCATTGGACGATTTTCTAATTTCCAAGATAACGTTCATATTTAAATAATAACACTGCATGTAAATCAAGATAGAGAAATCTGAACCTGATGAAAGTCTATTCAAAATAGAATAAGAGATCATACTTTTATATAACAAAAACGTTTAATCTGACAGAATAAATGTAATTATCCAAAAATTAAAGATATGTCAGCAACTAATATTAATTACATTTTATGTACTGATTAAGGCTATTGAGTTATCGGTTACAGTTTCTACTTAATTCGATTTCTTTAAAACGCGTTACTGTTCTGATCAGTATATCTGGACGTCTATTTGATAAGCTGTGCTTGCAATTTAAGAAAAGAAAATTAAGTTTTTCATCATTCTAATATCAATCTCTACCGCGCATGTAACCATTACTCTGTACTGGAACTAACTGATCAGCAATCTGTGTTCCATCTTTATTAATATGTCCTCGTGCTTCTCTCTCACGCCACAACTGCGTAAGGCCACGTTGAGCAGCATTGTGGAAACGTTCTGAAAGTGATGTTTCATTATTTTGCATGCGTGGAATATGACCTGTATAGCCGGCAATAGGAGGAAATTCAGGAGAGATCCGTCGTTCTAAAACATTGCATTCACATATAAAAAGGAATTAAGCACGAAGCTGGAAGCGGACATACCTTTAAATCGGTTTTTGCTCTCGTATTCATGAAGCATTCTATTAACTTCGTCTCGTTGTCGGATGGATGGTATTCGGGGTGCACTTCTGGCACGATGTGCTCGATCTTGGTCTTTTCTACGTCGATGTTCTACCATTCGAGTGTCAAATTCAGTCATGCTGTCGTCTGCAGCACGGCCAAAGGACTTGCCGTATTGGAAGTTTAGTCCTGGTATATAACCTGTATTTGTTGGATTAAATCATTTGTGAATTAAAACAGATAGATATCTGAGGTTCAGAGGCACGCCGACAGTTAAGGTCATTAACGTCCGTTGTATTAGATTGGTGCAAAAATAATTGTGATTTTTGTCATGTTAAGTTTGGCATCGATTTTTCTAATTACTGTTATTTTTTGTTATAGTCATGTGATACATCATTATAAACAATGAAATCAGCACTACTGATTGGAGTTTATGTCTATTGTTTTCATTTTTTAGTATTGTTGGATATAACTTCTTAAATTAGTCATAGAAAAAAAGCAAATTCATGTGATTTTGTTGTATAAGTTTAAATTGGGATATAAAGCACCAAAAACTACTAAAAATATCAAATTTGTTTTTGGCGAAGAGTCAATCGTGAACGTACAGCTCAACATTGGTTTCAAAAATTTCGTACAACATTCACTACAACTTCTTAGAACCTGGTGAAACAATAACAGCAGAACAATATTATCAGAAAATTGAAAAAATTCATGAGAAGTTGCATTGTTTACGGCCAGCACTAGTCAATCAAAGTGAACCAATTTTTCTTCGTGACAACGCTCGAACACACGTCTCACAAATGACTAAAAAAATTAAATAAACTGGATATAAAAACTTTACCTCATCCACCTTCCACTTCAAGAACTATAATTAAAACTTTTCTACCCCAGTAAAAGTAAAATATTTGAGAATATGGAATAGATCCCTATTTTAAACTGCTTTCTATGGTGGTTCTCCATTAACGTGGTTTTTATTTACGCGCTGTTGTCGTGAAACCAATAACTCATGTAAATGGATGGATTATAGTACTTGAAAGGACAACAAACATAACTTCTGTCCAAGAAATTACTTGGTGGATAAAATAAAAAATTCAAATTCTCAAATTCCAACTTTTTCAAAAATGTTCAATAATTAATTATTGGTTATTTTTGATTGTTTCTTATATGCATTTTGATTGGCGATTCCATCATCCTCAGAACCCTACGGGATAGAACAATCTGAATGAGTGATTTTTGTTGTCGACAGCACTCTAAGGATGATGGTACTGGCATTTAAATACGTATAAGCAACAATCTAAATGATCAATCATCATTTATTGAACATTTTTGATCAGAAACATATTTTGTGGGTTACGGGGTGCGAGAATAATTTTCTGTATTGTGATCAATCTTCAATATTTCAACATCATTTAAAACAGAGATTGCCTACTGCTTAATGTTTTCTTAGATTTTTTTAAAAAAAAAACATAAATTCACAGGTGACGACAAATGTGTTACAAGTAAAATAGTTTACATTCAACTTTCTAATTTTTCTGTGTCGAAGAGTACATTACAATTTTCTTTAATTTTGTTTTATATAATTTTTATGTCAATAAAAAAATATATAAAAAACATTTCTAAGGCTGAGTTTTAAAGTCAAACTGAAACGAAAACTAAACAATAGTTGATCTAAGCGTTTAAAAACTTTTTAACAAAGAAGTGAAAGAAATCTCTACTGTTAAATCCACTCAATAGCTTTCTAAATTTTTATTGTACATTCGTATTGATATCTGTTCGAAAACATTTTGAAGAAACATCTATCAATAATTACAATTATTTGGTTTATACGAATTTTTTTAAAAAAGGATATACACAATTACAGATATTATAACATGAAAATAAAATGCATTTAATATACAAATTATATAATTTAGCTCCGAGAATCATTATTGTACATTAATTTATAATTCAAAGATCTAATACAGTGTTCTTTAAACTGTGTTTCGCGAAACCTTGGGGTTCCGCCCAACCTCTTCAAGGGTTCTGCAAGTCAAAGTCAAAATACTAAAGAATTTTCGAAAAAAAAAACTAAAAGCTAAAAATTCAAAATAGTTCATTTATAATATTTTTTTTTATTTCTATAAATATCTATTACTACCTATTATTATGCAGTAAAACTGTATTTATGAGTACACATTAAGACCCTTCTCATTCAGATGAAAATAATAAAATTTGGTCATGTAAGACGATTAATTTTGAAAACATGTGGGGTACACATCTTGACTTTTCTGGAAATGGTAAGGGGTTCCACAAAAAAATATGATCTTAAGGGTTCCGTGAGTCGATAAAGTTTCAATACCACTGCTCTAGTATATGATTTATAACAAAGTAGTACTCAACAAGTGTTATTTTACCAACAAAAATCAATTTTAAAAGTGGTATTGTTATCATTTTCATACGAATTGTTCTCATTGTATGCAGATTATTTTTATAAGCGATGCTTATCGCTTATTGCGTGCTGTTTTACTATGTATCCAGATTAAGCTTTACTGAAAACAGAAAACGGCGCCGTCAGCTTTTATTATTCGCCTTACATTTTTTTGCAATAAATCATTTTTTTATTAAACCAGTTATATATTATATCGTTATGCTGAGTTTCGAATGTATTATATTTATATATTTTTAAAGCAGGTTAGTTCAATGCTAGGATTTTCAATTATGCTCTTTTTTATCTGCCAGTTTTTCAAATATTCTTTTTTAACAGAAAAACGTACTTTTGAATATCACAAGTGAATTTTATCCGATTAGAAGAAACTTAGAATGAAAAGTAAATATTTAGGATTTAATTTCTATCTCTTTTTTTTTAAAAAAAAAACTATGAAAGATTTTTATATCAATTTATTATAATAGAGTCCTGACTCTGGCTAAATTCACTTTCCTAATGAATTCTTTTTTCACCCTAGAATCTACTAAAACTGTCGAATAATAAATTATTATTGTTCATTTTTAATCCTTACTTATGCGTATTTGATGGCGATGGCATAATATGAGATATTTTTCGGTATACTGGCGTTCTGAATATGATGGCTTCGTCAGGGAAACGCATAATCAAGAATTAATAATGACTTATTGAATATTTTTTACCAGGAAAGATTTTCTGTGGCCCGTGGAATGAAAAAAATTCATTTGTGAAAATCATTTTACCTGGCTAAAAGTATAAAACACACCCGACTATAAAAAATCTCTATATTAAAAACAGATAATTGTAATTTTCGTGAGTGATTATTAAAATTCAAACATCTTGTTATTTCCAAGTTAGACTCATTGTTCTAATGTAAATATTTACATTTAATTAATATCACAAAAACAAGATTAATTATTTGTATATGTTCAGTATACTTAATGTAAAGGTAATGCTATGTGTAGTATAGTAAATTTTAAGTACAAACGATCAATACACTTACCAGTGTATCCCAAAATGTACCGATATCCTTTATTACTATTATGATTATCTCTATGCGTGTCGTACTGTCCTTGAATTTCCGCTTGATTGAGATCAGGACGACCTACATCATCTGCTCGATACGGTAAATATGTTGCATTTTTTACCACACCTTTAGCGGCAAGTTCCTTTATATGAAATGATAATATTTTTAGTTATATGTATATATATATATATATATATATAAACTTATTTTATTTATGTATGTATGTATATATATACACACACATATGTATTTGTATGTGGGTAGAACACTGAATTTGAACCAATTGAATTTAATTTGCTATGAATTGAAAAAGTGCTGATCAAATAGAGAGAACGATGTCATTAAATGAAGAATTAAATTTTAATATAGCCAAAATGAAAGGTGTTATTCTGTCTTTCATATATATATATATATATATATATATATATATATATATATATATATATATATATATATAATTTTAAATTACAAGAAAGCCTCGCTTTTAGAAAATCTTGTTTAGCGTTTCTGAAATCCAAGCGTTATAAATAAAACAACGTTTAATGAGGCCTTCTATAATCCAACATGTGTCCTTTATAATATGGACATAGAAATTTCGATATAACATTAATGAATTTTAAGACACAGCTGAGAACGAATCATTCTTGGTTTGGTACAATTATTTGTTTATTTGAAAATTATATATTTTGTTAATTCAATCAGTTTATTTTTATACATGTATCTACTCAAAATAATATTCAAATCTTAAAAACATGTAGCAGAATTTTGTGTTAAAAATTTCAAATAATATTCTTATCCTATCGAACAGCGTTAATTGAGGTAGTGCTAAACGAGGTTTTCATATATTAAAGGTACCCATAAGTCGTCAATCATTTTTAATAAGTAAATTAGATTCAGTTCGACTTATGTCTCTGACCTGTGAAGATGGGTTTTGTTGTCGTATATTGTAAAACAGATTGTGGATTTATTGTTTTGATTAAAAAAAAGGTTTTTAATATCCCAAAACAAAATCGCGAACTACTAACCTCCAGAAGAACACAAACATGTAGTCTTGCATGTAGTTTCATTTTCGATCTAGATTTAACCTTACAACCGCAACAAAAAAAAATATGGTATCTACGGGGATGTTTTCAAAGTAAATAAGTGCCAACGTTGGTTTAAAAAATTTACCAGTGAAGATTTTGACTTATTTAATAGTGTTTGAAGTGGGTGACCTGTTGAATTCGATAAATATACTTTAAAATTACTGATTGAGTCTGACCCAAGACTGACCGAGTAAAAAATAGCTGACACACTTGGGCCTACTTGATCGATAGTGTAAAGAAACCTTCATGAAATCGGAAACGAATTTAGGCAAGCCATTTGCGTTCCACATCAATTGTCGAATGCAAGGATCAGTTACAAAAATTAAAACATCTCATTATTTTTAGTAAGGGATTGCTATAACTTTTAGACATTTCTATTCTATGTTAATGTTAAAATGTGTTTCTCATTTTAATTATTTCTATTTCCGTGCTCAATAAATAAGAAAATAACACTATTTTTAAATATTTCACTATTTCACTATTTTTAAAAAAATATTTTTGAAAATTGTATCGTGTATTAATAATTATTTAATAATGTTTTACCCTCATAACTTCTTTGGTATTCGCTCCATAAGGTCGTCCAAATCGAAATTTCAATGTGGGGCAGTGACCAGTGTACCTGAAAAAGATATTTCAATAGGATTAAATTTGGTATACTCTCGAATAAATTTGTATTCAATATAAAACAGGCAAATAAAAAATTACAATCAATTCACATCAATTTAAATTTGATGTAAATTGAATCCATTACATTTTGAACCTCTGATACTTAAAATTAAAACATTGAGCCAATAAATAAAGTAATAACATCACTAATTTGACATTAAGTCATATCGCATAAAAACTAATGTCATTAAAAGGCGTTGCTAATTTCTAGAATTATCATATTACTAAAAATACCGAAATCAATACAATTACCACGCATCTCATTTCGTTACCACTGATGAATATAGGTCACAAAAATTACGCCAACGTAAGAACGACCTTGGAAATAATCAAATAAATGCAATGATATGCTAATCGTTGTATCTGTGTTTTTAAAAGAACGATTACGTAATGTGTTCTGGTCGAGATGCACTTTGAGTACGATTTTTGTATTCATTGTGAATACTCACAATGAATTTTAAATATTACTTTTAATACTTTTTTAGTTTTAAGTATTATTGACTGAGTATAGAAATCGAAGAACTGAAACTAGTTTAATATTTTTTATACGCATATTAATTTTAAATATAAATCCTCTCTTTATTGCATGAAAAAAATATGAAGAGACGATTAAAGCAATATTCATAAGTAAATAGAACATTAATGTTAAGTGCTTTCAAACACGAAACACTACTTTAAAGTGCATGTATTAACTTTTTCTGTAGTGGCTCAAATTACAGCGATGAAATGTTACAAAAACTCCCCTAATTTATGCTTAATTTGATCGCAGTGTAATTGACTAGGGTGTAAATATTATCGATTTGCAGAAAGACTTGTTTTTAAATCAGATTTTGTTTGAAAGTAAAAAAATACTATTTTATGGCTTACGTAAAAAATCACTAATTTAATATCAAATGAATATAATTAAGAAATAAAATAAAACTTTGAATTGAGCTGGATAGATGACTCATTTTTTATAAATCTGTTGTTAAAATATTTTCAATTTGCTATTTTATCAAGGCTGTATATATTTTTCTGGTTCAATGTTGATAAAAAAATGAAATTAAATGGATTGAAACGTTATTTTTAAATAAATAATAGCTAAATTCAAAGTAAATATGATAATTTGATAATGAAAATTGTTGATGACAGAAACGAATAAAATACAAAAAATTTTTTAATATATCTGTTGCATGAAGATAGATTTTCTGGACCAATACTCCGAGGATAATAGAATTACTAACGAAATCCGTAAGAGCATCAATCAAAATGATTAATATATTAATTTCAATCACTGATTAATTATACTTTTGAACAGAATTTTATAAAATGTAAAATGTAATTGTTAAAATATTAAATACTTAAAATTCTTAATAAACATTTTTGTATTTCTATAAAAAAAAGAAAATGATAATTATGTTCTACAAATATTTTTTTATTCGTTCCTTAAACTATCAGTCGCCATTGAAATGATAATAAGCAGTAATTAGAAATGATTAATAAAGGATTAATTAGATGTTTGTAGTTTTTGTAATTTTTGTGGTGGATGAAGATCATTTGTCAAATTTAACTGCCGTTTTATAAGAAGAATATTAAACACTAATAATACTTAATAAACATTTTTATAATCTCTCTATAATTAAAAATCGGTTTGTGCCGGCACTTTTATTCTTGTTATGATTGGATGATAGAGAGATAAAAATAATGTATGGAATGTATTCATGGTAATCGATAAATAATCATATTTCATATATATATATATATATATATATATATATAGTTTTGTAAGAATCTCTCTATAATTAAAAATCAGTTCCGTGCACACTTTTTGGAAATTTTATTCGTGTTCTGATTGGTCGACATCAGTAACATGTATGTAGCTCTCTCACGGTGTACAACGAAAGAGTGTATACGACTTCAGTGTAAAATTGATAAAAAATTTATTCAGTATATTGCATTTTATGAAGGTGTAGAGTAAAAAAATTGTTACACACTTTAATATTGTATTTCATTATTAATTTTTATAAACTTTTAGAATAAAAATTTTACGATTTACATTTTACGCAGATTATTTGTGCGTATAAAAATGGTTAATTTTTGTTTTTTGTTAGGGCGGAGCGATCGTCAGCAGGAGGCAGAGCCCCCTAGTCTTATAAAAAAATCAGAAAATGACAATTATGTTTTACAAATAATTTTTTTACTCATCCTATTAACCATAAAGTACTATCGAGATGTGCATGAACAGAATCAAGAATGATTAATAATCATTTTAGGACATTATTGATAAGAAGAACTCTGTGTAATCTGTGAGGATATGACAAATTATTTGTGGAAGTGAATTTAGTTATAGTGCTAAAACTATTATTGTGATTATTATTATAAGTCAATTGGATTTTGGCACAACTGGTTATTGAATTAATTTATTCGTGTTTTTTATGGTCTTACAAATACAAATCAATATATTATAAATTAACTTTGAAGTAAACAGTATTCATGATGAAAACCATTCAAGTGCCTTGAATAATGATTTATACCAAAAATAAACTTCATCTGACTAACTCTGCTGACGCCTAAATCAATAGATATAATACGGGGATATATATATATATATATATATATATATATATATATATATGTATGTATATATATATATATATATATATATATATATATATATATGTGTATATATATATATATATATATATAGTATTGAATTGAACTAAAATACTAAAAAAAAGATAACATGACTTCTAAATGGCTGCACCCCCTTTTAATACTTTCATGTGGCCTAAATTGTGCCTAAATTGAATCACCTATATAATAAAAAATTACACATTACTGAACAAAAATTAATGTCAAGTTTTCAGTCCAATTCTCGATGTTCATCCATTAATTAAAATATAGTTAAGTTATGTGGAAATAAAATTAGTCTATAATTAAGAGAAATCCTGTCTGTTAATTTCAAAAATGTAGTCTAGCTTTGTAACTATATTTTATTTTGAAATTATAATTATTTTTGTGATAAAATAGATAATTTACTTCTTAACTTTTTTAATCCTTATTTACTTTCTGAGTCGATTTTTAATAAATTTCTTTTCATTCTAAATTTAAACTCGATTTCAGATCAGGTTTGAATTTACGTAATGTACTTATAAATAATTCATTTTATAAATATACTAATTCGCAACAATATACAATTGGTGGTCTTTACAGTTAATATGTGGTTTTTATTAACTGCGATTAAATTCATATTCATAAATGAATTGCTCACTCAACAAACCATACTTTTTTTCTGATCACAAATGTTCAACAATTGATTAATGGTAATTTTTAATTGTTCCATGAATTGACATCTAAATGCAAATAACCAAAAATCAAAAAAGATCAATACTCAATGACTGAAAATCATTGATTAGAAACATTTTTTGTGGCTTGTAAATTTCATTTTCAATGATTTTCTTATAATACATATTTTTATAAAACTTTCAACCATAACCGCTTTCATTCCTCTATAATACTTTCAGCGTACGAAGACTCATTCGATTTGTTATTTTTTTTCGTAATATGTTGTATACATAAAGAATTTCGATGAAAATATTACAAATACGTCGATAAATCGATGTTTTTCTATGTCAAAAAGAAAATTAATTGATGCGAAATTACGTTCCACTTTAATAAAATGAACTGAATTTCTATCGACAGCAAGAACTTTTAATAGGATGAAAACTGGTTTACATACAATCAGATAACTGAATACTGTTAACATTTAATGATATCTTCTCGTTTGATACAATTTGTTTGAATAACAATAGGTTTTAGTCATGCATGGAGGCGTTTCTGCATTATGTGGAGATAAAGTAGATAAATACATAATGGTTTTATTTTACTCGCTAACGAATTATTATTTAAGAAAATCACGAATTACATTATATATATATATATATATATATATACATACATACACAAACATACACCTATACTGTAGATACAATGTAATGTTAAACTTTTACAAACAACAGATAATTATTTTTCAACTTCATAAATACAAAACTGAACTATTTTAATATGTAATTATAATTAAAAGTGCCGTACTAATATATTTTGCATAGTTTAACCTTTTTGAACAATGGTACCTTCTTCATATTACACAATTTCAAGTGTAATCTTAAATCTGCTAGTATTCTATTTCTCTTCATTTGTAAAAAGATTAATAGTCATTTTAATGTAGTAAATAATATAACAAACAGCCGACAATAAGTTAATAATAAATAATAATGGTTAATATTAAATGTCACACTTTAATTTACTATTATCAACTAATCGATATATAAAAGGCTCAAAATATAGTTTAATATAGAAAGATTCGGATACGAAATAAATTCTAACATAGAATGAAAAATCCGCAACATAAGAAAAATAGAAAACTTGGAATATATTTTCTTCGAGTGACGCCATTAAGAGTACATTTCTTATCAGACTGATAACACAAATTATAAAAATAAGAAATTATTAAGACCTATAGACAATCTTATTTCATCACAAATTAGCTCAAAAATTGCTTTTACGACACACAATAAAATAATAATTATGAAAGAAATATATTAATATAAAGTGCTATTTAAAATGTACTAAATACCTTAAAAAAAAAACTATGAAATTAAATTAAATTTAGAAATTAATAACCAAGACAATAAATAAGATACTATGGTAAATATTTTTATTGAGCATAACAATGAATATATAATTTATCATTATGTAAATAGAATTATTATTCATGGGCGAATAGAAATTAGTGCTGCAAGTCCTGATCTGGTCAATAATAATAATGAATATTATTTAATGGTCATTAACAATCAGTAATTTGTTATGCTCTTGTTTAATTAATCGTTGTTGTATTAACTGATAGTTGATAATACTGGATTCAGATTAATTTAGAACCGATTAGGGAAAATGATTGACAGAATGATAGAACGCAATTAATAAAAAAGGAAAACTATTTTCCTCTAATAATAGTAGTTGGGAAGTAAGAATCGAAGTAAGATTAGTGGATAGAGTGATAAATGAAGAAGTTATCAAGAAGTGAGAGAGTGTATACTATATGGGATAACCTAAAGTAGGAAAGAGATAATTTATTGAGATGAAGATACATCTTAAAGAATGAACAGTTGTTAAAAATGGTATTTTAAGAGTATAAGAAAAAAAACACACAGAAAATGATTAAAATTTTAACATATTACGTGTACAAATTAATTCGGTACCTTTAAATTAAATCAACTCTGTTTTAAATTAAAATATTCTTTTGTCGTTTTAGAATTTTAAAGTAATAATCTTAACATTTAAAAACACTATATATCTTGGCTAAGCAGTTGGCACAACTACACAAAATAGTAGTGAACACTATTATAACTCAAAAACTGCATATTAGAGATTTCCTACTTTTGACATTCTAGTTGAAAAAAAATGCTTCCGAAGTAGAGGGAATGATTTGTTCAGCTTTTAGGGAAGGTGTTGTGATGCATAAAATAAGTAAAAAATGGTTTCAAAACTTTTGGAGTGGTTTGATCTTTCCGATTGAAAATAAATCCCGGATAACCGAAAAAAATGAAAATGAGGAGCTTGAGCAGCTGTTAAGTGGAAACTCCGCTCAGACTGAACAGAAACTCGCTCAACAACTCGGAATTACTCTGAAAGTAATTTTCTATCGTTCACATCGGCTACATACAAAATGATAGGGTTTATTTTGAATATTGAAATATGTTCCATTTTTTCGTAATAAACATTTATTTCCTATAAAAAAGGCACTGAATTAATTTGTAAACCTAATATAAAGCAGACAATAAAGAATAGTTTCTTCTTCTTTGATGGCGCGACAGCCCAAATCGAGCCTTGGCCTTTTCAACTTTCTGCCTTCAAACATCTCCTCCTTGAAAGTTCTTTTCCAGTTCCTTACTCTCAACAATTCTACTGCATCCTTTTCTACATTGTTTATCCATCTGAGCCTTAATTTGTTCATAAGTCTTCTCCACAGGTCAGTGTGAGTTTTGATGTCGAATATACTACTACCCAACCATCTGGTCTCTTGCATTGCTAGTATACCGACTCTGTACTTTTTAATTTCGTCGAGTAGCACCGTAACCCGTTTCTGTGGAGACTATGTGTGTTCCATGTACCAAAAATCAAATCCAAATTCTGTATATGTGGCCGTTCACTGTTACATCCATCCAGTATCCGAGTTAATTGATTTAATAGAACCAAGATCATTAGGGAAATATATTAACGGTATCACAGATATAAACACAAATAATTATAATTTTATTAAAATATTTATGTACGAAAACGTTTTTCTTAACAAAAAATCTAAATCTAATCAAATTATTTTGTTTATATTCCAAATTATTTCAATTTCAGAATAACTAACATTTTATTTTACATATAGATACATTTTAATTCAATTTCTAAATTCTAAAAAAGTTAATTATATTAGTTTATATGATGAATATTTCAATTTAAATTATATTTAAATTATTTTGTATATTTTTCTGTCCGACTCGAGGAATCGTTTCAAAGAAAATGTCTGTAAATTCATACATATTTAATAAAATAAAATCACACACACATACAAATACATACATGTATATATATATATATATATATATATATATATATATATATATTAAAACCTACAACATTTCTAGTCGAATTATTAAAATTTCTGCGTCATACTCGACTGGCGAACTCCAATTTTATTTTTAGTGTACGAAACAGTGAAAATTAACCAATATATAAAATTACTTCAGAATTCTTACAAATGAAACGGAATGAAAGTCTTCTTACGAAAACGTATACCGTGCAAAGAATACGTCCAAGTATAAATTAACGTGATATGTGATATTTATAAAACCATAATCAGGGGTAATTTAATGTGTACCACGTGTAGCCAAGCACTACAGTCCTTTTCGTCGGAGGGGGTTGTACGATTTGCTTGTATGCGTGTGAATATTTCGTACGTCTGACTTTGTTCAACTACTTTGTCTAATTTATGTCGTCTATATTTAATCGTTTTAATAAAGTTTCAATTGTGACTTTTACTTTATATAGTTAATGTGGAGGATTTGGTGAAGCATAATTGGCATGTTATTAAAACTTATTAATACTTGACTAAATTTATATAGATGTACTGTAATATAAATAAATTTTTATAGAGAAATTTTAAATAATTACCTAACTCAGCACCATGAAAATATTAAATAAAAAATGAAATCACATGTTCTAACTAGATATGAAGAAATAAGTAGTGCATTCATTTTATAAAAATTATAGAGTTTATAAAGAATATCATGAGAATTAGATATATACAGGAGGCGCAAAAAGAACGACGCGGTTTGAATAGTTAATACTTTTTTGGTTAAATGTTTTCTTTTTATTCTTTTCAGAATTTTTTAAATAAAACTTGGAGACTTTAACTTGGAAAGATACACGACAATTGAATTTGATTTTGAAAGTCAGCATTTAATTGTTTTGTCGCAGGGAGCATATCATCGTTATTTTAATGTTCGAATAGGATCATCGAAGTCAATGATTAATCATTTGGTTGCACGTTTTCGATACAAGGCCCAGTTAGTAACTGTCCAGGATCTCGAAGACATCGTTCGACTATAACTGAGGAAAATATTCAACGTATACACGAGAGCATTGAGAAAAGTTCTGAAATGTCAACCAAAAGACATTCAATCCAACCTGGAATATCTTGGAGGCAAATGGTTTTGGCCGCATTCAAAATGTTTGCATACAAAGTGTAGCTAATGCAAGAGTTAAAGCCAACAGGTTATCAGCATCGCCTTGATTATGCAGTTCGTTTTCGCCAATAAGCAAAAGAAAATAATGATTTTTTTTTAAATTTGATTATGAGAGATGAAGAAGTGAAAATATTTACAATTATATTTATTTGTATCAAATGTAAAAATTACTATTTTCATTTTTTTTGTATAAAATCTTTAAGGAATGGATTAATCGTTTGCATTCCTAATTCTTTTTCAATTTTCTTTCCAATAGCTCCTTATTATTTTAAGTGTTCTGTTAGGAATTATTATTCCAGTGATTTTATAACTCAATCATGTACCTGATCATTTTAAGGACTTTTTTTGTTACAAAAGAGGGTCATATACATGCATATTGCTTATTCAAGTAAAAAAATATTATGACATATAATACATATTAAAAATGGTAATTTAAATATATAGGTGTGACTCGACATAGGAGTACTCGTGAACGAAATTGATGCCGAGTCACACTCGACAAAGGAGTTCAAAGGGTTAATAAGAGGAGAAATCAATAAGGAATAAAAATGTATTCTTTTATTAGAAATCTTGTTACAGAATTTTCTATCCTGTTTAGCTGCATTCATAATCATAATCTTTATTATTATTAACACGAATGTTTATTTTAGTAATCAATTAATTGAAAAAAATATCTATCTTTGATTAAAAACACATATTTACATTTTATGAAACGGTAGTAATTTATTCAAGAAACTTTCATGAGCTCAAATGAAGATATCAAATCCAATAAACTAAATTGAAAAAGGTAATATATCATCAACATGTCATCGAAACCCTTCTCTGTTTTATAAACGTAACGTCGAATATAAACAGTTCTCAGGTTTCATCAAAATCAGTTGTAATACACAATGAAAAAAAGATTTAATTAAAAATCAGCAATCAGATATATTCTTTTAACATAATTAGACAATGAAATTTTATTTAATTCTATTTCATTATAAACTAGAGTTAAATATCTTCTTTCACTGCTAGTAATATTCATAGACGCTTAATAAAAAAATTGATTATTATTCTTTCTAGTTTACATATTAAATGTAAATTTTTAAATACTTTTAATGAATATAATAAGAAATACATTAATTAAATATTCACTGAATTCAATTATAATTAATTACTGTTAGTAAAATGTATATAAGGTACGTTAATATTTTAATTTTTATAATCTACATAAAAATCAGAAATTACATACTATTATCAATAAGAAAAAAATTAAGCGTATCGTTTATGAATATTATTATTCCAGAGTGAAAATATCGATATGCATTAATGAATGTGAAATTAGTTTAATTGAAAACATTCGAGTTACTGTTATACTAGTACAGATTACATGACATTGATACTTGTTTATTAAAATGCATCTTTTTCTGTACTGAAGATTACTCTCACGATAAATGACTTTCTAAGTTTTACATAAACTTTCACTTTTACTTATATGAGAATTTTTTATAAATAAATGTCATTGTTATTGAATAAACGGCAATTATGGATTTAAATTGTAATAAAAATCTTACAGTCAAAGATAAGTAAGTTGTGGATATATTCAAGATTTGAAATTACTAAAAGGTTAGAAGAAAAATATTTGCGGTTTATGACCTACAAATTCATATACATATACAGCTTTTTTGATTTTTCTAGTTATTCATTTTGCTTCAAATTGGGCTATTGAATTAAAGATGGAAAGAAGCAAATAAGAGCCATTTTTTGTATGAGTTCAAAACGGGTAGTAAAGCAGCAGAAACTGCTCGTAAACTAAACGATGCTTTTGGTGTGAGTACTGTTTGGGAACGTACTGTGCAATGATGATTTTCAAAAATTTCGTGCTGAGGACTAGAGCCTTGAAGATGAAGAAGATTGTGGGAGTTCTTCTTCAGTTCATAACGACCAACTAAAGATGTTAGTTGAATTAAAACCACGCATAACAATTCGAGGGATTACACAAAAGGTAGTTATTAGTCATATAGCAGTTCTGGATCACTTAAAATAGCTAGCAAAAAATAGCGAGGGCAGAAACAAGAGTGGTAAAAGGTGAGATTTATTTAAAATCAGTGAGAATTTCAATTGAATTAGAAGAAATGAAAATGGTACTATGGCTCAATTCACTTTAACAGATGAATTTTTCGCTCCCCCTACAAACCATAAAAAAATTCTGATCAAAAATGTTCAATAATTGATTATTGATCATTTTGATCGTTTCTTATGTGTATTTAAATGGCGATGCCATCATTATCAGGCAGAGAAAAATATATTATTAACGAATATTCTTGAAATTTTTGTAAATAAAATCTTTTGCAAAGTATGACATAGATTAATGAGTTTATATATTTGTGCATGAAACTGTTATTATTAAACTACAATTTGTTATAAATGATCTGGTTCAAATCGTATTATCTATATTATTTCTTAAATTCTCTCTTAGAATAAGCTCAGTTAATTAATATTACTATTTCTGATTATTCAAATTAATATTTTTTTGTGTTCACAAAACATTCAAATGAATTATTTTGTGTCTGAAAGAATTAAACCTGACATTCAGGTTTTCGACTCTACAAAATCTGAGGCATTGTACAGGGGATGTAGTTCAATTGTTACATCTACAGACATTTTTCAAATTGTTACAACTACTAAACCAATAATATAAAAGAAATACTGTTATCGAAATCGAATAATTGCAAGAATTCAGTGTAATAAGGATTCGAGACGCACCATATATGAAAGACTATTAGGAAATCAATGTACTCAATTTTTGATCATTTCAATTAATTTTTAATGAGAAAATAGAAATAGTTTTTTTTCAGTCGGTATATACTTTACATTTATTATATTTTTTACCTAAGTCTTTATTTCATTTGATCGATTTGAAATCTACTATGTCGAAAATCCAATTTAATAATTTAAATCGAAAATTATAATCAAATAATTCCATGCCAATAAATTATCTATAAAACAATACGTTCTAATCGTCATCTATAAAATAAAAGTGTTTTATTGTTATAGCAAAAAATCCAATATTATCTTGCATGTACATTTATGTAAGCAACAATTTCTATATATATATATATATATACACGTACATACAGCGATTATTACTGTTGCAAAAACGAATATTCAGACAATAATGTTCAAATTTCCTTAAACGAGGTCGTTTCCAAACATTGATATAGGTTGACGTGTTTACATATTTTTGCACGCAATTTTTATTACTATATTTGGTTGTTGGTTTCATGTTTAACTTTCAGATGTAATAAATTATTACTGTAATATATATATATATATATATATATATATATATATATATATATATATATATATATATATATATATATATATATATATATATGTCAAAATAAATTGCTATTTTTTTATGTTTACCTGTAGAGTTTTTGTGAATAATTTGGTTAATTATCGTTTATGTTTACGTTATCATCAATTTAATGTTCTCTCTCTCTCTCTATACATATATATATATATATATATATAAATGTATATATATATATATACATTTATATATATATATATATACATTTATATATATATATATATATATATATATATGTATATATATATATATATATATATATATATATATATATATAAACTATATTTTTTGTACGTGCAGATGAACATTCTTTAAATATTGATCATTAAAAAAATAAATTACTTTTTGTAACTTTTCTAAATATTATCATAATTTATACAATTCGTTAAAAAAAATAATTTATTGCTATAATGATTTTATTTATTTATTTTTTTTGTAGAAAAATAGATTGAAATTCATTAAAATGTTCTATTTATAGATGATAACAATATAATTCTGTCACTGTAGTTAAATTGACTTTCACAAATAAATTTGTCTCTCATCTCGCAAATCATACGTTTTTTTCTATTTAATAATGTTCAATAAATGAAAGTTATTAATCATTAATAACTGTTTATGTGTACTTCAATGACGATGTCATCACCATCAGAGCACTAAGACGCAGAAAAATGTGATATTTCCGTACTTTAATAGTTTAAGAATGATGGCATCGTCACCGAAATGCGCATAAGCAACAATCAAATTTAATAAATGGCTATTTATTAAATATATTCGATTACAAAATGTTTGTTGATTTGTGAGATGAGAAAGTAACTCATTTGTGAAAATGAACTCGAGCTAAGTACCAGAACTCTATTAGAATTTATTTTTTTATTCAATTTTTAGATAGAATATTATATTCATAATTACTGTTAACCCTTTGAACTCCTTTCTCGAGTGTAACTGGACATCGATTTCATTCACCGGTACTCTTATGTCGAGTTACACTCGACATTTTTAAATTGCCAGTTTAAATATGTATTATATTTCACAATACTTTTTTTACTTAGATAAGCAATACACACACACACACACATATATATATATATATATACATACATATATATGACCCTTATTCCAATGCTATTTTCAATATAATTAGTAAAAAAAATGTTTAAATTGGTTCCTATCGACCAACTGTCTTTTGAAATACATTTCAAATAAAACACTTAAAATAAAGAGTTACTGAAAAGAAAATTAAAAATGAATTAAGAGTGCAAAGGGTTAATAAAATTAGAAACCGGCGTTTTTTATTAGGTGTACCAATTAATTCGGCGCTTTTTTTGTAGAAAATAAATGTTTATAGAAAAATGGAACAAATTTCAGTCCTCAAAGTATCCCGCACTGTTTTGTTTTACTTTTCTCTATCTGTCGGGTAATTGACAAATCTCTTGTCGAAAAAAATATGGTGGAAAGTCGATGAAGTCTTAATGCACTTCTTTGGGATTTCTTCCCCTGTTTAGCATTTTTTACAAGCTTTATTCTTCACAATACCTTCATCCAAAGCTAAACAAATCATTACCACGATTTCAGCAGCATTTTTTTCAACTGAAATGCGAATAGTATGCAATGCCTAATATGCTATTTTTCGGACGCCATCTTGTTCATTACTGTTTTGTGAGGTTATGTCAACTGATTAGGCAAGATATATAGTGTTTGTTAAAATGTTAATATTGGCATTTCAAAATTCTAAAACGACAGGAAGACATTTTAGTTTAAAATATAGTTATGATTGATTCAATGTAAAGATACAGAATTATTTTTTAAACCTAATAAATAAATTATAGTTAAATAGAATGTATATAAATTGATTTTAAGTAGGATTGCGAAGAAACTTAACTAATTAGTCACTATGTTGATTAAACAATTGGATATATAGTTTTCTTATAAATAAAAAATGTTAAAAAAATTCTGAACAAATCAGAGTATTAAAATATTAAGATTTTTCTCTACCTTAGATGATGGAATCATCATCGAAATGCGCATTAGCAACACTCAAAAATTATTTATCATTTATTGAACATTTTTGATTGAGAAAAATTTTTGTGGTTTGTGGATAAGAGGAAAATCCATTTGTGAAAGAAGATAACAAATGTTAACTTAGTTTATATATATATATATATATATATAAGATAAACACATTCAAATTTATTTAACTTGAAAATAACACATATTTTTGAAGTATTTGATATATTTTGAGTTGTTGTAAAACAATGATTTTTCTCTAGTCACTAAAAGTTTACCGTATACATAACTATGTTATAGAATATTAAGAGAATTTTTATGCTGTGATTTTTTTAAATTATACTTTTATAAATTAATGTTGACTTTCCTTTAATGAAAATTAATTATTAATTAAGTATTTGGAACTTTTCGAAAGGAAGCTGTTTGATCTATTGACAAAAATGATTTGTACAAATATTATTTTCAATTACTGTACAAAACAAAAATGTAGTATCAAAAATGTTCAATAACTGATAATTGATTTTTTTTAATTGCTGTTTAAGTGTAATTTGGTTGCAATTTTACTATCCTTAGAACATTAAGGCATGCAAACATATTTTTTTTATACAGAAAAGTTTTGGAATTAGTAACAAATTTATTTGTAGAAGTGAATTTAATCATATTGTCAAAAATTATACCGGGACAAAAATACTTTTACAAATTAAGCAAATACCGTTTTTTGATACAAACTACAAAATAATGTTTCGTGCAAATAATCAGTTTTTATAATTGAAATCATGTTTTAAATGGGAAATTAAATATTTTAATATAAATATATGAGATTTAAAAAAATATTTATCCAATGCTGAGAAATGGGTTATAGTTAATTTCCCTTTTTGTTTGTGAATTAATATGATAATATTTCAAATAAAAAATATGTTATATTTGTGACATTAACATATTTTTGAAGTTTTTTTTTTAAAAATAAAACTATTCATCAATTCGGTTTGATTTCTCTTTTAACTAAAAACATTGCACACTGCATATAAAAAGTATGGCTTTTTTAAATTTATTTAATTCACTATCTCTTATAAAGACAGTTTAATTTCTAAAAAAAGATCTGTTTAATAGCTTCTTCAGTTTATAAGTTACTAAGTTACATATTTTATAAAATTTTATTAAAGATAAATTACCAATTTTGAAGTTTTGTTGTTTTAAATGTAAAAAATAATAAGTTTATAGTAAACCTTAAATGCAATATGTGTTTTTTAGATTAAAAAGATAGTTTTAAATTTATTTCTAATTACAAAATAAGTATATATTCGAATAATGTAAGTGTTCAAAAGTAGACAGTCTTTAAATCGATTATTTTATTTTTAAAATGATTATATTTAAATATAATTTCTATATAAAAAACACTTATCATTCATCTAAATATCGATTAAAATGCAAATAAACAAACCGCATCAGAGAAACGAGTACTATTGTAAACGTATCAGTTCATTGTTCTATAAAACACATCAGATTTTTCTGACAATGATCGGTTCAATAAAATACGTGCTATTCTTTGGTTTCACTCGATCAATCGACCAAACCCATGAACAATTTTACGCTTCACAAGAAGTACACCTGCTTTTTTGCATCATAATACCGTTACACATGCTGTTCAAACTCAATACACTATTATGTATTTTTTATTTATTTTATCATCTGTATTATTATTTCTACTTAATTGCGGATTCAAAATGTGAATAGATTTCAGACCACTGCCATGTGTTGTTGTCTAATTGCGGTAACATTTTATATAACAGAGCATAAAAGCAGTTATATTATTGATCTTATTACGTAACCAGTTTAACTGGAGTTTAAGTGAATATATATATATATATATATATATATATATATATATATATATATATATATATATATATATATATATATATATGACAAATCGTTCTCAACCAAATTAAAATTTTGTTGATGGTTAGGATATTAGGAATTGAATTTGTCTTAATAATCAACAAGTTTTTTTTTATAAAGAGTTTATGATTTTATCGAGGGACAAAACATTAAAAAAGCGTATGTATATTCACGTCAAAACGTTGTTTTCTATGTAGAAACAGTTTAGACTTGAATATCGGTTAAATGGATTTAGAATGAAAAGAATCTGAACAGGTTTAACATTTTAAAGTAAATATTTTTTTCTGAAATTTCATAATGTGAAGATGCAATACCTCTTCAATAAGTAAATTATTTATAATGGATCTATGACAGGTAAAAAATAAAAATTGTACATTTAAAATTACAAAACACCGACAACATGTGAGTATGAGGCTAGTTAGGAATGATATTAAGGTTTCCGTCTCACAGTTTCGTTACTAATCGGTTTAACTTTATTTTAAAAAAAATTAGTAAGTGCCACAGAAACATGTATGGAAATGTATAATGATTTTTATACCATGATAACGCTTCTTCAAACTTTTCTTTTTATTCAAGAATTTGGACTCAAAAATAAACATCCCTGATATATCAAAACATCGCTTGTATTCCCCTATTTTAATTTCAGTGATTTTTTTATACTTAAACATCAAAACGAAATTAAATTTTTGTTGATATTTTAAATATTTGTTTAAATATAAAATCAGATTTATAAAAATAGACAGTTAAAGAATTCAGCACTGCATCAAAATTGACGAGATTACTGAAATCGTATTTCACTAAAAGAAGATTAATTTTAAAGAATTAACTCAAAAATAAATGACAATTGCTTTAATAACTGCGAAAGAACAACCTTTCATCAAAAAACTTTTCAATCATCTATGTTTATTATGGCGTACTTTATTGTTCTGGTATTCAATACTATTGCCACTTGCATCACCCCTACATACATTCAATATGAGATAACTGTAATATCGATAAAACAATATATTGATAACAATGTGTTAAATTTCAAGGTTTATCACGTATTGATAAAAACATAATTTAAAGATGTTTTTCCAATGCTCTTTTTATCTTATCAGTTACGATTGAATTATCTAGGTATTTTATGACTTCACCTATTTTAACTGTGAATTACAGAGAAGGTATTCTCGTCTCCAACATTTAAAAATTAAACAATAGGAAAAAGTTTAAGATTAATTATGTAAAAAATAGTGAAAGATATTGTTTAATTGTGTTTACTATATATATAGAAATTGAATAATTAATATACTACTTATTATAATTCCCATTCAGTTTCAATGCCATTTCGATTAACTAAAGAATATATTTTCTTAATTAACTCTTTTAAATACATTGTCTAAAAAAAACAGGAAAATTAACACTAAATAAAAATTAAAATATTGCAGACTGGTGTCATATTCAAATGAGAATATAATTTAATTACAATAAAGTAAAGAAATAATCGGTGTAAGAGTGATTATCGCCAGAAAAAAATAATTTATTAATTTATATCTGATTAAAAATAATTTCTCAACTAAGGAAGTCCTTAGTCTGCAAATATTTTTTTTAATTTGAGGTTAAACTTTTATTGTCATCAAAATATCGTAATGGTAACTACATCAAAATAATATATATATATATATATATATATATATATATATATATATATAAGATGTAAAAATTAATTCTGTACCTTTAAATTGAATCAATCATAACTCTATTTCAAGTTAAAATATTTTCTTGTCGTTTTAGGATTTTGAAATGCTAACCTTAAGATTTAAAAACACTATATATCTTAGCCAATCAGTTGACATAACCTCACAAAACAGTAGTGAAACGATGGCGTTCGAAAAGGAATATATTAGGCATTGTATACTTTTCGCATTTCAGTTGAAAAAAAACAATACGGAAGCCATGGGAATGATTTTCTTAGCTTTGGGGGAAGGTGTTTTACGCATAAAACACATAAAAAATGTTACAACAGTGGAAGAGATCCTAAAAAGCATTACGGCTTCATTAAGCCAAAGCCGCCATCTGTTTTTCAGTAAGGGATTTGCCAGTTACCGGGATTACAGTTAAGTAAAGTAATACAAATTAATGGAGGATATTTTGAAAATTGAAATGTATACCATTTTTCTGTAAATAAGCATTAATTTTCTATAAAAATCATATCGAACCAATTTGTACATATAATATATATATATATATATATATATATATATATATATATATATATATATATATATATATATATATATATATATATTCACACACAAATACTTAAAAATTATCTGAAATATTGAATTTAGTAATATGATTTTCAAATTAACGGAATTTAATTGATCATTTTTAATGCATAAAAGTAAAAAGTCAGACTTTCTACTCAATTCATAGTTAAGTTTTATTTAAATGGATTTAAATTTAATAAAGTATTGTACTTACAATATTAAACAAATTGCTAGCATTCGAAATTATTTATATTTCCACTTCATAAATAGAAAAAGAAATTATAAGTGACATAAATGATAGCAAATGTCCTGAATTACAATTTAGAAATTATTTTTTCTTTTCGATACATTAATCAGAATTATTTGTTATAATGAATGTGAATTCAAAAATGAAAAAGTTCCGATTTCACTTTGATCAATCATTTTTTAATCTACATGACGTTATATACCGAGAAAATTAATACCTACAATTAATAAATTAGTTATTTAGTTATTTGATGTTAAAGGGCGCGTCGACAACTAAGGTCATTTTTGTCCGAACAGTTAATTAGTTATAGCTAAATAAATCTCATTTAAACTCTTCAAATATATTAGTATTATAAAAAAATGTTTCAATTATTAGAAAAAAAGGAGTATTGATTATGTTTATTTTGATGGCGATGATATCATCTTCAGGAGGCCAATGCGTAGAAGCAGAAAAAATAGCGAGATTTAAATTGGGTAAGTGACATTATCGCTCTGAGGATGATGACATCGTCAATAAAATTCGGATTAAAAATGATCAATAATCAATTATTGAACATTTTTAACCAAAAAAATTATAGGTTGTTAGAGCGAGAAAAAATTATGTGATAGAAAATTTAGCCAGTGTCAAAAATCATATTGTGAAAAAATGAAGGATCAATTATTATTTTAAAAATTGAAAAACATTCTCAAAAGAGAAATTATACTTATTACCCCTCTAGATTCACTTCTGATTTATACATTTTTAGTAATGTAATTATTAAAAAATGAACATTTTTAAATGGATAATCTAATTTTCTTAAAAAAGAATAGTTTTACTAGATATATCAAATTTACTCTGTTGAATATATTACATTTTTTGCAACTTAATTTTCATAATCAGCTCTAAATCTGTTATATAATTAATTATAAGTCTATTTCATAATTGATTATAAAATTTTATATTCCTGGTCAAGTTCACAGATTTTTTTTAATACTTAAGAGTAAAATAATTCTAGGATAAATACCAAAAATACTTTCTTTCTAAAATACAATGAAATTTATAACATAACGAAGATGAAAAAATATTTTTCTTCATTTTAAATTTTCTATATACAAAATTACAAAACACATTTATGGGACACATTTATATTTTACATTAATATTAGGGAGCTTCGCCCTCTACTCGTTTTGATCACCGTACCCCGGGCTCGCTGTGCTCGCCCACTTCTCAATTATAAGCCTATACATGCAACTGAATGAACCAATAAATATATGTTTTAAAACTCATTATGTCTATATAATTATTATCAGATATACAGCAACGTAATCGTTATATATCTATATACATATCTATCTATCTATCTGTCTATCTGTCTATCTGTCTATATATATACATATATATATATATATATATATATATATATATATATATATATGTATATATATGTATGTATATATGTATGTATATACGTATATATATATATATATATATATATATATATATATATATATGTATATGTATATATATATATATACATATGTGTGTGTGTGTGTTAGTATATCTATATCAACATGGCAGTAGATTATTTTTGGCAACCATTTAGTTTTTTGCGGCTAAATACTATTTTATATATATACATACATATATATATATATATATATATATATATATATATATATATATATATATATATATATAGATATATTCATAGATACAAATTGAGAGCTTAAGAATACTCGAGTTTATCTACATTTTGTAGATTATGAGATAATATCAGATCTATATTTAAAATATTTCCTTATCGATTCAATTCACAAATTCTATCTTTTATATATTTGTGCTTTTTATAAAAAAATGTTATAATTATAGAGAATTGGACATATTTTGCAAGATATAATTAAGTCACATATTTATCTCTATTGAAAAAATTGTAAAATATAGGTAATTATAACTTTCTCGTCTTTTTACTCTCTATATATATCTATATAAGAAAAACGAAAACAACTTTTAATCAAGTAACTTACTTTTATAACTAAAACATATTGGTTTTATTGAATTTATAACTGTGTTAACAATAAGTTGATAATTTTTTTAAAAACTACTCGAATAAATAAAAGATAATTAAAAATTGTCTATTATTTAAAAATAAAAAATGAGAATTTTTAACGAAAACAGTTTAAATAATGATTTATATACAGTAAATTCAAAATTATGTTAATAATTTATTAGATTACAGTTAAAGAACAATTTTATTAATAATTAATAAACAATTTAAAAAGTGTGTACAATTTCAAAATAAGAAAAAAGTTTTTAAATAAACATATTTTATCTTAATTTGTTAATTATAGTTTCTAGTTTGATTGGATTAATGCAAAAATTTAATAAATAATTTCATATATATATATATATATATATATATATATATATATATATATATATATATATATATATATATATATATATATATATATAGTTAAATAGAAAACTCACCCTGGAATTAACGATTGTTTAGTTTGCGATAAAAAGGCATTTCTTTCCTTAAACGTCACATCTGCGAATTGCATTTTTATTAAAAAAACTGTATAAACAATTATATATGTATAACAAAATATGTGTAAATTAGGTACACAGAATATCACGATTTTTTAAATGAAAAATTTATTAATATCGTTTTCAGAATTAAGTCAACATTTTTTAAAAAAATGTCTACCACAACAATAATCTTAGACAACGTCAATCAAGTATATTTCTCCAGTCACACTGTATTTTCGTTAATTTTGTTGATGCGGAAATTCCGTAAACGTGGAAGAACCGATTGAACAGACAACTGTTGATAAATTTGACAGGTACACAACTATCGATGGTATTGTTTTAGATCTCATCGTATTCGAATATGATTGTTGTACTGCCTCGTGAGAACGATGCGCCACGATATATACTGTATACATGCAATGTTTGTTACATTCACTATACACTGTTATTTGAGGGGAGAGAGATACATGACTAATACTAACTACCATCAAACAATTATGCTTGATGGTAAAATAAATCAATGGCCTTCATATTTCAATGTCATGTTTGATACGTTTTCATGATTTTCCTTTTTTAGATACTCTATTATCGATATTTATTTTTAAGAAGTGTACGCAGTTCATTATAGATATAAATACATATTAAACTTTTTATCCATTTTGTCTGAAAATGAATATGTTTTCCAACTTCTAAAATTCATAGAATCAACTTTAATTTGATAAACGTAAATTATTTACTTTACTGATATTCTATCTTATCTTGTTCATGTTTCAATTTGTTCCATAAACTTATAAATAATTATTTATGATATAGATGTTCAAACTTTTTTCGGATTCAGCTTATAATATAAACATATATTAAATAAAATGTTTCATTCATTTTGCTTGGAAATGTATATATTTTTCTTAAGAACTAAAATTCACGGAATCAATTTTAATTTTAAGTACAAAAACAAAAGTGATTATTATATTTTACTGGTACTCTACGCCATCTTTTTGATATATCTGTTTATTGTAATTATTTATAATATCGATGTGCAACTTTTTCCAGACGCTGCCTAAGTGATCCATTTTTTTATAGTGAATTACAAATATATATACATATATATATATATATATATATATATATATATAATATATATATATATATATATATATATATATATATATATATATGTATATATATATATGTATACATACGTACGTGTCTGCAAAATACGCATATCTGCGTGTCTGCAAAATACGCGAGTCTGCAAAATACGCATTGACGGCGGCAATGACATCCTAATTCGACGAGAATTTCTTCTCATCGAGTCAAATTTTCAAGTTTGGGAAGAGGAAGAAGTCGCACGGGGTCAAGTCTGGAGAATAGGGTGGATGAGAAATCAATTCGAAGCCTAATTCGTACCTAATTTTGCCATTGTGACTGTCGATTTGCGGGACGGTACGTTGTCCTGATGAAAGAATACTTTTTTGTGCATCAATCTTGACGGTTTCTGTTTCAGCTCTTCTTTCAAACGTTCCAATAATGTTGCATAATAGGTTCCTGTTATCGTTTTTCTCTTCGTTAAATAGTCGATCAGGATGATTCCGTGGGAATCCCAAAAAAATAGTGGCTATCATCTTTCCAGCCTACAAAACGGTCTTCGACTTCTTCGTCGCATTTTTATCAGTCGTTTTCCACTGCTTTGACTGTTGCTTCGACTAAGGTATGTAGTGGTGGATCCATATTTCATCCACAGCGACGAATTTACCAAAAAATACCTGTTCATTTTTTCAATTTTTGCGGCAACTGTTACAATTCTCGATTTAAACATCTGTAAAACGTGAACAACGCGTTGCTTCTGACTGAATTTCACCTATACTAGTTTGAAAAGTGACACTTGATATCCCTGTCGTTACCAAATGAATGGTGGCACCACATCATAGAAATTTACCAAACATATCAAACGACCTACGTGTATATATATATATATATATATATATATATATATATAACAATTATTATTATATACTATGTACAACATACTAGAAATACTAGACTTTTATCATATGAATGAAAAGTAATATTTCCAGTTCTATCTATTGGCTTGACTTGATGTTCGTATAAAACTTATAATTTTGAAATTACCATTTCATGATCTATAATGGTTTTGATTTTTGTTCATATGTTTAATAATCAAGTAATAATTGGTAAGTAAAACTATGTTTTATAATAAAAACCGTAATAATGGGTTTTATAAAATTACGCCATGTTTTTACTACAAACATTTGTATTTTGCATTGTTCTTTATATTTATATGCTCTTTCTATTCACAACTTTTTATTAAAATATAGAATTCTTAACTATGAGTTATTTTTCTCAATTTCAATAATTTATTTCCGAGGTTAAATTATTATCATTTTTATTACTTTTTTTCAGTTGTATGTGCTAACAATACTTTTAGTATTTGAATAAATTTTATTTCGTTGTCTATATTTTTATTTATACCAAATAATCATAAACGATGAACAATAATTTTCATTAAACGAATTACAGGTCAGTGGGTTGTTGTTCTTCAATATACTTTTGTTTTTGTGCGAGTATTTATATGATACAACTCTAGAATAGAATAAGAATCAGGTCTACAGTTACAAATACCTTCATGAATATATAATCTTAAAAATTAGATAAGAAATTAATATCAGTTACACATATTAGGATAAGTAAGGTTTTATTTATAAATTCTTCCATTGAATATAATCTCAGTGAATTGTACATAATTTATTTTATAATATTAGAATGAATCTAGTTAATAATTAGTAAAATATAAAAAATATCAGGGGGATATACTCTCGTTCTTTAAAGCTCACTCCTTCATAACAAATAACAGAAATTAACAAATTATACACATAAATAATCCGCGTAAAATGTAAGTCGTGAAATTTTTATAGGAAAAGTTCATAAAAATTAACATAACAAAATACAATGTTTACATTTTTAATATTTTTTTTACTGTAAAGCTTCAGTGAATACAATATTTTGAATAAATTTCTTATCAGTTTACATTGAAATCGTACATCATGTGACTGATATCAATCAATCAGAATAAAGACGACGTGACCGATATCAACCAATCAGAGAATGAATAAAAGTTACGGGACGGCATCATCACTGGATTATTTTTTATATTATAAAGAGAATTTTGTTTAACTGAAATAAGATAAAACTCCTTGTTCACATTACATTATCTTTTCGAAACCACAAGAATAGTTTTTTTCTTGTATTTTTTTACATATTTCAGAGGTGCGCAAAGAGTGTATCTATTTTCTTATTAAAATGAAAAAAATATATTGAAAATTGTAGAAACAAATATAGATTTAGTTAATCATAATGTCATATTAACTCAAGCTGACAGAAGCGTTTATTTTGTCACCGACATTAAGTGACAGTTTCCGGCATTATAACAAATTTGCTTTTATAATGTTATCGTGTATTTGCTTAAAGAATGTGATTACATTTATAATAATATTATGCGAAAAAAAAACTTCTTTTCAATCTTCATATAATAAAATATTCAGTATATTTTTAATTTTGTTAAAAACATCAAAAAGTAATTTCTATTAATTGTATTTTTTTTATTTTGTTGAAAATTATACAGTAACTAATGTATACTAAAAATATATTTTACAATTTTTCTAATAAAATTTGTAAATATTTCAGCTCTGGAGTAGTTTGCCGACAATCAGAAAGTACTTGAGACCATACTTATTTTTTAATCTATTCTACATATAACAATATGTATATATATATATATATATATATATATATATATATATATATATATCAGTGGTTCCCCCAGGGGTCCGTGGGTAACATCTGAGGGGCTCGCAAGACATTAATTTTTCCAAGCAAATGTTTTATATTATGAACAACTTTGTTAAAATATAACGGGCTGTACAGACAGGGAAACGCAATCCTCACCAAAGGTGTCCGCGGCATTTTTCAGATTAATATAGGGGTCCTCTGGAATCAAAAGATTGAGAATCGCTGATATATATGAATTGAGTAGGAGGAGGGAGATAGTCCGTGACATATTTATCAACAGGGAAATGAACATCAGGCGTTGACTCTATTCTTATTTGAAATCGACATATTCCGTTTCTTAATCTATTAAAATATTCTGTAATGCCATTGTTCTTTCACATATTTTTTAATTGTTTGGTGTACTTCACAATATACTTTTGATTCTATGACTACATTACTTTCACAAATATTTTTTTTTACTTGTTCCACACATCGTATTTTTTCCAATAGAAAATGTTTAATAATTGATAGTAATAATCAAAAATGATCAATAATCAATTATTGAACATTCTTAATCAAAAAAACTTGTTCCTGGTTTGTGGCGTGAGTGAAAAATTAATTTTATATATTTATTAAATCATCTTAAAATATTTTAAAATTATAAATACTATGAAACATATATACACGTTTAATTCTAGTTAAAATTGTAATTAAAAGCTACATTCTACTATTCTTATTTTCGATCATTTTTTTTAAATAATTTATTTATCTTAAATTGTCTCATCATGCATTTATTAAAAAATAAGTACATTTGTGTTTATATATTTTTTTATAACATTTTGTAAAGTTTTACGATAAAAATAGATTATTCATATAACATATTTAACATTTTAAAATAGTAATATAAAAAAGTAAAACCTATTAACTTTTAAATTAGATTTAGAAAATTAAACGTGCGCAGATGAAACGAACCGTTCGACCACCCATGGTGAAAATTATGAATATTTAAATTTCACTTTAATTACATATGATTTGATTTGTTTAAGTATTTTTTTACAAAAATATGTAACAAAATTAATTATAATGATCTATTTTTAATCAAGGCGTGTCTGAAAAGTAATGAGATTAATTCTATAATTCATGCAATGGTAATAGTGAGCGAAGAGTCACATAACAACTTGTAGTGTATCTTTTTTTACAACTTGTGCAATTTTCAAACTAAAAACATTAGTTTAAATTAACTATGAGATAAGACAGTAATCGTATATCTATTGAGTCTGTAGTATTATAAACATGTAAAAGCGAATAACTGAATTATAGTTCTTAAATTTTATGTAAATTTATTGTCATAAATACTGTTCGAAGTTGTTTTTTTCACAATGATCCCCAGATTAAAGATTAAAGTAAAAAGTGGTGCAGATTTCCATAGTACCTCCACCTCGTTTAAAGAAGTCTTGCTCGTCATTGAAAATCAAATCATTTTTAATATACAGGGTGCCGTTTATCAAGAGTTTGTGTCAAAAGGACAAACTGTAAATAAAATTAATTACAAAAACGCTTCGATTTTTAGACTGTAAATCAGTAATACTTGGATTGTTTACTATGGCATTGTATTTGATCCTGATTCAAGACTTTTTCTGTACAGCGTTTCCAAAGTATGCCAATATGTAAATATTTATAGAATGAACAAAATGGTTACAAGTGAAGAAATCTGATATTTGTCCTTACAGCCAGTCTTGTGGGGAGACATCAAATTTGTTAATTTTCAGATCTTCTCGGCTGATTTTTGAAGTGTGTAATCTCATATTGTCATTATGAAGCTCAGTTCGGTTATGACCAAGTGAAAACTGTCGTAGATTGACTGGAGGAACAAATAATAGTTTTTTTTTACTGATGGAATGAAGAAACTTGTTACACATTGACACTAATGTATTGACAATAGTGGCGACTACGTTAAAAAATAAATACACCAATTGAAATATAATATTCTAAAATTTCTTTCTGTTTTTAATTCATTTGAATTTCTCAAATTATTCAAAAGTTATGAGCTCCCGTGTAAAACTTTCAACTGACCGTCATTTCTTTATCTTAAAACTACATCCGTAAGACCAAAATCTAAAAAAGAGGTGTACCTTTCAAAAGGGATATGCGATTATTGCAAATTAAACATTATTATTAAGTTTGTAAAACATTGCGGTACAGGAGTATTTCAATTATTTCCATTGAATTCATTAGATCTTATTTTAAATCTTTTTATTAAGTCCGGTCGATTTCATTAATGTGAAAGATATTGAGGTATAAAAGTGTATGTGCGTGTACATACATACATACATACATACATACATAAATATATATATATATATATATATATATATATATATATATCCTTATCATTTATTCATTACTACGATATTATTTTTAAAAATTATTTGATTTACACAAACACTTGTATTTAATTATACACTGTATTATTATATTTATAGAACAGATGTGCATCTTAAAAAAATGTACTAGTTATCTTTTTACGCCCACACATTGATTTTTTAGGATTGGTACAGAGCCAAGTAAAGTATATACTAATTTATTTACTACTTCAAAATAATCTGAGTAACGGGTTTCCCAGTAATAATATCTATTTCATGCGTTATCTATTTTGGTTTAGATATAAGTCGATATTTATAAAAATAGTCATAATATTTATACATACTGATTTTAATATAATGAAAATATGGACCATTTTAAAAAATCTTAGGAATTATAGATTTTTTTATACTTAAAGAGTTTTAGGCCGATTAAAGGTTATTAAAAACGTTATTATGAAATGTTATTAAATAAGGAATGTAATGTGTATACTTTGATAATAAATATTATTAAATGTTTTAATTAAATATCATTTTATAGTCGAGAATTCAATAATAAAAAGATTTTTAAGCTTTATTCAATTTTGTATTTAATTAAAATTTAAACAATATAATGACATTTTATTTGTAATAATGTTTTGTTTCGTATATAACACCGAATGAATAAAAAGGGGGTTGCCTTTTTTGAACCCTTTTTGTACTGAATTAATTAAAATGCAAAAATGGAACAATATAATAGGAGATTGCATTAAAAGCCGTTGTTCGTGTGTAAATGGCTTTAGGTGTGTATACTGTGGGCAGTGACAAATGTCTCTTATGTTATTTTGAAATGTGAACATTTCCCACTAAAATTCAGTCATCAGACGCCATCATTTGTTTACACAAAGTGTTTTTCTATAATCGAATTAAAATGGAACGCGATAAGTTATTTTTCCGATGTGCACTTCTACATGAATTTGATTTGAAAAAGTGCAGATGAAGCTTATCGATTGCTTGAGAAAACTTATGGTGAATCTGCTCCATCGGAAACAGTATGTAGAGATTGGTTTCAACGATTCAAAAGTGGTGATTGTGATGTTCACGACAAACAATGGCCAGGTCAACAGAAAATGTTCGAAGATGAACCTGTAAATTCTATTGGAAGAAAACCCTGCTCAAACACTCAAAGAATTTGCTCAACAGCTCGAAGTCAATAAATCGTCCACTTCACGACGTTTAAAAGCCACGGGAAAAATCTAGAAAAAAGAGAGATGGCTGTCACATGAATTGATCAAAAATGCCATTGATCATCTCGATTCTTTACTTGCAAGGCATAAAAAGAAGTTTCTTATGCCGTATCTTGATCGGCGCCGAAAAATGGATCTACTTCGGCAACCCGAAATGTAGAAAACCATGGGTTGATCCTGGTCAACCATCAACATCGACACCAAAGCGAAACATCCATGGTCACAAAGCAATGCTCTCTATTCAGTGGGATATAGAAGGTATCGTGTATCATAAGCTGTTGAAACCGAAGGAAACAATCACCGCCGAACGTTATCGATAACAATTGGACCGTTTGAATAATAATTTGATGCAAACGCGACCATCATTTGCAACAAATCGCCGAAAAGTGATTCTTCTCCACGACAACGCTCGGCGTCATGATGCTACACCCGTGAAACGAACACTGATGGAGCTTGAATGGGAGGTTCTCCCGCACCCAGCGTATTCTCCAGACTTGGCTCCAAGCGATTGCTATCTGTTCCGATTAGTGCAACACCCCTTGGAAGATATACATTTCCATAACTACGGAAAAGTCGAAAATTAGTTTGCTGAATGGATTGGCTTAAAGGCAGACCATCTTTTGTCGCGAAATTCAACTTCTGCCAGAAAAGTAGGAAAAAGTCATAGCTTCCGAGGGCAAATACTTTGGTTAATGTATTCACATATTTTATTATTGAAATAAATGCTCAAAAAAAAAACATAAAAAACAACGGCTTTCGATGCAACATTCTAACAATTTTTATTATGAAAAAGAATAATATTTGAAAACAAAACAAAATTTTTAAATGTAAATTTGCAACAGTTTTTTTTTATTTTAGACGTAAAAGTTCCATGAGGCAAATGATGAATCATTGATTATTTGATATCAATTTTTATTTATGTGACTTGAAAGTCCTGGTCATACACAAAGGGTTAAACAATTAGGACATAAATAAATGCAGATTTTACTGATTTAACGAATATTTTTGAGAGAAATTTTAAATTTTTCAATGAAATGTTTTGAAATAAAACATTTCTACTTATTTTATTACGTTGATGTTTTTTTAACAGTTACTCCGGGCCTGAGTATCAGATTACAACTGTAAATATAAAACAGAGGAAACATTAAAATTGAATTAAATACAATGCATATTTGTGTGAGAATATGTAACTTTATAAGTGTATGAGAATATATATATATATATATATATATATATATATATATATATATATATATATATATATATATATATATATATATATATATATATATAACTGTGAGTTCTATGTATGAATTTATGTGTGAGAGAATTAATATCATCAGGGAACAATTTTGTGCACAAGAAATTTTTTTCGGCACAGTGGAACAAGTTTCAATGCATCTGAATTATCTCCAAATATGGTTTTAACCATATTTTGAGAATTCAGCTTTTTATTTCTATTGTTGCAACCTGTCGAATAAAAACACTATCAGAATCATCTTGGTCTAATGATAACTGATATTACATAAAGAGTGATAGTGAATAGCTGTCTTGTGTATCTCTGTTTTTCTCTAACCGAGTGCAGATATTACAAGAATTGTAGATAGTGCAATCTATGGAAGTCCTGACAGTTCAGTTGATAATTATTGTCGGCGTTTAGTTTCTTCTGTAGTATTATTTGGATTACATGTAAAAAATGGCTATAAATTTAGTTAAAAATAAAGATTCTTTAATTGCCGCCTGGAAAGATGTTTTAAATGACAAGACCGACACAAATTGGTAAGAAAAAAACTTTACAGCTAAGAGTATGTCTAAATAAAAAAATATTAAAAAAAATTGTATATTAAAAAAAATATTTCTCTGTATTTTATTAATTATGTTTAATGTATCAATTTTCTTTTAAAATTGCAATTTTAAGAGATACTGTGTATTATTGATAATTTTCCACAAATTTTATGTAAATGTAGATGATTTTATTTCACAGGGCAGTTTTTGGTTATGAAGGGCAGACAAACGACTTAAAAGTAGTGAGTACTGGTTCAAATGGTATTGAAGAAATGACTGATGACTTAAATAGTGGAAAAATAATGTATGCTTTTTTAAAAGTCCTCGATCCTAAAACATCATTACCTAAATGTGTTTTGATTATTTGGCAAGGCGAAGGAGCCAACGTGTTACGTAAAGGAACATGTGCGAATCATGTACGGGATGTTGCGAACTTTTTCACAGGTGCCCATGTAACTGTAAATGCGAGAAATGAGGAAGAGATCGAACCGCAGTTGATTATTGATAAAGTTGCAAAGTCATCAGGATCAGCTTACAGTTTTAAGGCACCACGAGGAGATCAGTTAGAACCAACGAAACCGGTAGGTACTAATTATCAGAGAGTAAATCCTGTAAAAGAAATCAATCCAGAAGAAAGGAATCAGTTTTGGATAAAACAAGAACAAGAAGAGAGAATCCGACAAGAAGAGGAGAAAAAGAAACGTGAAATCGAAAGACAGAAACTAGAAGCCGAATTGAAACGAAGAGAAATGATCGAAAATGCTGAACGAGAAGAGAAGAATAAATTGAGGAATAATCAAATAATGGAAATACGAAAAGCAGAAATGCTAGCTAAAAACGCAGAGAGTAAAATATTAGTCGAGAAGGAAACCGAACGAATCGAAAAAGATTTCGAACAGGGAGAAACGATGAATAAGAGTGAAATGTTAAGGCAACAGAGGAATAAAGAAGCACAAGAACTTATCGGAAGAAGTACATCGAACGCTCGATCTATTTTCGAACAAAATACAGCAGCGGGTCAAATGATCAACAAGGCGCCAGAGAAGCCAGCACGGAATAGTATTGCTAAACAGATCAGTGATTTCGATAGCACTGTTTCGAACGTACAGAACAATACAGAAACTAAATTGAATGAAAATGTGACATCGAAAGCATATCCACTTCAAATAGATGCAGTTCCACAAGTAGAAAAAACAAATAATAATGTAAGTAAACATTTGACTGAAGTTAATCAAGTAGAAAACATGGAAGAAAATGAAGATTTCGATGATCAATTCTCCACAATTAAACGTTCACCTAAATCTCCTGATGTAGCTGTTGAGAACAATAAAAAATCAGAAGTTTTTGATGCAGATCCTCAAAATACTATTATTAATAATTTTGAATATTTAAAGTCGGATATGGGTGTAACAAAGAACAAAGCATCAGATACTACGGGATCGTTAAGGCTCGTAACTGAGCAACAGTTAATTGATGAAGTTGTATATCAAGACATGGATGAAGACTTAGGCCTTCGAGCTAGAGCTTTATATGATTATCAAGCTGGTAAGAAATGAAAAATTATACATTTAGTATATAATTATTCAATAGTAATTTTTTTAATAATACTATTATGTTGTTCACAGCGGACGAAACAGAAATTACGTTTGATCCCGGTGATATCATTACTCATATCGATCAGATTGATGAAGGATGGTGGCAAGGCTTAGGACCTGATGGAACTTCATATGGATTGTTTCCAGCTAACTATGTAGAATTAATTCCATAACTTAAATGTATTTATATACAACTCTTGTTAAGTTTCTATTTGTCGGTGCAATTTTCTTTTTACCCTTGCCAGTATACTATGCAATTTATACGTTTATTTACTTTCTTACAGTCAAGAAATATTATTGCATACTTTAGTTCAGTAATTATTTTTATATGATTGAGTAGGTATGGTAAAAGAGTATTTTATCATACTGTTCAATATAATATTTTTAATTGTATGGATATTATACATTAATTAGTGTAATGATCTTATATTTTCTGAAAGTGTTAACATAATGGTAGCCCATTGATATTTGATAACTGGGCGAACGAAGTATTTTTGACTTTTATAATGTATACTAAACATTTTTTACAGTGGACAGAATTGTTATGAAACAAAATTTCCGTGTGTATGTGTAATATAACCAAAATTAAGAAAATATTACATATTTTAGTAATTATATATAGAAAAAAAAACAGTACATAAATGGTAAAAATTATAAAAATATCTATATTTGTTCTTTTCAAGTTTATATCCATTTGTGACTTTTTAATCTTTTATTTGTGATGACTCAATATATTACACGGTTCAAAAATAATAGTTTTAAAACATATTCGTTCTTTGACAATGTATAAAATTTATTACCAGTGTTTGAAGACGTAAAATGTTTAGAAGCTTGTGATGAGATATATCTATTTAATATCCCTATACGTTTTGACAACTTTGCGTTTATTTATTTATTTTTTAATCAATATAGTTCCACCAAGTACCTACAATATAATTTTTTTGCAGTGTAATTTATTAATTTTACTGAAAATTGTTTGTTTCAATTTTGTGTACTAAACATATTGTAGTGGTATTTATTGAAAAAATGAATTGTGAAGTTGGCCTATTTATAACTATTCTGCTTAAACATATGGTAAGATTGCTAATTTCAACAGTAATTGTTATTGATTACATATAAACTACTTCTTATAGACATATCCTATTTGTAATTTTTATGTTGTTATTAAGATCACGATTAATATGGACAATTGACTGATTGTAACTTATACTTATGATTAAAATTAATTTTATACATGTAGTTTTTTATGAAATTGAACAGTATTCATTATCTACCGATTGGTGTGTTCTCATAAAGAAAATTGTGAAGGACAATTTTACAGGTTTCGAAAGTCACATTAGTTTGTTAATATTTTTTTACAGTTCAAACGATTCTTTTCGTCTATAAGAAAATAATACAAAAGTTCACTGGAGTATATAAATTTATCATTATTGAGAAGAGTCTGATATTTTCGACAACTAACTATGAACTGATGTGATTATTTGTGATCAGATTTTTCATATGTATCTTATAAATATTATTTATGGATTGATAAATATGTATTTTTTTATATGTTAGAAATATTAATGCAATCTTGTTGATACTTGGTAGATGATAAAATAATTCCATTGGTGTATAAATTACATATTCTTTTCATTGTAATTTGTTTTCAAGTTGATATGGTATAATGGTGTATTTGTATTTTAATACATACTCGCTTTTTTTTTTTGTTAAGAAAAGTTTTCATATATGAAAATGTGGGATTGTTAAGGTGCCAAAGTTAATTGCTTGGGAATGTTTTGTATGAAAAAAGTTATTTTTATCAACGTTTTTTATGAAATAAATATAAATATATATAGCGTAATATATTTTAAGACACATAATACTGAAGAAACAAATAACAATTAAGATCATCAGATTTTGTAGCATTGTGTATTTTTAAAATCATGTAAATTCATTCGTATCAAAATACAACAACAAACCTGTATTCATTAATAAACATTTTTGAAATAATTATATTTGCATTTATAAAATATATTGTAATTGATTAGGAAAAATTAGATATGAGAATGTGTTTTCATAGGTAATGATGTGAATATATCAATATTTTTAAATGTTATTGCACAATAAAACATTTCTTGAATATTTAATAAAGTATTTCAGAAAAGAGCATTGATTTTTTTTACCCCCTTGCAAACAATGAGACCTTTGGTACAAATATTTTTTATAATGTAACATTTTAACTTATTGTAATAAAAGATTTAGTAATATTGAGTACAATAAAACTACTATATGAAATCGAGTTTTAAATATATTTGAGAAATTAAAAATAATTTTGTAAAGCACATTTGAAAAATCAAAAGATGAAACTAAAAAATGACAATTTAAACTAATAGAATAGAATTTGATAATTATAAAATATATACAGCATGAATAAAATAGAAAAATATGCTTTTGTAACTTTACAAACTCGTCCAATTAAAATTATTTTAAGGTTATGATTAACTTTTGTAACCTTTCTATGTTACATATTTAAAATTTACATTTATTAAAAAAGTATTTTATTTTTTTGTGTCTTCAAATGTTGTTCCTTTCATAACAAAATTATAGCAGTTTCATTTTTGCATTTAAATTAATTCAGTAAACAAAGGTTAACACAAACTATTTTTGCAGTTTCAAAAATTAATTCAGTAAACAAAGGTTAATACAAATTGTATTTTTAGAGTTTGAAAAATTAATTTTTGATTAAAAATCAATAAATCTGTAATCTATGTTGTTTGTCAATGCAATTATTATCTATAGAAATTTTTTGATGTATGCATTTATAAATATATGATTTTTTTTATTAATTAGAATAGATTTTTTCACGTAGTGAGTTTAGGTAAAACGTTGTCAGTTTTGAAATAGTTTTAAAAATGAGGCTCATTTCTTTCTTTTTATACAGACAGACCTATTAATATTTATCTCTATTTATTTAATAAACGCAACAATTCAACGGTTTTTCTATGTTTTTAAAATCCCTTAAAATGTATGAACCCAGGGAATATGGCATTAATATAAGTGAGGTCACATTTTATAGTTTATACAATTTCAACAATTTATCTTCGGGTAGTTTGATTTTCTTGTACTTTTGTTCTCAGGGCTTCGGGTTTCAGTTTAATCACAAGAATACAATCAGATTTGGATTAGCCAGAAGGATTCAAATATAAAAAAAATAAGATAGGGAGAGATAATTTAACGATCAAAATGATTGTCGAAATCACAAAAGTTTGCATACAAACAGGATGTAATATGAACAGTGGTCAGAAAGAGCCAAAATATAACATTTTGATATAATTTCTCAAAGAGAAATATTTAAGATTACACAAGAAAAGTACATAATTTTAAATACATTTGGGCACAAAATTGCTACACTGTAGTTTTTGGGACTTAAGTTCAATCTTAAATATCTAACAAAAATTTTTCTGATCAAAAATGTTCAGCAGTTAACGTTCTAAGGATCTAAATGCACATAAACATCAATAAAAATAATCAATAATCGATTATTGAACATTTTTGTTCAGAAAAAAATCGTGGTCTGTGAAAGAGTGAAAAATTTATTTACAAAACTAAAAATTGCATTTCTTATATGATGAGAAAAAATAAACGTTTAGACAAAAAATAACTTGTCGTATTTGTCGTTTTGGATCTACACATGGTGCCAAAACAAATAATGTCCGTTCATAGTGTTTCTTCAAGAATTTCTCGAGAAAAAAGTATAATTTGTTTTTCTCATTTCTCTAGAAATTTATTTCTTGGGAATCGATATCGCAATTACTCATTATATCTTATTAGATAAGGTTAACAATGAACTAAGTAAGGAGTTTCTTATTGCAATTAAAGAAAAAATAAGTAAATGAAGAAACAATAACATTATATCTATATTTTTTTTACAAAATCCGTTTTGCAAAGAAAAAAAGATATTTTAGACTAGAAAATGTTAAATAGATATTTTGATAGTTGTCAACAGTATGATACTGACGAAGAAGATGTTAATGAAGTTGCAATCAATGGAAATGAAGAATTATCTCTTCAAGAACAATTAAATTTATCTATAACAGAAAGTGTGAAAGAAGTGAAACCTGGTGTTACTGACAAATATCAGACTATTAAACAAGAATTACATATATTTCAAATAACGGGTACAAGAACAACAAATTTGGAACTACTTACAAATGCTTTGTCCACAATAAAGCCTACGCCTACACAAAATTAACGCAATTTTTCTATTGTTAATGATTTTGTTACGAAAAAGAGAGATCGATTGTCCAATACTCTTTTGGATACGTTACGTTTTTTGAAAAAATATTTCAAATTTCAACAATAAACTCATTAAATTTTTTTTTGCAATAATTTTTTTACCTACATATTGTATTTTAAGTATGGCGTCAATTTTTCTAGTTACATTTATCTTTTGTTATAGTCATGTGATGCATCATTGTAAATAATGAAATTAGCACTACTGATTTCAGTTCATGTCTATTGTTTTCATTCTTTACTATTGTTGGATATAACCTTTTAAATTAGTCATGAAAAAAGAAAATTCGCGCGATCTTGTTGTATGAGTTTAAATTTGGACGCAAAGCAACAGAAACTGGTCGAAATATCAAATTTGTTTTTGGCGAAGAGTCAATTAGTGAACATACAACTCAACATTGGTTCCAAAAATTTCGTAGTGGAAACTAAAGTCTCGATGATGAGGAGAGTCATGGAGGTCCTTTAGCCATAGACAATAATCACTTAAGAACGATTAATGAAGCGGACCCACATAAAATAACTCGAGAGGTGGCAGAAGAATTTAATGTTAATCATTTAACAATTGTTCGACATTTGAGCCTAATTGGAAAAACAAAAAAGCTTGATAAATGGGTACCGTATGAACTAAACGAACATCAATCGGCAATTCGGCGATACGAAGTCTTCTCTGCGCTCTTCTGCGTATCAAAAAAGATCCCTGCTTTGATCGCATTGTCACATGTGATGAAAAGTGGATTCTCTTTAACAATCGGAAACGTTCATCACGGTAGATAGACCGAGGAGAAGCACCAAAACAGTTTCTTAAACCAAAGTTTCATGAAAAAGATTATGGTCACTGTTTGGTGGTCGGGAAGTGGCATCATTCACTACAACTTCTTAAATCCTGATGAAACAATAACAGCAGAAAAATATTATCAGAAAATTGAAAAAATGCATGAGAAGTTGCATTGTTTAGGACTAGCATTAGTCAATCGAAGTGAACCAATTTTTCTTCATGACAACGTTCGAATACACGTCTCATAATTGACTTTAAAAAAATTAAATGAACTAGGTTATGAAACCTTATCTTACAAATGTTATTCTCCGGATCCGTCTCCAACAGATTATCATTTTTTTCAAACATTTGAGTAATTTCCTACGAGTGAAGGTTTTCAAAGATCAATCATCAGCCCAAAGCGCTTTCGATGAATTCGTTGATTCCAGGACTCTAGAATTCTATCTTTTTAGACTAAACAAACTTGTTTCCCGTTGTGAGAAATGTGTGCAGGCAGGCCAATGGTATTTATTTTGATTAATATAGTTTTCAACTGATATATGCATCTTTATACTCAATACGTAAAAACCACAATTATTTTTGCACCACCTTTATATATTATATAAGAATTCTCAAGATTTATCGAGAAATAAGAGGTAAATTTTTCTTTTTTCTAGATATGAAAACTATCGAGAAATCTTATAGAATATCTAATCACTATTTATTTCTGTATGAGTTACATTTTCAAGTAGATATTGAAGACTATATTCTACCTGGTGATGGTGCTCGTTCTGAAATTAGTAGTCATAGATAAAGATTCTCTACTACTGATACTTTCTACTAGTCTAAAGACTGCTAGTAGGGGAGAATAGATCCTAGCTGATCTAAAAGGATGAAAACTAACACGACAATGTATATAAACACAATTATAATTTAGAAATTGAATTTAAAATACCTTTAAAAATCACATATTAGACAAATTATGGAATAAATTACATAGAAATTAAATTTATTTGTGATGCAGAGTAAAAATCGTTTTTATATAAAATAAACTGATTAACAAAATTACGTTTTATTATTGATACATTACAGGGTATATTTCTATGAGAGTGGAACTCATTTGATTGTCAGTGAAACATGAAAATTAATTTCAAATATGTGGTATGTAAACATCTACCGTGTGCAACAGTTGAGTAGTAAATTTAGCATGTAATGCACCGCATGATTGATTTACTGAATATAAATTTTCGAAATAAAAACACTGTCGAAAATTTGAATTATTTTTAGCAAACCTTTCAGATTTAGAAAAATACCTATCAGTAATGAAATAATTCTTTCTTTACTTTCAATGTCATGACATATTTCTTGTCCAAATATTAAATACTGATGAAAAATTAATTCGTTTTATTAAAAACGACCTTCTCGAATAAGTAAAAAATATTTAGAAAATGTTTATTTTGTATTTTGATATCACAGTTGTGATGATTGATAAAAAATAATATAATTCAGTTGTGATATTCAATTATATATATTTATATTCTGTTTTAATCCCTCCATGATTACATTTAATCTTTTAGATCTTTTTATTTATCTGATTTAAATATATTTACAACTTTACTATTCCCATTTATATTTTATATTTATAATACACTTTTCTCTTGTGTATCAATTTAGAAACGTTTCGTGTTCAAAAAAGGTACTGAATCAAAGGTAACGAATAAAACAAATAGTTTTATGGCATGTAATATTCAACATATCATCAAAAATTATAACATTAAATATCTATAGAAGAGCTATGCATACTTTATAAGATTTAATGAATTTTTGAACTTTATAATCGTTCCAGTACTATGATAATACTCCTTACGGTTATAAATTATTCCCGAGTTTGTTTGATCTATAAAAGTTTTTTGAGCCTGCAGAAAGTGATTCATATATATATATATATATATATATATATATATATATATATATATATATATATATATATATATATATATATATATATGAGTGCGTATGTATGTTTGCATGATTTATTATTTAAGAGTCTAGAGACCAGCAATGCTTATTTTATTATTTAACATTGTTTACGTTTACTTTTAAAAAAACTGTTTTCGAATTAAGTGTGATATTAAATTCTAAGAAGTAATTTATGTCCTTTTATAAGATATTGATAAGTAAATAGATAACTGCGTAACATTTTAAAAATGTATACGAAAAAGAAAATATGTTTCATTTTTTCATTTTTTCTATATACACATAATACGTTTTAATTTTTAAAAATAGAATCTATCTCTCTCTCTCTCTCTGTATATATAAATATATATATAAATATTTGTAAAAAAATGAACAAAATATTGAGTAAAATAGCCAAACTTCATTAGAATAGCGACGCATAGAATTCGCATTAATATGAATACAAGAGGAATTCATTATTTATGTCAACCAGAACAGTGTGATGGAAACATTCGTACTATATGAGAGTTGTCCAAGTATATTATAAATTGTGCTATATGGAAACCGTGTTATAAGAATATCGTATTACTGGAGAACTGTCTCAATTTTTGCAGCATATTATGTCGAAATCGTGTTTTCAGAGTACCGTTTCATAAGAGGGTTGAGTGTATCTTTATAATTTCCTTAAATGTTTGTATTGTTTGTATCAACAATTTCTTCACTTTCGTCTACCTTACTTATCTAAATTGTTTAATGAGCGAATTCTTTTACAATTAGCTTTGGTATTATAATTAAATTCACTTTTGCGAATGGATTTTCTTTTTATTTCACAAACTACAACAATTTTCATGATCAAAAGTTGTCAATAATTGATTATTAGTCATTTTTGATTGTAGTTTATGCGCATTTTAATACCAATGCAATTATCATCAGTGTGAAGGTATAGAAAAATCTACTATTTGAACACTCTGAAGTTAATAGTACTGTTATCAAAATTAGTTTAAGTAACAAACAAAAATGATCACTAATCAATTATTGTACATTTTTGAAAAGAAAAATGTTTGTAATTAGTGGGATGAGTGAACATTTCATTTGTGAAAGGGAATTCTGAACATCGGTAATATTTAATTTTATTTATTGCAGTATTATATGATATTTTCTATGATTCAGCTGTGAAATTTAAGAATCGAGTTATTAAAATAAATAGAAATGTTCTTCTTGGAAAGAGACTGATAGCAATATTGTATGAAAAAGATTGTTTTTGTGTGAAAAAAATATTAATTTTATTAATGTTAAATAGATTTAAAATGAAAAGAATTCTAAGATGTTGAACATTTTGAATGAATTAAACAATATTTTTCAAATGCGTTGTAAGGAAAGAAACGTTATTGAAAAATGAATATTAAAAATATTGGAAACTAAAATAATTGGATTATTAAAAAAGAAAAAAAGAGGTAACTAACTAATTGTATTAAAAATATATTAAAAATTCGTATGTATAAATGAACGGAACCTAAACACACATTTTAAAATTTTTAATTCTAGCTTGTATGCAAAAAAGTTGCTACAACAATCAAACAAGTTTTTTATATAACAGTAAATCATTTCTGGATACTGGTTCTAACATTGGAATTAATGAGGACGTGTTTTTGTCGATGTTTACCTTCTCGAACTGTAACAGATTTACGTTGGGTATTTAATCAGTATCAGCAAGAAATTTCGAGAGACTGAAATACCTAAATCAAATTAGAAATTGAATTTGAATACCTATAGATTAGCATTGGGTAATATTTGTGTTTGAAAAAATGATGAAATTTTATTTCAATTTTATAATCTATTTATTCATAGTATATATATATATATATATATATATATATATATATATATATATATAATTTTTGAAGAGCTACTCGTAATATCAAAAATTAATATTGTTTACTAGAAAAATTATAAAATTTATTTGTATGTTTTCATTTATCTTTTGAAGCATTAGAAAAATATTTTATAAATATATCCATTTAAATTTATTGAGTCTATTTCGAAAATTTATTATTTATTTTTAACTGATCTTCATCAAACCCTAAAAAGAACGTTTTATTATTTCACAGTTATTGATATTTCATCAAATTATTCAAATTTCAAACGCACATTTTATTAATTCCCCGAAATTATTTGTTCTACATTTGATTAATTATTAAACAAAACATCGATATGTACAAAACATTACATGTAATATTAAACAGCGATGTTTTAATTCGTTTGTAGATGAGATATCACGATATTAATCTGAGATCTTCTGATTAATTTCTGCGTAGTTTCAAAGATAGAATCAAACGTTGCTTCTAAGTAATGTCTCTAGGTATGTAATATCTTGTAACAGGTGTCAGTGGAGATGATTTGGTCGTTAGTTCGCTAAAATATACGTTCCTCTGTACTGAACTGATAATATCAGTCCTAGTTTTGCGGTTGATTTATTAATCAATGCGAATCTGTTTCAGTTTCTTTATCATATTCTGTAGGAAAATTTGTTCGTATGTTTCTGATTATATATACGTTCAAATTATATTTACAGACGAGCGTGTATATATATATATATATATATAAATACTATCAACGAAACATGATACATATATATATATATATATATATATATATATATATATATATACTATCAACGAAACATGATATATATATATATATATATATATATATATATACATATATATTAAGAAATGAAAATAAAAGAGAGAATTTTGAAGTATCGAATAGTACAATAACCTTTTAGGTTTCTAGCAGGCTTCGAATGACAGTTGTATTTTTTTGACATTTGTTAAGTTTTGACATTGTCATTTATAGTTATGGCTTCCTATATAAAAATACACTGTGCTGAAAAATAATAAAATTCTCGTATTATGAAAATGTTCGTTCTATAAAAAATACATTTTGTAAATTAGGCGACATTTATTATCGACATGTTCGTCCATCTGAATCACAATTCTTCGATTAGTGAGTAAATTTGAAGAGGCTGGACCGATTAAAGATTATGCAATACCAACACGTGTTCGTAGTGTTCGGTTTGAAGAAAACATTGATTTATTTTGGGAGAGTGTATCGGAAGAGCTAGGAATAAATATAATAGTTATTAAAGAAACGGTTTCTTTAATGACTTAACATTTTCAATACATCATATTGTATTGATAAGTTTAAACTTGTGATTGAAAAATTTCGATTTTCAAGTTACAAGATTTTATATAAAATATTTTTTATATAAATTTTAAAGATGGATGAGAATAAAAGCAAAACTAGTGCCGAAAAGTAGAAGATGAAAGAGAAGATTAGGTCAAAACGTCACCATCGATAATTAAAATTTAGAGGTTGTAAACAATTTCACATACTTCGGCTCAAACATCACCAGTGAAAATGCGGAATCTCAAGAAATTTAAAAACGAATAGTAGCAGTAAATAGAACATATTTCGCGCTCTTTCCCATAATTAAATCCGAAAATATGCATATGAAGACTAAAATCTGATTCTATAAAGCCCTCATCCTTACTGTTATATTTTATGGAGGTGAAGCGTGGATCATGTCAACTAACATCGCAGAAATTGTTAGACACCGTCGAAAGAAGAATGTTGAGAAGGATATTTGGGCCAGTAAACGATCGAGGTATATGGAGAATACGCTACAACTTCGAATTATATAAGGTCTATAAGGAACCAAAACTATCGGTCTTTATAAAAATGCTCCGCTTGTGATGGGCAGGTCACACTAAGTGGATGCTGGATTCAAGAGTACCAAAAAGGGCTTTGGATGGACAACCAGGCGGGAGAAGATCTATGGAAAAATCAAGTCTTAGATGGACAGATAATGTAGAGAAGGATCCAGTGTAACTGTTGGGAGTAGGAAACTGGAGAAGGACTACCAGGTAGAGGGATGTCTAGAAGCAGAAAATTGACGAGGCCGAGACTCGATTTGGGTTGTAGCGCTATCGAAGAAGAAAAAGTAAAAATGGTATTTTTTTTATAAATAGCCATTATTAGAGAAGTTATGACGATTTATAAAAAAAATATTATTTATTCCTCTCTCTCTAGTGTTTGTAAATATAATTTTATATATATATATATATATATATATATATATATATATATAAATATGTTTATTATTTAAAATAACATCATCAATTTAGGGTTTGCTTTCAATTAATGACACGCACAATATATGAGTAAAATAATGAAACTAATTTAAATAAATTAAAATATAATTAATATCATTATAAATTAAATATAAATTCAATGACATCCGCACTTTAATTTATACCAACCAGATTTCGAACTGCGTACTTCCACAAAAACCAATTAGTATATTTTAATATAAAATATTATTCGAACAAACGAAACCATCACTGGAAATATTTTCATTGATATCGATTTTAATATAGCACGACATAATTAACTTTCTCTTTTACACATTTCTTTCGTTCATAATGCAAAAGACAATATTCGCTTATTATAACTCTTTTGGTTCGATAATTACCTCGTTTAACAATATCCTCGCTAGGTGAAATAATCGTTCATTTCCGAACAGACGAAAAACTTCAAACAGCTACTCTTTTGATTGAACCAGTAATTTACTGCACAAAAGCGCTTAAAAATTTAATTTCATTAAATTAAACGAATTGATACAAGACTAGTACAAAAAGACTTAATAACGTATAGCTTCTTTGTATTCATTGTATCTGCCATTATTTAGAAATCTGTTTCACTGGAAATTGTTCAGCAGAATGATTTAATTCTACTATTTATCTTCGGTTTTATTTACAATTAATTTAAGTTTCATATATACAGATCGTTTAAAAATTTCTAGGTTTGAATCAAGATATAAATTATACATTTTTGTGTACTCGTACTTAAAAGAAATGTGTTAATAGTGTTCTATAAGTTTCTACATATTTATTTATATTACCAAAGGGCTCTACTAGCTACGCTCGTTGACCCCCGGGGCTCCGCCCGCGGTCGTTTCGCTCGTATCGCATATATTCGCTCAATATTGTAATGTAGGTCGTTTGATAAGTTTCGTAAATTTCTGTGATGTAGCGCCACCATTCATTTGATAACATCATGGATATCAAGTGTTACTTTTCAAACTAGTATAGGCGAGATGTCAATCAGAACCGGTGCGTTGTTCACATTCTACAGATGTTTGAAGTGAATGTTGTGAGCAGTTTCCGGAAAAAATGAGCAGGCCTTCTTGCGTCGATTTGTCATCGTGGATGAGACGTAAATCCACCATTACACCCTCGAGTCGAAACAGCAGTGAAAGCAGTGGACAACGACTGGAGAAAGTGCGTCGAAGAAGGGCAAGATCGTTCTGTCAACTAGGAACGTGATGGCCACTGTTTTTTGGGATTTCTAAGGAATAATCCTGATCGACTATTTAACGAAAGGAAAAACGATAACAGGAGCCTATTATCCAACATTATTGGACCATATGGAAGAAGAACTGAAACAAAAACGGCCAAGATTGGAGCAAAAGAGTGCGTTTTCACCAGGACAATGCGCCGTATCACAAATCGATCGTTGCAATGGAAAAAATGCACAAATTAGGCTTCGAATTGATTCCTCATCCACCTTATTCTCTGGACCTGACCCCGTTGGAATTCTTTCGCTTCCTAAACTTGATGGGAAGACATTCTCATCGAATGTGGATCTCATCGTCGCCATCAATGCGTATTTCATAGACTCGCTGGACTAAGTGTATATATAGCCATCAATGAAAACAATGCTGAGAAAGAAATTCGTCTTTTCAAAAAAAACGGTGTTTAACTTGTTTTTCACCATATTTATTAAACGACTTACGTGTATATATATATATATATATATATATATATATATATATATATATATATATATATATATATATTAAGATGTGTGTATAATCATTCGTAGATATATTGGAACGTGTCGTTTTATATTATATATATGTATGTATGTTAGTATGACTATATAATTATTGTCGCTGTTATATTGCAATGTAGTTGTTTTATAAAGTCGCACATTTCATTGTAATTGTTATGATACCAATATCATAATTTTTCGTGAAAATTTTGTGTAACTCTGGGTGTCATCGTTAATAATAATTTAATATAAAATCTCTACACATCTTTTCAGAATTTTTTGAAATTTTACGGAATATTTTTTTATGTATAGATAGATTTTTATTGTCTATTTGGTCTAAAGGAAATTCATTTGAAATTAATTATTTACTATATTATATACACTAATTCACAGTTTAAAGTGAATTTTTTCTTCATATTTTAACACTTAAGATTCTACATAATATGGAATCAATGAAATCCAGTTACATGATGGATAAGCGATTTTTTATTTATATATATATATATATATATAAAGTTGTGAATGAAATGGTCAATTATTTAGTATATTTTCAACAACAGTATCAATCAATAGAATGTGTCGTTATACAAAAAATATTTAATGCCAAAAGTGTGATTTTATAGAGAAACCTTGCACTTCTATCAATTCAAAAATTCCGTAAAAGTGAATTCAAAATTGAAAGAGTTCTGATTTCACCTTAAAGGAACAACCATTTTTTAATCTACATGCCGTTATATAGCGAGAAAATTAATACATATAATTAATAAATTAGTTATTTAGTATTTTTTAGTTAGTATTTTATTAGTTATTTAGTTACTTGATGTTTATGGGCGTGTTAACAGCTTAGCTGATTAGCGCTTGAACAGTTAATAAGTAGTAGGTAAATAAACGTTATTAAATCTCTTCATGGGTAAGCTTTTGAGGAAGATATTGTTACGCATAAAACGAGCGAAATATGCTAAAGCAGTGGAAGAGGTCCGAAAATTACAACTTCATTACGACTTAATCGATTTAAAGTCACCATCTTTATTTCGACAAGGGACTTGTCGTGTTAGCTGACAGATGGAGAAAAGTTATACAAAATAATGTGGGATATTCGAAGGAATGAGATGCATTTCGTTTCTCTGTAAATATAAATTAATTTTCTATAAAAAATGCACCGAATTAATTTGTACACGTACTATTTGTATTTGTAAATTATTTGCAATTCAACGTCCTTCTCAAGTCAACGTCGTTTACACTTCCCCTCATATTTTATTTATATTAATATTTTCGTCAATATAAATTGCACGATAATTAAAATCGTGGGGCGTTTACTATCAGTACTCAAATAAACATGAACGCGAGAATCAGGTATCATAAATATTTATTGAATTTCACATTTTATCTTCTTTTCCCCCAATTCGTTACACGTAACTTTTTATTATTTATCTCTTTGAATTTTTGTGTAATATTTATGCGTCATATATATATATATATATATATATATATATATATATATATATATATATATGTGGTACGTTGACAATTTCCACTAAAATTGCCCCTGAACATGTATGCTCAACCTCATTTGCCGTACAGCGCGCGGATGCTCATATTCAGCATCGTTTACTAGATTCAATCTCAACGAGCGACGCGCTTACATGAACTAGGGTCACCGCCAATGCCTCTTTGAAACGAACAGTTTGACCACATCAAAATAGATAAGCTTTTACGTCAGTGTGGTGTATCATCATTTTCAATACACATTCAATGTGTGTATCGATTTATATGTACATATTTAGTTACATAATGATGTTTTTACTTATAAACCAGTTGATATCAATAAATATATTGGCGTTTTTGATAATTCTAATGTGCACAAACGTACCACATTATTAGTTTTGTACTTATATTAAAATCATATCGTTCAGTATTGATGCTTTTATCAGTTGGATTATTGTACAATTAAATCATTTTTTTTTAATTTGAAGAATTGTTATTATTTTTGATGAATATATGAGATATTCTCAAAAGTCGATAATTTTCATATTTGAATAAAAAAAGGATGTTCAAGTATCAATTGTAAAAGTCACAATGTCAGTTTTAATATATCTATGAAAATTTTAACAAAAACGAATTTATCTCTTACTTTACAAGTAAAAAATCCTGATATTCACAAATTGTTTTTGATTGTTGCTTATGAGCATTTCAATAACTGAAACTGCTCCTAAACTAAAGGATGCTTTTGATGTGGGTACTGTTAAGGAACGTAACGTGCAGTGGTGATTCCAAAAAAATTGTGCTGAGGACGAAAGTCTTGAAGATGAGGAAGGTCGCGGGCGTTCTTCTTCAGTTTATAATGTCCAATTGAAGGAGTTAGTCGAACCAGAACTACGTAAAACAATTCGAGAGCTTGCATAAAAGTTAGGCGTTAGTCATCCAACAGTTATGGACCACTTAAAACCACTTAAATGAAAAAATGTATATGAATTTGAAGGTCAAAAACCGAAATTATTTTTTTTACAAATTAATAGTTTTTAAAAGATGTTGAAGTATTTTTTATTTGAAGAATAATTATAATTTATGATGAATTAGGGGCAACCGTCATCCCAACCCCCAGGGATCGATTCGTTTCCCACTCGCTAATGCTCGTTTCCCCCTAACAAATAACAAAAATCAACAAATAATGCCCACAAATAAAATACGCATAAAATGTAAATCATAATTTTTTATTAGTAGGTTTTCCAATTAGGGGCGAAGATCATTCAATCACGCGATTCTTAGAAACCAGTCATAACAGATCACGTGACCGATATCAACCAATCAGAGAAGGAATAAAAGTCACGGGAACGGCATTACTGTTTTGTTTTTATAATATAGAAAAAATATTTGAAAAAGTTTCGATTAGAGTAAATCAGGTGTGGGGAACCTTCTCATGTTGGAATTCCGCACTTATTTAGCTGTAATCAAACAAGGCCTCATTCAAGAAACTTTAATTAGATATACTTAAAAATGTACATTATTTTGAAAAATCCAACTATTATGTACTTAATAATTTCAAAAAATTAAAACTATTTGTTAACTTAAAAGTAGAATAATCTTTTAATGACTTTATCGTGTGTGCTTTTTGTTGGAAAGCATTTGAATATTTGGTTGCAGTATGGAGATCCACAGTTTCAGTTGATTCTCAAGATGTGTATTCGTCATTTGTGAGCTTTAGGAGAATCACAGCAATAAGATTCATAGCAATAAATGATTGAAAAGCAAAAAAGAATTTTTCGGCCATGTAGCCAAGGGTATGGGTATTCTACTGGATTTTTCCATATTTCAGTCGGATATTTCTTAACATCAAACAACGTCTCGAACGAAATTGCAGTTCTAGTTTCGTGACGCACAACGATTTTACAAGAAGTTTCATTTCAAAAAAAGAATTGGTTTTGTAAAATTTGAATTCAGTCAACAGGCCGCATTTAAGGCCCTAGAAGGCCACACGTGGCGCTAAGGTCATATGTACTCTACCCGTTGATTAAATAAAACAGAATTAAAAAATATATTTTTGTTAAATACAGTTTCCTCTAAAACAATCTATCCTAGTAAAAAGGATCTCTCTTAATACTTTTTTTTCATTTTTAAAAACATATTGTAATCCCCATAATACAGTTCTGGTACTGTGGCTAAATTCATTCTGACAAACGATTTTTCTCTCATCCTATAGAACATAAAAATGTTTTTGATCAAAAATATTCAATAAATGACTAACGATAATTTTTTGATTGCTGTACAGAAAAGTCCGCGTACCTTAGCGCTTTGAAATGCGCATAAGTAATAATCAAAAATGTTCAATAATCATTTATTGAGCATTTTCGATCAGAAAAATTTATAAGATTTCTGGAATGAAAGAAAAGTTGATTTATGTTGAAAACCTTTATAATTATATAATATTAGAGCGGCCATTATGATTTTTTTATTAGTGTATGAAAAAATGAATTCAAATATTGTAAAATATTTTTTAATCTTTACCAATAAAACTAAAAAAACAGCGCGAATAATAAATAAAATTCAGCTTATACGCACAACTCGTCAATTACTCCAATTTATTTCATTGTTAATAAAAAGCAGTGAAATGAACTTTTTAATATAGTTTCATTAAATTCAAACAATTTAAGTCAATGTTTCTGTATATCAGACATAAAATATTATACCTACAATATCATTGTATGAAAAAAATATGTAAAGTGTTCATTGTATTATTGGAACGGCTCGCAAATGGTGGAAAATTTCCATTGTTCTGCACGTCAACGATTTTATAAAACAGACGTGATTAAAGTCAAACCACATACTCGAGTAATTCAATTGAAAACGTTGATTCCGTTTTCAATTGAAACCGTTATCGTATGACATTTTTAACGGCGCGTGTTTCTCAATTTGTCGACACTTGCAAAACATGAGCAATCTAGAAATATGTTGAATTTTTTATTATTAAATTTTTATGGTATAGTTGGAGATATATATATATATATATATATATATATATATATATATATATATATAACAAATAAAACGATTTAACATTTTGGGTGGATAGGTAAGTAGAAAGTATTTTCAAGAAAACATTTTTAGAGTTCTCTCAATAGAATTATTTTTGTAACTTTAATATCAATTATAAAAAGTTTTCTAAATCTCAGTTTGTAAGTTCTTATGCAACATTTAAGATTAATTATTATTTTTATTTTCTTAGTTTAGCTAATAACTGAATTTTTTGTTAATTAATATTTAATCACAATTAATTATTGTGTACGCAATTTAAAAATACAAATAAAACTTTTAATAGTTTTTTAGTATTTTTTATGTGCATTTTGATTGCAATATCATTATGTTTAGAGTGCTATGTTACACTAATTTTTCTGTACAACAAACAGAAATAATCGATAGTCATTACTGATAATTTTTTTTATCAGAAACATTTTTCTAATTTGTAGGATGAGAGAAAGTTCATTTATGTAGATGTTAATTATGTGTTAAGTGTTCAAAATGATGCTTTTGGAGTGAGTACTGTTAAAAAATGTACGGTGAAATGGTGGTTCTAAAAATTTCGTGCTGGGGACAAGAGATTTGAAGATAAAAAAGGTTACTGGAGCCATTCTTCAGTTCATAACGACTAACTGAAGGCCTGCCTTGAACCAGAACCCTGCACAACAATTTGTGAGCGTGCAAAAAAGTAAGGTGTAGTCATCCAATAATTCTGGAACACTTAAAACAGCAAGGAAAGTCAAAAACGAAAATATATATATATGGATTTGAAGATCATAAACTGCAATTATTTTTCTACTAACCTAATAAATCAGTAGGTACATCCCATAAAAAGAGAGTTCATAAAACATGTTTTCTAGTCTGTGGGGCGTGAGAATAATTCATTTGCGAACTTTTTTTATCACTGAATAATTAACTAAAATTTATCTGATCAAATTTTAGGAGCCACGTAACTATAAATCTTTTGCTTTCTACTGACTTAGTCGCCTGTACACAAAAGAAGCAAACTCTTGGTTTTCGCATACAACCGGTATACACATTCACTCTTTATTGTATAGAAGAACTGTATAATAAAGAATGAATTAAACGACACATCAATAAATGCTATTTAACTACAAAAATCTGTAAGTTTTTAAGAAAATATGAAATAAAAATTACAGTATGTAGAAAAATATTTATTTAATGTAGAAAGGTAGGCAAATATCATTTTCTCTGAACATTCATACGAATACATGCATTTGAAGAAGATAACCGCAATACTTGCTCCAGAGATTAAAAGTTAAGAACCACTAGTTGCACTCTTAATAAACTTCTACGACGTTATTAGTTTACTTAGGTTCAGCCGGTTTACGATATCGGACAACCTTATATGAAATGTTATCGTTTATAAAACTCATTTAGTTCTCTTATATAGTGTATGATGTACGGTTGTTTGTTTAGTCATACAAAAGCAGTTGGGAATAATTAAAAACTAGAAAGATTCAATAGTTTGTAACACAGAAACATTGTTCGGTAAAATCATTTTAGTTTCTAGTACAGTTTGTGTTTATTTTTTTTTTTTTGATAAAAAGATGACATATTTCTAGTTCTAGTTTTAAAATGGAGAAAAACCATATTTGTAAAAGAAAGATTAGATTTAAATGACAATTTGTTTGGATTAAAAATGTTAAATAAATGATTATTAATCATTTTTGATTGTTCTTAATGTGCATTTTAATGGAGATGTTATCATATTCAAAGTGGTAAGGCATAGAAAAATCTGAGGATAGAGCTCTGATGATCATGAGACCATTGAAATGTGGACAGGCAACAATCAAAAATAATTAGTAATCATTATTTGAAGATCTTTGATTAGAATTTTAATTGTGGTTTGTGAAGCGAGTGAAAAATTCATTTATGAAAGTGAATTTAACCACAATGTTTGAACTATACTGTGATTAAATTTAAATCAGACTTAATCAAATTTAAAAATGTTTTTAAATTTGATTATCATTTAGTCGTTAGGAAAATAACCAGAAAGAGAGAACAAACTGTTAGCGATCCTTTAAATCAGCGTTTCTCAAACTATATTCCGCGGAATAAATATGTGTTGAATGAATGTTAAATGAATATGTGTTCTGTAAAAAAATGTCAAAATGAATATGAGACTGGAATGGTTTTACATGCTGCGATAGTTTCAAACATTTTAATACAATGTCAATACAAAAGATAGAATTGCATCTATTAATAGAAAATTGCAGTTCTGGATTTCTACAGAATAATTTTAATTGTTTTCCTGTTATGCATGAATTTTTGACTAAAATAAATTCTAAATTAGATGAAGAAGTTTTCAATGTAATTTTAGAACACTTGCATGACTTGCGACCAACCCTTCAGCAATATTTTTCAAAATCCAGTGAGGATAATTCCTGGGTTCGGAATCCATTTACAAAGACTGCTAAGCCAGCAGACTTCAGCGCAAGTGATTATGAAAATCTAATTGACTTAATTAGTGACTCTGATTTAAAACAAAAGAAAAAGGAACTTCCATTAAATAATTTATAGACAAATTTAACAGAAGAATACCCCAGCGTGTCAAAACTAGCTATTTTTGTTGTACTTTATTTCACAATGACATATTTATGCGAGGCAGGATTCTCATATTAGGCTACAAGAACAGACTTGACGCTTCACCAGATATGAGATTCAACTTTCTAATATCGTGTATGATATCAAAAGAATTTGTAATTCAAAGACCTAAAAACATCGAACTCATTAAAAACGCAATTTTACAATAAATGTACTCTAGCTATACGCTACGTTTATTTTATTTATTATTTATATATACCTACTCTACAAAATAACCAAGGTGTTCCGTTAAAATTTCAAGATTTGTGAAGTGTTCCATCGTAGAAAAAGTTTGGGAAACGCTACATTCTAAAAAGGGAATTTAGATGTAAGAAGTGCTATATATAAATAGAATCATGTATATATATATATATATATATATATATATATATATATATATATATATATGATACGACTTAAAAGTTATATTTTTCTGTATTATTGTTACTCTGAGTATAACGACATTGTAATCGAAATGTGTATAAGTAACAAAGTAAATTGATTCATAAAAATTTATTGAGTATTTTATTTTAAAAACGTTTTATATAGTTGAAAAAATATTTCATTTGTGAACATTTATTATCACTGTTGTTAACAAATTTATTCAAACAAACTGGTCGTTTTGATATATATATATATATATATATATATATATATATATATATATATAGGCAATTTTTATGTAATACACCAGTTAGAGCAAATATAGGTCAAGCATAAAATAAATAATGCAGTTAAATGTGAAACACCAACGATACTTTTATGAAAAGTGTGTATCTGAGTTAAAAATATTGAATGGAATTTATTCGTCGATGTTGTGATGTAACGATCAAATCAAAAAGAATTGACATCCTGGGACGGATTTCGTATCTCTATGGACCATAAACCACTCAAACAGCGTACCGGCGTATTAGATTTATATACAGTTCTTGTAACTTTATACTGTTTGTTGTAGAAACGTGTTCCATATAGACACCGCAATTTTGGCCTATGAAAATGATATTGATAAATTTAGTGGAACAGTATTCTTTTCTTTTTGGATCGTGTGACACGTTTCGTGAGAGAAGATGAACGTTTTGAAACGTGTAAAGATATTGTTTACCCATAACGGTTCGAATTATGTCTTGTGTACTTTTATATTAGTTTTTATACGTGTTTGATAAAAAGATGTGCATTAGTTACTTTTTATCAATGAAATGATACATTTTGTGTAGTATAAATTATGTATTTTCACAAATTACTGTTTCAATCACATCGCAAACCATAAACAATTTGATTATATAATTTTATTGTGGCTTGCGGGCGAATGGAAAATTAATTTGTGAAAATGAATTTAGCTACAGTTCCAGAACTATTGTTTGGGTAATTCTATATTTGATATTATGATATAAAAATGAAAAACAATATATATATATATATATATATATATATATCCAAAAGTAGATTAGTATTATGTTAGGTTGGTACGAAAATAATTGTTTTTTTTTTAAATTTTGACCTTAATTTTTTTAATAAAATTGTCATTTCATCGTGTCCATCTAAATGTTATTTTAAAGTGCATTTTTTGGTCTACATTTTGGTAACATCGACTTTGGTTTTATTACTAATTTTGCTTCAAATTGGGCTATTGGATTAAAGATGGAAAAGAAGGAAATAAGAGCAATTTTTTGTGCAAGTTCAAAGCAGGTGGAAAAGTAGCAGAAACTGTTCATAAACTAAACGATGCTTTTTGTGTGGGTACTGTTAAGGAACTTACGTCGCAATGATCATTCTGAAAATTTCGTACTGAGGACGAGAGTCTTGAAGATGAAGAGGGTCGCGGGCGTCCTTATTCAGTTCATAATGATCAACTGAAGACGTTAATTGAATCAGAATCACGTACAACAATTCGAGAGCTTGCATAAATGATAAGCGTTAAGGGTCCTATACACTATTAGTTTAGCCGTCAGTTCTGATTCATTAGTTGTGATCGGTAACGTAAACTGAGGGGTGTGGTTTGTATATCGTTTCGTTTTGAACTGACCAGTCCGACTGAAGAACTGAAAGAAATTCTATCGATTTATTGTTCCGACAACTGAACGGAAGTAAAATTTGAGAGTGTGTTACAGTTTCGGTTAAATTGTTCAGTATTTGTTTGTCTCTTCTTGTAATAAGCTTAGTGTTTTTACGTTATTTTTAGTTAGTTAAAAGTTAAATTAAAATTAATTTAAAATTTAAATTGAACTTTAACCACTTAATGTACAAATTAATTTCAAAACTTCGGTCAGAACATAATCATTTTTTATTAATTAAATTTATTACTAGTGCATAATTAAAAGAAAACATATATTTTCAGTAGTGTAGCAAGTGTATTTTAATTTAGGGGGATACAAGTTCTTAAAAATTAATATTTTCATAAATGGCAAAATTCAAAATAATAGTAAATTAATTTCAGTATTTCGATGCTGTTTGCATATTTATATGAATATTATGACCAAAAACTTTAAAGTAGCTGTGAACTGCTCCTGTGGAGTTATTGCCTGTCTTAAAATTGTGTCCTGTTTTTCGTTTACTGGATATACTATTGACAACAAATTAAGGTATGTCTCTTCATTTATTATCAGATAATTATGCCAATCTTTCGGATGAAATTTGAGTTCATTCAATTAATTTTTTATATGACAATGTGCTTTTTCCTCAAAAATTCTTTAACTCATATTGTTCTTTTCTTCTTTACCTTTTTACCTTGAATAGCAATGGATAGAGCTGCGTAGCACAATAATTCAATCTCGACCATAATGATAAATACACAATCACTAAATCAAAATAAAACGAACGAGAAAGAAATCTGATTATTTATATACACATCGTATCAGTTAGATCTGATTATGTGTATACACACGGTCTGATCAGTTAAAACTCTTTAGATTTAACTGATCGTTCAGAACTGACGGCCAATAGTGTATGGACCGTTAGTCATCCAATAGTTCTGGACCACTTAAACCACTTAAAATTTGAAGTTCATGAACAGCAATTATTTTTCTACCAGTCTAATATATATTTTTATTTAAATTTTTTTATTTTATGACCTACTCTATTAACTATTTATTTATTATTTTATTAAAATACAATTTTTATCATTTGCTATAATAATACATTTATTTTAAAATCAATTAGCTTTGCATTGTCTACAAACAAGTGTTTTCCAGTTTTATTTTTTTTACAAAAAAATACATTTTCTATTACATGGATTCAATTAATTAGATGAATTCGGCGTTAAAATATCCGAATTGAGTTGTAGAGGTTTACAGATAAAAACTGAAAGATTAGTAATAATTAAAAGAATATATATATATATTTTAAAAAAATGAGAATAAATTTATTTGTCATTGTCTGTTATCAAGTGCATTTCAGATCCATTTTTATTAAAAAATACATATTTTTCAGTGGAAAAATCATATACATATAAATACATATTTTCAGCAGAATAGAAGTTTAGAGATAAAAACTCGAAAGTTAGTTTTCTAAAAACAAAAATTGGTGGTCCTCCTCCTCCTACAGAATTTGTATTTGTATTCTGATTGGATGATCTTGGTTACGTGATTAATGTTCTAATTGGCTAATATCAGTCACATGATTTAAGTGCAAACTGATGTACTGCAGTAATACTTATTTTTATTTAGATTTTTTTTGATCTACTCTATTAAATCTATTTATTATTTTATTCAAATAAAAAATTTATCATTTGCAATAAGAATACATTTATTTGAAAATCAATTAGCTTAGCATAATCTATAATCAAGTGCCTTCCAGTTTTACTTTCTTTATAAAAAATAAAATTTCTATAAGAGAGACTAAACTAACCAGAAGAATTTAATGTTAATATACGATATTTATATTGAGTTATAACATAGATGAGATGAGTTATAGAATGAGAATAAATTTAATTTACAAATCGATTACATTGGCATTGTCAGTAGTTATTATTACAAATTCATTTATATTAAAATGTAATTTTCATTTTCATTACAAAATACATATTTCACAGCATAGAATGAACTATCCAGAGGAATTGTCAGTTTAAAAGATTATTATAGAGCTATAGGTGTTTAGAGACAAAAACTCGAAATAAAAATTGGTCCTCCTCCTTCTACATGATTTTTATTCGTGTTCTGATTGGTTACTATAGATCACGTAATCGTTGTTATAATTAGTTGATATTAGTCACATGATAAACGATTTTAGTGTAAAATTGATGTATTGTAGACTTATAACAAAATGACTTCCCAGTCAATACAACTATACAGAGACTCTAAAATTTTACTCGACGCGCCCTTAAATCACAAATAATCAATCAATCATTTACTTTTAAACTACCTCTCATTTATAAATATAAGTCAATGTATGAAAGCACAGATGCTGGAAAAATATTTTTATTATACTGATGATTTTTTTCTAATTAAGAATTTTCTCATAATAAATTTAATATTTCATCATAAAAATTATATAATTTTTATACTTTTTTCATCATAATATTTCATACAACATATAAAAAATCAATAAAATTTTATCTCCTGATCGAACCACTTACGATTTTAGAAGTGTACGTCACAAAATTTGTAAGAAAAATCAAATTAGATCATTTTCGATTCAAATTGCTATTCATGTTGTAAAATGCACTTGTCTCTTCAATTAAAAATAATTAAAGACACGCTTAATTATGCCTTTTACAATATCGGTGAAATTAATAAGCGTCAAATGATAAATGGTTCTGTCACGATATAAATTTCACACATAAATAATAATGAAATATTTTCATTAACGTACGCTTTTCTTATCTCGTTCACAATTCCCGCACAAAATTATCATTTGAATTTGGTACACTTGAATGTGTCATCTTTGCTTACTATACATAACAATGTTATTTCACCTTTAATATAAAAATATCGTATCGCGTCTTTTTTTAGTTCGCATCTTTTTTATACTATCTCTTTATATCGCCATAAACAACAGAAATTCTCATATATACTCAGGGCAGTAGGAAAGTTTTGTCGCAAAGCTATGTTAATATATATATTTTTTTAAAAAAAATCCGTCATGCTCTATACATTTTATCATACTTCGAATTAATTTTTTTGCGTTTTCTTGGCTATGGTAGCATATTTAATATTCTATACAAGAATCATCTGATCTTATCTGTTAAATGTTATTTTTTTGGTACATTTTTAACGTGTGGAATAAACCAAGAGCACAAAAAAGGATAAATTTCAAGCAATAACATAGTTAACCCTTTGCACTCAAGAGGCGATTCTCACTCACCACTCAATGTATTGCGACAACTCGAGTGGCGACTGAAAGTCGCCATCAAGAATCAGTTGCGCTATATTTTGTTTGTCAACATAAATACCCCGACAGTAGGTAATTAAATTTAGAGTTTTTTTTTAGCTTAAGAGATAAGTATTGTATCCTATAAACGTAAAAATATATTCGTGTAATAAATAAATTATGAGTATTAACAAATATATTGTAATAAATAAATTATATGCATGGAAAATTTTTGTGTTTGCTTTAAAAAACTCATCGGGTTGCTTGTTCCCCATACTTAAAAAGATTTCGATTGCAAAGAGTTAATATTTCAGAAAATCCTGCCTAATATCCACTTGAAGTATTAATACAACGACAGACTCACAAGTCTATTCGTAAAAGTGATCAAGGGTTTTTTTAAATACTAGATGTTTAAAGGCCGAAAACTTTCAATTTATTCGTGTACCTTCGGATTATTTAAGATTATCTAATAATTCCATGTTTACAAAACAAAAACAATTATTTTCCGGACAAACTGTCCTTGTTTTACATTTCTACGATTTTTTGTATTCAAACACTCTTTATTTGTGGCTTGACTGTCAGAATATTGTAAAAATATACCTAAATTTAGTTACCAGTGACATATTTATTTCACAAACTACAATTAACAATTTTTTACAAAATATTTCATGCTGACTTTATAAGCCAATCGGAAGCCTGAAGGACTGTAGACATACGTTTCAGAGTTTAAAGCCGTCGATAAAGCGTAAGTGTTTTAAATCGGGACCAAAAATCGAACAGCGGGTGTCAATGGCCGCCGTTTGTGGGATCGGAACTATTGACTATACCCAAAATCACTACGAATATGACTACGGTGTCCTTCGTAAGTGTAATTAAATATTGTGACTATAAATAAGCCTCTGTTATAATTTCATCGCGTTATGATTACTATTTTATAAAATCGATTTTTGTACGAAAAAATCTAAAGAAAAATCAAGGGTAGGAATATAAATGTAGATTCTATGATTTTCACCGATTTTTTAAAACTTTACATGCCGAGTTTATGGCCTTAATTGAAGCATGAGAAATCATAGATATAACTTTCAGAGTTTAAAGTCATCAACGAGGTTTAAAAGTGTCTTAAATAGAAGTTAGAAAGGAGCCGCGGCTGTCAATGTTGCATAAAATTGTTTTTGACTTGATTCCAATGTTCTGAATAAGCACAATTCACTTTTCCGGTTTCAAATAGACTCCGGTCACGATTTGAATACATTATAGTCGCTATTTAGAAAAATTGATTATTGAATGAAAAAATTTAAAGGAGAGAACTTTTGAGAGACGGGAGATAATTTTTGTTGAAATTTTTCAAAACGTTTCATGATTGTTTTACAGGTCTACCAGAAGTCTGACGAACCTTTGGCATACGTTTCAGTGATTAAAGTTGTTGACAAGACGTAAAAAAGTGTCAATTCGAGTCCAGAGACGAGCTATAAGATCACTAGCATCCAGGACTAAGATTAGTTGATAATATAGGGTTTAAGAACGCATCGATAATTAAGGCTATTAGCGCCCGTATGGGACTCAGATATATTTTGTAGAATTCTATACAAAGCTGGTATATTAAGCGTTAGCATGTTTATGATTTTCCTATATATGATATGGTGATTTGGTTGTTTAATTAAATTTTGGAGACCATTTGGAAGGGTTTGGTTACGTTTTATGAAGTTATTATTTTCAGTGTTCATCTGAAACAGGGTCTATTCTCTAAATCTAAACCATTATTTTATTAAAAATTTTAGTGTCTTTGAAGAAATACAGTTATGTCTCTTTTTATGCGGTAGATAGATTCCACAGAAACTCACATGACAAAAATCACACAAAAAATACATAACTTACGTTGAAAAATTAGGGAAAAATAGGGATTTTCTAAAATCGTATAAAACCAAAAACAAAGATTTAAAACACATCCAAAATTGCATAAAAAAAGTTTATGAAAATTCAGGAAAATAATAACACATCCAGGCCAAGCTGCTTTCCAGTAGACATTTAATGTTTGTGGTATTATTTCAGCGATAGCAGATACAACATGATTTAAACAGTCCAAAATAGAAAATTTTAAATTAAAAAATATAAATTTTAAACAATATAATAATTCAAATTTAAATTTTTTAAACAATGTGCAGGTCATATATAACGGTATATATAACGGGGAAAATCCGAATTTGCAAGAAATATGCAGCGCATAACTTCAAAACCCCACTAAAAAGATTCCTATAAAAACAAACTCGACTGTATAATTCTCATAAAACACTCTAGAATGTATTCCTGATAGTTGTTAGGTGTTAAAATAAGAATTTTTTTGAATTAAGAGACAGTCTATTGAAATTCATTTTTAAACTGCTCTTCTATTTAAGCTATGTATTTTTTATAATGTTCTAACTAAAAATCAGTGATTTATACACTAGAATATATAATATTCATATCTCTGATTATTTATATTGTATTATCGTACGAAAAAACTTTCTTAGAACCCTACATACTATCGAGAATAAAAAAAATAAAGCACAAACGCATACGTCCGTCTTTCTCTAAACGTAATTGGAAATCAGTGTGTATTCTAAACCGCGTTTTCTATGTACAACAGGTAACGCAAAAATAACACCGTTTCGTTCCAACGCCCACGCATCGTATACTAGTCCTTGTTGTTGTGGCAATCAAGATGGATGTAGAGATTTAAATCTATCTTTGTCAAATGCACATATTAGTAAGAGGGCGATATTATCACAGACGCACGCGTCAGGACGCTTGTTCAGCCTCGATTTCCACATCGTCGGAGGTTCGTTTCGTTAGTATCACGTCGGACAGCGCTTCGAATAGCGAGCCTGACCACCACGGTTCACCCTGAATATTATTTTCTTTCGTATTTATTCCATACGGTACGTTTCATTGTTACAAATTATATACAGGCCGCTGTGTCATTATTGAAAATCGAACGTAATATCTATCGGTATCGACGTCGTTTCATTATCAACGGAAATGTTTAATCATAGTATATATAAAAATATGTCCGAACAAGATAAAAATATTTGTATATTTCATTGTAATTTCAGTTCGTACGTTTAGATCATTGAGTTTAAGTGAAAAATTGCTGTTGCATGTATAATTATATCTATGTAAAATAAGTCGGTTAAAAAGAAAATCAAAAAAACGCGCGCATGCAGGTTTTTAGTTTCGAACAATCCAACTGGCACTTTTTGAAAATGTCGAATATAAGTTAGAAAGTTTTATCGAAGTGTAAATATTTAAACTAATATTCGGACGTGATTTATTAGCGGCGCTTCTTCAAATTGAAAAAGTTCTAGAGTCGAATTTACATGTAATTAATCATGAGATATTCTGATACATTACGAACCGTCTAAGAAAAAAATCAGTCTTACTTCACATTGAAATAAATTTGAATATTGCTGATCAATCGATACGAACAGTTTGATTTCGATAAGGTTGGTACGATGATTAACATTTGTTCATTGTTATATGTTTTTTGATGTTGTTTTAATGTCCGTTTTTTCTGTACGGCTGAACGTTAAATGTTAATTTGATTATTTTCTCTTATTGTACGAATTTCTGTTTTTTGATATTTTTACATTTTTACCATACATTTTTTTATTGGATTTTTCAGACACATTTTTTACCACACACAATTAAATAGTAATATATAAACTTTTGAAAATATTTTTATTTTTTTTTAAAAAAAAGTTATTTAATCCTAGAAAAATTACTATTTTTTTTTACAAATATGTGTTTGTATGAAGCGATTACTATACTCACACAGTTTTCTAGGATTAAACACGTGTAGCCAGTTGTTGATTCTACACGCCACAGTTTTTATAAAAAAGATAAAACTGAAACAAACATTTTTTAATATAATTTTTTTACACTGATTTTATAATAAAATTTATAACGCTTTATCTTTCATATAAATTTGATAATTATTAAATTAAAATTCATTTAATAAGCAACCTTTTTAAATAATAAAATTAAAATATATTTTTTGAATAATTCTGTACTTTAATTAATATTTAATTAAATAACTTAAATGTAAAATAATAAACTCGTAAGTATATATTTTGAAACCAGAATATATTCATAATTTATTCATAACTAAGATAAAAGACATGTTTATGAATTAACGGAATTATTTAATAAAGTAGATACTGTGGAAGTGTATGAAGAAGGATAATATACTAGATTTCAGTTTTAAAGTCCTAAATTTTATAATTCTCAGAATAAACTAAACTATTTTTCATTAATAATCACTGGATATTTTTTCTGCTTTGTGGAGATTTTATTGAATTTTAGATTTGATAGGAAAAACATATTTATAAATATCTAGTTAAGAAAATATAAATATCTCTTTTGTAATGAATATTATAATTTGCTTTTTTAAATTTGTTTGAAAAAAGTACATATTTCAGTTTTATAAGCAAATATATATAAAAAATAATCAGCTAACTTATTAACACAACGATAATTTATTCAAAAAAATAAATTTATTGGTAGATGTAAAGAAACCAAACATTGTAAATAAGTGAATTTCTTCATGTGTTAAAATGTATATTATTTTTTTTTTTTTAAAATTAACTTAAATAAATGTGTTAATTATGGAAAAACACAATATTCCAGAAAATATATGAAAAATTATTCAATTCAATTTTATTTAATTAATATATTCATTGTTATTTCTGAAAAACAAATCAAACTTTTAATCCAAATATAATTTTTCAACTATTTAGAATGCATTTTTTGTAGATTTGAGTTCAATGTAAATTTTTTGTCAAGGATTTACTTCATATTTTGGAAATAATTTAAATACAAATGAATATGTACTTACTTTTTTATTTATGAAGAGATCTTTGTTCATTTATAAACTTGTGTTCAAAAATCCTGAAAAAAAACAAAATTCTGTAAATATTTTTTCTGTATTTTCGAAAAATAGTAGACTGCAAAACAAAAATTGATTTTTTTACATGTATTAATTTAAAATATTATTTCTCTATACAAGTTAGTTTCTAAATTAATTTATACTTTTTCAAGTATATATATATATATATATATATATATATATATATATATATATATATATATTATTTGAATATGTATGGAAATTATTTTGGTTTTTAATTAATTTTAATTAAATCATAAATTCTTACTAAAAATATTAAAAATATAGAGATATACATTTAATAATTTGTAAATCATAATAGAAATTAAATGTAGGTATCTAAATTTGTTTCTATTTTTCTTGGAAATTTTTTTTATTGAAAAATTAATAATCATATATAAGTAATTATATATATATATATATATATATATATATATATTAATAAAGAATTTTACACTTTCATTATTCTTAAGCCAATATCGAAATATTGAAAAAAAATATTTTTTTTGGAAAATTTTTTTTTTTTTAAATCGTAAATTAATGAAGATTCGTGATAAATGCGATAAATCCAATATCGAAAAACTCCAAAAAGCCTAAACCATAATTAGCGCAGTAGATCAAAAAGTTTCTTCGCTCTATTTTTTTATAATTCTGAAAAAGTCATTGCAAAATATATTAAAATAATACTTAATTTCACACAAAAAGAATAAGAGATCTATTTCTTTTTTTTTAATTATCAATATGTAGAGTTTCATACGGAATATTTTGAATTACAAACAAAAATGTGCCTCAAAGAAGAAATGATATAATGTGTGTATGTTTTTCTTTTAAATTTTCTATTAAAATAATTTTTTTTTAAAAAAGAATTGTGATTATTGAAGATTTTTAAAAAAATAAAATCTATTTTTACATCGAAGTTTAAATAAACGAATGTTTAATTTAAACATCTGTAATATTTAGAGTAAACTACAAAAAAGAAACTAGAATCCTATTGTAGTTTTCAACAAATCTACAATCTAAATTAATTTACTTTCTAAATGAAATCTCAACCAAATAAATAAATCTGAAAATAATAGTCTATTATTAAACATCGATTGCTACATTTGTATTCAACTCAGATACTATTCTAAAATAACTGAACTGAATAGAAACACGAAAAACATAAATTTCAATATTTGTTCAACGAATAAATAAATTTAAATTGTAAAATAAAAACATGTTAAAATCGTACACAGTGCAATGTCTTAAAATACGAACGACAGTTACGCCATATGTTTTCTGTAAGATTTTTTTATGTTATTCTTACTTCAGACAGAAATTATGAAGATATGTGAAATGTTTATGCATTTGATTTTGTGTTATATATATATATATATATATATATATATATATATAACAATATACTAGACGTACAAAGTAATTCGGTGCCTTTTTATAGAAAATGAATATTGATTTACGGAAAAATGGAATACATTTCAATCTTTAAAATATCCTACATTCTTTTATATAACTTTGCTCCATCTGTCGGGTCAAGTAACCGACGAATCCATGAAAAAAAGATGACAGCTTTGAATCGATGAAGTCATTAGTGCATTTTCCACTGTTTTAAATTGAGTATCAGTCAGATGATGCTGGAGCGACTGGAATATCTGACGGGGCTAGGTCCGGTGTTACGTCGCATGAGGGAGAACTTCTAAGTCTAACGAACAAATAATATGTTTAGTGCGGCCAAACGTTGTCATGCTGCAAAATTATTTGCCTCGTTTCCTCGCTAGTGAATGGTCTTTTTCTTCCTAATTCATCACTCAAACGGATAAGCTGTTGGTAACGCTCTAAAGTTACAGTCTGATCAGGTTCGAATAACCTCTAATAGAAGACACCCTTTAATGTGCAACCAAGTATACAACACTTTTGTTGTTTTAATATATGGTTTTGGAGTTAATACCGACTGCTCACCGGGAATAACTGATGATTTTCAGGACTTAAATGTCTTGTACGAAACCCATTTTTCATCCCTGGTTACGATTTTATACAAAAAAATCGTCTTTTTGAACATGAGTGAGTGAGAACATAGTCGTATCGCATTTTTTCTTTCTTTTCTGGATTGAGTTCATGTAAAACTCATTGGCCTCTTTTGAATTTATCTCAGCCGATGTAACGATAGGAAATTGCTTGCTAGATAACTTCGAGTTGTCGAGCGAGATGCTGTTTAGTCTGAGCAAGTTTTCATTTAACAGCTGCTCAAGCTCCTTGTCTTCAAATTGTTTTGATTGCCACAGAGAGACATTCTCGAATGGAAAGATCAAAATCACCACTCCGAAACATTTGAAACCATTTTTTTACATGTTTTATGTATCACAACACCTTCCCCAAAAGATGAAAAAATCACTCCCGAGGTTTTGAAAACATTTTTTTCGACTAAAATGCGAAAGTATGTAATACCTAATATCTTGATTTTCGGACGCTATCATTAGTTTTGTGAGGTTATTCCAACTGCTACATAGTTTTTAAACGTCAAGATTAGCATTTCAAAATACTAAAATAACGAGATAATACTTTAATTTACAACAGAGTTACGATTAATTTAATTTAAAGGCACGAAATTAATATGTACATTTAATAATAACATATAAATTTGTTTAACGCGTGGATAAAATAAAAAAATTGTTCAATAAAGATATTCATAACTTCCTGAAATATTAAATGAATTTAAAAAGATTAAATATTTTTTTAATACCACATTTGACTAGTTGGTTGCTGTATTCTTTAAGAATAAAATAATTATCAATATATTTCTGTACCTTGCGCTCTGAGAATTGCATCGTTATCAAAATGCGCATAAGTAAAAATTAAAAGTGATCAATAATTAATTACTGAATATATTTAATGAGATTTTTTTCCGTATTAAGGTAAATAAAAAATTCATGTGTCAGTTAGGAATTTTTTTTGATTCATCCGCATATTTGTAAACTTTTTTTCTTTGAAGCAGAAATGTTTAAGTGAAATTGTTAAAATGATGTTATAAAAGTGATAATAAATGATTGATTGAAATATGATGAAATATATTCACTTAAAAATACAGAAGGGCCTCAAATATATATACATACTTTAATATAGGTTATATATGGAGTTTCTTCATTGTTGAATCGAATTACGGCAGCAATGTGTAATATGATGTTCTCTCAAAAGATGTTAATTACACGAATGGTAGAAGCACCATGCGACTGGCAGAGTAGTCAAACAAAATGGAAAAGACACGGTTGTCATTCGACCGTTTTATAATGGTATTTTAAATCTGAGAATGTGTGCGAAGTACAACAACAATGGCGGTGTGAATTTCTAACAGAACTTCCAACACGCCTGATAATGCCACACGATCGTGATAAATTTGAAACCGATATTACAGTGCATGATGTGCACAAGCAAAGATCTGGAAGATCTCATACAGTGACAAGTTCCTTGGTTATGGTGCTGGAACAGTTTACACGCTTGTCATAAAACTCTACCAAACAATGTGCACATGAGACAGAAGTTAGCGCATCAAACATACAACCCATTCTTAAGAGAGCAAAATAGAAAAATTACATCTCAAGAGCGTTACATATCATGAATGAAGACGACCCTGATCGAAGAATGTAATATTGTGAGTGGTTGGGGTTGAGAAAAATTGAGATATCGTGCATAGAAATCACAGTGGACTCTTTGACCAACATTGCTCGTGCAGTAATTCGCCGGAATCAGAAGTGTCTGGTCGATAATGGTGACGACTGTGAGAACCTGTTGTGATTGTAGAATCGAACATAACTCACAACCATACCTTGATGTCTGTATAATTTTTGTAATAATGTTTTTACGCAGCTACGTTGTAAGTTGAAGTGTGTACGAATTTTTGGACCCCTCTATATATACATTTTTTAAAGTGGGGATAAAAAAATTCTTTTTAGATTTACAAGTTATCGAAATCTGTATTAAATTTGAAAAGATTAAATATTTTATTCATTAGTTTTGTTGATATAAAATTTAAAAAAAACTACAAAATATATTTCAAAGGTTGATTTCAATAGATTTTTCTATATTTTGAGCCTTGAAGATGGAAGCTATCGTCATTAAAATGCAAAATACAATCAATGAGAACATGTTTAATCAGAAATTCTTTTATGATTTATGGAACTAGTGTAAAGTTCATTTGTAAAAATGATTCCGGAAACTTTTTGATTCAACTGTTTTGTCCTCTGAAGTAGAAACATATCAGTGAAAATCTTCAAAATAACATCATAAAATGTAATAAGACAGAAATGAATAAAATTTGAAAATTGAATTGGATTTATAAAAAAAAACAAAATAATAAATTAAGTGAAAAAAAAACAGTATAGAAAAATAACCTGTAGTCGAACAAAACTAAAATAAAATGATTTTTTTGTTTCAAGGTCCGATTCGGGTTTATACATCCACTACTGAATGAAGTATTTAGTAAAGTATTTACTCAAGTACAGTCATTTAAAACATTTTGATATTTTTACGACGAAAGTTTTCAAATATGGTTATTTTTATTACAGAACGAGTGAATTTATAATAACAAAAAAAATTCGCCTAGTTCGCTCCGTGCGTTATTTTTATTCCATTGAGATGTATAAAGTTATCCGACGAATTTTGACCTATCGTAATTTCTTATTAGGTTAATTTTAATTCTATTTGGGAGAAAAGTGTATTTGCTAGTGAGAATAATTTATTAAAATATAAACACTTCTAATTTATTAATAATAACAATTTATTACCACAGCTATATCTCAATGTAAAACAATATAAATTATTCGAATACTGATATATTAATAACGAAATTATCTGAAAGTTAAACGAGATAAATTCTGTAACACTTGGAAAATATCATTCAACTCATCCGTTGCTTCTATGTATAAATAAACGATTAGCATAGATTGTATAATACAAAATTATAAATAAATATGTCAAACGGGTTCTTAATTAATATAAATTATGTTTATTATTAACAGATGGTACAGCAGTGATCGATTGATTTATATCAGTGTTATGTTTATTATAAGTAAATTATTAGACTACTAGCAGGGTGTTAAATATAACTTCGGAAAAAAACGTTCTTTTTCATCATAATTTTCATTATAAAAATAAATTTTCAATTATTCAGAAAATGCGCATGTTATGTTCAAATTTTAGATTTTCACTAATTCAGAAAAATATTTGGTATGTTTTTTAAATATTTTTTTTTTAACCTTGTCAACATGTTGCGCATGTTGTGTTAGAAAATCAAACCGCAAGTGCGTCGCTTATAATATCATACGTACAGATTTATTTCAAGATTTTTAATTCTTCAAAAAGATAAATGGATGATAAAATTTAAATTAAACATTTTTTGGTAAACTTTTATCTTCACTCATTTCACTTTCATGTATTATAAAATAGGCGATTTTCAATAATAAAGTCTCTACCGGCTTGAGTCGATTTAATACTATACTTGAACTAAACGAATCTTTTCTTTTAATGAGTTTTCAATATTTTTTTTATTTTAATCAGGTAGCAGATAGAGATGAAGCTATGTAAACGCACTTAAAGATGTAAAAATTACAGAAAAAAAATATTCTTTATTTTTTTGAAAAGATAATGTACTTTTAGTGACGAGTTTTATCATGCTATCATTTCATTTAAACAGTATTTTACTAAATAAAGTAATATAGATAATAGTATTTTTAAATAACTTATATAAACTAACGATTAATAGTCGATTACCGTATCGATTTTTTAATTAAAGAAGTTTGTCCGATAATTCAGAGCGATAATGCAGCAAAATTAGGAATTTATAAAGAAAGAGTAGATAAATTTTAAATTACAGAAAAATTTCCACTCATAGCTACTGTGAGTCTTGACCACAAAAATTGTGTTTAAATAATTTGAAATTTATTATGAAATTTGCAGCGATACAAAAAAATCGACGATTTAATGTTATCTGTAGTCACCGAAGATAAAACTTGAGTTTATTATTTTAATTCTGAAGAAAAGTGACAGTTATTGAAATTTCATCATTAGTCTAAATTTTTTCCACAAATGATTTTTTTCTTTATCTAAGAAACCATACAAATTTTATTAACCACATGTGTTCAATAAATGATCAATGATTATTTTTAATTGTTGCTTGTGTGTATTTTGATAGAGATGGTATTATCTTCAGAGAGATAACATACAGAAACAATTTTTGTACCTTAGTATTCTGAGAGCGCTTGAAAAATTTTGATCAATTTTTTTGTGGGTTGTGGAGTGAGTAGAAAATTAATTTGTGAAAACTAATTTAACCACAGTGTCAGAATCATATTGAGACCAAATTTCTTTTATAGAGATAATAAAGAAAACTGTTTCATGTTTGCAGAAGTCTATTGACAATGATAATTATTATATTGAAAAATAAATACACTATTTGAAATATTATATTTCAATCTTTCTTTCTTCTTTCATTTTAATATTTGAAATCGTTCAATAATTATGAGCACATTTGAAAAACTTTTTATCAGCGATTTTTTTTGTATTATAACAAAAGTTTATATGGAAATTATCCGAATTGCAAGCTACTTTTATGAATTGAGAAATATCGACAGTATAAGTCTGAGGTATACAATCATACTGTCAAAAGAAATAAAAACTGAGAAGCAAAAAAATGAAATATATTCATAAATCGACATGATATGTTTTTTTAAATTATAGAGCAGACAAGAATAAAAGATATCGATTATACAAAAAAAAAAACATAATAGAATAACATATTAAATAATATATTCGCTTGTCGTTTAGGAATCAATAAATTTACATACATTTTGAACAATGTCAGGTATACCACATAATCTATAAAATGTGCTACTTTGATAGTAAAAAGATTGAGATTGAAAACTGTCTTCGATTAGTTAAATATTAAACGCACTATTATGGTAAGTGCATGAAACCGTAAGTCGATTAGATGATATTCAGGGAATATTTGTACGTCGAAACAAAAAGAAAACTGATAGAAAGTGATATACATTTGTACAGACGTATGAAATAGAATTCGACTCGAGATAAGATAATTTAATTGTAATCCGAGTAAGCAAACTGTTCTAGTAAATAAAAGCATGGAAAATATAAAATTTGTGTATGTGAAGAAATATATTGTTTTGAACATAACGGAACGAAATGTAATCAAAAATAAAATTTTATGTTTCAGAGTCAATTAATTCTAAGAACAATAGAAATAGACATATGTTATATATATATATATATATATACTCGTATATATATATATGCACTTAAATTAAATTACATGAAAAAAAGTACAAAGAGAATATATTTTTCGACATTGTTATGACACATAAGAAACAACATGAAAGTATTGAAAATTGAATTTATTTCTTTGAATAATATCTTTTTCTGTAACTCTGACAGAAATTCAATAATTCGTTAAAGTATTTATACCAATTTTTATTTTGTAAAAATTGAATTTATTTAATAAAAAGCAGAGTATAAATTGATATTACACTTCTTGATTATTTCTTTTTATTAAAAATAATTTATTAGTAGGAGTAACCAATGAGTTTTCTACTACACAAAGTTATATAAAAAAATTAGTTTGTATAAAATTAAATAGATTCTGATTTAATATATTTTTTTGATATGTTTGAATATAAAATTCTGTTTTGATATTCAATGGAATCGATTATGTATATTTTTTGATTGTAATATCAATTTTTAGAGTAGAGCACAAACAGGTACGACTGTCTGAAATATGAATGTTTGAATATTTAAACCCGTTTCGATTTTATTTTCCTCACATTAACCGAATTCATTAAATGATGTTGAAAAATAATACTATTCTTATTGATTTATGAATTGTTCTTTAGCCCCGAAACCAAACAAAAGTTTTCTAATCAAAAATGTTGATAATTAATTATTGATCATTTTTGATTGTTGCTTATGCGTTTTTTTATATACTTTGACACTATAGATGCTGAATGGATATCTCCATCGAAATGCTCATAATCAATAATCAGAGATGATAAATAATTACTTACTGAATATTTTTGAACAGAAATGTTTTGCAGTTTTTGATATGAAACAATAATTTATTTGGTTTTAATGCTAAATAAGTTTTGAATTGATTTTCATTTTATTTAAATACAATAGAATTCTAATTTAATTTATTTATATTTTAGTAAGGTATTATAATTTCTAATGACAATTTTCATTTTTGTCTATTAAAAACTGATACTTTTTTCAAATGTTTGAAAAATTATTAAGAATAAGATTAAGTATATATATATATATATATATATATATATATATATATATATATATATATAAATCAGTTACGTGTACACTTTTTGGACATTTTATTCGTGTTCTGATTGGTTGATGGAGATTGCGTGGTCTCTATTTTGATTGGTTGACATCATCCACATAAATGTATCTCTCTTACGATGTATAACGAAAGAGAGTATACGATTTCAGTGTAAAACTGATAAGAAATTTATTCCAAATATTGTATTCACTGAAATTTTACAGTAAAAAAAATATTACACATTTTAATATTGTATTTTGTTATTAATTATTATAAACAATTCCAACAAAAAATTTGCGACTTACATTTTACGCGGATTATTTGTGTGTATAGTTTGTTAATTTCTGTTTGGAAGGTGTTTGTTAGGAAGAGTGGGCGTCAGCGATGGGGAGGGGAAATGCGCAACGTGCAGGGAACGGAGCCCACTGTAATTTAAAAAAAAACTAGATTAAATGTTAAAATATTTTATAATTATGAAGAATGATTTATATAAGTATATATAATATATGAAGAAACATTTTAGATATAAAAAATTTTTACAAACTTATATCTTTTTTTGACTAAACTTTTAAATCACTTCATTTTTGTTTGTATATTTTGAAAAGTCATAATCAACAAATATACAATCAAATGCCTTTTAATATCTTTTAAAGACCTTGCGTTTTTAAATGAACCCAGGTTAAGATTTAACGTCTTTTATTTCCTTCCCAGTAGCTACCCACTTACTATTAGGTTGGTAGGAAAATAATTACGGTTTTCTTTTCTGAATTCTAACTTTAATGCTTTTCAATGAAAGTGTCATTTAATCGTCTTCATGTTAATAATATTTTAAAGTGGATTTTTCTGCCTGTATTTTGGTAATATAGGCTTCGGTTTTATTATTAATTTACTCCAAATTAGACTATTCAATTAAAGATGGAAAAGAAGCAAATAAGAGCAATTTTTTTGTATGAGTTCAAAACGGGAGATAAAGCAGCAAAAACTACTCGTAAACTAAACGATGTTTTTGGTGTGGGTACTGTTAAGGAACGTACAGTGAAATGGTGGTTCCAAAAATTTCGTGCTGGGGACGAGAGCCTTGAAGAGGAAGAAGGTCACGGGCGTCCTTCTTCAGTTAGTAACGGCCAACTGAAGACGTTAGTTCAATCAGAACTACGCATAACAATTCAAGAGCTTGCACAAAAACTAGGCGTTAGTCATCCAAGAGTTCTGAACTACAAATGAAAAAATGTATATAAATTTGAAGGTCATTAACCGCAATTATTTTTCTATAAACCTAATAATTTGGTTCCTTTTTTATAGAAATTTGAATGTTAATTTACGGAAAAATGGAATACACTTCAATCCTTAAAATATTCCAATCCTTATAAAATTCAATCTCATTATTTTATACAACTTTGCCCTATCTGTTGGCGAACTGACGAATTCCATGCTGAAAAAGATGCTGTCTTTGAGTCGTGAAGTAGCCATGAATTTTCGGATCTCTCTATTGTTGTAGCATTTTTTTTGCATGTTTTATGTGTCACAATACCTTCATCCAAAGCTAAACAAATCATTCCTGCTTCCATAGCATTTTTTCAACTGTAGTGTGAAAAGTATGTAATACTTATATACTGCTTTTCGGATGCCAATGTCTGTTCACTACTGTTTTGTGAGGTTATACCAACTGTTTGGTCAATACATACATACATACATACATAGATACATACATACATACATATATATATATATATATATATATATATATATACACAGAATTTTTCAATATTAAGGTAGGCACTTCAAAATACTTTGTTTCCATAAATCCTATAAAATATTTTTTGTAAGATGATATTCTTGGTTATATATATATATATATATATATATATATATGTATAAACTTCATTCATATGAATTGTTTTTCTACCAACCTAATATATTACATGTATTCCATATTAAAAAGGTATTATCTGTATTAAATGAAATCCATATTACATGAAAATAATTAGTTTTTAAATAAAATTATCATTTTTGTTTAATGGAATAAAATTAAAAAAAATGTATTTTTATAATTTTTGTAATACTTTGTCGAGCATAATTATTATTCAAGCTTTTAAAAGCATCTGTTAAAACATTTACGTATATGTTTTTAACAGATAGGTTTTGAAATTCAAAAAGATCTGCTTTAATGTACTTGTGTAAAAAACATGTATATTTTTTTAAAAAGATAGCAAAAGATAAAAACATATTTATCATGATTTTGTTTGCAAAATGATTCGTTGATATTTTATATTTTATTCATTCAATTTCCCTTTAATTTGTTTATTTTTATAACTCAATTAACGCGAAGATCATTCAAAATCAAATTATAATTGCATCGAATAAAATCCATTCCGACAACCCATCTACTCAATACCCCAAGCTTATTCGATACAATAATTAATTTCAAACGTTCTTGTTTGCATATCGTGAATATTTATCCATTCTTTATACAACTGACCGAAATTCAATCACACCTTCAAAAAATTGAGATAAATCCACATACCACAAACATTGTCGATCTCTGTGGACTTTTGACGCTTGTTTTGATTACAATCAAACGAATATCATTCGTACATACATTTGTATAAACAAAATTAATTGCAAAACCGTGTTTCCTATCGCACAAGTATATAAAAATATTCAATGACAGCGTGAAACTAGTTCGCTGATATGAAACGATCATTTGGCTTTTATTACGTTAATGAAATGTTTTCGATAGCGAATAAATTGATTCCGATATTAAATATTTATACGTCGTAATAGGGTTGAGAGAAGTTGTGCTAGATTGCGTTTAGATAAAAATATATATCATCAGGCACGACTGACGATTTATCGACCTTCATTTCGACCTGTCCCATGCCAATTGAGGTTATCATGAATACGAAAACTGATCGAAATCTTCATTAATTCTATATTTTCATCTCGTATTTATAACCCAACCGAGAATCTATTGTCCATCGGTATTATATTTTCTTTGATAGATGCGAAAATCGACCATCCGTTTATGAAAATCGATCTACATGCATCGAATGAGAAATAATACAGATAGAGTTGTACATGTATGGTCTAGACTATCAGAACAAAATGCATAAGAATGATTTATAATAACACATATTTCAAAGAAAAATACAATTGTCATTTTACTTCAAAAACATTTCAAATATTCTACGATGAATATTTTTATACATAAAAAAACCTCTTTTTGCTTGTACGAATTCAAACGCTTTTTTAAAAATTGCAGTATAATGCAATTAAATTAAAGCACTAGCATTGCACTAGCAATTAAATTGTCTTGTATAAATGAATTATTTTTTCATCCCATAATCCACAAAATAAATTCTGATTATAAATGTTCATTCAATCATTATTAACACGTTAGCAGAGACTTTATAATATTGAAGTCGTGAGTAGAAAATTAAAAGTATTTCACAAAACTAGACATTTGAAAACTTATTGATATTTTTTTATATCAATTAGAATCTCTATATTGTACATGATTCCCAGGAATTTTCATGAATTAACAGGCATTACGAATTCAAAAAAAAACACGATATGTAAAAATGAAGTTTTTTTAGATTAGTTTGAGAAGGTGAAACGAGATGAGGACGTTTGATAAGCACTTAGTTATTATTTATTTTCTTTCTTTATGTAAATGTATAAAAACAACATTTGTTTAGAAAATGTTGTTAAAGAATTTTTTTTAGTGATGACAAATCATATTTTAATTAAAATACTAAGGGTTTCGCCTCCTGTTTGCTTTACTCACCAACTCCCCGGCTTGCTACGCTCGCCCATTTCTCAATTATAATATAAATAATTATAAACCTGTACATACAACCGAATGAAACAATAAACATATTTTTTAAAACTCATTGCGTCTATACAATTATCAAATATATAGCAACGTAATCGTTTATATATATATATATATATATATATATATATATATATATATATATATAAAGATATATATATATATATATATATATATATATATATATATATAATTATCATTATTTAGTGAATTTCGCTATTATTAATAAAGATAAACATTGTCAGTTGAAAATTTAAAATTATTTAAAGAAAATCATATATACAAATTCGTATATTATTGAAAAATGTATTCACTTTGAATAATAATAATATATTTCAGGACGATGTTTTAACTATTGACACACTGTTGTTATAAAAAGAAATATTAGTTCAAATGCTCTAAGATTTCAATCGTATTTTTTTTACTGTGAAAGTGTCATTGATTGATTGATTGATGGACAGATGCTTATACTTTCAACTATCCAATCGGAAAAAAAGATATTAAGACATGATAAAATCTGACCTAGAAGATCAATCAAGTTTCTTTAATGAGAGATTCATTGATTAGAAAATGTCTATTTTAAATGTACAATTTTTCTTCAACTTTATGTGATTTTTTAGAATTACATTTTTCAATGATACAATTTTTTGTATACAACTCTATAAACGATTTTCTGATCCACATTTCAGAGGTTTATTGCAGAAGGCATTTTATATTCATAATTTGATTATTTCTTCACCACATAAACTGATAAAAATATTAAAAAAATCATAACTGATAATTTTCGATTGTTTCTTATTGGCATTTCGACGGTGATGGTATAATTTTCAGAGCGTTAAGGTATAAACAAATTTCAAAATGTTCTGTAGCTTGAGTTTATTTGTTTTTGTAAGATAATTGTTTAAGTGGAGTAATAGTATACATATATTATATAAAATTTATCAGCGGAATGCTAGGTATAACAACTATGAAAGGAAAAAATTCTATTTTTACAAATTAATTTCTTTTTCAATTCACAAAATACATTATTTTTCATACACATACTACAGATTTTTCTATACTTTGGTGCTACGAAGATGATATCAAAATCCGTATAGCCGACAATCAAAAATGATTTATGAAACATTTCTTCTAGAAACATTTTCATGGTTTGTAAAGTGAAATAATAATTCTTTTCTGAAAGCGAATTTAACCACAGTATCAGAACTGTACCGAGACAGTTTACCTGTACCTAAATATACACATACACACACGCATATATATATATATATATATATATATATATATATATATATATATATATATATATATATATATATACAGGCTTTTTCACTAAAGACGTAATTTTTTAAAAATAAAATACAGAATTTGCGCCGAAATTATAAGTTTCTTTATTGTAAATAATAGTTGGGAGCATGCCATTTATAAATAAAAATAATATCGTGTAGGTGACCACCGCTTTCTTTCTTACAAGACATCATTCTTTTGTTACACATTTCAATAACATCCCTACATAACTCGGACTCTATTACCAATTACTCTTCAGATTTCATCTTTTAAGTCGAAAATTGTGTTAGCATTATTGATGTACACCTTTCTTTTAACGTAACCTCAAAGAAAGTACTCCAACGGTGTAAAATCACAGGATCTTGGTAGTCAATTAATGTCTTCGTTTCTAGAAATAACGCGACCAGGAAATTTCATCCTCAATAAATCAATTGTTTAACCAGCTGTGTCACTTAATGAACCACCCTGCTGAAATAATATGTCCTCCAGATCTATGTCATCCAATTTTATTCACAAAAAATTGGTTAACATGTTCCGATATCTTTTTCCATTCACAGTAATCACTTTACCAGCCTGATTCTGAAAAAGTAAGAACCAATGACTTCTCAGAACTGAAGTGCGCACCAAACAGTCACTCTTTCCGTATGCAGTGGCTTTTCAACGATTTGCTTTGAATTTTATTCACCCAAGATTTGGTAGATTTGCTTGTTAATGCAGTCAGAGAGTTTGAAATGAGTCTCATTGCTAAAGATAACTTTTTCAGAAAAATCATGTTGTTGTTCCAGTATTTAATTAACAAATCTCAGACGAAGTAAATGGTCTTCTGGCTTCAATTCTTGTGTCAATTGAATCTTAAAATCCTTCAGCAATAAATCGTTATGCAAAATACACTGTGTGATCGTTTATGAAAGGCCCAGTCGCTGTGAAAGTCGCGGAAGTAACATTCCTGGCACTCCGATACACTTTCACGAACTAAGTCAATGTTTTCTTCACATGTTGGCGGTTATTTATTTAGAACCGATCTGGTCTCTTCAATTAACTTACTAATCAAAGAAATGTTGATTTAGATGGACGCATATGTCAAGAATAAAGATTGCATAATTTACGAAATGTATTTTTTATAGAACGACCATTCTCATAATACAATTGTATTATTTCAATGCGCTGTTTTGTTGTATACGAAGCAATAACTAAAAATGTCAATGTTAAAACTCAACAAATGTCAAAAACAAACATAGCTGTCAGTTTGACGTCTGTGAAATATAATCTCTTAAAAAATGGCGTCCCTATTGGAAAACTCTATAAATTTGTTTATATACGTTTGTTTTTTTAAAGATAATCTCATTTTTTATTCTTGTTTTATTTCAAAGTATTTCATAAAATACGATCATAGGCTAATTAGTTTTGTATATAATTTCATGATTCATAAAATGTATCTTGCTTTTGAAACTTTTTATTTTTGAAATATTTATATATACTCTGATATATAGCACATTTAAAATATTGAAAAAATATTGATATAATGTAATAGAATTGTAGAAAAGCAGCGTACAAAACATGAGTTCCTCGTTACATTCATATATTTCTAGATATTATGAATACGAATTTCAATTAAAAAGTTTATTATGGTTGTATTTGAATTAGTTCGCATTTGTTAAATTTTATATAATAAATACGAACTGTTATTTCATTTAAAACGTGACATAACGTTAACTAGAAATGAAACTTTTTCAATTCATACATATATAACAGGGAGATGAAAAGTTATGTATAGGAGATTATAACCATTGCATGGTTTAAGAACAGTAGTGTCAAACTCATACATGAACATGGATCACCAAATTCAATTTAAGAGAGTCTGTGGGTCATAGACAAAAAAAGTCGCCCAAAAAAAATTCAGCGTGCGAAAAAAAGTCTTTTATTTATATTCGAAAACAACTCATTTCAATTTCATATTTATTATTTCTAAAATGAATTTATACAAATTAAAAAAATATATTAATTTTAGATATTATTACTAAATGTTACAACAAAAATTTTAAATTACAGAAATTAAAAAAAAATAATATTTTTTATTAGAAACTTGACATATTTTGGCAGAAACTATTTTATTAATGTCGGGAGTAATTTTTGTGATAATGATATTTTTACTATAGATGTTAAATGTGCTTTTGTGAATCTTGACCTGTGTGAAATGTTACTAGTCTAAAAGAGAAAATAATTGTTCACAAAGGTATGCACTACCAAACATTGCCAAGATTCTTGCTGCAAACACATACGCATTTCAATAAAATGTTTTGGAAAGTATAAATAGAAATCTAGAATATCAACTTCATTATATTTTTCTTTTAGCACCGTTTGGACTGAATTTCAATCAATTCCATTTCGATGTTACTTTTTATTATTATTTTAATATTTTAATTAATTTGTTATTTTAATAAAATCAACTTTAAATTTTGGACCACGCGCCGCACTTTAGAGTTTTGCGAGCAGCATTATAGAGTCTTGCGGGCCACATTCTAGAGCCTTGCGGGTCGTGTGCTTGATCACTGGTTTAAGATATGGACATGGAATAAAAAAAACAAAAAAGCTTAGAATGTCCCCTTTCAAATAGAGTATTCAATTTTTAAGAATCGCTGCTTTGGCAACATATAACAAGTACATTTATTTTATCAGTAAAGAAACTAGTTCTTGTTTCTTCATTTGACCTTTCAAGGGAGCTTTGTAAATTTTTAATAATATTTAAATCTTTGCGTTTAGAAAAAATGTTTTAAAATTAATCTTTCAGAAGTGGTATTTATTTATTTTGACATTTGAAATGAAATATTTCTTAGGACAAATCTATTCATTAAAAAAATGTTTTACAATTCATATATGAAATACTTCATTCATTCAGACAGTACAAAATAGTGACAAATAACGACTGAGTCCATTATATATAATACATACAGTGCTTCTTTTACTCCACTGATTATCCTTTTACCAAGATTGTCATCACATAGCTACTGATATTACGGCATACATTCAACATCCCACGTTTCGTATCCAATCTTTTTATGTGTTCGTTTACAAAATTTTCAAGTTTCCGGAGGGACTTGACGACACCACGTCTATCTTTTATGAAAAAACGGGTTTGTTTGCCGTTACGCAACGGTGACATTGGCGTTATACGAACGAGGTGGTCATTGAGTGGGTGATATATTCTACTATTCGTATTACGGTCAAAACGAAGTACGGGGTGCATGCAGAGAATTAAATTTCAAAAGTGTCAGGTGCACGCTGAGGGTTCGTTATGTAATACAATCCTATATACTCTGTTCATTTTATAGCGTCTCTATAATAGCCGACAATTATATGACTATCATGTGAATATATATATATATATATATATATATATATATATATATATATATATATATATATATATGTATATATAATGTTTATGCTACAACGATGTAGAATCGATATAAAGCACATTGAAGTGACCGTGACCATATAAATATAATGCATAAGCTAAAGGAAAATTATATCGACTCATTAACTGTCTAAATATTCGGGTTACTTTCAAAATGATCTTGAATTAACACATCCACTGCCTATGAATCACACGCGACTCATTGAAAATTTTCCTGTATATAAGTTCATAAAACTAATGTTATTCATTTAAAAGGTCAAATGTAACTAAAATTGTCAGTGTACATCCTTAGGCAGTCTAATATATAGAAATCGTAAAAGCGATGGACAGTTGAAGGAAAATGTTATATTTAACCATATGAACATAGGTGTAATTACAGATGTAATGTTTTGAATTGGATTTATCTTTTAGCATGAACATTTTTTTTTGCTATTTATTTACATACAGTCATGTGTATGAAAATAGTAGTAAGGTAATTGATGTTTCATATTTTAAAAATTTTACTTTAAATAAATTTCAAATTATAGTGCCATGTGATCAATAATGTCCGTTTAAATAATGAATTTATATTAAGTTGGTAACGTTGTGCTTTTATTGCCTCAAATTAAAAAAAATAATTATTTTTTTACACATTATAAACTTACTATCATTACTTTATATAAATTTCTCTCTAAATTATTTTATTCTAATTTATTTCAAAATTTTATCAATCAGGAAAAATAATTATTAAAATATGTACTTTCTGAATCAAATGAACGGTTGGATTTGTCGAGTCTAAAATGTATTTTTTATTTCATATTCTTGAACTTTAAGGTCTTAATAATTTTTTATTCATGATGGTTTAATTATATTAGAAAAAATGTTAAAGTAATAGACCTTTTTTTATCTATTGATTTGAGGAAGCTTGAAAAAAGGTAAATTATTTTTTGTAATTTGTTTCATACCTATGCACCTGGATTTAAAGTTATGTTTCTTGTCCTTAAGATCATTATTTTCTTTTTTTAATTTCACTACCGGTTTCGACATCTTAAATTGGATACTGTATCCATCCGAAGGTGTCGAAACCGTCAATGGAAGAAAAAGAAAAAATAGTGACCTTAAGGAGAAGAAAAATAACTTTAAATCCAGGTAGAAAGGTAGTAAATAAATTTAAAAAAATAATTTATCTTTTTTCAAGCATTTTTCAGTTAATGTCGTTAGATAACAAACGGTCCATTACTTTTACATTATTTCTAATATCAACAAATCATCGTAGAATAATATTACTAAGGATTCAAACTTTAAGGTTATGTAATAAAAAATATATTTGAAATTCGATAAATAAAACAGTTATTTTGATCAATAAAGTATACAATTTAAAATAAATAAGTTAGAATAATAAAATATTAGAAGTAATTTTATGAGACGTATAAGTAATTTTATGAAATGTTTCAATTTAATCAAATTTTCGATTTATTTTATAGAAGGTACTAACAGAATAAATGTTCAATCGTATAATTCAACCTATTTGAATCTTATAATCTCGTGAACTTTGTGGTCCAATGCATCAGAAGATCTAAAATAGCTTGCTGTATCTCACTATTTCAATTATTACCACTTTTAATTAAATGCAAACTTAGAACGGAGCGTACATCCAATTACGTAAGTTTCTCTTCAACACTGTCTGTTGTAACAACAGCAAATTGAATTCATTGCCAAATCCATGCAAACCGTTACTGATTGTCACGTTACAAGTCAACTATGTCTACGGAGACGTTTATATTTTCAACCTACACAGAAATATCACTCGCCAATAAAACAATTTGTGACTACTTATAACGAACATAAATATTTTCGTATCGAGTGTCATGGAATGCCTAATCGATAGTAAACTAAATGCTGTTATAATTATATTAGACAAGATTAATGACTGAGAAAATACTAAATAAATTAGTGGTCGATACGTTAAACAAAACATTTATCTTTTTAAGAAAACGCACATTATTTATTTTCTTTGAAATAATTTTATGCCAAGAGCAATAATTAAACATTCATTCAAGCATTAATTTTGATATCCAGTAAACAAATATAAAGTGCGGAGAGAATTCTGATGAAGAAAATGATTATCGAATACTTTTTTTTAGTCAAGTAGTTAATTGCATTTTAAATCTAAGCACTAAGATTATCATATAATTCTTAAAATCAGTATTTTAATTCCTACATACAACAATTATTGATTAAATACAAGTCTACTCTTTGTATACTATTTATATGTTTTTACAAGTACATTTGTGTCACACAAGTTGATTAGTCGGTTATTAAACTTTATATTGATTAAATTGAAATATTTACATAACTTTTACCAGCAATATTTTTTCCGACTTCTCTTTCTACTATTTTTCAAAATAATTCTAATCAAATTTCCAATTCAACCGAGAAATTAATTGAACTTTTATATAAAATAAGTACAAAGCATAAATTAATCTGAATAGAAATTCTTCTGGTGACTTTTTGTGTTCATAAATATTTCGGAACTTGTACTATTGTAGTAATTGTAGCTTTTTTGTGTTCAGACTGATTTACGATTATATGGTACTCGTACAGTGCCAATTGAAATGAATTTTTTAGTACTCACATAATGGTCCATCAGTTTGTTAATGTTCAGTTTGTTTCTCTTTGGAAAGCTAATTGTATTATAATTATGTACTTTAATGGCAGACTTTAATTGATGTTATATATATATATATATATATATATATATATATATTCATCAATGTTAAAAAAAATAAATAAATATATTATATAAGCTAATAAAATTATTTAAGTTTTTTGTATAAGAAAATCATGTTTTGATCTCCGTCTATGTACTAATAATAAAAAAAGTAATTAAATTTTATTAGATAAATTTCTTGAATAGTTCAAGTAAAAAATCTAGCTAACGTCTTAATGTATACAACATGCAAATAAATTGTATTTATGAATCGAACAATATTTTTCCTATACGATTAGATTTAAAATCATAATTGCTTCCATTCATAATCGGCATTCGAATCCATTAATTTTACAAAATGAAACCCGTCAAGATATCAGCACAACATATTTACGTTAAAGCCGTGCAAAGTCGTTTATGAACACAAATCAGTTTAGGTAAAATGATCGGTTGGATATAGAAGCGTCGATGTATGTATGTGAAATTGTAACAGCGACCACAATCAATTCAATTAACGACCTCCGGGATGGCTATTAGTCGATTCTGATTCCGGTTATGTACTGTAACCAGAATACAACATGCCAGTTTATTTCTTGTTTGTGTATGACATAATGTTATCTATGTTTTTCAATAAACATAAAAATCGACAGGAATGTTTTCGTCGTGTAAATAAAAAAAAACATTCGAGAAAGTTTCTGTAGATGGACGTTTAGATACTCGAACTGATCATAATTTTATACGGAAATATTTTTTATTACATGTGTTATTTGTAATCCATGTAGTATCGGATTTGTTTATGCTATTGGATTTCTACGAAAACCAGTTCTCTCTAGTGAAAACAACATTTTTTTAATAAATTAGGATGCCCACTGATCGCTGTTCTCGCCAACCCTTGGGGAAGATTTACCCCTCCCTCGATAATGTTCGTGCACCCTCTAACAAACAACAGAAATTAACAAATAATACGGATAAATAATACTCATTAAATGTAAATCATATTTTTTCTCGGAAAAGTTTAAAATTCACATAACAAATAACATCAGATTAAAAATAACAATCAATTAGATCATTCGATCACTTGATTCATAGTAACCAATTAGAACACAAGCCACGTAAATGATATCAACCAATCAGAACACAGATCATGTGGTTGATATTAACAAATCAGAGTACGAATAAAATTCACGCACGGTGAAGGAGGACCATTGTTTTGTTATAGAGAGTACTTTTTGTACTTTTTTAAATAGTACTGCTTTTTTTTTAAAAAAAATATCTATCTATCTATCTATCTATATATATATATATATATATATATATATACATACATGGGCCGTAAAATTTCAAAAAGGCTAAAATATTGTAATGAAAATTAAACAAAAAACGTGTAGAAATTTTGTATTAAATTATTATTAACCATGACACCCGAAGTTACAAAAAAAATTATGACATTGATATCTTAACAACTGCAATGAAATGTGCGACTTTATAAAACAGTACGTCGCACAGTGGTTCAAAATCGCTAAAAGCTGACCACAAGTCGAAAAATAAAGGTTTTATGAGAGACTTTTGATTGTTATAATACTTTTAGGACGAATATTGAATGGCAGATGTTCGGAGCTGCCTTTAGAATTCATTTTGAACGTGAGCGTCTCAAGTGTCGCATTAAGTGTGTGTGTGTCAGTCGAAAAGAAACGTGTTTAAAAATGTATAGTTTTTTTATAGATTAACCAATTTCAATTCTGTAAAATGGAGTCTTCTGAAAATAAGTATTATTTTAATATCCAGTTAAAAAATTATTCAACAATAATGCAAGCAATAAATTAATAATGAAGTTATTAATAATTTTTCTATGCATGCTACCTAAAATGCTGATAAAATAGTGGATAAGTAAAAATTTTCATCAGTTACTGCCGTGTAACTTTTTTTAAATGTTTATTACATTTCTCTTTAAAACATATCAAAAAATTAGCAGCAACTAGTTTACAACTTTCGTTTCTGTGTAAGTTTATGTAAGAAGAAGCACAGATGTGCCTCAAAGTGCGTATAAAATGTCCCATGTATTTGTTGTAATTATAACGAAAAAAATATTCAAAAGCAACAAAATGTAATTATTATTTTTTAATATGCATAAGGATTATATATTACAAAATCAATTTTAGTTAAATAATCATTAATTTAAAAAAATGATCAGCCATTTTGAAGCCGTCATTTTATTCTTTTTATAAAAAATGGAGGTCAGATTGGTAATCAGTGACCGTAAAAATTCATAAATATGGAGTTTCAAAAAAATTAATTATTTTTTAACAAAGTGGTGGGCCATTTTGAAGCAGTCATTTTGTTTTTCAAAATTTGATTTCAGATTCGTAATCAGCGACCACAAAAACTCATAAAGTTTAGAAAAAATTGAAATATTTTTTAACAAAGTGGTGCGCCATTTTTTTTAATTTGCCTTTAGGATTTGTAATCAACGATCCCATATATATATATATATATATACAAACTCCATAAGAATTGAAAAACAGCTTCATATTTTGGCCAGGTTTTTGCTATTTGGGATTACTGTGCGTAATAATATAACTGTGAGATTGATTATATAGACATACCAACACACACACACACACACACACACACATATATATATATATATATATATATATTACGATATTGAACTAATATATGCAATAGGAGCGAAGCAAGTCGTGGGATCGAGCGAGGCGAGCGGGGGCCAAGATCCCATTGTCGGTGAACATAGCAACTAAAGGACAGAACCCACTAGTCTTTTAAAAATAATTTTTATCGAGTTGAAAATATTTGAATATGATAATAAATAGTATTTGAAAAACTAGTTATTATTGAAATATTGACATCAATTTTATGAAATAAATAATTTATATAAAATCAAAACAATCCACTTTTATATATTCCAAATATTTTAATTTTAAATATATGAGCAACCCGTCAACTACTTCCATATTTCACCAAAAACCGTAATATAGAATGAAGAAGAATTCGATAGATGTTTGTATTACGAAGTACTCGATACCGACCATTCTCGTTCCTAAATAAACTGATAAAAACCGCAGAAAACTTTAATTTTGGTAACCGGATTGAAATTTTCGTATATGAAAATTTGTTAAATTTTGTTATTCTTACTTGTTAAATTTTTGATGGAATCTTGCATACACTTCAATATTTTTAATCGAAACGAGCATTTTCCTGTTCCGTTAAAATAAAGGTTACAGTTTATTGAACTTTTAAGTGGGATAATTTTTTTCTATAATCAAAGAACGAGAGATAATTTTTTTCGATAAAGACTTTTTTCTAAGAAAGTTTGAACGTATATGCATACTCATACATGAATTATTGAATACAGATAACTTAAATTTATTGCAACAATAAAGATAAAATAATATTAAGAACATTTAGAAAGTCTGAACGAAACTTTTACAAGAAAAAACGGATATACGAATTTTAATTTTATAACTAGGTTATTGAGTATAAGTTTGAAGAAAATAATATAAGAATATAACAATTAATTATGTGTTCAATTAATTTATTGTTTACAAGCTATATGAATAAAAAAGCAATGCACAATTTGAATTGTTAATTGAAAAATACTTTAAATAAGAATTCAAATATATCTGAGTTAGAATAGTGAGGTGTAGATATATTATAAGCTTGCTTATGAAATATCGCTTTCGATAATAAATCATGTCTCCAACAGGCACTGTTTCGATCTCGACAGTATTTTAAAATAAATGAAAAAATATACTTTCATTTTTCTAGTCAGATTGTATAAAAGTGTAAAATAAAATTAACAAGTTCCATTATAATATAGGAGAGAAAAACGTATTTAAAAATATGAAATGTTTGGAAAGTTTGTATTCGAAATAATTGATTAAATTGATTATTTCAATTAAAAATAAATTAAATAAATATTTTTCTGTTCGGTAGAAAATAGATAAAATTATATTCTCTTATTTGAAGGTATTAGGTTGGAAAAAAAATAATTGAGCGTTATAATCTTCAAATTCATGTATTTTCTTTAAGTGATTTTAATTGGCGCAGAACTGTTGGATGACTATCGCCTAACTTTTGTGCAGGCTTTCGAATTGTTGTGCGTGGTTCTGAATCAACTAACACCTTCAGTTGGTCGTTATGAAATGAATAAGGATGCTCACGACGTTCTTCATCTTCAAGACTTTCCCTAGCACGAAATTTTTGGAACCACCATTGCACCGTAGTTCATTCACAGTACCCACACCAAAAGCATCTTTTAGTTTACGAGTAGTGTCTGCTGCTTTACTACCCATTTTGAAGTCATACAAAAATGCTCTTATTTGCTTCTTTTCCACCTATAATTTAATAGCCCAATTTGAAGCAAAATCAAGCAAAGTCGACGTTACCAAAATACAGAAAATTCACTTTAAAATGATATTAACATGAACTCAATGAAATAACATTTCCATTGAAAAAATTAAGGTCAAAATTCAGAAAACAAAAATTGCAATTATTTTCTTACCAACCTAATACCGTACATAGTGACTCTTTTTAATGCGAATTTGAAAAATATAATAATTATCCACTTTTGAGCATATTCCATGTATTTATCACAAACTAATTAATTTTTCTCTCGTCCGACAAAACACAAAAGATTTTCGGAACAAAAATCATCAAAAAATCTTTTGAAATTGTTGTTTATGTGGATTTTGATAATGATGCCATCTTTTTCAGAGCACTAAAGTACACAAAAAACTATCTCTGATTTTTTGTAGCTTTATGCTCTAAAAATGACGGAATCATCATCGAAATGCGTATAAGAAACAATCAAAAAAGGTTTGTTGAAATATCAGGAAAAAAATAAGATTAGAATTTAGAAGAAAAAAACGCCACAATTATTTTCCTACCAATCTAATAAAAGCTGAACAGAATTTTATTGAAAATTTGAAAGATTCCATTTTGAACATTCAATGTAGGAATTATTTTAATAATATTTAAGAGTAGGTAAATTCCTATTGGGAATTGGTAATTGAGTGGGCCAAAAATAAGTCATCCTTTAATGTGCGACTTAGATCAATTCATTTCGAGAATTTATTTGTAAAGGCAGTGGAGAAAGCCGAAATATTTTTGGTTTTAATCAAGAATTATAAAAAATAAATTAAAAAATAAACTATAATTGCGGAAAAATTATGTATACAGTAATGAAGAAATTATCAACTTTTTTGAAATACATCTATTAAAAAAATTAATTAAAATTTCTATGTAAAATAAAATATACGGAAAATAATTTGAAAACATATTATTGATATGCAAAAGAAAATAATATTATGATTTCAATAAATGTTTATATAATATTAACTTTTATATAATATTGTTAATACGAGAAGAAATTTAATTATTTAATGTTATTTTAGTTTGTTGAAACAGTTGTTTTTAGTGTAATATATATATATATATATATATATATATATATATATATACTACATACATACATACTATATATATATATATATATGTGTGTGTGTGTGTGTGAATTTACAAACATGAAAAATGCTATCCTACGAGAAAATTTGTACATTGTGGACATTAAACCAATATAGAAGATGTTTAAGCCGGCAAACAGCGGCTTTCAACTAAAGGTAGATACTTTATAGGAGGAAATGAAAATTGAGTAAAGGTAAACATTTTGGCGTGGCGTTGACTCTAAGGCCACGCTAATCAGTTCCAGATGACGTCACATTCCGGTCGTTTGCTAAATCCGACCTTCCGGTATTGCTTATGCACGTTTTTTCGTAACGATCCGTTTTTATGTTAAGCAAAAAGTGGTAAAAAATACTATTGTATTTATATTAGTCACCCGTTCTGCTCTCATAAATTCAACTTTATTAAAATGTACTGGGAGACATCTTTTTTGAAATTTTTTATGAAGAGAATGTTAATGATTATTTGAATTAATTTATTTTAATAGGATACGAATTTATGAATTGGAATTTGTACATACTTTTAGAACGTATATTTTTTTAAATAAACGAATGTAAATTTATCATATCTTAACATATGTTTTATAAGAGAGATATAATT